>JAOTQP010000870.1:57633455-57655348 GCA_026413545.1 Cichladusa arquata | reverse complement strand
AGCTAAATCCAGCCCCTGAGACACCTGGGTCTCATTCGAGGGTCTTTGGGGACCCCACCAGGGGGGTCTTAAACCTCTCAGGGAAGCCAGAGGAATACTCTGGACTCCCACAAGATCCCTACTAAAGCTCCACTCCCTTGCTCTACACTGGCCATATCACAGACAGTTCTCTTCAAAGCAGACCAATAACCTGAGACCAGTAATTAGTTGGAAAAGTTCCCATAGCAGTTTCTCTTGGGCAGTGTAGTTCCAATGGATCTGTGTAAGATCTGTGTAAGATTTAGGATGATTTCTCAATGTTTGCAAAATGTGCTGGTTTGAGAGGTTTCAAGGATGTGAGAGCAACATGATTTGAGAGACTCTGAGCAATGCAAGTGAGACACTGGAACAGTGGTTCTTCCCTCTGACTGCCTGTGGCACTCCTGTTGCAGAGGTGGCTCTGCTGTGTGCAGAGCAGTTGCTGGACTGGCTCACATTACAGAGCACAAATTATAGGTTGCCATAAAATGCTTTTTCAGTGGACCACTGGAGGTTCAGGAACAGCTGGCATGGACTGGAACTTTTCTAATAGTGGTTGCTCAGGATTTGACCTCTTCATCTCATGAATCACTTGGAGTATATAGATGTGTCTTGGGTAGGTACATTGTAAGCTTCTTCTTCTTGCTCCATTTCCCTGTGTAGTAAGTCACAGGTGACATTCTAAAGCTGGCATTGTGGTGACAAAAGCTGTGCCTAACTCATGCAAATTGTGTGTACAGTTGAATTGTATGACGTTGAAGACGCTCAAAGGGGAGATGCAAAGCAGTGGTAGTTAGCAACTTGTTTTTTCATGAAGGTATCACTAAGGCTGTGGTTTGCTGCTGCTGTTCCCACATAACTTTGAAGGAATCTTGTCATATTCTTGCAGTAACTTTTTGAAGTGACAGTGGATCCTAATTAAAATTGTACTTTCCCAAAATGCTTACGCTGTTAACCAGACGCCTTGTTTGAATTAAACTGGAGCATATTATTGCATGGTTTGTTTCTGTTGACAGCACTTGATCCCCATTAATTTCGACTGTTCAGCATTTCACTGGAGGGAAGTAAGAGGTAGGTAGCATTGTAGGCACATCAGAGTTAGGCTACAGCCTGAACATCAAAGAGCCAGCATTTCCCAAGCATGTGCAAGTGCTGTGTTACCTAAAGGTCACTGCTTGTTCAAGCTTTGAAGTATGATACTATACATGGTGCGTGGCCTTTGGAGAAAACACGAACACTCTGTGGAAAGAACGGATATTTTTAAACTCGTATTATTAACTGTACTTCATACAGGTGAAGTTAGACATGTTAGCACAGATGTGCAAGGTGGGTTTAAAGGCCGAGGGGTGCTCTTTGCTTCCTATAAATGTAAGCATTGCCTGTCTGTCTGTCACTGCTGCTTTCTCATGTAAGTTGAGACTCTGCAATAACATCATCTGAAAAGGAACTTATAAGAGGCATGTGCTCATCTTTATCTCTGAATTCAGTTTTATTGATCCATAGGCTGTTGAAGATTTCACATCTAAATCTACTCGACTTGCCTCTCTTGCTGCAAAACTTGTACTTCAGAAAACTGATGATCCTGCAGTGTAAACTTTGGGATTTATTGTTTTCCTTGGTACATAAAAATGCATCTTGTTTGGGGCAAAAGAGATGGGAGAGAGAGCACCATCATCAAGCCACGACCTAAATTGGCATTACTTTAAATTCCTTTAACTGGCAGTTCTTGGTTTGAAATTAAATTTAAGAGATTAAAGAACATAAGATTTGCACAAGTATAACTTGGCTATCACAGAATAGTTGAGGTTGGAAGGGACATGTGAAGCTATAAATATGGAGGTGAGATGTTACGGTGTACTTTAGGAGTCTACATAAATTTCTTATGGAGCATACATTATGTAAGATAATAATGCTCCATGTATATTGTTAAGATCAGCTTGTCCCAAGTACTTGGTAAAGTGTATGTGTAGTCTGTTAGGATTATATGTTGTTATCTCACACACACACACACACAAATGTAGTAGTGCAATGTGTGAAGTCCCCTGTGTGTGTATGCACAAGGCACAAAAGACACCAGATCTCATTTTTGCTCATTTGCTTGTAGCATAAGGAATTTTATCAAAGGAAAAGCATCCACAGCTCTTAATTTGATATAAAGAACTTGTTCTGGGCACATGCAAGTAACACATTGTGACTGAAGGTACAGGAGGTGGGTCTCATGCAAACTTGTGTGTGTAGGTGTATTTTTCAACTTCTTTTTTTTCCTATTTTTTGCTCTACAGTTTTTGATGGCTCTTCCTTCTCAAATCAAGCAGGAGCTGTAAGTGAGCATAGCTTATCTGGCTCAGTGTGAGAAACAGAAAATACCTCAGTCAGACACTTGCTAAATGAAGGAAGAATGTGAAATCAGTGCTCACTTGTGTTACTGTTTTGTGATACTCATGCTGAAAATGGCAGGTTTACTCTGCAATTTATGTTAGCATGTTTAATATTTTAGATAAAACAAACATCCCTGTTAAGTTTTTACATATTTTTTGCATGACACTTTGTTAGTATTGTTGAGGCATCTGTTAAAGTAAACTTCTGTTTTTATTTAGGTGTATGACATGGATGGCATTTCCTTGATTCTGGATAATTGCAGCATTGATGACAACAATCCTTGTATCCTTTACAAAATAATTCTGTTTATTGAATATGACTCATGAGAAGAGGTGTGGGGATTTTAATGGATTTATGCCAGCATTGCTTTCACAGGGTATCTAAATGTAACTGGCCTCATGAGGTTATATTTAAATGGTTCAGAAGTGAGCAAGGGCACAAATAGGCTTCTATGAACTGGATTCTAAGTAAGTTAACTGTGGTTATATTCTATTTCCTAAAATAATAAATACTACTGGTTTGCGAGTGCCTGTTCAAAGAGCTGTGACAGGAGTTTGGGTTCAGACTCTGGTCTTTGCATCAGATTTTAGAGCTTTTGCTTCCACTGAAATCTGTTCCAGAAACTGAAATAAGTACCTAATTGATGCTCTACACTTGTTAAATCAGACTGGGGAGCTTATTCTAAGCACAGAGACAAGGCTAGCAAGCTATTGTGAAAGTGTGTGTAGTTGAGAAAATCAACGATGCAAATTTCTGAAATGTTGGGGAGATTTTAGTATAAATGGTGTTGTGCTTCATATTAGAGATTTCTTTTCCTTGAACTTAAGAGCAGAAACTTTTAAAAATAGGTTGCTATTAGAGGGAAATAATCTTATATTTAAGATAAGCAGTTGTTAAGTAGAGATATCTATCTCTAAGTAATACAAGTGTGTTCAGTGACTGAGCTGTGATTTTCTGTCATCTAATCATTAGCTCTTTGTAACTTTCTGATAATTGCCCCTGGAAATCAAGTGCCTTTACTGTACAAACTCACGTCAGCTTTTTTATACTGAGCACATGAAATAGGTTTTCAAATTATTATAGAAGAAAAAGCACACTCTTTCTAACAAGTATAACAAGCAAACAAAAAGAGTAATGAAAATGTTTCATATTCTCTCAATTGTGTCCTGTAGAACATCATCTACGTGTAAATATATCCTAAAACAATGAAATAATGTAGATGATAGCACACTGTTAACAAGCTGGGTGGAGGAACAAGGAGTGGTAAGTATCCTCTGAGTTACTCAATTTGATGCTTTATATCCACAAGTTTTATATCTTCAGTATTCCTGTAGTTTGAGAACTGACAGTGTGCCTCTTGACAGTGCACTGAGTGGCAGAATTGTATTTCCAGATACAATTTCAGTTGTATGATCCAGATCTGGTAATGGGCACCGGTGGCTGTGGTGGGATGGGCAAGGAAATTTACCTTTTCCTAAGTGGAAAAGCAGCCCAGAGAAAACCTAATAAAGAGTTTTTGTCCCAAGTGACTCTTCTTTGCTGGAAAGCACAGCTGTGCAACCACTTCTAGGATTAATCCTTCATTTTAGCTGTAGTTGAAAAGGATAAAGTTTGAGACTCTCAAAGGGTAGACTTGTAATTTATGATCTTGAATGAAAGGAAAATAAAATACCATGAGAGTCTTTACTGTGTTTTGAGCAAAGTGGAACTTCTTGCACCTTTTGATACAGGCTGACATTTTATGGCTATGCCATAAACTTCTTTCTAGAGGATAAAACTTTGTCTACTCGGTTTTTAAAAACATAATAAAACCTCTTAATGTTAGCTTTCATCACTGATCCATAGCATACAGTATTGGGGGATATGGAAAAGTGAGTAGCCTGTGGGCACAAGGAGGACTTGCCTGCTGTGACAAAGTTTGCTGCATCAGCTTCTGGAGTGCTATGGAACTGTTTATTGTTTTGACCTCTCTCTATTCCAGGTGCTCTTGTGCTACATGAAGATAATGCTTCCCTGCTTCTCTTGTGCCTCTAACATTCCTCGTCTGCTGCCTTCCCAGCAGGTCATACATAGGGAAGCAGAGGAGAAGTTTGAAGGTTAGATCTGTCTCTACTTTTATCTGCTTTGCAGCATATTCTGGTACTTCTGGACACCACAAACAGGCCCTTAGTAGCATGTAGGGGACTGGATCCATTGCATAATGTTTCTCTGAAGAGATTTGACTGCTTCTTTGTGCTCTCTGTGTGCTCCAATCCTGCCTGGCACAAATCCCAGAATGGGTAAGGTTGGAAAGGACCACAGTAGCTCATCTGCAGTTTTCCAAGGTGGGGTGGAAAGCTGCAAGAAAAAGCTCAGCATAGCTCTTGAAATATGGCTCCTTCAGGAAGTCATGTCCGGAAAGTTCATTTTACATTTTTGTTCCTAGTGCCTGTTTCTGTGGTTTCAGGCTGTGTTACTTGGATTTCTCCTTGGATAAAGCTGACTGGAAAAGGTTTCACCCAGAATCCTTTCATATAATAACTTAGATTTCTTGGCAAGTCTGGTAGATGCAACAGATTTTTGTTGAATCTGTTTTGGAGTTGCCCAAGCTGTACAGTTAAGATGTCATCGTGTTTTCTCCATTTTACTAGAAAAGTTCTGCCTCCAAATTACACATACAAAATTTCTCACCAAAAAATGTAACTTTTGCGGTGAAAGCTATAGGATATTTTTCTGGATGGAAAAAAAATAATTTCCCTAAAGTTTGCAATTTATCAGGAGAAGCTAGACTTTCACATTAGATGTCAAAGGAGCTCTTTATTACCTTTGAGAGAAAAAAATCTTTGATAAATCTTTTTATTTGTAGCATATGGAAGTACACTGCAAGAGGAAATGGGTCTTCTCTTATCCTAAATTAAATTCCTTTGTAAACCTGTCATTACCTTAAAATTGCATCCTTTGAGATCCTGAACAGCTCTGTAATGTGAATAGAAGTAGCGGGGAGTTTGTAGCTTATGAAGTTCAACTGACATGTTTGCATTGCTTTAATTAATTGTTTCAATTCATCTTTTGGTCCCCAGTTTGGGAGAACTGTTGCCTTGTCTATTTATATCTCAGACTTGTAACTTCTATATTTATAATAGCAAACGGGGTTTTTTATCCTTCAGGATATTTCATGAGTAAAAGCAAACAAACCACCACTCTCATAGTTACAGACATGAAGATTATTATGGACAGTTAAAAACAAATCTACTGTACCTCTGTAATTATTTGAATTGGTATTTAGATTTTCCAGCTACTACAACTTTGCATGTAAATTAACCAGAGAGATGCTGAAGGATGCCAGATTTTCTGTGGTTCTTAGGCTTTCAGCACAGGACAAAAGGTAAACAGAATGAGACTGGGGAGATGCAGTTCATTAAGAGTTAAACTTCAAAGGAGGCTTAATACCACTTTTTCTATACCTGGTAAATCTTCCATGGATTGGCTGTGTCCTAATCATAGATGTCCTTCTGTTTCAAAGGAAAACAGGGTGTTTCAAAATGCAAGCAGAGTTACTTGCCTTTAGATTAAGGAGAGATTCTTGTATGAGCTAATCTTTTAGTTTTGAAAATTCAGTTTCTTGTTCTGCTTCTGAAAAGTGAGAACACTGTGCTTTACCTTTGTAACCTGTGCTTAAAAACAAATTAATTCAACCTCCTGCTAAAGGACAGCAGAGTGGGGTGGAGATACCTATCTGGGTAATACCAGTAAAAAATTTACTCTAAATCCTGCCTTTCAGGTTACTTGTGTTGAAAAGGTGTTCTAAATTCAACTGTCTTCTATTTTGCTCTCTTGAATCATCATCTTCCCCATATCTGACTGGCTCTGTCATCAGACAAGAGCCCTTCTTTTTGTTCTTGCCTTTTACCTCATCTTAAGCTCTTCTTGCTCCTTCCAGCTTCATTTCTGCCCTTTCACAGGTTCCATTTCCTTAAGGTAAACATGAGAAGGGAGGTCAGCCCATTCTGATCAAAATGCTTTTGACCCTAATCACTCAAAAAAGGTGCTTATGAGAGGCTTTAAATAAACTGGCCTGTTTGTTACTGAAGACTTTTCAGTTTACCTTAACTAAGCTGTTCAGTTTTCACTGCTTCCTTCGTTTGTGCTCATGAGTAACACACACAGATGTGCCTTTTTTTGCTTTTCAGTGGCTGTCCATAGAAATATTAATTACTATTTTGGGAAAAAAATATTATCCAAAGTACTGCAATATACTAGCTGTTAGTTAGTGGTAAAACTTGAAAGTCAGAAGTGACTTGCAGTTTTGAAGATGGAACATTTTTGTTTTTTCAGGCTGCTTGCTAAATTGATATTCTTATAGAAGGTGTCTCAATAAATTGATTTTGTGAGTGTTTGGATTTAATCAGAATGACCTTATGTAAGTATCTATTTTACACAAACTGTTAATTAACATAGCTTTCTATTAGCCAAGAATTCAGTTGTATGTGAAGAAAATATATCCTGCTGTGAGGATATATGTTATATATATATGTGCACACATATATATATAATATATGTGTGTAAACACCTAGCAAGCTGTGTTTTAGGAGTAAGAATTTTCTGCATTTGTGAAAGGAAATGCTGTGGTTGATATGAATATCCATACACAGATCCCATAGTTTGAATAATGGATGAAACTGTAGAAAGAGTAAGTTGATTTTCAGAAATTTCATCCAAAGCTGCTTCTGTTCTATTCAGTCATCTGAGAGGTAGATTGAAAATACTTCTGACTTCATGGCAGTAGCAAGTATAATTGTGGTTCATGAATCTGGCTAAAGCTGGAGGAAGTCAAGTTGCTATGGTCTACAACAATGGCAGTTTGTTTTTGCAAGATGCCAGCAAGGCATTGTGGGGGAGCTGACAGACGTTTCTATCTAAGTTCCAGAGTGCAACCTTAAACAGGCCACGTGCTGTAAAACAGCCTCGCTGCTGAATGGAGGCCAATAGAAAGCAAAAATAGGAGAATAAGTTGTGAGTTAACTTTTTAGAGTGAGCCATCACAGAGCTGAGTGTTTTCATGCACGTGTGGCTATCCCATGTGTGCTGCCAAGAAAATACAGCCCAATGTCACTTCAGCAGTGATGGCCTTTTTTTGGAAAGTTCATTTCAGGCACTGACAGTGCATTAAGTAGTTTGAGGTGACCTATTTGATTCTGTATTTCCATAAACATACACAAAATCACATTTGTATATGATCGCTGTAAAGAACCCACAGAACTGATGAGAACTGTAATGGTTCTCCTCTTGCCCTGTCAAGTTCTGCCCACTTGGACAGAACTTGGCCCTCCCAACCGAGACCGTGCTGTGATTCTATGGAATTACCATTTTCCTCCTCACAGTGACAATTGCTTTGCTGGACAAGTAAGTTTGAAGGCCACCTAGGCTAAGGGGGAGTGTATTCTTTGGTAGAGGGCCTCAGTTTTGCGTTGTTGTTGGTTGCTCTGTGTCATCCAGGGATGACACAGAGCAGTGCAAACATCTTCCATCAACCAGTACTGAATGTGTCACTGTGACTTTAAGAAGCAGTGGTTGAGGTCAGCAGTAGAAGAATGGGACATGTCAGCACAGATTAAGAACATAAATCAGTTGGCTTGAACCCTTCATTCATAGAGCTAAAGGCAAAATTAAATAACAGCTGAGTGGAAGCCAACTCTACCTGTTCTCACTGGCACAGGCTGCCCAGAAAAGCTATGGCTGCCCCATCCCTGGAAGTGTTCAAGGCCAGGTTGGATGGGGCTTGGAGCAGCCTGGAATAGTGGAAGCTGTCCCTGCCCATGGAATTAGATGAGTTTGGAACTAGAGTTGGAACTAGTTTGGAACTCGATGAGCTTTAGGATCTCTTCCAACCCAAACCAGTCTGTGATTCTATTTCATGATTCTACCATAGATGGAAACCAAGAAGTCACTGTATTGCCGTGCTCCAGTTCAGACTAATTCAATTTGTGCATGCTGAGAATTATTTTTGAAGAGTGGAGAGAGTGGAGGATTCCTGCTTTGCAACATGTGCACCTGAGCTCTGTCTGAATGTAATTGTAAGGTGCAGAGAAGAACTGATCAGACAAGAAGCTGGAACAGATACAAGTGTGGTTATTCATTGTGCAAGAGCAGTCTGAGAGGAGCTTACTGCTTTCACCTTATTCAGTAGACGAAATCCTGCCCTGTTCTGCAAGTTGCTGTGAATTCTTTGTAGCTTTATTTTGTTAGTGGCTAAGGCAGACAAGAGGCCTGTATGGGTTTAGAAGGGAATCCCTCTGTGTTTTATCAGGGTGGGCCTTTAGCAGGCTAGTTTCTGAAGTGATTCCCAAGAGGATTCAGCCAAACAGCTGTTTTCATACACCACTTTTGGGTGTAGTTGGGAAGGTCTCCTGCCTACCAGTGCCTACTGTCACTATCTATCAAGGGTATTTTTTACACTCTTGAAAGAAACATTGCCATATTACCCAGTCTTTTCTTACATCAACATTAATTGACCAAAGAGGTCTCAATTCCACTCCAAGGAGACTTTTCAGTATATTGCCTAAAGTGTCCTGAGTGGGATTATTATAAAGCTCCAGAGGGGGAGGAGCTGAGTACTGCCCCTTGTTGGAAAGGGCACAGGAATAACCTAATGTTATTTTACATCTCACTTAACCTTCGCTGCACATCTGAAGAGTTGGGATAACACAACTTCCATGTCTTAACTCATTGCTTATCTTTTCTGGAAGCTGCAAATTCTTTGGGGCAAAACTCAGCTAAACGTGGAGAACCAAGAGAAAAACCTACCTCATTAAGCATACTTGGTAGATTCAAATTCTGACACAAAGACTGCAATTCTCAACTATTTATTGCCAGAAAATGTTTATTTTAGAATGAAAACAAAAATACGAAGTTTTCTTGTGGGATGTTCTACATTACTAATTCTGTCTTCCATACTCTTCCCCAGGAAAACTTTTCTGTCAAATGCAGCATTCTCCTCATATGAAAAATACTTAAGAGGACAGAAAGAATGTATTGTGCAGTACAGAAAGAGATACTCTGAGAAATTAAAGCACTTAGCCTTTTTCCAGAAGTGACCACAGATCACACTTTGTGTTTTATCATTTGACGGAGTTACAAATTCTAATGGTATATTTCAGGTTGCTGATTGTATAATTCCTAAAATTCTTTTTTTTTTTTTTTTTTTTTTTTAGAGCATCTTCAGGATGATTAAAATACTGAAATTACTTAAAATAGTTTAAAAATACTGAACTTCAAAGTTTGGGGGGGTGGTGGTGGTGTTAGTAATGAGTTCCTTGAGAGCTTATAAAATATTAACACAGATTTGCAGAGATGTGAATATGAATCTGTTCTTCAGTATCTCTCTTCTACTGAGCTATCACCATTAAGAAACATATGATGTACAGGGTCCCTCTTAAAGCTGGAGGAAATCTAAGAGAGCTATACAGGATACCAGAAGGCTCTTTCAAATGTTACATTCTAATATTTCTAATCCCTTGTGAGAAGTAATCTCTGTAGGCACCAACTCATGCATGTAAATGTGAGGAATTAAAGTTAATAACTCTATTTCTAAACCAAATATTGTCATATTTGTCCTCTTCTCTAATCCTCTTGCTGGATTTAAATCCATGACAGGCTTGAATTCTTGAAAGAAAGCAGATCTTTAGTTATCAGACACACTCTAAAAAAAAAAAAAAAAGAAAAAAAGAAAATATATAATATTTCACTGCTTTTATAGCTCAAACAGCTTCCTTGATTTTTCTGTAGACTTACTTTTGAAAAATTCCCCTCTGGGCTGAGACGGAGCACAAGAAATTTGAGAGCCAAAGATTTTTGGTTTTTTTAAGTAAAGCTAGGAGTGGTTCAGAAATATTGTTGAGAATGGAATGCCTTCTACAACCACCTTATCATATTTCAGTCTGTCTTCTTGACATTTTTTCTTGTGCATGCCTCCAAAGAATATTTGGATGTCATCTGGCCAATGCTTTGAATAATATCTTTATTCTGACATTTTTCTGTTGCCCCATTTTTGATCACTGTAATTAAAACAGTTTTATCTTCAGCTGGTGAAATGTGTTCTCCTGTGTAGCTCCTTCCTGAGCCTTAAATTGTTTGCTCTCACTTCCTCAGATATTTTGGTTAAACTTTGTTCTTTCAATTTGGAAATGGTTTCTAAAAACTCACCTTTCTTTCCTCACTTAGGATTTATTTGCAGTTCTTTCCACTTGCCTTGTGATTTGTTCCTTTCTCTTGGAGTGTGGAGATTTCCTCAAGGACATGCAGCCATTCCCTGAAATTGTAGACAGAATTGTGGCTAATGGCTATTTTGCTAAACAAATAGTTGGTTATAATTTAGTTGCATCTTTCAAAACACCCATTTATTAAATGGTTGTTATTTTTGGATGCACACTGGGCATCATTTGGTGTCTGTGACCATGGAACTGGAGTTTCATTTACTTTCAGTGTTTTGATTATTTGTCATAAAGTGACATTTGAAATAACCATATGCAGCAGGGGGGAAGGTATGCCACATAAGTTACTCAGAGACCCTCAATCAATAAAATACACATGTACTGTGCTGAAAGATAAGGTGGCCTAAAATCCTTGTACAATTTATGTAAATGGATGAATCGCTAACATTTCTGAACAGAGAAAGCTTCAGTGCAAATTGTGTCAGCTCAACTCATCATCTGTCTTAAAGTGGTGAATTATAATTAGCTTGACCACATCTCAGGCATGAATTAGATTGGCTTTTTAAGTGTAGTGCCAAATTTCTGAAATTGCCATTTTAAAGCATTTTAGAAAATGCGTTTATTTCTACATGTATGCATATGAAAACACATTTCTGTGTAAAGGTGGAGCCTTTTTCTTTCCATGTCACAGGAATCTTAAAAGGACTACAGCCTTCCTTATGATCAGTTTGTGAAAACAGTTACCATCACCCTGTCCTTCCTTGCTTCACATCTCGGTGTTTGTGGTAGGTGTTAATAGTAATTTGATACATGAGTTTCAACTTCATGAAATGGTGCATTTTTTTCTGTACTTGGGAAGGGAAGATAAGGTAAGGCATTTTTAACAGTAAGGTAACAGCAGTTGAAGCTTTTGAACTTATCAGCCTGCTAACTCTGGTACCTCTTAACAGATAACTAATAGATTTAGTTATGAACTCTTGAAATGGAATTAGTGTAAAAGAAGGGACAGAAAGAACTGAATATTCTAACTGTGAAGTACTAACTTGAGATATCAATCAAGACTGTGTTTCTTTCTGTTTTAAAACCAGATGATCTGTAGCTGCTCATAAATTATGGGTTTCTATTAAAAATGTAAGTCATAATTTTAAAAAAATTGGCAGCTTAAGCAGCAAAAAATGAATGTGTCATTCTTGGTTTTAAGCTAGTATTACAAGTCTGAGGAAAGGGAAAAGGAAAACAAGCTGGAGGTTATGGCTTAATTTTTTTTGAAAGTTCTGTAAGTTTTGGCAAAAGAGACATTATAATAAAAATAGCCTGAGAGAGCTAAACATGTCCTATGATTTCTGTAGCTCTAAAGTGCTAGACCCAAATTTTTTGTTTTAGTTCATAGTATGCTAAGATGTTCTGGCATTGAGTTTTAAGTCCCACAGAATATGAAAGGCTGCACATAGAATATAGATTAAATGTTTAGTTGGCAGGCATTAAAGACTAATAGCAATCTGGGTGCATAATACTGCTCAGAACTGTTAATCCAGAAATGCCAGTGATCTAGGGAGAAAAATTCCTATGTGACTCTAGGTAAGGAATGTCTCACTAAGTTTCAAATTTCTAAAGTAGTAAACCCCATTTAATGAAAATAGGGTGCCATTTAGCTACATGAGGATGTAGTTCAAAAAAGGGAAGCCTTGGAACTCAAATGAGCCTCATGATCTGCCCTGGCTGTCAGTATTCTGGAGCCTGTCCTTCAAAAAGGGTGCTGAAAAACATGAATTGAAGAACGAGATACAAAAATTATGCGAACTTTGTAATATCTCCCTTGGTATCTCTCTTCAGTTCATGCAAAAAAACGTTTTACCAAATGCTGGTTATCATCTGGGAATTGTGGGGTTTTTTTAATCTGTGCTGAAAAGCCATGTTTGGAAACAATTCTAATCCAATCTAAGCCAGAAATAAATCACAGACTGTAATGAGTGAGATATTTACCTACTAGGACACTTTATTTAGGGACACAGTGAAATCTTCCAGTTCAACACTCAAGGTTTTTCAGAGAAAAGGCGTGAAAGCATCTTGTGCATGAAACATAATTGACAGGCTTGATTTCAAGAGGAGCTGACATTTGGTCATCTGTGTTTATGCAGAAGAGTTGGGTAAAAGAGGTTTAATAGTCCATTCTGGCTTTCAAAGTATGTTTCTTGGCCGTAGATACTTATGTGAAGGAATTGTCACTGAAAGTCATCCATGAGGTTTAACGTGTCTGTGTGCTGGTTATACAGAAGGTGTAAGTCCCACTTTAAAGAAGCCTGTGTCCCACAAGGCACACTTCAAGAAATGGATTCATCATTGCAGATCATGGGTAGACTGCTCAGAGAGTGAGATAAATGCAAGTAGCCAGAAGGATGGTGTTTGTCTCCAAGGGGAACACTACTGGCGTGGGAGGATAGTGAGGGCTTCAGAAATGGAAAAGGATTTAACATACAATTACTTTGTGCTGTGGATGTTTCCTGTTGTCTGTGGGCTGTGAATTTCAGAGAATACTGCCTTAGTATTGAAGCTGTTTCGTTGCCTTAAACCCAAATGGTTTTGCCCATTTCTCTGTTGCGAGATGGTGTAGTTTAAAATCTCTGTCAAAGCTGTGTTCTGCAGGGTGGAATTCAACCTGCAAACCTCAGTTCAAGTTTTTGGGGATAGACTTTCTGTCTTTATTGGAATATTTTGTGGAAGCAGCTCCCTTTGGGGAGGGCTGCAGGTGAGGAGTGGAAGGGCTGGCTGCAAGCATCTCATGCCACACATGCTGTCCAGTGAAGCTCTGCTGCCACGCTGTGGTGGAGATGGAGCCTTGTTTGGTACCGGATGGTCCAACCTTCTGCCTGATCCCTTGGACCCGGTGAGAGTTGCCTGTGGCAGAAACATCTGCTTTCACTCCCCCAGTGTTACAAATCTTATCCCTACAAAGTGTGATCAGGAATAAATACTCTGCCAGCATCCAGTGGTACCTCTGTATTTTGGAGACTTGTAGACTAGATGAGTTGTGCTGTGTCAGCTCTGTGACAGTGAAGTCAAGCAGAGCATGCAGGAAGGGACATTCCCAGCTTGTACAGTACTGCCCATTTCTAGCTTTTAAACCCAGAATGTGGTGACTGCAATCATAGGTGATAAGAACAGCTGTGGAATAAATGAAAAGACAGGCAACTGAAATATTCTAGACATTTTTTTCCCTGTCTTAAGTTTCCTATTTTAAGTTTGTTTAGGATGAATTCCTGATGTTTTCTGGTGCTGGTAATTCGGTGCCAAGAATAAACAGAGTCTAAAGCATTAATTCTGAAAATATAAATCAGCTTCTGGAAAATAAGTAAGTAAACAAAGATAAAACATTTAATTCATTAAATTTTCTATTATTTTTTTGTAATGTCTTAATCACAGGTAGAATTCATAAAAATATAGAAGAGTTGTAAGAAATTGCTCTGATTTTATACAGCTTCTAGAACTTCATTAAACTACTAAAACCCTCAACAGAAAGAAACTTGTAAAGCTTTGTAAGCAGTTTGGCTCATTGTTAGGGGCCAAAGTCCTGACTGTCTACATGTGGTGCATCACAGCTCCAAACTGTGAGGAACAGCTGTGTAGTTGTCTAGAGATCTCCTTTAGTGGTGGGAGGAATTATCTTCAAGGTGCTGTGAAACAAAATGCTTGAAAGGACTGAAAGACTGGAAAGAAAAATGGTTTATGTCTTTCCAGTGCCATCCAGTCAGGTCTGCAAGTGGAAGTGACTCTAAGTGATGCATCAGTATTTTATTCCAGTCTGCAGATGTTCTAGTGATAATCGGATTACTTGTTGAAGGCCAGGAAGAAATATAATTATTGTACAATACAAGTATTGTATTTTCGTTACCTCTGCTTTTTAGTCCTACAGACCTGTTTCATGGTACCTCTTAGAAAAATTGGATGGCTTTAAGAAAGGGATTACATAAACAGCCCATTTAACAAGGGTTCCAGCCTGACAAGTGTTCCAACTTAATAAAGTTCTGTATCTCTTCATGTATTTGATTAGAATGTATTTGCTATTTAAATAATAAAAATTTTGATTTAAATGAGGTAATGGGATTGGGCAAAGATAACCCTCTTGTGCATAAGACTTAATTACTCGTAAGGAAGAAAGTTCCTAAGTAATAATTTAGTTATAGAAAACTGACTGTAGTGCAGGAAAGAGTCTAATTAAAAAAGAAAGAAGTCCCTACACTATGTAATAAATCAAATTCACCAATAAGAATGTTATATTTAGAGATCCTTCAGTATTAATAACTATGAAGGGGACTTAGGAAAATAGATGTATGTATTTCGTTCTCCTTGTCATCCCTTCAGTATCCTGTATTAATTAATAATTAGCTTCTAAAACTTGCCTTTTCAAGCAACATACAGCATACTTCCAAGATTACTTGTGCATTGCCTTTAATCTACTTCATCAGCTTCCAACCTCATTAATAATTTTTTTCTATTCTCTATCATCCATAGAATCCAAATTGCTTTATAGAACAACTCTTTGGGGTCCTGGTGGCTGCAGTGGTCTTGTCAATAATGTCAAGTTGCAATTGGACTAAGAATGAGAAGGTGGAATGCTCTCCCTGAGAAATGGTCTGTATGTCCTTTCCAGCAGTATTGGTTAGTGGTTCCTGGCAGGACATCGTTGTATTTTCACACCCCATTAAGCTTACAAACCAGTCGCTGTGCTCTTGCATTGACTCCAGCAACCTCTTGTAGCAGAATCCAAGTGAAAAGAACTAGGAGAATTGTGAAAAATTCCCTTTTCAGTCAGTGGCAAAACTTAAACAGGATTTAGTGGCATAGATTTTCATGGCTTACAGATAGTAACATTTTTCATCCTTAAGGGACAGTTTTCTCCACCTTTCTTCCTTTCTCTTTGCGTTCCCCTCTCCCCGTAATCAAAGTTACAACCCAGAGGAAGATTTTAAATTTTAAATTGTGGAATGAGGATGTTGCTTAAGTATAGAAGACAAGGCAAGTTGACTCAGTGTTGTTATTTGTGTATGTCAAAATATTATGGCAATCACAAAGCATGCAGTACTGAAGGATTTTGGAAAAGCGTTGCTATAAATGCACAGAAATCTTTGTTTTCAGTCCCTAAGCACAGATAGTCTAGTGATGAGGCTTCTGCAAAATAAAATGAATTGTTTTCTTCCTTTTGTATGCCATCTTTCCTGTGGCAGAATACCATAATCTTCACTGTTTCTATAATATTAATTTAATTCTATAATATTAATTGAGAGTGTAATATGCCCAGTTGGAAATACATAGACGAGTCTGTGGAATCAGATCTGCGGTTCTTGCTGTGTTGCTTCTCTTTGGTGCAGTTTCACAACAAACAGGCTCACGCTCGTATTAGTAGTAACTATGGCAACTTTAGAAGCTCTCTTTCTAAAGCTGAGTGTACAATAAAGTGCCTAAAGTGTAGGTGGGATTAGAGACTCTCGAATATGTTTAATTTTCTCTCTGTGTCTCTGTCTTTGGAGAGGAGCAAGAGGGTAATGTGAGTATTAGCTGGGGACTGGCTTTAATCTTCGCAGACACTCAAGTCTGCCAGGGTCTGCTCCCAGCTGCCCAAAGGCCTCGTCCTTCCCCAGCATTTGAACAAGGGGATCATGAATATTCATGGTGTGGTCACAATGGAAAACCTCCACACAGAAAGGGGTTTCTGAAGGAGTGAAAATGTTATTGAAACCATTTTGCAGCTTCAGCTACAGTAGTCAGCAATGATAAATGCCACAATGGTGATAGAGTTCATAAGATAATGGGGATGTCTTAGATATTATGTAAGCATGAATGGATCTGGTAATAGGAAAAGAGCTTTTGCCATGGGGTTTAGCAGCCGGTTTGTGTTGAAGGACATAAAGACTATACTAGCAGGATCATTCTCAAGGCTAATATACATAAAAGTTTTGAGAGTACATTTTTTGTCTGTATGACATTTTATGT
Source organism: Cichladusa arquata (assembly GCA_026413545.1). Classification (NCBI taxonomy): domain Eukaryota; kingdom Metazoa; phylum Chordata; class Aves; order Passeriformes; family Muscicapidae; genus Cichladusa; species Cichladusa arquata. The sequence continues at coordinate 57,638,774 of JAOTQP010000870.1, read as the reverse complement.
GGTTGAGAGGTGTCACTCTGAAAATTGCTGTTAATATTGTAGAAAATATGCTTTCATGCAAGTGCCATATTTTATGCAGAAGCCGTATTTTGGGAACACAACCAGAAAAGTCTGTTTCTCATCCCAGGAGCTGAGCCAGGGAGGGTGGTAGGATGTTTTTCGCAGTCCACTGGGAGAACTTCATGTTACTTTTTGGCACTTGTGACATGCCCTAACTCAGACCTGGAACAGACCTGTTGGGTGTCAGCCTTGGTTTATCTGCATTCACCAACTTGCATGCTTTGCTGGTCTGAGATCTGTTCTCACCATTGGTGCTGATGACTGAGAGTCTGGACATACATGATTTTATTACTTCAGCATCTTGCTGTTTTATATACTCAAATATAAATATAATCTTTATAAATATAATCTTTAGTGAAAATACCACATTTATGTAACTTAAATGTAGCTTGGCACTTGTCTTTTTACTTAATTGTAGTAGTGATGTGCTGACAGAAGACAATATATTGATATTCTCTGTTGTGTTCACCTGTTAAGGCTTTGATGTGATGCATAATTTGTTTTGGTCTTAATTTCTCTCCTCTGTCATTACCTCACACTGGAATTTTTTTTAATTAAGAAGGTGTGCAGCATGCTTCCTGACAAAGGCTAAGGAGGTCTATCAGAGGGGAAAAAAAAAAAAAAAAAGAGGCTCCATAGTAGTTAACGCTTTATTATTTTTAATTTTCAATTCTGGACTTCTTGAATTTGAGAATAAATATAAACTGCTACGAAAATGCTGTTTTACTGACACATGCCAGTGCAGGGCTGTTCCCTTCCATTTGTGTCCAAGCTACTCTTCATCTAAACCTGTCTGTCTATTGAGGTTGTGTAGGATTGTTAAAGTCCAGTGTCTCTCTTCTGTTGTTTTGTCTGAAGTTCCCCTCTGTCTGAGTTTTCCCCTCCTGTCGCCCCCTGGCAAATGCCCACAAGAACATTTATCTCTGTGCTTAGATGCTCTCCAACCCAAAAGACGTCAAGGAGATGAGTAAATTATGAATATTCTTCTACTGGATGTGAAGCTACATGTAGTAAATAATTGGTGCCCTGCAGGCAAACCACTTGTGATTCAGAAAGGCTTGGCTCCTGTATGGGTAACTTGGGAAAGATTATATCATAACAACTTTTCAGCTGCAGGATTGGGACCAACATCTCTGACGCTTCATAAAATGAGCACTGTAGATCGCTTGGAAGATGCCTGGCTGATAATCCTGAGAATTTAAATCCTTTGTCTACATCCCTGACATGTGCCTCAATCCTGGCCTCAAGGGACCACCTTGGGAGGTGAATGAGTTGCAGCTTGTGCCCATTTAAACATCAGCAGGAGCTCCCTGCCAGTGATCATAGTGTCTGGTCTCCTGGCAAGTGTGTAAAAGCATCCAGGCATAAAGGACTGAGTTTAGGTATTATTAGATGTCAAAGAAGTTTAAGGGTCTCTGACATTATTTGTGCTATTTTCAAATATTAACCTGATTGTCTTTTTCTACATCTCTTCAAGTTTTGCAGTGAAAATAATGGTAATCTTTCCCGTGCATGTTGTACAGCTTGTTTTGTTTGCCACTGCTTGGAAGTGTAGTGTCGAAGGGTTCAGATCATAAAGAACTGACTTATTTTTCACTTAAATTCGCTAGGAAGATCATTGGAACATTACAATTGACTGTAAATGTTATTTAAAAGAGTTTGTCTTTTAATTAGTGCCATTCATTTGATTGGGGTTTTTGTTTGCTTGGGGTTTTTTTGACTCAACATAAACCCTAGTAAATTGGCCTGAAGTTTAGGGGCATACCTATTTTAAAATTAAATTGCCTCATATGCAAGTATTTGCAGGTTCAGTGTCAGCACTTATAAACATCTAACTTTTTCAAACCCTTGATTTCTACTAGTTTTCTGAGTTTAAGGAATTGCAGGAGGACTGGGGGAGATGGATGCAGTAATAAATCAAAATAAGTAAATAAATGATCCTTAACTCTGCCCAACAGTTGTGAGCCAGTGGGCAATTTACGCGATCCGGAATCTCACTGAACAGAACGAGCAGAACCAGGCGCTGATTGCACAGATGGAGCAGAAGGGGCTGGCAGACAGCTCTGCCCTCGAGAGGATGGGCTTGGAGATACAGCAACGAGATGACAAGTTAATTCTGCGGTCAGTCAGGAAAAAACCCTCCTGAGCAAAAATACTAGCAGTGGTCAAGTCATTAAAAATGTATTTCTCTTATAAAATATTTTACCAGTTCTTTCAGTTTTAGTGCCGGTCTGTTGAAATTACTGTGTTTGTTCTCAGAAAAACTGCCAAATGATGCTTCTGTCTCCCTTTGCTGTAAACAAAAGGTCACCTATGTATTTTCTATGTACCTGGGTAAATCAGCTTGTGAAAAAAGGTCCTTCTTGTCAGTTGGTTGGAATTTCATTACTTCTTTTTTCATCAGTAGAAGAATGTCATACGTGCAGTATCGACTTGTTATAATTTCCTTTGCTGAACCTGGAGATAACTATCATTTTAAAAACTCTAGAAAGAAAGAGCTCCTTTGCAGGCTGCCTTCTTCATGTAAAAGATCTGTGCTGAGTCATGGCTAAACAAGCAAAGTTACTAATTTTCAATTGTGGGACCTAAATATCTCTATTTATATAAGCATCAAAGTTGGATGTACTTAAATATTTAGTGAATTAAACACAACATGCCTTTTGTCTATTTAAGTATTAGTAAACTGTCTTTTCTACCTTGATGCCTATCAGTCTTCATGACAAGTATATTAAAACCAAAGCTGAAGCTGTTGTGGCAACAGATGCTGCATTCCTTTGCACTGGGGCATGTCTCTGTTTTGGAGACTTGGGTGTTTGTTTGAATTTTATTTGTTCCTTTGGAGGGTAAGTCAGCCCACTTTCCTTTTATTTTGCACTTCTCATGGGTTTTCTGAACTTTGGCAGACTGCTGAAGAGGTAGTTTCTCACTGTGATTAATTCTAGCAGTTTCTTTTCACCCCTCTGCCTTTCCAAAACATTGACAAAACTCATTTCCAGTTAATTAATTCAAGAGAGGCAGAAGAATAGAAGGCCCTGCCTCTTCATTTTGGGTACCCTCCTATATTGTTGTTGGACCCTGCCACTGTGGAATGTGGCATGAATGAGATGAGGGAGAAGGGGGGTGAAGCTGGGGGGCAGGGAGAGGAGGGCACAATTAACTCTGTGTGTGCCATAGCTTTGCTCTAGATGCCAAAAAATGTAATCCTCCCTGCACAAGCAAAACAGGAATTTTAGCTTAATATATTGCTGGTACTTCTGTATGGTTACTGTCGTTGGATTATCTTCAGCCACCTCTAACTCAGAGGTCTCAGAAAAATTAACATGTTCATGTTCTTGTTGACATTTAATCCCATTCTTAAATGGAAAGGCAAGTTCATGTCCTTAAACTCCACATTATGTGGAACAAACCTTCATCCATGTGCATGAGCTTTTGCTCCTTCAATTGAATTTTTGGTTTAAAAATGGAAAAAAGCACACATTGCTTTGAACTCTGAGAAACACATCGTACTGCTTAAATCTGATGGTAAGTAGAGCTGGACTGCTAAAGGCATTTCAAGTTAACAGAAGGATGTTGATGTCTGCCATGCCAACCTGGTGGGACTAGGGAATTGACCCAGTGGGATTTTTAGACACCTGTTGGTTTTAAAGTCAAGGATACAAAACTCCTGTCTACAGCCATTTATTAAATAAATTATGTCTGAAAAAGGATAATGGCAATAGCCACAAAGACTCTTAACTCTTATTTCTTTTAGGGACTTTTTACTTGAAAAATAAATAGAGGAGAAAAGTGTTCTTGGCTTTAGCAAAGAATAAATATGAATATAAGCAAATTGATTTGTTTGCTTTTAAAAAATAATTTGACAGGAATATTTTGTTGAGTGTTAAAAATTGTGTTGAAGTGCTGTTGGATACAGGTAGATGCCTTTTGCTGGCTGAAATGAAATGTGATTGTGGTACTTCTTGAGCACATGGCTTCTCAATGATTTCCTTAAGGCTTAATTATTGTGTTTAGGCCGGAATTCATTTAGCGTTTTCATTACTGTCAGATAAGATTTAGAGCTGTGTTTGTCAGGGTTTTGATCTTTATCTCCATAACACAATGGAAGATTCATACTTCTAGCACCTAAATGGAAGAAAACAAAATAAACTCTTCTCTTAAAAAAAGGGGGGGGGGAAAGTAGTTACTTGGAAGGCTGCATCATTCAACTTTAAAAGCAAAGAACTAAACTTTTACTAACAAAGGAGCATCAAATGTAATACTATCTGAAATAAATGAAGTTGTTCTTAATGGAGTAATTAGAAAAATTCACTCTTACTTTAATGCCACTACTTAGGAAACTCATGTTAGATAATTTAACAAACTGATTTTAAAAAAATCAAATTATTCTGAACAGAAAATGGACTTTCTTGGCTTTCTGTGTAAGGAAAAAAATGCAAAGAATTTCCTTTTATTTAGGATGATAAAGAGTTAAAATCCTGCTCACTAAGCAAATTCAGAGAGAACTTTGGTTGTGGAAAAAGCAGTGGGAGTCCCTTTTTCTTTTTAAGCAATGGGGAATAGACTGGGTGGGGTTTTTTTAATTTGATGGTTGTATACCCACCAATGGAATAACACAAACCCATAAATATAAGCCAAATAATAACAAACACACACACACACAAAAAAAAAAGTTGTGTGTTTTAGTGCATAATGGAGTAATAATTGTGTTTTCTAAAAGGGAAACGTAGGGCTTTCATAGTGGAGAACATGCTGATTACTGTATTGTGAGTGGCTGGCTTTTGATTTTCCAGGATGGATTAATTCTTGCAAGACAACAGCTTCCCTGTCCTCCCCCAGTGGAGTCCCGGTCTCCAATAGACTCGTTTTATATGCTTGGGGATTAATACAGCACAGCAATCAGTCATAAAAAGCAAGCTTTAGTGAGTTTGTAAAGGGGCAGAACAGGCAAATCAAGTCTTGTGACCATCTTATTGCTTTTGAGTGCTTTCAGAAAATAGTGATCAGATTTTTTTCTTTTTTTCTTTTTTTTTTTTTTTTTTTTTTTTTTTTATTTTTTTTTTTTTTTTTTTTTTTTTTTAAGGTCCGTTTATTATTAAAAGAGAATAGGGAGTTGGTTTTTCATCGTAAGTGGAGAGATTCTGGAAGAGCTTTCTGGCAAATTGTGAGAAATAACCTGAAATGTTTGCAAAGCTCTGAATATGCTTCTAGTTATTTAAGTTATTTTTGCCTTAAGTGCTTGTAAAATACATCTTTAAATAC
>JAOTQP010000870.1:57575405-57632932 GCA_026413545.1 Cichladusa arquata | reverse complement strand
ATTTTTTTACAGAAAGTGATGAAAAAATGTTTTTTCTAAAAAATTTTAGTTTTTCCCCCCCAAAAAAAAAAAAAAGTCAAGGGCCATTAATGCCAGTGTCACAACCTATATTTAACAGTCAGTTTGTATTTTGAGGTTGGTGTGAGCATTTGTGTAGTGAGAATCAAAAAAAGAAGTCCATTTGATTTGCAAATGAGAAAGTATTAAAAATGTGAGGCTCTACCCAAAATTGCCCTCAGATTTTGTACCAAGCCTGAGCTGTGCCGTTGGGTTGTATTGACTTTGAAATCCCTGTCTTCTTGGTTTAGACTTCTTTGTATTAAATGGGGGGTATTTATGGAGCCATGCAGAATAATGCATTTGAGGAATAAATTCTTCCCTGCGAGGGTGTTGAGATAGTGGCACAGGTTGCCCAGAGAAGCTGCAGCTGCCCCAGCCCTGGCAGTGTCCAAGGCGAGGTTGGATGGGGCTCGGAGCAACCTGGGATGATGGAAGGTGTCCCTGCCCATGGCAGAGGGGACCTGGAACTGGATGATCTCTAAGGTCCCTTGCATTGCAAACCATTCTGTGATTCCCTGGACTTCCCACTTCCTTCTTAAAATCCCTGTGTCCCCCTTGTGAAGCGTGCACCACCGGCTCCCTGCGGTGCTGTCCAGGGTCCTGACGAGCTGCCCCCCGCTGCCAACAGGCCTTTCCATGTTGAGATCCGGTTCCAGTCTCTTGCAGCTTGGCCAAGGCATAACCATTCCGGTGGGGGGGGGGTTCATGCTGCCTTAGGCTTAATGGGTTTCTCTGAGGGAGCTTTCTCTTCCAGTAGTTTCTGATAACATATAGCCATTTATGAGGGTGAGAAACTGGCATTGATTTTTGAACAGGTCTTTAGTATCCTTAGAACAACTATTTTTTTTTAAGCTTTAGCTATTCCCTGTATAAATGAGGTTAGTGAATTTTCCTCTGACATAACCCAGTCTGAACTTGGCCTCATTGTAAGCTCTGGAAAACTTTGGTTTATACACTGGAAGTAGAGACATGGGGGCTGAGATACTAAGTTTACTGAATTGATGTTCCAGTCATGGATCCAGTGTCTGCACAGGACATTTCCCTCAGCTGTTTCTCCTCTCTAGGGTGATGCTGACAAAAGAAGGCAAGAACTGAGAGACTGCATTTCTCTCAGACCTGCCTGGTGGTGTCCATCTTACACGAATTAGGAACTGCCTAGACTGGAGAAGGCAGAAGCAAATAAAACTAGATCGTGGGGTGAGAGAGGGAGGAGTTCAGGTCCCAGGGAGAACTCCTGAGAGATGGAAAATACGTTGTCAGTCAAATGAGAGAGTATTGTTAGTTTGCATCTTCCCTCCTGCTGTCTGGACACTCGCTGAAATTTGCTGTCCATATGATGCCTTTTTAGGAAGAGCCTCCCCTCTCCAGACTAAGATAAAAGAGTTGTCTTCTTTCACCCCAAATTTCATTTGGATAGGATTGGCACTGTATTGCTTTTAATTGCCTTGTAGAATCATGAAATCATTAAGGTTGGAAAAGAGTTCCAAGATTATCAAGTCCGCATTGGAATTAAGGATACTCTGCAATTTTGCTCAGCATTTTCTGCAGCCTTACAGCTTACTCTAAAAGTAGTATGTAATCCAGAGAATACCTAAATAGTTAAAATACTTAAATAGTAGAGAGAACATACAAACAAAACAGATAATTCTAGTTTTGCTTGGATTTTCATGGGAAAGGAAAACACAGCTGTAGGTAAAGACCAAGGGAAGCCCACAGCATTTAAAATTAATTAAAAACCTCCTGGTTTTTGCTGCACGGCATCTCGTCTCATCTCATCTCATCTCATCTCATCTCATCTCATCTCATCTCATCTCAGTTCAAAAGTGGAGTTGATGCTGCACCAGTGATGACACGGAGATGTCACAGAAGTTCCTGAGCAAGACACACTGTTAAGTCGCACTTGGTTTTGTTTAAATTTAAGATGGCTTTCATAACACATTTGTGCTAAACTTTAAAGTTTCGTTTCGTTTCTGAATGCAAGTAAATATTAATGTACAAACATAATTACACAGAAGGGATTTGTGTTTGATTTTTTTCGTTTTATCATTCAGGAAGTATTCCAACTTGTTTGTTCACTTGCTGAATTTTTACACAATGCCTTTTGAACTGTTTTAATTTGAGAGTTCTGAAAATCTTCATGCTTTAGCATACGTTCATAGTCAGTATTTGTTATAAGACAAACACTCCAGTCAGTAATGTGATTTTTTTGCAGGGTTGCTCTTAAAACATTTTCTTCTCCTGGAGTTTTGAAAATGTGATCAAAGTAAGCACGAAAGCTGTGATGCCTAAGGGAAAACAATCTTGATAAAACTCTGAAGAGGTAGTGCATTAGTTATTGAGAGGTACCTCACCATGGTGGTGTTAACTCCAAAACATAAGCAGAACAAATGTGGTGATGATCACTCTTCTACTGCAGACCTTGTTTTCAGAAATACATGTTTATGTAATATTCATAGCACAGTAATAAGGAAAAAAAAATCAGATAAATTAAATAATCCATACCAATCAATCCTCAGTCTGGGTGGAGAGGGGATTTTCAGCTGTTGTACTGGGCAGTTTTGATTTTGAAATTGTATTTACTGGGAGTTATTATAACTATAGAATGGTTTGGACTGGAAAAGATCTCTTAAGACCGTTGACTCCAACCATTCCCCCAGCACTGCCAAGGCCACCACTAGCCCATGTCTGCAAGTGCCACACCCACATGGCTGTTAAACCCCTCTAGGGATGGTGTAGTGAACAAGTAAAAAGTAAGGAATGTTTCTCCATTGCCTCTCTGAATATTAAGTTTTGAAAGTTAGTTTTGAGCTGCCTCTAACAAAAATGTTAGAACCTGGTTTATTTTAGAAAATTAGGCGCCCTGTTTGAAGGCCATTAAAATAGTTTGTAATAAACTTCTGGTACATCTGGCAACAAGCAGTAAAGTTCTGATATGTTAGAAAAGCAAGCAGTAAACTTTATGATACATTCAGGGAACTTTTCCTGGATACCAATGAGCAGCCAATGAACTTTAAGGGAGCTAAGATGGAGTTCTGCACAGACCTGCTGTTGCTCTAAGGTAGATATGACATTGCCATTCTGTAAGCAAGTGCCCAACTTGCTGCAGGTTGCAAAATCTACAAAGTGTCAGTCTTTGCTGTCTGTGCTGTTCTGTGCTGTCCTGGCTGCTCCTATGAGGCTGCTTGTGCCCCACCCTGCTGGTCCTGCTGCCATGCTGGCAGCTCTTGGAGAGACTTCACTGGGGATGATTTTCCCTATTGCACTTTAGGAGCCAGCACTGGACTCATAGAGGTGGTAACCCCTTTCCTGTGTTTCTCATAATTGTTCTTGGCATTTTCCTACTTCGCTATTTTATCTCTTTCTTTCCTTCTTTATGGGGGGAAAAAAAATGAAGCTGAATGATCGCTTTGGATTCCAACATTTAAGCTCATTTGGGTTTTAATCTTGTTTTCCACTATACTAGGAACCTAATTCCTTTTGATGCCTTAAGTTTTAGCTTTCATATTTTTTAGATTCTGTACTGCTTTAGTGTGTGATTCTGAACTTCATATATAATGTTAGTAAGTTCTCTTTACAGGGTATTTGGACTAAACAATCCTTTTCCAGCCTGCGAACCAAGGATACCATTACAGCCTCAGGCACAAAAAGCATAAACAACAGTGAATTGAGGAGAGCATACTGAGAGGATGGGACTTCATAGCCTGAGGCTGTAATTGGGTAATTGACTCCAATATGTAAATGGCCCAAAACTTATAAAAGTGTGAAAACTCGTGACACGCCGTCCATCTTGGGTCCAGCTTGGGTGGAGCTATGGCTGGGCTCTTGTACTGCCCAAGGTGTATCCTTTGAAGGCCTTTTTAATAAATATCTACTTTATTCCTTTAACTTTGTCTAGCCTCTGTTTCAGGTCAGCCTCTTTAGGCATCACTTTCTGCAATTTTGGACTGGGGCAAAACTCACCTGTCCTGACCTTCAGCTGATCAGAACAGGTGGGGATTCCACTACTGCCCTGGGCAGCCTGTGCCAGGGCTGGATGGCCCTCTCCAGGAGGAATTTTCCTACACAGCCACCCTAAATCTCCCTGGCACAGCTTGAGGTCATTTCCCCATGTCCTGTCTCTTATTATTCAGGAGAACAGACCAATCCCAGTCTGGCTGCACCCTCCTGTTAGCAAGTTGTAGAGAGCCAGAAGGTCTCCCCTGAGCCTCCTTTTCTCCAGGCTGAGCTGTCCCCAGCTCCCTCAGCCACTCCTGGCGTTCCAGCCCCTTTGCCAGCTCCATTCCCTTCTCTGGACACACTCCAGCCCCTCGATGTCTTTCTTGCAGTGAGGAGCCCAGAACAGGCTCCCAGATTCACGATGCCTCAGCAGGACCAGCACAGTGAGCTGTTCAGTGACTGCTTATAAAAGCATTTAGCTTTCATGATAAATCCTATGTTTATTGCTTGTCTTAAATGTGTTTAAACAGCTTTGGCTAGGAATCAGTTTAACACTGAGCATTTGCATGTTCTATGTTGGCACTTTTCTCACAGAACAGGTCATGGAAATAGTGTACATGGGCTTTTTTGAGGGCAGAGTTGGGGAAGAATCAGTTTGCTGCTTCAGATTACCTCTGTATTAATTGTGGAGGAAGTTAGCTACGTTTGCTACAGAACTGTTCAACTGTTAATATTCAATGTAAGAATTAAAGGAGGAAGGGAAGAGCATGCTGAAAGAATATATAAGGCTGAGTAAAGAAAAAGAATGTTATCGAAAAAGATGTTATAGAATCATAGAATGGTTTGGGTTGGAAGGGACTTTAAAGCTCATCTCATTCCACCCCCATGCCAAGGGCAGGGACACCTTCCACTAGACCATATTTCTCCAAGCCCTGTCCACCTTGGCCTTGAACACTTCCAGGGATGGGGCAGCCACAGCTTTTCTGGGCAGCCTGTGCCAGTGCCTGACCACCCTCACGGGAAGAATTTTCTCCTAATATCTAATCTAAGCCTACTCTCTTACAGATTGAAGCCATTCTCCCTTGTCCTGCCACACCATGTTCTTATAAATAGTCTCTCTCCATGCAAGACCAAGCTGACAGTATCTTAACAAAAAAAAGTTGAAGCAAGCCTTGCAGATCAAGGCACTGTGGCAGGGGAGAAGTAGGTTTTTACTTCAGCAGTGATTTTAAAAGAGAAAAAAACCAAATTCTGAAATCGTTGATAGACCATTTACAAAACCACATTTTCCCAGACATGGGATGTAGAGTGGCTGGTATTTCTGTTCCTTACCGCCTTTATTCTGCACCATGCATTTCTTTACTTATGCACATCACAGTCTGTGCCTACTTTTGATTAGAAGTGAGGCTGATTTACATCAACAAGGGGAGAAAAAAGGCAATGTTACATGTGCAATAAATGGGAAAATGTTGATAAGGAAATAATGGATGAAAATGTCCAGCTATTCTCTGAGCATAAAAATCATCCTTAGTGACTAATACCTGTGAGAAGCCTCACCTTCAATGTTAAGTCCTTTAAACTGGGCCAAAAGGCTTGAGCACAGCTTTTCTGCCCCTCACCAAGGGTAAAGTGAGTGCATAACACTGCAACAAATCACCAAGAGATCTTACTAATGGTAAATTAAATTAAATTAAATTAAATTAAAATTACAGCACATCCCTTGTCATTGTAAAAATTTGTGTATCATCTACCTGTTGGCTTCACTCTCTTCTCTTTGCGTTGTAAACTCTTCCTTAGTGGAATTGTTTATTACTACATTTAGACAGACCTTGGCCCCTCCTATCAATTGCTCTCTAGGCCAACATTAAATTTTGGTTTAGAAGCAGGTTTTTTAGCCACATATTTTATAAAGTGGTGCAATTCCAGTCTTTGCCCCAAGCCCATGTTTGATGATACCAAGATGTGTGTGGAAGAGTTTCCTCCTCAGTTCTGTGTATTTCTCATTGGCAGGGCTTTTTTCTAAATTGCAGCCATCTGTTGTAAGTCTGCACTCCATGGGTTAAAGTTTATTTTTATATTAAGACAAGCTTTCATTATGTTTTCCCTCTTTCCCTCTTTCTCCCACCCCCCCCTCCCCCCCCAATTTGGAACTTTAGGCTTTCTAGTTAAGCTTTTATGGTGGCCACAAACAGGTGCGTGCTTTACAGAGGGTCTCATTCTGCAGCTCCCACTGGCATCCCTGGCCTCCTGAACTCCCTTTTGCTACCTCCTTCCCCCTCAATAATTTTTTATGAATGATAGCTTTTCAGCACCCTGGGAACAGCTTGTTGGGAAAAATGCTCCTTGTGGGGTGCAGTCAAATCCTACACATTTCTCCAAGGGTTTTCTATGAAAGGGCTGGTTCTGTGTTGCAGGTATGACGTACGTGTGGACTCCCCCTCCCTGCTGGCTCCCCCACCTCCTGCTTCTATGATTCACTGTGATAAATTTGCTTCTTAATAATGCCAGTAGACTCTCGCCACGGGTGCTTCTCAATTAAAATCCACTTTGTTTAAAAACTGAAGGCTTGTTTAACTGAGCCCCTGGGGAGAGTTGTCAGATCCCAGGATAGGTGACACAAATAGATTGGTGACCCTCTGGAGCTGCATTGAAAATACCATATCCTGGGGTACCAGAGGGCAGCGTCACTCTGAAAACAAATCCGCACATTTGAGAAACCCTGGGTGGAATCCCTGGGACTCGTCGTTTTCAGTGTGGGGCCTTTTTAATCCATCTTTTAGCATTTTGTTTTGTTCCTGCTACCCTTCTCACACCCCCTCCCCCCCAAGTACTTTCACCTTTTTTCTGGTACTGATTTAGCTATTTAGAAAATACAAAGGTAAAAGGAACATTTTTTTTTCCCAAGAACAGTCTCTCTTTTGTATTCTAAAGATATTTGCAAGAAATTACTTGAAATGGCAAAGCAGGGTGTAAAAAATATATTTGGGAAAAAAAAGAAAGAGCAACTTGAAAGTGAGTGACATTTTTTCTTTTTTTCATTTAATTTCTTTTTAAAGAGAAAGGAAAATGTCCTTTTGAGTGATCCAATCTTTTCCCTGCCTTCTTAGACATGTATTTTTAGCATTTTGAACACATGTAATGTTCTCAGATATTGCTTACCAGAGCACTTTGAAATAACTATAGAGGGTGGATGGGATGACTCAGGGGACTGGTAATTGAATGCGGAGCCTTTTCACCTCGAAGTCCCCAGTTTGAATCGAACCCAAGATGAGAGCGACCTCGTGGTTACCCTCAGAAGGGTGTTTAGTGGCCTGTCTGAAGTGAGTTGGTGGTCTCAGTCCAGCTCTTGGCAAACAGCTGCCACATCACAGCAACCACGGCTGCAGTTAGTGCCAATTATCAGCCGGGCTGGCAGTGCTGGCAGTGAGGGGAAGGATGGAATTAGCATGTGCTGCTTCTGCTGTCAGAGGTGGTCCCTGCTGCTCTTGGAGCCCTTCAGCAGCAGCAGCAGCAGCTGGTTTTGGTGCTGTTGGTCTTGTGGATGAGTATTCCTGCACTCTGGGGAGATGGCAGCTTGTCCTGCTCCCACGTGCTGAGCCAGGTCCCCGTGTGGGTTTGGTTTTGCTTTGCCCTCTGCAGGTTATCAGTCTCTGGGTTCAAGGGTATCTCCGTGCATGGGGATTGGACTTCCCACACACCCTTGTCAGTCAGATTTGTCTCTCTCTCTCTGCTAAGCATGCCAAAAAGGAGATTCTTCACATTTGTGAGTCCAGAGAAGGGAATGGAACTGGGGAATGGGCCTGGAGTACCAGGAGCAGCTGAGAGAGCTCAGCCTGGAGACAAGGAGGCTCAGGGGGGACCTTCTGGCTCTCCACAACTCCCTGACAGGAGGGGGAAGCCAGGGGGGTTGGGCTCTGCTCCCAGGGAACAAGGGACAGGACAAAAGGAAATGGCCCCAAGCTGTGCCAGGGGAGGTTCAGGTTGGGCATCAGGAGGAATTTCTTCACCAAAAGGGTGAATGCTCAGGCATTGGCAAAGATGGCCCAGGGAGGTGGTGGAGCCCCATCTCTGGAGGTGTCCAAGGAATGACTGGACGTGGCACTCAGCGCTCTGGTCTGGGTGACACAGTGGGGATCAGTCACAGGCTGGACACGGTGTCTTGGAGGTCTTTTCCAACCTGAATGGTTCTATGAATCTGTGATTTCAGTCCATTTGTTTGATAACAGTAGTCACACTTCTGGTAACTCTCAGCTCCCAAAGTTTCTATTATTTTGCAATCCTCTTTCTGAAGTGGTTTTATATTTTATCTCTGAAGTTCTTTTTTTTTCTGAACCTAAACTAAAATTGTAGCCATTTTGAAAGTGTGAGGACAAAATCAATAATTCATACCCTTTAAAATCCTTTGTATCTGAAAAAAAATCTTGCATAAATATCTTGCATTTTGGGAGTTTTAGAGTATAACCCTCACAGAGATTCTGAATGGTGCTTTATTGGATTCCAAAGCCCACAGAGGATCCCTCTGCTGGCAGTAAGATTTTGGGTTGATGCACAGATTTTATCTGTGGCAATTTGTTTGCAAAATCATGACAATTTTCACATGTAAAAGAAAAGTTGAAGTAAATATGGTTTACAACATTTTAAGCTGTAAGACGGTTCTGTCTGAAAGCAGGGAGTTCATTTTTTGCACTCTAAGTTTCATTCAAGGTAACAATAGTAACACAATTCTAATCAAAATATAGTGGGTTTTTCCCCAAGTGCTGAACTAAGTCGCTTAGAAACCCATTTTTTATTTTTTGCCCCTAACTCTAAATGTTAACTGTGGTTTCTGTAAAAATAAACATTTTCTCAAGGTATTGGCAGCCCAAATAGAGATGCTGAAACTGAATGTAACGAGAGTGACCTTATGGGGATTGTTTACCTCTAATTTGAGACAAATGACAGAAGTGAATAGCAGAAATAGAAACAATGTAGATTTTTAAGCTTGTGATTCCTGATATTGGTAAAACCGTAAAAAGAATTTTGTATAATAGGAGGTCTAAATATTGCCTGTTGAGGAGGACAGGGATGTAACTTTTAGAATCTGTAGTTTAGGTTGGGATAACATCCTGCTGCACACATGCAAGCAACTAGTTAGGTTGATTTCCTCATTTCTGGTCACTCACTGATAGATGATTTGGCCAGGCTTCACTGAGAGGGGATGGATTTGGGCTATCTTTGCAAGTTCCTTTTTATCCAGCAGGAAGATATAAGGAAGCAGGTGGAAGAGCAGCTGCTGGAGATGAAGGGAAGCCTGGCTCAGGGCTTTCTCTTGTCTTATGGACAGCTCGGGAAATTAAATCTTGGAAGTGTCTACAAGGATAATCCCATGCTTGGTGTCTTGAGCAGTCCTGAAAAGAGGCAAAAATAATTGCTGTTTGCATGTCAAGATTAGTGGGTAAAGCCAAGATGTTGTAAGTGATTTGCCTCAGTTGTGTCCCTCACTGGGAGCTGATGGTGACAGAGTATTCCCTCTTCAAAGCTCAGCAGGAAGGAGGACTGTTCATAAGACTGCCCTGAAAACATGTCTTGGAGCACGTGTTCATAGTGGAAGTGCTGTAAGTCTGGAGGAGATGAAGTCTTCTAAATAATGATGGTTTTATGGAGGAGGTGACACTTTCTTCTCATGAAGGAAGGACATGGAAAAAACTGAAGTGGAAACAGTTGGCAAGGTCACTCTTTCTTGTTGTCTCAAGAACGTCAGGAAGGAGGCCTCCAAAGAAACCCAAGCCCTGGGAGTGAGGTATCACCATTTCTTCCTGCTCAAATTGAATTCTTGTTCAAGGGATTTCCAAATAGGGATGAGGAAGTGAGCACTGCAACCGCAAGATGACAGTGCAAGGCTGTTAAAACCAAGACTCCTTTCTTTTTCTAATTAAAATAATCCATGTCCAGCCATTAATCAAAGTGCCTCTGTAACCTACCATGTTCCAGAATAGACTGACAGAAACATATACAAATCTTCCTGGAAAAATAAATTATGAGAAAAACTTTAGCTGGAAACTCTAGAGAAAGAATGATTAGCAAGTTGCACCATTGACTTAACACGATTTTAATCGCGGGCCAGTTGCTCCTCTCAAGGCTAAAAATGCCACGATGCATCTCTTGTGTGAGCACAAGGCACATAGAAATCACATGACAAAGGTACATTTGCATAATGGTAACTGTAGAAACAAGCAAAAAAAAGAGAACAAGGGACAGAATTTCTTGGCTAGTATGAATTAGACTGAAATCAGTGGAGCTTTACTAATCCATACCTTTGAAACCCTCCCCTTCAGCTTCCCAGTGTTACAGCAGCAATGAGCCATGGAATAGTTGTTGAGATGCCTCACTGAAGTAAAAATCAAACCACTCTGCTACTGAGGGAAAGAAGGAAATAGCAATTTTAGCATGTAAGATTGTGGCAGTGCTTTCAGGGCGGGACCAGCCTGGAGTTTGCCAGTACTTGAGCCCACTTACACTTTGTATAAACTTCTAAATATTCGGGAAACCTTTCAGTGATGTTTTGATTTCAAAATCTATCTGGCGGCCTAAGTGTCCATACCCAACAATTAAACCAATAAATTCAGAGGCCAGTCTTTAAAGTTCAGAGCTTCAAATGCTCCCACTAGTGCATTATTCATGGGCTTGGTTTTTTCCTTTGATATCTCTCTATGGTGTGATCTGTATAGCAGAAAAGAACCCACATCTGTCTGTTTACACCACCCTGGAAATTCCTGTGGGCAACCAAAAAAGTCAACCACAAATGACTGCTGGGCTACCAACAAACATAGTATCTGGAGAGCCTCCACCCACCTGCCATCAGGCAGACTTCTAAATCTCATTCGGAATGGGAAAAGTCAGATCAGGGTGGGAGGAAGAAGTAGAGGGAGAGCTGAGGGGAAAAAACTAGATTGAATGACTAACCTGAAACTAGCAGAACTAGGATTTTTTGTTTTGTTTTTTTTACATGGAGTAGGTCACATCTGGAGCCTGAGCTGAGCATCGTGACATGGCACAGTGGATGTCCTTCAGTCAGATCCTTTGACTCATTGTGGGGTTGGGGACTGACCCATTTGTGCTAAAAGGGTACAGGTTCTCCTGAGCTGTGTCTCGAGGAAAGGTAACAGAAAACATCCTGTAAACCATTCAGAAAATTCATGAAAGTTCTCCAGTAGGATGCTGGGAAAGGCTGTAAATTCCTATTTTGCTTGAGCCACTGGGTCATTCTCACTTTAGCTGCAGGATCTCTTTACATTGATGTACGTCTTACTGGAGAGAGTTACAATTTCCATTGGCTTGAAAAGTTTCCCAAGGCTTCCAGCAATGACTTCCTTACCAAGGCTTTTACTCACCCATGTATCTTCATGTACCTGAACTAAAGCATTTGGGTCGTGTTCTGAAAATCGGTTGAAGTAGTTACATGCTTAAAAGTAGGCGTCCACAAAGGTGGATGTCATCCTATGATACTTTAATTCTTGAGAAGTGTGGAAAAGACTGATTTATTAAGCTGATCCTACACAACGCTACTTGATTTGCAGTGTTGAGAGAGCTTTAATTGTTATTTACCTCCCACTAATATTCAATCACTCGGATGCTTCACTTTAACTTGATTTATGACTAAAAAAATAAAGCCATGGTGGAGATGGTATGAGAATTTAATTGTCCATAAATAGCTTTTCAGTCAGGTGTTACATCTATTTCTGAGGCTTTAATTCTTGGTGAGGTAATTTCTTCCCAGTGCAGATCATCTCATGTGCTGGAGTATACCACACTGATGTTGACTCGTCTGCTTAGATGTTTGTTAGTCTTACAGCTTTTATTTCCTGAATCTAGGGAACAGTTTTTCCCCTTCCAGTTGTGTTCAGTTTTCTGAGAAGGGGGTGCCTTTTTGACTCATCCCAACTTTCTCCCTTGTTCTGTTTATCCTTTTTGTAGAAGATGGCCACAATTCCTCCATTTCGTGCAAATTAGAGGTAGTGCTAGGGTCCCTGGCAAGTTCCCAACACAGGTCTCAGATGACTTAAATGCTTCCCATGGGTACATTGACACATTATTGAGCAATTACATTCTCTTGTGGCAGTCATCTGTGGAATAAGTAAACTGCCTCTGTGAGCCCCACGGTGATATCATGCACCATAAATGCATGCTTGGCCTCCATTGTGTCAACAATCTCTCACGTTCTCAAAGGCAGAAACACGAGTATAATTCTCAAACTACACTGACTAATAAAGAGGTTACTTTTATTACTTGTTTCTACCTTGAAGGGCAAGATTAAATTTAATTTATAAGGCCACCATAAAAGGAGAAGGCATATTGGTAAGCATAAAGTGATTATTTGTTTATTCGCTGTAAATTTCTTAATTTAGGGTTTGGTGAGTGAAAAGAGAGGCCAGTAGAAGAGTGACTTAGATTTAGATCTTTTTTTTCTTTTCTTCTGGCTAGGGGAAGAAAGGATCTTCTTGGTCATGAAGATAATTTTCTCATCAATAACTTTGGCAAGACTTTGGCATACATTACTGATCATTCCCAGATCTGCTTGCACAAGCAGAATATTTATGCAAAAAGATGTCAAGTAATGCTCTCCTGAAAATTAGATCTTTGATTACACAGTGTAGTGTAAAGTTAATGGTGTAATGAGGCTTTTTTCCCCCCTCCCTTTATAAAACTTGTGCCTAAATGGTTTGTAAAAACTTTGAAAACTCCTAAGGACAAAGTATAACTAAAAAGGTGACATGACTGCTTGTGTAGTCATTAATAGCATATGCTAGCTATCGTTAATGAGATAGCATGTACTTGGGTGCTTTCTGCAGCCTTTGTGTCAGTGATGTGTGGTTGAGGCTGATCACTCAGCCCAGCACATGGGGAGTTTAGGGTACCAGCACACACAGCTAGGGCACGTCCAGCTCTCACCCATTAGCACCCCCGAGTCGTTTGCCAAGGGCTACTGTGGATGACACTGTCCTCAGATAAATTTTATGGCCACCAGGTGTGTTGAGACCTCTGAAAGAGAGAAGTCCAGCACTGCTGCCTGAATCACCCTGAAGGTGGATGTGGCAGTGAGGATGTCCTACGCATGAGGCCAGTCGGGTTGTTTCCCGTGGATCTTTGTTGTGGCTGGGGACAGAGCACAGATCCCAGTGTGCTCTTCAGGGTTGTACAGTATTATTCAGTCTGGTTGAATGACTACCCTCTGCTTTGTCATCAGAGAATATTTATGACCATTGAAGGAAGGCTGAGTTCCTGGAGACGGGATAACGCATGGCTTGCTGCTGCCAGACAGAGTTCCTTTCCGTGGTCACACCAATGTTTTTTCATACTCCCACGGACACCACAACTTTTTTGGATAAGGAAGAAGATGATGGAACACAGATGAGGGAAAGAAATGGCCTCAGAGAACTTGGATACGTGGGGGTATTTTTACCCTTTGGGGTTTTTTCTTCCTGAATTTCAATGAGTGACTTATTGGAAACTTCTTTGGGTTTGAAGTGTTTTTTTTCTTGTTCCACACACGAAACTGTTTTGGGTTGTTTTGTTTGTCTTTGTTTATAATGCAGCTGAGATAGGGTGACTTGATATTTTTAAAATAGAAAACTGATGCCTTCTGAGGGAATAGGGGGAAGAGAGGAGGACTTTACTAGCTGGAAACATGGGTCATACCAAGGACAACTTGTTACTGTGAAGGTTGTACTGGAAATGGGGGGGAGGATTTGGTGAAAGCTGGTGTGGAGGTGAGAGTAGTGCCGCTTTTTCTTGGGTGCCAAATCCACTGATGGTTCTCCACATGCCAGATGCCAAGGGTGCCTGCACCACAGCCACATATCTCTTTTTATTTATTAACTGTTTTTTTTCCCCTCTTTCTTTTAAAGCAAATTCTAGATTAAACTTTTCCAACCCATGTCATTAGAAACTACCAGGCACTGAATGCCAAGCAGGTGCCTTCAATTTCACTCACTGATGTCCTACTACCCCATCACTCCATGAATATAAACCTAAAACAAAAAAAAATCTTATCTTATTGGTGAGGTAAATGAATTGGATTACAGATCCAGTCTTTTGAGTTGCTAAGATGCAGAACCTCCACAGAAAACACTCGGCATCATGTCCCTTCTCGTTTTGATCATTGGCAAAGCCTAAAAGGCACTGGGAGTTTAGGAACATCTTCTGGAGCTTGTTGCATGCTGGAGGCTGCCCAGCACACCCTGAAGTGACAGCAGGTTTTCAGAGAAAGAAATTGTCAGCAAGTTGTCCAATGTGTTGTGGAGTATAACAATGACAGTGTCTTCCAGGGATACCAATCAAACAGCGTGAGTCTCCACAAGAGGCCTCTCCACTCGATGCCTATTGGGAAAAGCTCAGTGCTGTTTACCATGTTGTGCAATTAAATTAATGAATAGTATAAGGTATTCTACTTTTCAAAACCATCACCTTTGGGATAACTTAACAGTTTGAAAGGAATATTTCCTTGTCATTTCTATGTCTATATTGAAAATAGTATGCATATGCTAATATTGTCAAATGATCACTGTAGGGTAAGTCTCTTTGATGGTAATCCTCTTTCTCTTCTCTGCTGTCACTGCCATTCCAAAGCTTCTGGAGTTTGCTATGGGAACTAGAGACAGGGATTAGAAATTAATGAAATAAATTCTGTTATTCTGAGATTTCTGAATAACAGGTTTGCACTGGTGCTGGTGGGTTCAAACACAAATTTGGATATGCTTTGCTGGCTCCTGCAGGAGGCCTGAGAGAGAGGGAGAATGTGGCTTTGGTTTTATATATCTATTATCACCTAATTTTGATTTTGTTGTTCTGAGATACTTGATGTTTCATATATTTTGAGAAGTTTAGCAAAGGTACAATTTGTGCAGATGCACTTCAAACATCAGCTGATGAGCGCCAGGAAATAATGTTGGACAGGGCACTGTTACAGTCATCCTTTCTACCACTTCCTCTCAAACTGATATAAACAGATGCATGTTTTTATGTCCTTTCCCTTGGGAAAGGGAGAACTCTGAGCTCAAGTGATCAATATGTGGCTTTTCCGTGGTTACTTGGGAAACTTCATCCCTGAAATCCTTTTTAATCACAAGTTATCTCACATCCTTTGACAGGATCCAGCTTTTTGTTTTTCATCTACTGTAAGTTTAGTATAGTATAGTATAGTATAGTATAGTATAGTATAGTATAGTATAGTATAGTATAGTATGTGTAGTGTAGTATAGTATATAATCTGGCTAATAGGGAAAAATCTGGATGCAACAATAAAAACAGGTATGTGTATTTGTGAAAACTAAGGAATTTTAAAAAGAGAAATAATTTCTGTTTTTAAAATAGTGATTAATTTTAGATTTTTGATGTACTGTAGACTTCCATATTCATTTACTGCTCCTTGCAAACATTTTCCATGTTTTATTTTTCCTTCAGCATTTTTAGCAGATTCATGGAAGCTGGATTTGATGGCTTTTGGCACACCATGGTTTCTCTTCACTTAGGAAGGCCCTGAGCAGGGCAGTCCTGTGTGAACATAAAGTGCAGTGGCTGTTTTGTGATGATCAGTGCCAAGACAGGCTGGTGTGCAATTCCTAGATTGTATTTCTGATTGTATTGCAGCTCTGAACAAATCACATCTGGGAGGTTTTGGAGGGCACACATCTGGTGTTTATTTCCCACTGACACGCAGTAACATGAGTGGTTAACAGCCGGTTGTATTTTTCTAAATCCCTTCCATACAGTCTTTCAGTTTCCATGTTCTCAGTTATCCCAAATAAAAGGTGAAGGCTTTGGGGTTATCTTCTCTGGAACTGAAGCTCTGCAAAAATACACTTGCAGAGGTCCCTCCAAGATCAGTGGATCCAACTCGTTCCTACAGCTGGAGCTGCTGGGCACCAGGTGAGCATGGGTCTCCCAGGCTGGATATGGAAGGGGTTCCTGAGCCACAGCTTCCTTCTAGACACTAATAGATGGGTGAGACTTTGCACACCATGCTGCCATATTTGCAGGTTTAGCAAATAAATTGTGGGGCAGATTGTTCAGAGGGCTGGGAGGAGGCAGAAGGTCTGTGGGATTTGTAGGATGGGAGATGGGATGTCAGTGCTGTGTGGCTGGGAGCTGTGCTGGGAGTTGCTGCTAGACCTTCACCCGGCTTTGAGAAGGGGTTAGGACTTGTGAGGCCAAACATGGGGATTGTTGAAGGTGAGAGCTTGTGTTTTCTACTGGTATTTGGAGCAATTTTAACAAAGCCGGGTGAGGGCAAATGCTATTACAGGTACAAAATAGTAGTGCTAGTCCAAAGGCACAATAGCCCTGTGGTGCACACAATGGAGAAGAATTGGGAGTTCTTGGATCAGTTTTTGACTGCCACAGACCTCCTGTATTACTTTCAGGCAGTCACTTAATCTCTGCATCCACCATCTGTGAAGCAGCCAGGCTTGGAACAGTTTGTGTCTCTGGAAGCATGTATCTAATTCAGCTGTTATTATCAAAGTTAAATCTTAAAGAACTGTTGTGTTATCATAGGATAAAACCATGCCACACATTTTCACTGTGAACTTTGTGCTTTTGCTATTGCATTGTTTTTCAGGGAAAAAAATGTTTTCACTGCATAAAGGTAAGCTGGGCAGAAATTCATGATGTGTGTTGTGTGAGCTAGACTTGTAGATTTGATATCTGGCACTAAAGTAAGAGATGCATGTTAAATGCCACTAGGAAGACTTCAGGACTGATTGTTCAATAAAATGAAGCACAAATCTGGGTATTGAAAGTAAACAAATAATAAAAGACTTTGTAGAGATCAGCCTTCCAAAGCTGTTTGGAAAGTTCCATAACTTGTGTCTAACTGTAGGCACTCCTCATCCCCTTGGTGACAGGCATGCTGCTCTGAATTTGTTGTTCAAACTTCCATTAATTTTCTGTGTCAGACAAGGAAATAGCTTAGATAAGATCAATTTTCAAACATATTTCTTCAGGAAGGAACTAAAGAGCAATCCTGAAAAATACCTACTGGAATGGAAATTTTCTGATCTTTGGGTACATAAAGGAACTGCTGTGTGAGAGGAAAAATGTCAATACATTTGGAGGACAGGTGAGTTTTTTTGCCAGACTATGCAAACTTCAAGTCTGTCTTTGAGAGTGCATGGTCAGTTTCTGAGGAGGTGCTTTCAGTTTTAGGAAGAACTGGTGAACGTCAAAACAATATACATTCTTCACATAATGGAACACAGGAGCTTCCTGTGACAATTGGCAATTTGTCCACGTTGGGAAGAGGATGAATGAAGACTTTTGAGAAGTTCAGTTTGGGCTTAATTGTGTTTTTCACAACTCATTGATACTATGCAAGATGGTAATTAGCTAGTTGAAGTCTGGAGTAGTGTAACTCCCCAGTAGACATTTACAGCATGTCCCATGTGCCCAAACTGGCAGGGATTTGGGACACTTGGGGCCATCCATGTGTTGTTCAAAACCAGCAGTTCCCCCAGTCCCACCCTGCAGTTTCTAGCTGATGAAAAATTTTACAGCATAAAGGCAGTTTCTGAGGCATAGAACCCTGAGAGCCACATCTTTTCTCATCCCCCCAGCCCTAAGCAGAGTGTAATAGTGACCCATGTGTTTTTACAGAATTTCAAATATTTCACCTGTGTTGTGTCTACATTGTCACATGCACTGATGTGTCATCCCTGAAACATTTCTACTACGCTTTTAAGTATTTTGTCTCAGCTATGTCAATTTGCCCTCTTGAAATTTTTTGGGATTAAATATTCATTGGAAAAAGGAATCACCTATTTTTTTTTTTTTTCATTGAGTATTTAAAATGATTCATAGACTATTTAAGATTGGTTGTGGACAACTCTAGAACAATGTTTTGAGCAATTTTTTCTCCAAGATCTGTAAGGTAGGCCACTTTCCAAAAGCTCTCAAAAGCGTGCCTGGAGCCTCTGAATCAGGGAAGTATTCAGTTGGAAAACCTTTCACCTTTCCCTTTTGTGGGAAAAAAAATCACCCATATTCTTTGAATGGCCTTCTGTAATGCAGCGACTGTTTCAAACCTCAAAACCAGAGACCTACTCCAGCTCCTGAAACAGCTGCATCTCTGCCTGGTTGTGCTCTTGGGTAGTTTGGTACAGCTGTCACAAAGCAGAGCCTTGCTCTGAGGCACCTCCATATCCCTGCCTCGTCTGCTGGGGCAGATGGGGCTGGTGATGTCTCTGACCTGCCCTGAGTTAGTTGTGTTCTTTGCTGCAGTAGCATCTTCAACAACATCTGCTGTGTTCGTCCTGCTGGCAGAGGTTGTATTTTGTGTTACTGGGGTTAAATCAGCATATCTGGCTATGGTTTGTATCATTCTGTGTAAATTTGAGTCTTTGGAGTCTAAAATGCTTGGGATGTCCTTTCTTTCAGTGAAATTGTC
Source organism: Cichladusa arquata (assembly GCA_026413545.1). Lineage (NCBI taxonomy): Eukaryota > Metazoa > Chordata > Aves > Passeriformes > Muscicapidae > Cichladusa > Cichladusa arquata. Next base: position 57,614,517 of record JAOTQP010000870.1, on the reverse strand, counting down.
AAGAAGAAAATACTGTTAAGGAGGAGGCATAATTTAAATTTGAGGCTTCAGCTGAGGTGTGCTGCACTGCAGGTTTTCATGTGGAGTTGCACATGAGACTTTCATCCACATAGAGCACTGCAACAAGTTAGACAAGGGGCACTGAGGCCTCTCCTGCAGGAATCCCATTCCAGGAGAAGCTTGATTTGTGCAGGAACCTCCCAAAGAAGTAGCAAAGTCACTGCTTGTAAGGGCCTGCTAGACTTTATATGGTAGTAGTGTAATAGGCTTTGGAAATATGTGTTATAATAAATCATGTGTGATCTAGTAGGTCCTTTCTACCTGTTTTCCCTTTTACATGTGCTGAATCTTAAATACCACATGACACTTAATCCACACTATCAGGCAGAAGGCTTCATTTTAAATTACTCATTTGAAGATCAAACCATTTTTGTGCCTGATAGTGTCTCCTGTGAAAGGTCACAGATTGATTTTATTAAAAAGTTAAAGCAAAGCACTAATAATACATGATATCTCAGCAAACCCACCCTCATCTCTTCTGCAGCTGTTGGATTTGCAAAAAAAAAAAATAAATAAAAATAAAAAGCCATAGAATAATGGATTAAGGATGCTTTCCAGCCTGAAAGCTTTAGGTAATACACTACCAAAATATGATTCTTAATAGAAATATTTTGAGGAGCATCATAATTTAGAAACCTAGCCAGCAAGCATTGGATTCATCTATTTTTGTTGTTATCGTTGCAGGCTGGCAGTACTTCTCTCCAGATGTACCATTTGGCACATTAAGCAATTCTTTTCTTAGAAGGGGAACCTATGGTTTTGCCATGTAATGCAAAACACCAATGGAATCACTACATAAGCAAAATGCCAGTAATGGTACAGTGGTCCAGCCACAAACATTGGTATGTTAATTTTGTTTTATTTTTCCTAGTGTGTCATCTGTAGTACTGTATTTTGTATCAGGACTATGGCTGGACTGTTTAGTATCAGATTTTAAAGTGTGTTTTCAGCAAGAGATTTAAGCTAGGAAACTAATGGTTGGGGTTTTTTTCTACTTAATATGGATGTAACTATAGTTTTAGCTTGATTTTTGAGACCAGGCCAAAATTTCCCCTCAATTATAGCTGCTCTATCATTCAGCAGTATGCATCCACTTTTGATAATGGTACCAAAATACATTGGAAAGCAAGTAGTTTACACTAAGGCTGTGGCTTATATATGCCATTGCTTCCTAAGACTAGCAATGACTAAGACTAGGCCTTAAAATTTTTTTTCAATTCATTTGCAAGAAAATTGGTTAAATTACAGCATGTGCAGTTTCTTTGTGGCAAGCAGTGTCTGGCTTTTCCATCTTCTCTGCTACCTTAGTTCTCTAATGGATCGTCCCCAGTCCTTGCAAAGGCAGCAGGGCCCTCTCAGCTGGGGCTCCTCTCGAGGCTGAACAGCCCCAGCTCCCTCAGCCTTTCCTCAGAAAAGAGATGCTCCTGGCCCTAAATCATCTCTGTTACCCTCCACTGGACCTGCTCCAGGAGCTCCAGGGTCGTGAGGAGCCCTGAGCTATCCTGGGTGTGCATGAGGTAGTGAGTTCCCCAGCTGCTTCTTGTAAGGACCTGAGAACTGGTCATTGAGAAGTTTTCTCCAGATGGTTTTTTAAAGACTCAGGATGGTAAGAAAGCATTTCTCGCCTTGCACAAATGATAACAACATCATTGTAATTTCCTTGTCTTGCAGGTGAAGGTCAGAAAAGGAGCAAGGACATTCCACACATCCCTCTGCCACTGTCCACTGACTCTTTATGTGTGTTAGAGAGTTTCTTGCCATTAACAGGCCTACCCTTTCCCCTGCCTGAAGCTTCCTATGGGATGAGCAGCAGGACAGCTGCCTTCCTCCTAGCCTTGTGGCCAAGGGAGGAAAAGGAGACTGGCCAGGCAAATCACATGTGTTTCCTTGGCAGGGCTGGTCTTTGCACCTGGGAAAGGCTGTCAGCTTGGGGAGAGAGCTGTGACATACTGCCCTGCCTGACTGCCTAGCCTGACCCCTGCCTTGGGTTCTCTGGGATTTTTCTATTCATTACAGCAAATATCCTGTAATTCGAGCTTTGTATAAGTGGGGTCACACTCTGCTCAGTAGAGTTTCAGTAGATAGCAGATTTCTTTCTAGTTAATATGACAGGTGTTTAGATTTTTCCTGCCATTCACCAGAAACCTCACCTTTATTCCTCCCATGTTAAATAAGTAAATTCTGGCTTTTGCCTGTCCATACAGTCAGAAAATTACACTTTCTGATTACTCTCCCCCTGTCTAAAAGCCATAGAAAAGCAGCAGTGAAAAAAAAAGTGATTTCTCCCCAAGTTTCTAATTAATGTGGTTGTGTGGCCTTTCCAGTTTGTTAAACTCTGTAATTAATAATGACCAGGTGAGGCAGGGACGTTATTTTTCTTTGGGTTTTTTCCGTCCCATGAATGCTGGGAAAGAATGCAAGGAAGGCACTTAGTTGTGAGAACACTTTCCCTCTCCTATTGGTACAATTCCTAAAATCTGGCCATGTTTTAAACCCTTGTGAAGAGCAAAATTTCATTATTTCTGCTCTGGAGGATTTCTGCAAAGGAGCTAATCCTTGGTCCTGCTCAGCCACAGGAGGGAAAAGGACAGTGTTAATGCTGTGTCCTGTTTACTTTTTTTTCTTTTCTTTATTTTTTTTTCTTTTTATTTCTCTTTGAAGCAAACAACCCAGAGCAAAACATGGTTGTGAAGGTTTGCAGCTACCCTTGGAGCTGAAGTGGAGAGAGCCACTGCAGTAGTGCTGTGAGCTCGACCATGTGGATCGAGCATTGAGGGGAAAGTGGATGCACATTCAAGATAAACTACTACTTTAAAAGTTACTAACTAAATGTTTCAATGTGTATTTAGTCTTTTCCCACTCCTATTTGTGTTGCAGGAAGTGATCCTCTGCTACCTGTGGGATGCCTGGGGTGTGGGGATTGAGGTAGACTATGAGATTACCATGGGACTGTTTCTTCTTTAAGGCAAATATGTTAAAATTTGAATTGGTGTGTGAATGTAACTCGCAGCACTGGCACTGCTTTACTCACCAGTAGGTTATGATTAGGAGTTCATGAAAGAAATGTGGATTAGGCAATCAATCTGTTTAAGGCTTTTCCCTGTGGCACACAATTTTTGCTCATGTTTGCTTTGTTTTCATAATGCAGGATTTTCATATGTATTTTCATAACTCTTCATGTTTGCTGTATTTTCATAATAACTAAACTTAACATATTCTCCATTCCAAAGTCCATTCCATTTCTTAGGACTTTTCACTTAGAGGTGGCTTTTCACACCTGGCTGTCATCCAAATTGCTTGTTGAAGGCATTTTTGAGGAAACTTGAAGTTTTAGAGAAAAATAAAAATAAATAAAATAGAATAAATAAATAGAATAAAATGCTGCCTGCTAAAATAAAGTCAGATTGGTTCAATGTTAATGTGAAAGAGTAGGTAAATAGTAAATACTGAAATGTCAAAACAAATACAGATAGTTTTAAAATGCTCAAGGTATATTGGTGATATTTCATGACCTATTCTATTATTTTGCACTTAGAAATTATGCACTGGCATATGCTGAGTGTGTCATGGTTCCCTTCTACTGCTGCAGTTCACATATTAGAGGATTCTTCTGTAGTTATACGAAATCATGTTATGTTCCTTTCCTCCAAAATCTTCCTTGAACCTGCACCTCAGGAATGCCTACAGTTTTGTCTGCAGCTTGTTGCAGATACTTTTACAAAGCTGCTTTTTTTCCCTGTGTGCCTTTTGTCTTTTTCCTGTCTGCCTGAATCTGTATCTTCTCTTGACCTCTTTATTTGGGAGTTCTCTGAGGCAAGAGCCTCATAGAGCACCTAGATCCTTACCTGTAATAATGCTCACTCTCTATACACCCAACAGCACATGTTTTTTCCTAAAAGGGAAAAACTCTCTTTCCTTGAGAGAGGAGAAAACTTGGTGTTTTATGAGATCAGTCCTTTAGCTTAGTTATTGGCTTGGTATGTTACTAGATCTTTGGCATCAAAGCAGTGCTCCCTTTACATGCGCTTTCACCTAGAAAGCAGTGTCAAGCTCATTGGTAGGACACACCTGCAGGCTGTCCCCTTTTCCTCCCACCTGTCCACATGTCTTTGTCCAAAAACCTTGAGGTTCTTGCACCATGTGCAAAATGCAGTTGTTGTGGGCTTGTTCTCCTGAGTTCTGTGGTACTATGATGGGCCATGTTTGGAGATTGAGAGGAGAATGATTCTGGTGCTGAGTCCTGACCCACTGAGACCCAGTGGGTACGTTTCTATTTGATTGACATGATCCACTGACAATGGTGGTATTATGGTGGTATGCCATTGCTTTCCAGGAAACAGGAGGAAGGAGAAGAGACAGACTGGGATAAGTGGTTGGACTCGAGGGTCATAAGGGTTTTTTCCAACCTAAATGGTTCTCTTTAGTGAAACCTTGAAAGGCTTTCTATGTATTAACAAAGAAACTGGGTTCCAATATCACCAAGACAACCTTTACCACTTCTTTCAAGATGTCTTGAAGCGCATGTAAAATTCAACATAAGTTTTATTGTGCTTTTATTCTACTAGATTCCACTTTAAGTCAAAAGCAACTCGGGTGAAGCTGGATTTGATGTAAAGAATAGCATTATGTCATCACATAGGAAGGTGCCGTTTAGCCACCAAAATACATTTAAAATACTTTTCTGAGTAGATTTATTGCTAATTATACTATATGAATTTAAGAGTGGAAACTTGGTTTCTCCATCATCATGGCTTATATGTCTAACATTTTGCACTGAGCTTTGGAGTGCAACTGAAGTGCAGCTCTCCCTGGAAATCTGTTTTTGATCCAACTCCATTTTCTAGTTAAACATTTCAAATGAAATATACTGAGCAAGAAAAAGAGGACTACTTTGTTTGGGGTGTTCTATAGACAGAAGATTGCCTGAGGACTTCCTTATTGACTGTACCTTATCTTGCTGTGTATCCAGTAACAGATTGAGTTGAAGTATAGGTACCTCAAGCTCTATTTAATTTTCTTTTTCTTTTTTTTTTTTTTTTTCATCTCAAGCTACATGGATTAGAGCTATAAAGATGTTGGTCTAAGTCACAAGAGTTTTGAAGACCGGAAATACTTGATTTCAGTAGTTGAATTTAAAGTTATCTGAAGGTAAATATCTCTTATCTAGACAGTGTGTAAATTGTGTATTCATCTGATTTCCTTTCCTTACTGGTTATCATTTTCCTTTGGTGAGTGGTTCATTTGGCTTCCTAAGCAGAACTAGACAAACTCCTAAATCACTCCATGCTTTCAGTGAGCTGTGTCACCTTTCTTTTTTTATTTTCTTTAATCATTCTTTTCATGCTTCTGGAACAATTGAGCTTGTGAACTATTGTGAAAGATTTCCTATCATCTTCTGTGTGACTCTGTCAAACTTCATACCTTAAAATTCGGTGTGTTTGATATTCAGCTACATCTCTCCAATACTGCATGCATGGGGGGTTGGGATTTCTATCATGACTGCAAACATTACCTTTCCAATGATATGTTGTGTTAGATTAAAAGGTGCAAACACTGGAATTGTGAATACTGGAGTTATGTGCCCTTACCAGTCTGGGGACCTGTAACCTGCTCCCGGAAATTCTTGTTCAGGTTTCCCAAAGATAATACCTTGCTGGAATTCTCTGATAAATGGCTACTGTGTGTTGCAAATTGTGTAGAGCCCAAAGCTGACAAAATTCCAATGATAGTTCCAGTTTTCAAAAAGGATGTGTGATGGATACTACAATTGTATAGGCTTGTTTGTGAGAACCATAGGTGGATATTTGTTCTAATACCAAGTAATTATAGCAATGAATGCCATTAATATATTAGTTAATTCAATTATTTCTACTCTGAGAAGTCATTTTGAAAAAAAAATCACCCTTCCTCCATACCATTATCACTCCATAACACGCCATTATCAGCAAATACTTGATAATATATCCCTATATACTTGCTGTTGCTAATGAAATTAATATTTATACTTTTATTGCTGCAAGCATTGCCAGAGTATGTGGCTGTCTCAGTTTTTTAATATGTCTTGGCATTTTTAACTATTTTGCTACTGTGGATGCAAATGCTGCCTTTAATTTAGCATTGTTCTGCTTTACAGGAAACAGGGAGTTTCCCTGTTTGAGTTGAAAGCAGGCTTTGACTCCTGGAATTTTTGTTCCCAGTGGTGCCATGTAGGCAAAATGAAAACCAGCTTGACTCCTGTCAGTGTCCAGGTGAACTTTTCTCAGCTTGGCAAAACATAAGTACCGTGTTGCACAACAGATTGGTATGAGGAAGGACTGATGCACTAATGTCTCTAGGCTGATTGTATACTTTATTGTCATACAATTAAAAGTGTTTTTTTTTTAAAAAAAAAAAAAAGAATATTCTCCCAGAAGAACTAACTGAATCTTCTCACAATCCATACCTGGTCTCTGCATCTGCTAAGCTGATGGTTCTGCATTTATCTCAGCGAGTTCTGCATGGGGACACTTGTTTTCATCACAGCTCTTGATGTCCTTCCAGAGCTATTAAATTAAGAGGCTGGCATGCCCTCCTTTGAATACCCAAGTGAGAGCTGGAGGAAGGAGGTGGAAGTTTGGTACCATCCACATACATCTCAAGTCGTTTAAAAGCAAAGTTATAGGGATTGTAGCAGCAGAGAATGTACATGCAGTCTTGAAGTCACGTGAAAATGTGACTGCTTTATAGATCTCTTTAAAAACTCTGACCATGTTGATATATTAATTTACCAGCTGAAGGGCTTTGAAAAACCTCAATTTCAATGTCAGCTGAAAGAAAAAATGGGGTCTATCCTCTGGCTCTGTGGCCTTTTGTACCAGTTTTTTCTACATGATGTTAGGGATGGTCTCCACTGCTGCATGACCTTCATGAGTAGGAATATTGATACGCTTCCAGTTAGACTGAGGTAGTGATTCACTTTTTGGTGGCATTTGTGCAGTCTCCCCTGCCAAAGTTGTGCAGCTGCTTTGTATTTCATCTTGGGAGTAGTGTTCCCTTGAAACCAGTCTTCAGGAATCCAATGTATAACTTGGAGAGGGGGAGGGCATCCTCAATTTCATTAAAATTATATCCAGGACTTCTGTGGAGGAAAAGCCTTGGAGAAAGGGAAGAAGCCAGCATGCTATTAATGAAAACATTAGATTACTTGCAGAACACCACTTCCCTTGCAAGGCAAACCCCAAAAAGAGGAAGAAGTCGTTCTTGGGTTTCTGATTTCTGTGGCCCTTTGAGCTGATTTGCAGCAGTGAGAAAAGGCGCCAATATCCTTGTATTGTTTGGCAGAGAAAAGATTACCTTGTAACTCATCTTGTCTGGCTATGGCCTGGCACTGGATCATGACCAGGTTGATGGCAGCCTGACAGTCTTAAAAGAATATGTTGGCATTTTATGAAAAGGGAAGTTATTACACTTGAAAGGAAGTAAAAACAAAACCAGAAAACCTACACTTGTCAGTTTTATGGCAGAGAGGCTGTAAAAATTCTGGCATGTTACTTCAGCCAATCCCTGCAACAAATTAGTGAACTAAATTGATTACAAAATCAAAGATGGGTTTACATAAGCATTTGTGTTTTAGTTACCCTGCTCTTACAATGCGTCAGACACTCAAAAGAGTCAACCCCATGCCCCTTGCAGTTAAAATTAGTTTACAGCCTAAATTTAGATGTGTAGCAGCAAGAAGGGAGCATGGAAAGAAAAGAAGAGCATGGGAAGGGATGAGACCTCCTGGGTCACTGGCTCCAGTCCCTCCCAGTCTCAGGAAACCACATTGTGTTACCCTCTTTCAGATTGCGTTATGGTCTTCTGACATACTGTTAGATGATACAAAAGGTGGGGAGTTAAATTTACAGATTTGTCCCCGTTCTGTGTAGTTTTTGTCTGACTCTATTAATTGCAGGATTGGACCCACACTGAGGCTTATCACAAGTTTCTGCTGGTGGGCTCTGTTTACAACAGGAGGCGTGCCAGGGAGCTGGGGACTGTGGAGACAAAGGCAGCAGCATTAGTGAGCAAAGTATGAAGAACAAGGATTCAGGATAGCTCTTCCAGCAACCAGGAGAAGCATGAACTTGAAAAATGTTTCCAAACATGATAATTTCTCTTTCTGTTCCCAAGCTGCTGTCAAAGGAGTGAAGCAGATCGCGTCGCACTGGGAATGCCTAAACTGCAGTGCAGCCCAGGGTGAGCCAAGGAGGTTTGGGTGCTGTGGACAGGCTGAACTGATGCCTGAGGAGTCACATGCTGTGCCAGCTGGGTGGCATTCTATTCCCATGCTAGCTCAAGTATTCCAATGTTGTGCACTACAGGTTCCTGGAAACTCTTTCTCATGCCATCCTTCAAAACCCTTCATTGAGTATCTTCATCTTCATGCTCATGGGGGAGTTCAGTGTATAAGTGAGGGCTGCAAAGAAGGCTTGCTTGGCCTCGAAAGCAGTTTTGAATTATTTTGCTTTGTCAGTCAGAGCTGTAAACTGCAGCTGTATGACTTTAGCTCCAGAGAGGGCTGCATGGAGTTCCTAGCATTAGAGCATGTTTTTAGCCAGGCAGCATAGCCAAAGAAAACAATGAAACCAGACTTCTTCTTGTGGTCAGAAAGAAACAAACAATTTGTTTTGATTGAAGGCTCAGTGCTGTAGAGAGGCTTAGAGTTCTGAGCAGCTGCACAGGAACTAGAAGGATACAGGCTGGTGGTTGCCAACACAATTTACCTCTGTCACAGCTGAACCTATGGCACAATGAGGGGATGAAGAGCTGAGAGAAAGGCTTGGAGCTGAGAGACACAGAGTTGTCCCTTCTGGCAAGAGGGAGGTCTTGTCCAAAGCGATCTGCTTTTCTTAATACCAGTCAAGCTTTTTATATACTGAATGCAATCGCCTGAGAAGATGCAAATAATCTGGGAGTAATTTTCTACAGATTTCTGGCTCCTGTCTTAGGAAGGAGGATTCTGATGGTGGGAGCTTTTGGTCAGTAACACGTGCTGTTCCACCTGCCTGTGACCAGAGAATCTATCACTTATGGCTCCATCCCTACAGTGCCTGTATCTTCTGGGCAATGCAGCTTTGTGTTGTGAGACTGGCAGCTTTTTTTTCTTCAGGTCAATGCAATTCTTGCCTTATCACAGTTATTCAACCCAAATAGGTCCAATGTCTCCTGTTCAGGTAAAAGTGAACAAATTTAAATACATTTTCTTTAGATGCTGAAAACAGTCAGTTGGGTTTGGGATTGAACTCAATATAGGAAGCATGTTTCTGCTATGCTCAGATTCCTTAAAGGATTTTAGACCTAAAGACTCCCCCTAGTATGTAACTCCCCAAAAAGTTTTTCCATGAGATAAGAATAAAACCTCCCTTTTCTGAGGTTTCAGAAAGGTTTCAGTACTGTGCAAGTATAGTGGGAAAACCTAAATATTACTTAATAATTATTACTTATACTTACATTACTTAATTATTATCTATATTACTTTTTTTTTTTAACTGAAAAATGTTTTGTCTAGACAGTGGGTTTGAGAAAGATGTGCTCAGATTTAGAGTCCAAATTTCACCTTGAGGACATTAAATGCTTATGTTCAGGCTTTGCCTTTTATTGTGGGTTTGTTGGGGAAGGTTCCCTAATTCCTGTTTTACAGATGGGAAATTCAAAACACTTTTTAACCATTCAGGGGTATTGTTAAGAAAAAAATATTTGAGACGAAAAAAATAGCATGGTAATATAGAGTCACAGCTGACATATGGTGAGCACTCCAATGTTAACTGTCAAAATGTCTAGTTGCCTCATGAAAGCAAAGGTGAGTAGAAAAATCAGAGCTGCCATTTAAAAATGAGATTTGCATAAAGCTGTGTTGAAACTGCATCTTGGGAATTTGTGCAAAAGGAATTTCTGCAGAGCTTATTGTTAAGGAATCTTATGAGAAAATGTGTTAATTTTTGATTTGAAGCCCTTGAGAAGAACTAAACCACGAACAAAGGAAGTTTAGAGTCTGAGTTTACTTTCAGAGCTCTACCATCCACCAGCTATCTGTCTGTAAGTCAGCCAGGCAGCTGTCTGTCTGTCCCTGTAAATCTGTGTGATGAAATATGGCCAAGACCAGCAGGAGATGTGGATGAGGATGGGAATTGCTGGCAGGGCTGCCTTGCTGCTCCAGAATACCACCAAGCTGTTCAAATAAAGATGAGCTGGGACAATGTCACAGCTGGCCGAGATGAGCATGGGAAAGAAAAATATGGTGACAGGAGATGCAGAAGTGACTCGGTGTGCTGGCATTCCTTTCTTTTCAGGGCAAAGACATGTGAAAGGGCTTGTCACTGACAGAAAGACCCTCTCACATTCTATTGTGGGGAAACTTTCGTCCTCCAAACAATACCACAAGTTGTATGTTTCAAGATGTAATTTTTGTACACATATTCTCACACCACGGGAATTCAGCATCATCTCCTCACCCCACAGCCTTGGGAACTCAGAAATCTGCTGGTTTATTTGGGCAAAGGGTTGGGGTTTTACTTATTTTTTAATTTTTGCTGCATGTGTCTAGTAAATTGCTTTTCCCTCTAGTGTTAAATTATATGCAGGCTGAGATCCTTCTATTGTGCTTGATTAACTGAAACTCATTGATAAATCTTTAAAAGGAGGTTTTCTAATTTCCATAGAGTGACTGCACTAGGGGATTAGGAATCTCATCTTGCACCTCTAAGCGTCTAAGCTCAAACTTTCAGGCTAGTGTAAGCAAAGCTAATTCCCTGGAAAAAATGAAACAGAGGAAGAAAATAATAGTATTTCTAAGGAAAAAAATGCAATATACAATGGGGGAGTTTATCCATCTGTATTCAACATGAAACCCTGTGTTGATTAGGGGCTTTGTGAGAAGTTGATTTTCCAGTTCAGCAAAACTTATAGGAAAAACATTTGCTTCAGGTCAACTGCAGCTAGTTGCCCTCCCTCACTCATTAAAATGAAAAGCAAGTGTTCTCACTTCATTCAGCCTTGAGTGACCTTTTCTATCTAAAGCAGAGCTTCTCCCAGAGCTTGGTCCTAGACTCAGGAGGATTCCTAATTTCTGTGGTTACGACGGCACTTGAGGTCACACAGAGCTAGGCCCCGAAACAAGAAATGCAGTCCAGGGTCCCCAGCCCCTGATGGATGTCTAACCAATGGAGTGACATGGCTTGCAGAATAAGTTTTCATCAGTCCCTTGAGAGGAGCAGCTTTACTTCAGATGAGATGGGCCACAGGCAAGAGGATGTTATCTGTAGCTGATAGAAAGGGAAAGTGTCCCTGTGCTGGCACTGCTGAGACTGCAAATCCCATGGGCAGTTCTGGGCTCCCCACTACAAGGAAGACCTTGAGGGGCTGGAGTGTGTCCAGAGAAGGGAATGGAGCTGGGTAGGGGTCTGGAGTACCAGGAGTAGCTAAGGGAGCTGGGGTGGCTAAGGTGAAGAAAAGGAGGCTCAGGGGAACCTTCTGGATCTGCACAACTCAGGAGGGTGCAGCCAGATTGGGATTGGTCTGTTCTCCCAAATAACAGGAGACAGGTCAAGGGGAAATGGCCTCAAGTTGTGCCAGAGGAGGTTCAGTTGGCCATTAAGGAAAATTTCTTCATAGAAAGGGTTTTCAAGTATTGGAAAAGGCTGGCCAGAGAATGGTGAAGTCATTATCCCTGGACATATTAAAAAGTCAAGGATATAGCACTTGGGGTCATGGTTTAGTGGTGGCTTGGCAGTGTTAGCTTAACAACTGGTCTTGATGTTTTTAGAGATCTTCTCCAGCCTAAATGATTTTGTAAGTTATAGAACAGAATATTGCCAAGTAGCACTGAGATGCTACATTAGCTTCTGAATTGGTAGGAAGCATCAGTAGGTTGGATTGACTGTTGGTGGAATAACTTTTCCAGATGGCCAGAAATTGACAGTTTAATCACAGTGTTAAGGAGGGTTTATTTTTTCAGTAATAACTTTGGTTAATTTTATTATGTGTTTCACTTTTCAGCCCAGCAATCTTCATTGCTAGAAGAGTGGCTTCAAAAATAGAAGGGAGAAGGGGCGGTGTATAAAGGAGAGTGTTGAGCTTTAGGAATAGTGTCCTGTAGTGTCAGATCTTACAGAGCAGGCCAGACAACATTTTTATGGTCCTTTTTGAAAAACCTGCCCTCTGCAAGTTTGGGAAAGAGAGCTCTGCTCATCTTCATGGTGAAGCAGTGCTGCTGAGGTGGTCTTGTCACATGCAGATCCTTTGCTCTTGATGCTTTGGGGTTTGATATTGTGCCTGAGAAGGTATGAGATCATACCCTGACCTCATACCATCTGTTTAACAGATGGGTGTGTGTGGCAAGGCTAACAGTTAAAAACCTGGCTCCACTTAGGTCAGTGGTATCAAGATTTTACCCATGATTGGAGGGGGAGGAGGAAAAAAGTGTCCAAAGATAGGTCTCCTAAATTGCTGCTGGGAAAGCCTGTAGGCTTTGGAGCCTTGTTTATTTAGCCTTGTGTCGTTTGGCTGATAGTTATTTGTGCTTGGCCCTTGGACAGAGTATTTGATCTTTATGTCTATGTCTGTATGTTTGTTGGTGCAGACTATTAATACATGTAACTGTTGAAAGATATGGAAGAAGTGCAGATTTTATTTCTAATGAAACTGTGAAAATTATAAACTTAGCTGGTATTGATCAGAATCCTGTTTGTCCATGCTGTTCTGTAATGAATGTAGCACAGTATCAATCATGTTTATCGATTACTCTAAGTGTTCTATTTGCTGCACCAGACCAGATGATTAGGTTGTTTTCTTACTAGCTGAATTGCCCTCTTTTTTTTTTCCCTTTCTTTTCTTCTTTTTTAACACCCAACAACACATAGATCATCCCTGAATTTCTTTAACCCACATAATACAATTATTCTACCCTCCCTGAAATGTTTGTGGACTGGAACGTGGCTGGGTGGGGCATTATTCAGTTTCCAGCCTAAAAACCAGCAATGGCTCCTAAAATACAGTCCTCAAAATATTAAACCCAGCTGTTGCACAGGTGCACTGAGGCTGTGAGGCTGTGCAGCAAGGAAGTTTACCCACTTATAAACTTCTGCCTGTGTGCGTCATTAAACCAAGATATTTTTGGATCTCAGCTATATACTTTTTGTTTTTTTGATTAGGCAAGACAAGTGGTCTTCATTAAAGCCACAGGCAGCAGAATGGTTTCATCTAAATTCTCCCCTGTAATTGCAGAAAGACAAACACAAGTCTCATAATGCTCCAATTCCTCCCCATCCAGCTCATTCAGCCATTCTTATCATTGGGAGTAAAGCCTAAAAAATCTTAATTGTTTGTCTAATCTGACACATCAGCACCCAGTCTGCACTGAAATATTCTATGTGGAATGTACATTTTATAGATTTCTCTCATTGGCTCTGAAGGAGCTATGATATTCCATTAGGAATATGGTAAAGGGTCTAGAGAGTCAGTCCTATGTGGAGCAGCTCAGGGAGCTGGAGAGGCTCAGCCTGGAGAAAAGGAGGCTCAGGGAGGACCTTCTGGCTCTCCACAGCTCCCTGACAGAGGGGGCAACTAGGGGGTCAAGGCTCTTTTCTCAGGGAGCAAGGGACAGGACAAAAGGAAATGGCCCCAAGCTGTGCCAGGGGAGGTTCAGGTTGGGCATCAGGAGGAATTTCTTCACCAAAAGGGTGAATGCTCAGGCATTGGCAAAGACGGCCCAGGGAGGTGGTGCAGTCCCCGTCCCTAGAGGTGTCCAACAAATGGCTGGACATGGCACTCAGTGCTCTGGTCTGGGTGGCAAGGTGGGGATCAGTCACAGGCTGGACACGGTGTCTTGGAGGTCTTTGCCAACCTGAATGGAATGGCCCAGGGAGTCAATTTAGTAGAAAAGTTGCTTTAAAGAAGTAGGATGGTGTATTTATCTGAGCAAATTCATGTGCAGACCCAGACTTCTCTTGCCTTTGCAGAATACTGTTGTGTAAATAATGTGCAATAAACAATTGCCCTGAAGGCAGGAAATTGTGACTATGGTGTATAATTTACCCATGCTGGCTACTGGGGGAGCCCAGGGAGTGGTAATCCCAATTGTTCCTACTGATTCCAGCTGCAGGTGTGACTGGTAAGCAAGGGGAAGGAAAAACCAATTAGTTCCCACATCTTTTCATTTTATAAAGACAATTCTCCTAATGTGTGCAGCCAGTAATGATGGGGCTAATTGGAATCTTTGCCATAACTCTTCCTGGCTCGAAGACAAAGCTTATCACTTGCAATGACCCTTCCTCAGGTGACAGCTATGGTCTGGAGGCAAAAAGCTTAGCACTTCCATAATGACTAACAGTTGCAATTTTATGCAAACTGTTTCCACACCACCACTCTGTGCTGCCCTTTCTGATTGTTGACTTGCTCCTGAACAGAACAGGAGGAAAAAGAACATGTGTCTTGAGAACATTCTCAAGGAATCCCCTTGAAATTTTGTATTTTACTTTAAATACTTCTCTCGGTGCTTCTCCCAGCGGGAGGTTCAGTCTGTACTCCTGGTTTTTATAGCTATTGACATATACATTGTCATTGTATTTCTCTGATGGTTTTTTTATCTCAATCCCAAAGCCTCCTGTATCAGTGAGGTCTACAATTTAATTATGTGCTTTGGAAGAAAGCACTTCCTCTATGTTTTTAATCTTATTATCTGATCATCGCATTAGATCTACATTTGAACTGTACTTGGAAGCAAGCTGTTCTTGTAAATTTGACTTTAATGGGCTCCAAAAAGAAGTTTACCATGCTGATTCAATTACTACATGCTGCAGATTGTTGCAGATTGTTGCAGATCCTGAATGCTCAAAAACATTTTACAGTTCCTGAAATGTATCTACTTCCAAGCTGGAAATGGCAGCACAGCCAGTGCTGCCAAACCCAAAAGTGCATGTAAGTCTTCATCAAGCTGCTATTGTCTGAAGAGGAATTTGGTACAGAAATACCATCTGGTTATTAATATTGCAGAAAAAGTCACCATGAGGAACTGAATGCTTCAAAAGAATAGAGGCTTCTATTAGTTTTAATTCAAAAATAAATGCTTTAGATGGGGTTATGAAGCAGGAGCTCACTACTGGGGTCAATCCTCTCCTTGAAGGCTTGAGTCCTGGTTAGGTTAACCTAACCTTAAATTGTGCACACAGCTGATACAGCAGTTATAGGATTATGATCAGTGGCTTCAAATGCATCGAGCTGATTGATCCCTGATGTTTCTGAGGTGGACATTAGCAAACATGGAACTTGAACTGTGTAGAACCTTCACTTTTGCTGTGAAGAGTCTTTCAAGAGCCTTTTGTTTTAAGCACATTTTACTTGTTTAGCAAGGTCTGCTTTCTTGTGCTTCCATTATAAAATAGACTAATGTATGTTTTTTAACTCTTGTTGCATTTTCATTATTATTTCACTGTTTCCATAAATCCGTCAGTCTTACAGCAGATCATTTCTCTAACAGCTATTTTCTGTGGGGATGATGGTAAAGCATATTCCAAACCATTTAATTTAAAGTTCCATGTCTGAGATTGCTTTCCTTGTCACCATTGCTCAGTATGAGGTTCTCATCAGATTTTTTTGAATAATAGATGAAGTTATTGTTTCAAAATGAGTTCCACAAACTCATTGAGTTTGAACAAACAATAAATATGTCCCAGTTTAAGCCAGAAGCTAATTTATACTGCTTGTCCCTGGACTTCTTTGTGTTAAGTGCTGTTCTGAATTCTCCTTGCAGCTGTGGCATTACCCTTCTGTCCTGCCCTGTAATGACCTCTGATATTCCAGTCCAGGCTTTCTCTTAAGCAGAACTTTCCGGTTGTGCAGGATTGTATGGTGGTTTTTCACTGTTGACAGAAGTCCACTAGGATGCAAACCACCAAACTCATTCTCACTGTGACCTAAACCAGGATTTAAACTGAAGTCTCTGGAGGTGAAAAACCAGACTACTAACAAGTGATAGGAGAGCCTCACATAGCTTGGTTCAGATAAAAATCTAAATGTTTAGCTTTTCTGAAACCATTCTGGTCCAGAAACCAGCATTTCAGTCCCATGAGAGTAGTTTGCCTTTTCTTATTTATTGCATAATCAGATTGGAACTCCATTTCTGAAACACCAACAAAACCAGCTTTTTTCATCATAATGATTTTGACTAAAACCAGTGAGAAAAGACATGCATGAAAACATTAAAATAATGGAAAAAAACCCCAAACATTTAAAAGGCCTCATGTTTTGCAATCTCAAACACTGGGTTTGTTTTCCAGAAAACAATCTGGAAATGTTTCCTCTTACTTAAAATTTTGTTTTCCGTAGTAGTAAGTCACAATGAGAGAAGCAAAACTCTGGTCCTTATGCCAGTGGGGTCTAGAAGAAGGACTGGGTTTAAATAGACATTAGAAAAAAAAACCTAATAGTAAGAATCTGAGTCACTGGGACCAGATTGCCTAGGAAATGGGTGTAATTTCTATCACTGAACATGAAAGTGGCTAGAGAAAGGTTTTGGAGAACTGAAAAATTTAGTGCATTTTAAATTATCTTCAGAAGTCTTCCAGGTTAATGACTCTTTAATTATTGTCTGATGCAACAAAATTCTCAAGTGTATTTATCTTCATGTGAAAATATCATACTGAAAAAACCCTATCTCTTAAAGATCACCCATAATTTACTTTCTTTGGCATAGCTTAGGAAAGACATCTCTGTTAAAATCATGGCAGCCTTTGCTTGCTGGGACTTCATTTTGGTCTTCCAGAAAACCTTTGCACAAAGCACTTGGGAGGTGCTAATTGACTAGTAGCTATATTCTGAAGTTGCTGTTCTGATTTTTACCCCAGAAGAGTGGTTTATTTTGCATACTGAAATAAATAGGGAGTTTCCACTTCCCTTATTCTTGATACTCAAAATTTCAAATATGTGTGGGAGAGACATGCAGAGGAAGAACTGATGATGTGAGAAGCACTAGATACAACTACTGGAAACAGTAGATGATACCCACTCAGATAATAAAAATGTGAGTCAGCTCTCACTCATGTGTTAACAGAGAAGTCAAATTTTCTCTAACCAACTGTTTTTAAATTTTCTACATAAACACAATGATGCATCAGGGTATGTCTAAAAATAGTTCCTCCTCCCGTGGTGGATATATCCACAAACCCTGCACAAAACCACTTGTGCTTCTCAAACACAACTACTGGGCTGTGAAGCCATGGGTGAGTGAGTGGGCTTGGTTGGGTTTGAATCCAGCTTTAGTTAAAGATAAGAAAAAAATTATATAATGTCTGTTCTGAAGAGAAGCAATGAGCTGAATGTGCTACCATGGCTCCTCTATTTAACACAGGTTTGTCAAGTCTCACACTGCTCATTGGTGTGATGAGCTCCTCTGAGTTTCTCCTATTTTTGCTAATTTGTGGAAGTGCTGTGTCCTTCTTAGCATAACTGTTTGCTTTCCCAATAACTATTAGAAGTGCTCTTCATCTGAGCTGGATAGTTTCATATAAAAATTTAATTCAGCTGAATTGACATATGGCAAAAAAGGTCACTAGAGCTCTTAGTTTTGCTGTGGTCAGCTCAAGTGGGAGCTGGCTGAAAGGGCAAGATAGTATTTGATTGTGATGTAGGGAAAGTGGTGTTACACTGGAAAACAGGAAACAAGTTCATTTTGAGATTTCTGCTTTTGCTTTTTAGAAATCAGCTCATAAACCTGTATTGATCTGCTCTACTATATTGACCTACTGCTCTGTAGCTTGGTGAGAGAAGAGACATTCTGACTGTACCCTCTTTCTGTTGCAGTGCTAGCTGGGACTGGTTGAAGTGCACACAGGTGATGATGCTGCTGTTGGGGACTGTGTGGGCAGAAGTTTCAGGGTTGGCTGTGGAGCTGGACACACACATGGGAAAAACAAGGATGGA
Source organism: Cichladusa arquata (assembly GCA_026413545.1). Taxonomy (NCBI): domain Eukaryota; kingdom Metazoa; phylum Chordata; class Aves; order Passeriformes; family Muscicapidae; genus Cichladusa; species Cichladusa arquata. The sequence goes on along the minus strand of JAOTQP010000870.1, from coordinate 57,596,523 downwards.
GAGGATGTAACAGTGCAGCGTTGAGGTTTGTCTTTGTGTGGAAACCCTGCTTTCTATGAACCACTGAAGTCAGTGGCAGGCTTTGTGCTGTCCTCTATAAGAGTTCCTTCTGAGGACCATCAGTTTTGGTTTGGCTTGAAAGAGACCTTAAAGTTCATCCCATCCCACTCCCTGTCACGGGCAGAGATGTCTTTCACTAGCTTGGGTTGCACCAAGCCCCATCCACCCTGGCCTTGGACACTTCCAGAGATGGGGCAGCCACAGCTTCTCTGGGCAGCCTGTGCCAGGGCCTCACCAGCCTCACAGGGAAGATTTTCTTCCTAACAGTCAATCAAAGCCTACTCTCTGTCAGTGTGAGGCCATTCCCCTTGTCCTGTCATTCCAGGCCCTTGTCAATAACATTCCTCCATCTTTGTTCCAGGTTCCCTTCAGGTACTAGAAGGCCACCATGAGGTGACCCCTCAGCTTCTCTTCTCCAGGCTGAAAAAAACAAATTCCTTCAGCCTTTCCTCACAGCAGAGCTGCTTCAACCCTCTGATCATCTTGGTGCCTCCTCTGGACCCACTCCAACAGCTCCATGTCCTTCCTGTGCTGGGACCCCAGGGCTGGAGGCAGCTCTGCAGGTGAGGTCTCACCTGAGGGTACCAACTGCCCCTGAGTGATATAAACCCCTCATTAAATGATAGAGATTGTTTTAAGCCTTACACAAGAGATTGTTTTCAGCTGCCATAGTTTAATTGAAAATTATGTCTCAGAAGAGCTGCTTTTCTTTACACCTACTCAAAACCTGCCTTGTGAGCTCCACAGCACTGGGCATCAGTCTGCAGCTGATCTCTCACACGCAGACCTGGGTGAAAGACCAATGTTTCTGGGCTTTTATAAATCCAGATATCAAAGTTCCATCTTAGATTCCTCTTGAGCCATGGAAAGCTGCATTTTTAAGAGTGTTAGTTCAGTACCCTGCAAAAATGAGTTATTGTGGTCTAAATGAAGTAATAATAGACATCAATTTTGGATTTTCAAAAGTCTTCTGAAATGGCAAAATTCGGCTCCCATTTAAGCCACTATTGGGATAGAGGTGGACTGGAGTTAGATGTGAAAAAAGTACTTTCAGAAATCCCATCCAAAGTACAGAAGAAAAGTTAGGAGTGTCAATGTGGTGCATTCTTGAAAATAAATAAAAAACAAAGAAATCCATTAGAAGTCTGACTTCAACAAATCCTGTCATTTTATGCAAAGAGGTGTTTCACAGATATGTACAGTTCCTAAACCAAATAGCTTCAGCATTAAAATTTGGAAGATTAACTGTAATCTTTTACAAGTTTTAAAAAAAAATCTGGCTGGGTTTTTCAAAGTAATTCTAAATTTTAGACATAAAATAGCCAGTGTTGCATTGGTTGTGTTTTGCCTTAATCCTCAAGTGCTTAGTCCTGAAATAAATTTTGAGCTAAGTCCCCTGTGACCAGAAATATTCCTTTAAACTCTAGGGACTGAGCCAGCTATAGTTTCATTTTACGCCAACTAGCCAGATGTATTTTAAAGAAATAAAATTCTGTTCTAAGAAAAATAAATTCAAAACTCTTTACCATAAAGTCTAAGGAATAAAGCTAAAAACCAACATAGACTTTATATCCACAACAGCACAGAATAAATACAAAAAAATATCTGTGTCACATGGGATTAGAACTGATGTTTGTGTATTGCAGGACATTGCCTAAGCGAGGACCAGGGCAATTGCCTGGACACACATGGGAAACAAATTTCTTCAGGGGTTTTATATTTGATAGTGGCATCTCTTTTCTTAGCACCAAAGCCTTTTTTACCAAAACCCTGGAAATTTTTGCAGCTTTCATTGCTTGGCTGAGTTTCAAGAAGGTTTGCTTTGACTGAAAAGCTCCAAATAATGGAAGAGAAGTGCAGGACTTGACAGGGTCTGATTCTAAATGCGGTGAATCTGACTCTGTGTGCAGGGAGGCTCCCTTGGCCTGACATGTGAGTATTGGGATCACACACTAAACTGACTCCTAGTAGTGATTTACAAACAGGGCCTTAGAATTGTCCTGAAGTTATACCTTCAAATGCATGCTGGTGCCCTGGTTTTCTCTCCTGCTCCTCCACCATCCTTTCCTTGCATTCCCTTTTCTGTACTCCTCTGTTGTGAAAATTCCTCCATTCACAACCCGTGCTGCCTTTTTTTCCCTATTTGTTGCCATTTAGCATTACACCAGCGGAAAATTACTGCAGGAGTGACTTCCATAAAGCAGCAAGTAGACTTAAAACCAAGGAATGGTTCCAAAGATGGGTTTGTTGTGTTCCTGTGAATATATCATAACTATAATGAGGGCTTGGAGTACTTCAACATACGCCATAGGGGTAACCTCATCGTTACCCACCCACGGCGACTCTGATCCTGAGTGATCTCATTCCATATCCTCAGCATAGCTCTGGCATGTTCCCTCTGTATGGAGGGGGAATAGAGAATGACCTTCCTTTGAAATCCTAGATGTATTTACATGGGACCATGCCAAATGCATTGACAAGTGGTGGAGTGGAAACCCTGAGTGAGTAAACACGGTCAACTCAAACACATGTAAATATATCTAAAGTTTTGTAGTTTATCATGCTTTGATTTACACCACAAACTATAGGAGGAAATTGCAGGCCAGTGAGAATCTGCTTTATTCATTTATTTTTAATTGGTATTTTGTCATGGCATTGCATGTCATGCTCTCAGGGAAGTTTTAAATCTCCCTCCTCTCTGCAAAGTAGATTTGGTTCAGGTGACAAACCTGTTTTGTTGTGACTGACATGGCATTTCCTTGCACACAGTAGCAGCTCCTGGTGGTGGTTATTTGTGATGTTGCACTCAACCATATCCCTCCTTATCTGCTGCACTGCTGCTCAGAGAAAGAGAAGGCTGCTGCTAAGCTTGCAGTAGATATTTGGCTGAGTGCTTCCCTGGTTTTGGACGGGCGTTCCTCCTTGGAGCAGCATGCCTAGGCTTTGAGAGGCACGTTATGATGAGTGAACAGCTATATGAGGAACTTTCAAACTTTAAATCGTATCCAAGGAACCTCCAGTAATAAGGGCTTCAGCTTCTACCCACAAGTGGTCCTGTGGGAAAACTGGTCTTTGGCTTTTATTTCCTGAAAGGAAGGATTGTATGGCAGTGTTGGGGCTTCGGGGTCTCTATAATCAAGGCTCAGCATGATGAATTTGATGTACTGGCATCTGTTCTGTGTGCTTTGTAAGGCTTCCAATAAAATATGAATTAAAGAGAAATATGCTTCATGTGCCTATATAGGACATATGGCAGTTAAACCTTTAGATATGGCATTTTTGTTGAGTTAAGAAGGATGTGTTAGAACACACATAACTTGCACAGTTCTTACAAAAACAGAAAGGCAGGGAAAATTTAGGAAGCCAGTCAATATAGATCTGACCTTCAGTGGGGGGGATTTTCTGGGGTGCCAGGTTTTGCTTCAAGCTTAATGCACCTTTGAAAACCGAAGCTCCAGGCTGCATCATGTTACTGCATATAATCCTCCAAAGAGAGCAAGGTGTGAAAACAAGCTAATAAATGTGTAAGGGCTAAAGGAAGAATTTTACAGATCAGAGTCAAGGTTGCCAGCCTTTCCCCACCACAAAACCCCAACATCCCTCTCCAGGAACTCAACCCAGAATATTAGTTTTGGATGACTGTTTTTGCAAGTCAGTACAGTGCAGATGAGGACCCTGCCCATTATCAGCTTCCAGCCCTTCTGTGAGTGCAGAAAAGGCAAAAACAAAAAATGAGGCTGCAGTTTGGATGATTTTGGTCTGCAATGGATTATTCAGCCCTGTCAGTGTGCCCTGTCTTTCTATTGTGATAATTAGAAACATGATTAGGTCAATCATTTGTTTCCTATCTTGCTTGTGTTTTATCCCAAAGCAAAACCAAACAGTCACTTTTTCTTCCTTGAGCTTTTTCTTCAGCTCCTTCCCTTGGCTCCTCCTCAGGGCTCGCCTGCCAGAGCTGCAGCCCAGCCCCGATGTGGGACAGACCAGGGAAGGAGCCTGGGAGTCTTGCCAGGAGCCTCCCCATGCTGCTCAAGGGTGACATCTCAGCCCAGCCCTCACCCCTGGTCCCACAGCTGTGGGCACTGTTGTGGTACTGCCTGATCCATGTGTGGGAACAGAGAAAGTTTTGGCAACCCCTCTGAGAAGCCCTTTGTTTACGGGTGTAACCCCAAAATTTCAAAGGGTTGTTAGAAATTTCTGCATGTGAGCTCCTCCAGATGCCATTTGTAGGTTTCTGAAGGAGCTACAGACAGAACTGAAAAAGAGAGCACTCTTCCCCTGGAGGTGATCCAAAGGAATATTTTTGGAAGATACTTCACAAGCAATGGGTAGCTTATGAATCCCCTGCCTCAAATTTGAGAGATGAATTGAACAGAAGATGAAATGCTTTTTAACATGATTTGGTTTCAGTCATTTGAGCTGATCATGAGCTATCCACTGTTCACTGGCTGCTTGCAAGGGCAAGATATCCCCCTTGAAGAGTTTTTAAATTCAGGGCACTAGACTGACAGAAAACAGTTTATCATCGTCCTGTGCCATCCCCTTGAAGGGCTTTCTCTGGTACCAGCATGATCTCTTCCACATGGTGCTTGTGTTTCTGCTCTTCCTGAATTCCCCAAGACTGTAAAAGATCTGGGTTTTTTCTGCTTTTCTCCTGGCCAAGAAATGTCCTTTCCTGCATCTCACCTGGGACATAACTCACCATAGCAGCACTAACCCATATTCCACAATTGGAAACCGTCTCCTGGGACAAAGACCAAAGGCAACTCCTGCTTCTCAATCTTCTTCAGCATATGGGTGGGTAGAACCCTTTGAGGGAAAACCTCTGAGAAGGAAAAATGTTTGAGAAGGACCTGAGGCCTCTGCTGGACAAGCTGTCCCTGAGCCAGCAGAGCCATGGGGGACAGAGGGCCAGTGGAACCCTGGGGTGCAGCAGGAAGAGCAGTGCCAGCAGGGAGTGATCAGGGAGTGCTCCTGCCCCTCTGCCTAGCCCTGGAGGCACATCTGGAGAGCTGTGTCCAGCTCTGGGATCAGCAGCACAGCAGGGACAGGGAGCTCCTGGAGCGGGGCCAGCGGAGGCTGCAGAGATGATTCAGGGCCTGGAGCATCTCTGCCAGGGAAAGGCTGAGGGAGCTGGGGCTGTCCAGGCTGGAGAGGAGCCCCAGCTGAGAGGGGCCCTGAGCCCTGGGTGTCCCTGTGTGCAGGGAGGGGCAGAGCAGGGCCAGGCTCTGCTCCTCAGCACAAGAGGAACAGGCAGGAACTGATGGAATATACTCTGGTATAGAGTCTTAAAATGTTTGACCCCATTACTGATGCTCTTTCATAATGAATTAGATTGATTTTCCTCACTCTAACTGTTCAAATATCCCTTCTGCTTTAAGAAGATGTCTGTGATACAGCAGTTCTGTCTTACCAAGAAGTGCTGTCTTCTGAGTAGGAAAAGTACTGTTGTCTCACACTGCACTGATAATTTTCCAAACTGTTCAATTTCTCAGCAAAAAGGGAGTTCACGTCACAGTGACTGCAAAAATGTTGCACTATTATTAAGTGACACTTCCTCAGAACTGTCTCAAATTCCTCCAGTGAGAAGTAAATAGACATTTCTCATGATGACTCCGCTTTTTCTATTTTTTTTTTTTTTTGTTAAATAAGCTTTGGATGTCTCAGATATCCTACAACATTTGCATGCCATGTGGATCTGCTCCTCAGGAACTACAAGGGTTTTACCTGGCTTAGCAGAGGAATGAGCATGGAGAATCTTAGAAGAAAATATTAATTGCAACAAAGCATGATTTCAGATGCTGTTCCTTTAAAAATTTACAGATTGCTGCTGTTCTTGCACATTACTAAAAATTGACAGTGTTACTACAACTTCTACTGCTGAACAGGATAGAAGAAACAACGATGTCTCAGAGTTTGCAGGAAACAGCATTAGCAGTGTTCGAATGTCTAGAAAGTCTGTGCAACTTAAATAGTTTGTAGGCTCTAGAAGTATTTTCTAGAAGTATTTCTGTGCAACTTAAATAGTTTGTAGGCTCTAGAAGTATTTTCAGTGTTTATTTTCTGATGGCAAAACAAAATGTTTGCCAGACAGCATTTGTGAAAGTAAATATCTCAAAATTTCTGTCTTACAGCAAATTTGCTTTTGCTACCTGACTTGTTTGCTGTTTGCTCTCAACATTCTGTAACATTTTACTCTGCCGAAGTCCTGCTTTTTCCAGGCTTTCTTGGATGTTTGCACCATATTTAAATAATTCTGTGGGACTGGAGAGGACCTATGCTTGGACACAGCAACAGAGTAAAATTTCGAATGCTGTCATACAAACACAAGCCTTGGATTTTCTTTTTAGTGTTGTTGCATACAGGCAATGAATGAGCAGAAGAGATTTTCTGAGGGGAAAAACCCAATAATCACTGACATTTGAAATGAAGAAGAAAGGGTTCCAAGAGGATGGAGCCAGGCTGGTGGTGCTGAGCAGAGGCACCAGAGCCACGGGCAGGGACTGAGCCCAGGGGGTTCCACCTGGATGTAAGGCAGAACTTCTTCCCTGGGCACTGACCAAGCCCTGAACAGAGACCAGAGAGGGTGTGGAGTCTCCTCACTGGGGATATTCCAGAATTGTCTGGACACAATCCTGTGCCCCATGCTCTGGGATGGCCCTGCTGGAGCAGGGAGGTGGCACCAGTGACCCTCTGTGGTCCCTTCCAGCCTGAACCATTCTAGGATTCTGGGAATATCCAACAAGCAGGAGGAGGCACTCACACCATCCCACTCCATTCTGCAGCTTGCTGTGCTTACAGGTGATTTTTTTTTTTTTTTTTTTTAAAATAAATCAGCAGTTACTATCCATCCAGGAAAGTGACCTCATTTTTCCTGTACCACTGTGATGGGCCTAATGGAATGATTTGGATAGATGATGGATAAAGATGAATTCTGAAGTCACTTGAACCTGAAGACGGCAAGAATTAAAAGCAGAACTGAACAAAATATAACAACATTGTCTTTTGGCCTCTTAGAAAACAGAAAATGTCACCTCATGCACTCTTGTGTGATTTAGAAAAGGTGGATGAAGGAAGCAAAACCCTCCTTCAGTGCCAAGAGTTTAGGTAAAGACTGGGGTTTAAAAATGAGTCCAGTTGATATGTTACTGAACTGAAAGGTCAGCTGCTAAGTTGAATGTTTCCAGAGCTAAACCTGGGGAGCTTAGAGCTAATTGAAGATCTGCTTAACAAACACTGCTTGCAAGCTCTGTGTAGGGTCTCCAAGCCAGAGCAGCTGTACTTTGGTGATTGGCTTGAAAAGAGGAGAGGAGGAGGAGAAATGAAGGAGTTAGGACAGGTACTGCAGCTGCTCCTTAGGAACCTCACCAAATGGCAAACAGGAAATCAACAAACGAGTACATTCCAGCAGAAATTCAAAGTGGAAGTGATAATAGGAAGGCTAGACTGACAGGTTCTGGCAAGTTGGGAGGGCATTGCTAGAAAAGCACTGGTGGCTGCAAAGCTCAAAGCTCAGGGACTTACCTCTTTCCTGCTTCCCTCCCTCCTGCCACTTCCTCTGCTCGGGAGCAATTCTTTTATTTCATCCATGAGGAATTGTTTGCTGGGATGCATTCCCTTCCACAGGTGGAAGGGAACAGGAATAGGCAGCACTAAGTAGTAGGAGAGAAGCTGAGAATTTAAATAATCTGGTGAAAAATTGAGGTGTCCAGTGGGGAAAACGAGTATGCAAGTGGAAAAAAATAAATACAGCTGAGCAGTAATTGCAGGCTGGATTCATCCTGGAGGAGATGGCAAGATGTGAAGTGAGGAATCAGTGTTTCCCAGGGGTGTGTTTCACTCTGTGGATTACTGAGGGAAGAGAGTGACTTCTACTGGGGCTTGTGTCAATGGTGCAATGGTCTGGAACGAGATGAAGGTGCAGCAGTGGCACTGCATCTCACCTCACCCTTCTCTGGAGACACAAGGTGCTCTTTTCAGGTGACTGAGGTCTTGATGAAGATCCTGAAATACCTGAAAACTCTCCCCAGGGGCTCTCTGAGCCACAGCTCAGCCTGCAGGGCTGGAAGACATTCTTCGTGGGCTTGATGAAATGGGAAATATACTCTGGGGTTGCAATAAAATGAAACTGTTTCCTGTTCTGCCTGTAAACATTCCATAGGAAATTGAGGCAATTTTCACTGGAGACAAGGAAACTACCAACAACCAGGAAAAGTTGCTTTGACTGTGAAAAACGGCAAACTTCTCCTTATGGCGAATGCACTGAAATGTACACTTTTATCCAGCGTTTGGAATTACACCCTTTTCTCGGAGAACAGCTGCATGTGCTGGTGGGAATGGTAAAATTTTGGCCTGGACCCAATTTGATAATACCTACAGAAAGATGCAAGGGGATTTTTTTTTTTTTTTTTTTTTTTTTTTTTTTTTGGCCATTTTATTTTGTTTGAACAGAAATTCTTCCAAAACAATATTTGGTCACTGGCAGATCAGCCTTGCAAAGGTGCTGAGTACTCTGGCTGTGGTCCAAAAGTGCACTTAAGCCCGTGCTTAACTCTGAGGACATAATTAGTCTTGCCAATTTCTGTGGGGCTGTTGACATGCTTAAAGTTAAGCATGTGACTAAGTCCACTGCTGCAAGAATGCTTAGCCCTTTGTAGGGTTAAGCCCAGCTCTGTGCTACACAAAAGATCTTTTGTTCAGCCTTGAATGACGAGGACAGGCAATGGAAGGAATAAACACCGTTCTTTAGAATAAACATTGTGCTGATCACAGAGATAGCGCACATACTATTAACGCCGAGGCTGTCATCACATTTTATTAGCAGCATTTTAGCAGCCCAAATGAGATGATTCAGTCCTCTGAACCATGTCTCCATTATCTCTTTGTACCTGAAATGCCTGGCTGGTTCCGTTCCACGGTAACTCTGCAGCTGTCGGTGTTTGCACGGACCCCTGAGCATCTTCAAGCTCTGTACTCTGAATACACCCAGATAGTCAGTCCTGTGAGGAGCAGCTGAGGGGCTCAGCATGGAGAAAAGGAGGCTCAAGGGGGGCTTTTTCACTCTCTACACGTCCCAGACAGGAGGGGCAGCCAGGTGGGGTCAGGGTCTTCTCCCAGGGAACAAGGGACAGAACAAGGCAAAACAACCTCAAGCTGCACCAGGAGAGGTTCAGGTTGGACATCAGGAGGAATTCTTCCATGGAAAGGGTGGTTAAGCACTAGAACAGGCTGCCCAGGGAGGTGGTAAGAGTCCCCATCCCTAGAGGTTTTCAAGAAATGACTCAGTCTGCTTGATAAGGTGGTGCTCAGTCAAAGATGGACTCGATAATCTGGGAGGTCTTTTCCAGCCTAAACGATTCTGTGATTCTGTGAAGTCAGCCCTGAGCTGGCTGCTGGGTCTGTCTGCTGCAGAGACACCACACAGAGGCACTAACTCACCTGGAGGACTGAAGTGACCCTGGCAGTGCCACAGCCACATCCCAGCTTTGGGCTTCACTCATCCCCTGCACAGTGCTCCCAGTTCTGGGGCTGTGCAGCTGCAGATGGGCTGGATCAGATCATCCCATGTCTAGATCTTGGAATTATAGAATGATTTGCCTTTGCCTTTGCCTTTGCCTTTGCCTTTGCCTTTGCCTTTGCCTTTGCCTTTGCCTTTGCCTTTGCAAGGGATCTTAAAGTCCATTTCATTCCTAACCCTTGCCATGGGCAGGGACACCTTCCACTATCCCGGGTTGCTCAGAGCCCCATCCAGCCTGGCCTGGAGCACTGCAGGGATGGGGCAGCCACAGCTGCTCTGAGCAAGTGTTATGAGCTGCCCATGAAGGCAAGGGAATCCCAGATTGTTAATAGATCCCTTGGGATGGGTTAAAATGAAACAACAAGAATGACTGTGTTTATAAATATATATATATATATATTCAAGCTTTATTTTAGAACAGTTTGTTTGCAATGGGAAGCAGGTTTGTAGCCATTTTGGTTATGATTATCTACAGTAATGCAGAGATATAAAAGCATAAAAATAACACTTAAGCACTTCTGCAAGTGGCAGATTGTTTTGAGTCATTACCCACTAACATTCCAGTCTTCCAGAAACCTGTGCCATTGCCTTACCATCTTCACAGGGAAGACTTCTTTTCTAATATCCAATCTAAACCTACTTTCTGTCAGTCTGAAGCCACTGATCGAGGCCAGTGGATGCTCAGGCAAAAAGTGTGAAAAATGGACAAGGCCAGAGTGCTGTTATTTCAGATCCCATCATCCTGACAAGCTCTTGGCAAGTTCTCCCAAAGCTGGAAGCTTGCAGAGCTTGAAGCAGTGAGGCCCACAGGATTTCCCTGCAGAGCTGTTCTCTGCAGGGAGACCAGTGCAGTGAGGGGCTGGTGGTGTGGCATTTTTCATGGTGCACCAAAGGGAATGGGAGTCTTTGCAGGCATTTTTCTCCCTGACATTCCCATTTTTGGTCACACAATAGAAACATAGCAGTAGCACTGGTCAAGTATCAGAGGGAAAGGTAGTGGGAGGAACAGATTTTGCTCATTGTTGAGCTGTAATTGTTGAGGTCTGTAGAACTGAGTTACTGAACCATTCATGTTGATAATTAAAATGAAGCATTCTTAAAACACAATTAAGAAAGAAGGCTTGAAGCTTAAATAAATAATTTTCCCCGATTTACTCTTGATGCATTTTTCCATTCCAGATATTCTAAGCCTTAGCACTCTCTCATTTTTGGCCTTTGTTTCTAGTTTCCAGGGCACGGCTGTTTTTTATTTCTTTAGGTCTCTTAAATTTTGTTTCATTGTTCCTAACTACTTTTTAATGGCATTTCTATAGTTTTACTTTTTTTATTTGAAAACTGCAATTTTGACAATTACTAATTCCAATCAGGGGGGAAATTATGGAAAATCAGCAGATTTCAGAAGACAAATCTGAATTTCAGTGGCCAAAACAGTTGTCACTTTCTAGAGAAGGCATTTCCAACAGAAAAATTTTGGGTTTGAGAGCTACAGAAGCATCTATGAAGCTGTCCAACACAGTCTTCACATTCAAAAGGACTCCAACAGGTCTTTGAGAAAATATTTTTATTTCCACAGGGTCTGATGCAATCCTTACCCTGTCTGCAGGCAAAGTCTGCAGCTAATTTCTGTTCATGATTCACCAGAGTTCAGCAACCTGGAGGGCACAGAGAAAGGCACAGAGCATCTGTTCTGGCAGGTTAAAAGATTAATTTCTGAATACTAAAAATAACTTCTTTATAATTCCAAACCATCTTGTTTCCAAGGACCTGACATTTGGCAAATTTTAATGAAGTGAACCTTGCAACACCTCTGTGAGGTTGATGTAAATATCATCCCCATTGACAGGCAAATGAAATTATAGCATGGATGAAGACAAAGGCCTGGATGCAGGAAGCATCCCATACAGATGTGTATCTTCTCTTACAGGTGCTGCTAGCAGCATCAGGGACATTTTTTTCTGAAATAATTAAATCCGATCTGGAAGTCATTTCCCAGACACAAAAGTTCATTCTTGGCTTGGGCATACATCACTCATGGACAGCTCTGGAAACAGTTCTTAATCACTCACAACCAGGCAGAGTCCTCTGGAAGAAACTGGAAGCAAGAACAGTTGTGAAAGAACATTGGTTTTTTGACTATTCAAAATGTTTTTCCTTCTAGACTGAAATGAAAGCACACAGAAAATTCTGAATGCCAGAAGAAAGTGAAATTTCTGATCATTTTCCTCCTGAAAATTCTTGGTAATTCATATTCTTAACCCTTGTTTCTGTTTTGTAATTGTAGAAATAAGTTTGCAACAGAAAATGGAAACTTTCCTTTGCAGGAAGTGAAAAAGATTGGGCTTAACCTGGACAAAATAAAGCAAACCCCTTGAAATTAATATTATTGGTAGGGTTTTTTTCTTTTCTTATGGGAACAAAAATGTCTCTGTTGATTCTCTGTGTCCTTCAGACTCTGAGAAGAAAATATGCGAAACATCTTTTTGTTATTCTTCGGCAGCCTCAGATGGTTTTAGGAATCCTTTTTTTTTTATTTGATAAGCTTTATTAAGCTTGCTATACATCATTATCCAGTTGTTTAGAATATAATCACTGGGGTGAAAAAACTTAAGGGGGTGGAAAGACAAGAGAGGGTGAAACTGAGAACAAGATTGATTTTCCCCCCATTCAGCTGTCCTCACTTAGTTTAATCTCTCAGATGAGAGAGATGAATCACTCCCTCGAGGTGCTTGAGACAGAGCCCCACGTGAGCAGCTTGAGCCAGACATCCAATTTTCAGAGAGCTGATACTCAGTAGGACTAATACTGCCCCAGTTCCTGCCTCTCCTCTTCCAGCTGGAATTGACAGCTCCAAAGGAGCTCCCCATGGAGCTTCACTTCCCAGCCATGCGGATTTTGAGTGATTTGCTTATTTAATAATAGCAAAGAAACAAATACCTGTTTACATGAGTTACTGTGCTGTTTATTCATAGCTTCATGTCTTGAATAAGGATGGCTTGGTTGTAGATTCAGCTTGGGTGCAAGAACAGCAGAAGTCCAGGTGAAAGTCCACCAAACTCAGCATACTTACTAGGCCATGGAAACATAAATATCACATTCCACGGAAAACAGGTGAGAATCAAGTAAATCTCAGTGACACTCTCCTAGGATACTCTTCCAGTCTCTAATAACCAGCTTGAGGATTACATGAGATAAAGGTGATACCTTGGAGTTGTTCATGTTTTGATCCTGTGAAACTAAAGCCTGGCAGGAATACAACATTCCTTGTACCCTGCACCTCCAATTCCAAGAACATAAGGGATGGCTGGAGTTCCTGCAGACCTGCCTTGGCTGATTGAAATGTCACTCACTTGCCACCTTCAACACAGGATAATTCAATTTCTCACTTTACTTGACCACGTGCTGAAGTAACTGTGAAGACCTGAGTGGACTACCTTGAGTTTGCAGTTAAAAGTCCATTATGAGGAATTTGTAGTCCAAGCACTCACAGGAAAATGAGCAAACCAAAGTGGTGCTTCAAGAGAGTAAAATCGGGGTCTGATTTTCATGTGAGTGCTTGAGTACACGTGTACCTGTGGATGCACACAAAAGGTCAACAAGCCTTGATGTAATACACAGAAATGATTTTCCTTTGTGGAAATCAGGGACTTCTGATGTCTCTGCTTGAAAGAAAAGCATAATTCCTAGCTTGGACTACAGATTCATTACTTAAGGTTCCCTGAAAGATTTGAGGAAGGTTTAGGTGTAGAGAATTCTAATAGCAGTGTTTAGATAATGAGAAAGAAGCACTGCAACATCAGAGGAGAAGGAGAGAGAAGAGCTGATTAGGGGTGTTAGTTATAAAATAACAAAAAAACCCAACTAACCAAACAAACAACCAGTGGTGGTGGAGGTAGTGCCTTGCATGAAGATAATTTTTATTTTCCTTCAGAATAAAAGATCTACTTCCTGACCTGCTAAATTACTGGATGGAGCAGAAGTTGGCTACCTCACCCTTTTCTGTGCAGGCAAGTCTCTTTTTTCAGGGGCTGCACTTCAGCACATGCTCAAGGCAAGCTTGCATCATCATCTAAATATTTTGAATTCAACCATATGCAGAAGCACATTCTTCAGTTACAATCTCAAGCATGTACTTTGGGGAAAAAAAGCAGTAAAAAAATCCCTTTGTCATTGAAGTAATCAGTTTTGACTCTGCTCAGAATGTGGGACTGATTGGTATAAGCTGCCATTTAATATAGCATGTTTTCAGAGTAGAAGGATATTTTATTATGTCCAAATCTATCACGAGGCCAAATTAATCTCTGGTACACAATAGGGATGGGACTCTGACCCACTGCATTTTTTTCCCTTGAAAATCAAAATGTAGCACCCAATTTTTATTTAGCTATGGAAAAATCAAGTAAATTGGTATTTTTTAATTTTACTGAATTAATTTATAAGTGACATGAGCAATGTATAGACAAATGGTGACCATAAACTATTAAAAACAGGCAAATTGTGAGACATACAACAGACTTTCTGTTGTTCATTTGTCTACTGGCTACTTGGATAATGAACTTAGTGAAACTCTGCCCTGACTCCTGGGTTATATTTGTTACTTTGGCAAATCCTTTTTTAATCAATAAATATGAAGGCTAAATGGAGAGGAAGGTTTGGAGCAATGAAAACAACAACAACAAAAAGGCTTTGATTTAGGAAATCATGTAAGCATGTATGGAGGCAGTCCTGCTTAGAAGAACACATTGGGCTTTTCTGGATTTAATCCAAGCAGCAATCCAGCAAAGTACATGCTTGAAAGCCTTGTCCTGGCAGGACATGTGTTTTGGGTGAAATCAGCAGCATTTACATTAAATTTTCAGAGAGCAGATCCAACTAAAAGGAAGAAGAGAACTTGAAAGACTTATCTGCAATTTTCACGAAGTGACAACAGGTTAATTTAAATTTATATTGTTCCTATGGCTTGGAAATTGGCCCATGCTTAAGTATGTCTGTAATAATTTGTTGGGATAAATTTTAAATAACTTTCATGTTTGAGATATTAAAGAACATTTTGCTTATTTGAGAGGTTAATTTTGCAGGGAAATACTTTGACAGAAAATGTGTTATTTTACACTCAGAGAATACAAAACAAGTTCCTGATGTGTTGAAGGCATTGGGACCAGGTCCTGCCACGACCTGCAGTGGGAGAGATGTGGGAGACTCCATGTGAGCAGGGAGCAACCTCAAAAAATCCATGTGTCTGGTGCCTGATAGAATCTGAATCCAAGCAGTTTTCTTGCCCAGCAAATGAATTAAATATTTATTTAATGTGACATTGGACAGACTGAAATCACATCCATCCTTGTGCTCCTCCTGTTGTCACATCCGCATCAGCCTGTCCATTGTGGAGACCGTGTGGACAGAGGCATTGCACTGGCCATGAAGCCACAAAATGAGGCAGGATGTTGATTCCCAGTCATGGCAGAAAGCTCCAAAGTTGAAACATGTCAAACAGAAAAAGCAGTCACTGGTAGTCTTTAAATAGAGAGTTTGGGCCCAGTCCACCAGAGCATCTCTGTGGGACTAATCACTGGGGCTGTGGTAATGCCAGGGTTTGTTGAGATGAAATTTATGGGTGACTATCTATTAGAAGTACCGAGCCATAATGAATTCTTTCAGAATTTATCACAGTAGCATTAATTAGGATACATTTTGCAGGCAATAGTGAAGCTCTCACAAGTGTTTTCCAGATATTTGATCATAATTTAGCATTAGTCAGGCATGAGTTAATGGGCACCAAAGGCTTTATTCCCTTAAAAATCCCTTCTTGTTTGGTGAGTCCCACTGCTATTATATCATTTAATATTCATTTTCATGACACTAATCGTGTGGTATTGATTCAGATATTGCACATTACCATTGGGACTCCATTTTAATTCAGTGTTAGTGCAGCATTAAGATGTAAAACAAAAGTGTTAGCATTTTAAGTTAAAAGTCTGACAAAGACATTTCTATTTAGTGGAATTCTGCTGCCCCCATTGAGTAAAGAAGTGAATCCAGATCTTCCTTAACAGAAGCAGCATCCAAAGCTGTATTATATACATCACAACTGCAAAAATCTCATATTTCATAGCCCAAACTCATGAACATTTAAGAATATAAGAATGTAAAAATTTTGGTTGAAATAGTCAATATAAATAGTCTCCACAACCTTCTTCAGATATGCTTTTAAACTCAAGTACAGGTGTCCTTGGTATTGCTAAAGATGTTAGCTTTTCTTGGAGGCTTGAAAATCTCCTGAAGTTTTTAGGTTAAATTTATATACATGAGTTCAGCATTGTCATAAACAGTTCAATAATAAAGTTGCATGAAAACTGTAGTTCTGAACTGTACCACTTTTCTACTCTTTTCTCTCTTTCCTACTCCTGGCCAGTGCCAAATCTACAGAAAGATATATATAAAATCCTACAGAGGAAACTAAGGACTAAGAAATCAGTGCCCTTTTGCTGCTCTTTTGTCCTTCGGGGCTGCTCCTGTAAAGAGCAACTAAGAGCAAATAATGATGAATGTTAATTAAAGTCTTTATAGATACCTGACTGGTAGATACAGATTATCTTTTGCACTAAAGTTAGCTATGGGAAACTTTTCTTGAACCTCTGAAAAGGCAGCCTGAAATATAAGTCAAGTATGTGATAGGTATAGATAAAGCTTTGCTGTGTGCAGGGTGTCCTATAGGAAAAAAAAAAAACATGTATAGAAAACTTTGGCCATTTGCTTAGAAACTTACATTTGCAAGAAACTTACTCGGGGCATTGGAACATCTCCAACAGAATATTCTTCAGCGGTTACGCTCCAAACATAAAAATTGAAAATAAACCTTGTAATCCTCACCCAAACATAGAACTGAGCAAGGGCCTTACCAGACACTGATTTTTGCTAGAGGTCTAGGGTTTCTTTCCCCACAATTTCAGTGCACAAAACTTTCTATTCTGTTGAGAATACAGGGCAGCATTTCTTTACCACCCCAGTCCATCACCAATGTGCAGCTCTGGGTTCCTCAAGCTTTACTATTTGATGAGTAGGTTAGCAGCAAGGATCTCGTTCAGCATTTGTTACTAATGAATTTCAAACCCAACTGTGTCTGTTTCTGTATTATGTTCTCTAATTATCTCAATCTTGGTGTGGTTTAGGCTGGGGAAGCAGTTCCACATGGCAGCTGAGAGCAGAGCAGCACAGACTGTTCTGCCTGGCAGCATCCGGGAGCTCAGAGTAACATTACCTAAAGAGGGAACAGTTCAAACCTATTTATTGTTAGGCTTGTGGCACCATAACATCATGTTGGGCTTCCCAAAGCCACAAAATTTTTTTCTTCAGGTACTTTCAGTAGAAGCTGCTTGAGATCCTCTTATTTGTTTTGGAAGGAGTCAGTCTTGGATCCTCCTGGGTACAGACAGACACTTGTCCCATGTTGTCACAACTCTGAGTGTCACTCAGAGAATGTGTTTGCTGTGTCCTGCTCACTGAAGAACGTGGTTGGGGTTGGCCTGAAGTGGTGTAGGGATTTTGGCAAAGCTTTTCAGAAAATTTTTGAAAGAAGAAATTATTTGGTTTGCTCAAGTGGAGCAAGGATTTTTATTCCTTTTTATGACAACGCCATTTTGGATGTGAGGGACCTTTTAGATGTGAAGAATTGGTTACTCCTGTCCTATTCCACATCTAAAGCATTATCCACATTAAGGATATTCTGGTTTAGAGTGGTGGGAGAAGGTTCCTCTGCTGGCTGCTGTTCATAAAAGGATCACTGCCCAAGAGCAGGGCTGTCCAAGACATGGGAAAGAGCAGCTGGAGCTTGGTGCTCTCTCTGTACTGGTTGGGATACTCACCTGGAAAAGGGAATGAATACCCTGGTTCTTGTCCCTCTGCCAGTGATCACTTCAGCTTGTTGTGAAAGTGCTTCAAAAGGGAGACTGGAAAGCTGTCCAGATCTGGCACAGAATTTGGAGGCCAGGGCATTCTGGGGGCTGGGAATTTGACAGTTCACCATGGAAGAAGGCAGTGAATCTAAATCTCTGGTACTTTGGTAAGCAGCTTAAAGCACTGGGTTATGTAGAAAGAGTGGCATTTCTTTGTTATTTTTCAGTGTTACCTAATGAAGCTTTTCATTCCAGTACTTTGCTTTTATTAGAATTGTCAGCAATGAAAACAAAAAAAAAAAATTCCATTGACTCATAATGACTTTTTTTTTCACAGAATCACAGAATATGCTGAGTAGGAAGGGATTTGCTTCTCTAAGAGGAAAAAGAAGGAATCACTTATGTTCAAGGCTAAATGTTTTGTTTGTTTGGACTGAGAACTGAAACGTTCATTATTTGCACAAAGTATTAACTGGGGGTAAGTGCTTAATGGCTTTCATAAAGATTTTAATATCTTCTAGAGAGAAAGAAAATTCTAAGTGCTTTGGAGGGTTGGATCAGAATCTAAAAGATCTTGAAAAACTGGCAAACCAGTCCAAGGTAAACAAAAACATTCTCAAGAAAGCCAAACACAAAGTGATACAAATAAGGAACAAATACATCTAAGGCAGGAGATAATTCTCAGGCAGAAGTGCTACCAAAAATATGGGGCTAACTCTGAGTGACAGAGCATCAATGACATGAAGTTGTGACAACAAGAAAAGATAAATCCCACTGAATGATGCATTCAGAGGTCCTTCATTGACAGATGGACTAAGATTGAGTCCTCCTTTATTTTTGAGCAGAGAATTACGTTATCTATACACTAAATAAAGGAGTGAGGGGTGTTGTACTTTCTTCACAATCAGGTGTGGCTACAGAATGGATTGTTGAAGTTCTTACACTCCTTTATTTGTTTAATGTAATTTCTCAAGGCATCCAAGTCAATGTTGGTAAGAAATGAAAATGTCCTGGAGAGCTGTATTTGCTCATCACCAGACACACAAATCCTTCCTGGGTCTTCCAGCCCTGTGTAGGAAGTTCACAAGGAGGTGAAGCTCCACTTCAAACCACTCTCAAGTGCAATTCCAGCCATCAAACTGCAAAATTGTCCTGGGGTGGTGCTGCCATGGCATGGCATGAAATCCATGCAGTAACTTCTGTGGAGATCAGAAGTGATTTCCTCAGTGGACAGCCCACAGAGAGGAGGAACAGGGCATCTGACCACTGCAAATAGACTTAGTCAGGGTTGGTGGAGTAAGAATGAAGCAAACCATTTAGATCCTCACCAGTCTAAGAGATGTTTCTTCCTATTCTTTCTATCACTGATACACTGCTGCCTCTGTTTCCTATTACTTTGTGTTCCCTTTATATCACTTGTAAGTTCAAAGGGCCCATAAAACAAGTGTCAATAACCTTTATGCATTCTTAATCATGCCTTGATGTGTTCAGACTGCCTATAAGGGCTGGGGGATAAATAAGAAGGCCCAAGGCATGAAATTAAACTCTGAGCTGGGGAAAAGAAAATATATGTGCCTGGTTTATGGCCTACACAAATGGAAAGAAATTGGTCAGGATATGAATCTTCTATATTTGGTACCAGGAATGTATTGGGGTGGGGAAAGGGTGCTGAATTATCCCTCAGTTTTATCTGCTCTCCCGTTTTCCATGTAAGAATTGCCAGGACTACATTACAGCTGGGAGGTCTGGTCAAAAGTGACCCAGGAGACTCATCCTTGGATTTCCTCACTGGGCAACAGGTGTTATTCATGTTTGGCAACAAGACTTCCTTAGTCCAGGCCACAAGAGGACACAGTCTGAAAACTTTCCTCTAAGCAAAGCCCATGAAGTAATTTGAGTTACAACTTAGAGGGAAATAAACCCTCTTGAAACTCAATGGCTTTCTCCCATACTGGGAGCAGGGCTGCCAAGATTTCTGCCCATTAAGGCTTTTTATGGGCAGTTTCTAAAGCCCTGAAAATAGGGATTTCCAAAGGAAATACTGACCCAGATGGAACAGCAGCAGTGTAAATGAGGCTGCAATAACACTGCTGGGTCCCATAAAGAAGCAGGAAAGCATTCACCTGAAATTTGTGTTTGGCATCACGTGCTCCCCTCACTCTTCACATCTTTCAGCATTTTATGCTCAGTGCACAGAGAATAACTTTGCTTCCTGGACATCTCTAACATTTTCTGTGCCTGTTATCCTGGTGTCTTTCCTCAACATTCCTAGAGAAAATGGGCATGATCTTTTTATTATTAGTTGCTACGAATTGTAATTTTTTTCTGTTGGAGAAAACTTTGAATAGTGTAAAACTAAACAAATCTAAGCATATCAAAATGAGACCTCAAGAAGTGAAAACAATTTTTTGTAGTGTGTTGCTCAACTCTGCAGGAGAGAAGCAGAACTAAAAAACGCTCCAGATTTCAAAACATCCTTTATTCCTGTGATCTGGTTTAGCATCAAGGATTTTGGTCCCTTAATGTGAATGGAGCATGCTGACAGACGCAGGAACTGTGTACTGTGCTAATGTTTACCTCAGGCTAATGGGAGAGGGAGAACTCACCTGACAAGGATGCAAATGCACCCCCTGCAAAGCCATTCCTGTGGCCAACACAGGATATCAGTGCCATTGAGTGTGGGATTAATCAGCCACAGAGTGGCTTTGAGGTTAAGCACTCTTCAAGAGTAAAAAAGGGACTGGACACTTATATAATGAATCATATAAAGGTCAACAGCTACAATTACATCAGGAAGAAGTGGGGCAAAGAAAAATACATCCAAGAGTTACTGGAAGGAAAAACAAAGCCTGATGGTTTACAGTATAATCCCCCCCCCAAATGAAGCATAAAGGAGCCAATTCCCATTTAGTCATCAAGGTTCAATTAGCAGCTTCCTGAAAATGAGCTGTCTAGTGCAGGGCACGGCAAGAGAGAGGATACAGGGAAGGCTGGTGATCCAATGTGGTACTGCTCCTGTGCCATGCTCACTGAACCTTTCAGGTGACACTGTGGGGACAGAAATTAGACTCTGCAAACTGCTCCTACCTTGGGACAATGCCACAACCAAGCAGGGTTTGGCTTTGCACTTCCAGAGGAGGTTGTGGCAAGGTGGGTGCTGGTCTCTTCTCCAAGGCAAGTAGTGACAGGACAAGAGGAAAGTGCCTCAGAAGGCACAAAGGGGAGGTTCAGGCTGGACATAAGGAGCAGCTTCTTCTTGGAAAGGGTGGTGAAACATTGGAACAGGATGCCCAATGTGGAGTCCCCATCCCTGTTGTGTTCAAGAAACCATTGGATGTGGCACTCAGTGCTCTGGGCTGGTTGACACAGTGGGGATTGGTCACAGGTTGGACTCAATGATCTCAGAAGTCTTTTCCAACCTCAGTGATTCTGTGATTCTCTGCCAAGTAACTTGCATAGAAAACAAGAAACTTATCTCCAGGATGAGGAAACTTATATATGAAAAGCTATTCCCACAAAGCCTGAGCACACAGGATCCCCAGAATCCTGAGCACCCCCTCAGCTGGATCAAATTGGGTGCCCTTCCCTTCCCTTCCCTTCCCTTCCCTTCCCTTCCCTTCCCTTCCCTTCCCTTCCCTTCCCTTCCCTTCCC
>JAOTQP010000870.1:57541694-57567091 GCA_026413545.1 Cichladusa arquata | reverse complement strand
CACAGCTGGGAAATGATGGAAAGTGGCTGCATGAGCACTGCCACCAGCTCCCTCAGTACCCTTGGGTGGATCCCATCCGGCCCCATGGACTTGAAATTCTTTTTGAAAGAACATGATTTCTACTGCCAAATTGCATCCTCTGTAACTATATTCTGGTTGCCTCCAGTAATCCTGCTATTTCAATTGAATTGACAAATAAATAAATAACATGCTTTTAAAATGCTAACTGGACAGAATGGCAGGAGACAGGGGTGTGGCCATCGGGTTTGAAAAAGCATACTTTATTTTTTGATACTTTTGCCTGAAATAGCCTCATATTTTCAGGTCAACTTATGGCCAAGAAAAACAAGTCAAACCAAAGCCCACAGGAAACTCTAAGAAAGACCAGCTAATGAAGGTTGTAGAAAAATCACTGTGAATGATATCATTGACCACTGGCAGTGGGAAAGTCTGAGGACTTGTAGCTGATCGTGAACAGGGATTGGGGAAATCAAATGTTAAAATAGTCTGGATTTTTATTTACTTGTCTTCTGTTTTCTAAGAATCCTGGGAAAAACAACTTAGCTATGATTACCACCCATTGCTTTCTGACATTTAAGGTCCTACAAATGCAATTTATGCCTCTGAGTTGCTATAGATGCAGGGCATGAAATCTGTTCCTGACCTTGCTAAAATTGCTGGGAGTTTTGCCATTCCATAGGGGACAGACTTCACCATAGATTTTCAGTTCCACAACCTTAGCTTCTGACAGAGTCAAAATGCTGCCACTTCAAAGAGCAGCACACTGCAAAGGAAAGGAGCCCCCAGGTAACTGTTTGTGGAATTGCTTCTGTGACTTTATTGGCATTGTGTGTGCTGGCACACTGTGAAGAAAGTGCATGGGATAAGAATTTGGGTGGCTCATTGGAAAACAGCTTTTCTCAGGTTTGATGTGGACCTCTTTCTAGAAAGTAAAAGTGAGGAAGCACAGAAGCAAATTGAGAATGCTCCAGGTGATATTGAGCTGGACTTATTAGATAACAATCATCTTCTGATGCCACAAAAGGGCTTTGTGTTCAAGTATCTCTATGTAACTGGCCCTAATCTTTTGTTAATTCATCTGAATGCCCTGTTTTGTGGGCTGGGGTTGTATTGCTCTCCTCTCCTGTCTTTCAGAGACTTGATTGCATTCGTGTGGTGGACCACATTTTCACACAAAGCTTGTATCACAGATCACCTTTCCTGCTGTTTATGAGCACAGACTGTGCTTCTGTAGTATCTGTTGCAATGATTTTAATAGAAATGCGATACTGGGAAAGCAGGAAAGATATTGTATATATGGTTTCCACTGCTCAAGAGTCAAGGAGCAAATGCCATGTGATTCTCAGCAGGCCTGAGCCTGGGGAATGTGGAGTGTAGCTGCACTGCCCTGATGCTTTCCCTGCAGGAGAGGTGGGAGCTGGTTTCTGAGCTGTTCCTTTGGCATGAGGGCACCCTCTGGGCAGCATTTCATGGCACAGTCTGTTTGGTGCTTTGCTGCTGCTGTTGGGGCTCAGTGCTGTAGCACACAGGAGCCCCAGCCTGCCCCTGCAGTTGCAGAAATTCCTACAAAATTGTCCTGCAAGATCACCAAAGCTAAATTTGGAGCAGAGGTGAGGTGAACCAGGGCCAGAAGTGAGTGAATCCAGGACAAATCCATAGCTCTGTGTCTCGGTTTAATGCCTTTTCCACCAAACTTGGTTGGGGCACCTTTCCAAGCTTCAGCATCTGGTTAACACTGGAATTAACTGGCTGAATTTCAGTCCAAACAAACTGAAGGTGACATAGGCAGGTGTTGGTGTGGTTCATCTCATAGAGATGGTGAAGGAAATGTGTTAAATACCACAGTTTCCACAGTTTTCTTGCTATCATTGTTCCCCAGAGTACAAAATACTTCACAATGTTGAATTATCTATATTAAAACAGTCTGTCCAATGCAACTGGAGACCACCCAGAACTGATCCTAGATACAAGAGCATTCTCTCCAAGGAGATAGGCTGAAATTATTTGGAGTTCACTGCCCATAGGGCATATTCTGGGCTGGATTTATGCATGCAGGCAGTGCTCAGGGGACTTGTCTCAGAGCACTCTGTTTCTGGTGTGCTTTGTTTCCATTTGTGTAATGGAACCATTTAAAAAATAAATAGCAGTTTAAAAATAAGTGAGTGATCTTCATAGCTAATGTTTATCTAGGATAACTGGCATCCATGTCCATGCTAAAAAACCTTTGCTGGCTTTATGAATCTGTTTATTTAAGTATCTGTATTTGAAATGAGGCTTATAATATTTGCATGTTGAGTTGCACAGAATTTCTTTTATCAAGAAAGTTTCTTCCCTATATAATTCTATGCTGAAAAGAGAAAGTTGTGCTTTATAACAAAGCTTACTGACATAACAAAGCAAATTAAACTTGTCAGATTCTCAGTAGCACCAGTTGCTCCAGTTTAGTTTTGCTTTGCCTTAGTCTTGTGTCATAGAGTCCAGATATAGTGTTAAATCAAATCAAGAGCCTGAATTAGAATTATTTTGTTCAGCTGTATCTGAAAAAAGGGCTGCAAAGCCGTCACCAGAGGACTTCAGAGAGTTTTCTGTGTGATTTTTAAATGAAAGACAAATGACTTATCACACATTGATTCTGAATATGTAGTTTTTATGGTCGAAGGCAATGTGGAATATTAAGGGAGGGTTAATAACAAATTAGAAGAAGATAAGAAGATAAGAATACGTGAGACACTTTTATCACCTGTTTTGTATGTCTCTGTATGGATTGTCCTTCAATTTTTCATTAGTCATTTGATGAATTTGCCATATTATCCCAAATGTTCACTTCCTCAATGGAATTGCCTCCATCCAGGTCCCCTTTTGGGCTGTGAGTGTTAAATGTCCTCCTGCTGAAATATACCTGACACTCATTTCAGCTGTGTTAGCTGGTGTCCATGGTGCTAATAGGAAATACAACAACACAAGTGATGTAATTTAGTTATCTAAAGCCATTTTGAAAAAGCTTGGATCTTTCTTAACCAGCCCTAGTGTAAGTTACATTGGAGTGAGCTTACTAAGGGGATTTGAAAGACAGTCACAGGGATCAGACACCGAGAGTTCATACCCGTACCAAAGGAACAGAAGAATTACAATGCTCTGTGGAGCTTTGATTAACTGTCTCCAGAGTAAATACAACCTCTGGAAACAAAAGCTTTCTCTCACACCAGGCCCCAGAATTGGCAACTTTAGCACATTCTCTTTGTTCACCTCCAGGATGGCTGGCAGGTTCAGCCAAAGGAGAGAGACTGTAAATTACAACAAAAAGGGAATTAGAAGATGTTATTTTAATCAGACTACTGAATGACTTCACTGCCGAGCTAGTGCACAGTGTGCACAGTAATCAGACTTCTGTGGGCCCGGGCAGCAGCTTTCTCTGTGGGGCTGTGCTGGAGGAGGCTCAGAAAGAAATCTTTCAGCACACCCTTACGGTTGAATGATCAGGCAAGTCCTGTATCCCTTCCCTTGTACTTCTATTGTATCCTCTTCAGACCACTCTTTGCATAAGCAATAAGGCTGGATTGTTTTAGCTGGCATATCAGGCACCAATTTTTCAAAACATGATCTACTTATGTAGACCTGAGTGCCCACAAAAGAGTCCAACACCATTACAAAAGTAATTCAGAGGATCCTTGCTAGTAGCTGCTGTTGAATGATTAACTTCCACCCAAGCCCCCTACATTATTTTAAACTCTACCCTTGTTCTTATAGAGAAATGCAAAATATTAGAAAGTTCCTTGTGCTGTGCTATGCTTTACGTTGTCAGAGTTATAATCTCACTGTTAATTACTGTGTTTAGTTTCCTGGACTGCCATAGTTCTCCCATGCAGGCAAGTTGAATTTCCTTGCAGTATTTCAAGTGAGATATTTACTGCCAGTGTTAGCCGAATAAAGGATTTTTGAATGCTCCCTTATTTTGAATTATTTTCCCTTTTCTTTGCATGCTGCTTCACACTCACTTTCCCCAGGCTCCAAACAGCCCCCAGTGACAGCAACCTGCCTTTCCCACAGCAAAGTTCAGGAGTTGTCCCCCAGACTCTGTTCCTGAGAGCTGGCAAGCTTGAAGCAGAACCAAACTGCAGGATTGGATTTTTCAAGGGAAGATACCTGCCATTATTCAAAAGAAAAGCATGTTTTCCATTGAACATTGCCATCACATAGTTGGCAGCTGCATAAGCAGGAGGGAGCAGGACTAATAGACTGTGCTGTACTTAAAGCGTAGTTGAATTTAAATTGCCAATTGTGAATCCATTTAACAGGATCATTTACAGAAGAGCATTAGTAACCTGAGTGTTTCTGTGGAGCTTAGTGGAGTGGATAACATAAGGAGTAATATATAGAGAATTAATAACAATAGAGAAGTTCACCATTTGAACTTCTCTTATGGGAAGGAGCAGCTGGTGGTGTAAATTTGGAATATTCTTTACTGCAAGGCTGTGTTTTACCATTTCACTACTTACCTGGACAGCCATCTCTTCCAGCATTTACTTTGCTATTGCTGACATCATGCTAGAATAAAAAAAACACTATAAGAAAAGTAAAATACTGCATTAAAGAAAACCCAAACATGAATTCAAGATTGTTCCTTAAATTTGTGGCTTTCTGTTCCTTGTATGAGAGTAATTAGGGATCTGCATTTGTTCCTTCCCCCTTAGCCCTGTTGAAAGTGAGACTTCTGCTCCTAAACTCCTTCAGCCTTTTGGAGTGCTGTTCAGTGTCTTTGCCATCTGTTTGTCCTCCCACAACTCCTCCTTGCTCGTGCTGCCAGCTCTGGAGCATTGCTGTATGACAAAACATTATTTATTTTTAAAAACCCAAGAAAACGAACCAATAGAAATTGATGGGGAGTTTATTCCTCCAGCACTTTCATGAGCAAGTTAAGATATTGAATCAATGTTTTAAAGAGAGGAATTTAAAGCAAGAAAACCCAAGACATAACTTTACCTAATTTAAAGCAGAAAACCCAATGTAAGAGTTCACCTAAATGAATGACAAGCATGCATCAGTTCCATCAGAGGCTGATGTGACGTGCACAAGAGATACTATTGGATAGTGGGGTTGTTACTCACTGGGCTGTGCCTTTGCAAGTGGGTTTTTGGGGTCATAACTTTATGGCTCTAAATCTGGTATCACATTGCACAGTGGAAAATGTTACAATCTCTGCAAACTCTAAGTATTCTGTGCCACAAGCCTCAAACTTTCACCACTTGACTGTTACACCACCTGTGTGTAATTAGCAGCTTGACATCAGATGGTAACTAGAATGTTACATTAAAATGGAAAACCTAGGCAACCTGATTTCCTATTTTCATTTTATACAGACAAGAACAGACACAACGAATGTATAGTCCTTTCTGTGCACATACTCTCTCAAACATTTTGCACAGGCTTTACTCTTTTAACCAAGGATACAGCTGGCTGAATGCACATGAAATACATTGTTATTCATGCAAATATTTCCAAATCAGAAGCTATCCGTGGTGTATTTTACAGAAACTGCTTCAATGTCAGCACAGCACAGCCACATGAAACCCACCTGGCCAGCAGTGAGGTTTCTGGTTTCAGAGCCAGCTTCACTGAACCTGGCCCTCGTTGCAGAGTTAATTGGAAATATTTGTCCAGGGAACTTGCCTGGCAGATTTCGTGTGCTGTTTGAGTTCCTCATTCTTGGTGTTTAATCTGTCATATCAGAGCGTGTGGTTTGCTGCAGCTGGCTGGTACTGTCTAGAGGAGGGGATGGAGCTGGCAGGTGAAGCCAGCAGCCAGGGCAGCTCCTGCTCCTGGATCCCCAGCAGCTGGCAAGCCTGGCAAGCAGGAGGGGGACAGGACTGTGGCCAGGGAATTTGGAGGAGGAGGAGGGCTGATGGATGGCTGCCTGCTGATAGCAGGCACAGGTGGGATCATTGGCATCCAGTACAATGCCTTCCTTAGGGTAAAAGTGATAGCAGTAGGATATCTCTGTGCAGGATCACTGGCTGATACCCCAGTGTAATTGCCAAGTAATCCTAATTGTGTTTGCTCTTTAATCCAAAGTTAATCTGAGCTAAGTCATCTGGACTCTTAAAAGTAAAAGCATTTGTTTCATTGCTGCTCTAAGAATCAGTAAATCTCTTCTTCCTTGCTCTTTTTAAACTTTAGAGCAATACTGTGACTTATTTTTAGAGCCCTTTTGCCAAGTTTTTTCCTTAAACACCAGTGACAAGAATATGAAAGGAATTAGAAAATTTTTATGGGATTTAGACTCATGCAGAAGGACTGTTGATTCGTTGTCCTCCAAAGAGGGCAGTATCGGTTCTGCAATCAAACCTGGTGTACACAAGGGGTTCATGTGCCATAATGTGTGTGGTAGGTAGGAAAGTAATGCATGGAACAACCTTTGGTTAAAAAACCAAACACCTCCCTCCTCCAGTCAGTCTAAAAGGAAATAGTCAAAAACCTCTTTCAATATTTAGAACTGAAAAAAATGTATTCTTCACCTTTGTTTGCGAAAAAATGTTATCTCTCAGTGGCAAATAGTAAAGTGGGTACACTTCTGACTTTACTGATTTTTTAATATGTTACTGCTATCTCTTGCTCTTCAGCAAAGAGATGTTTTGTTTCATGGACAGATATTTTTCTAATTGCATTTTAAGTTCCTATATAGAGTAAAATTAGATGGGATACAAAAATTATTTATTTGATACTTCTTTGACGGTTGTCTTCCCCACCTAATTTTCAGCAAATGGAAATGTCACCATCCATATCTTCTTCCTTCTAACCACAGATATGCCAATAGTTTTCGTAACAATGCTGTGTATATGAGGAGGAAACTGTGTTTTTTGAGGAAATTTACAGCTCTCTGGATTTTTGTTTGTTACAAAATTTGACCAAGAAATAATTACTTTAAAACTTTACTGACTGGACTTTGGGCTCTTTGGAGCTCCCAGCTAACTGAGGGCCAGTCTTAAACCATGAACTCTTAGCTTAGTGCTTGGAAACCATAAAGGTAATATCATTGGGAATTTTGCATCAGTGAGGGCTTCAGGATGTGGCTGTGTGCATTACTCTGTACCTTATCCCAGTTTCTGTTTTCTTCTCCTTTTAAAAGCCCTGTTTGAAGTTGCTTCTTAATCTCCTCAGTTGTTGACTTGAAAATGCAGCAGACCTCCAAAGTATGAGTCATGCCAGCCCTCAATCAGCAGTATTGTCCAGAAATGCTCTGTTTCCCTTCTCATCTCTTCTTACCCTTTAACCAAGAGCAGCGATGATTCATAGTGTAAAAGGACTTGATTTGCATTTGATATGAGTCAACAACTACTTCAAGATCAAGTGACAGCATTAAACAGGCCTTGAAAAAAAGGGAAGGAAACTTGTTTAATGTGGCCGAATCAAAAGTACAGGCATAGATACTATTCTTGAAAAATCAAAAGACAAATTACACTGGCTCAAAAATCCCCTCTTACAGATTCCTCAAATGTTTGAAGAAATCAATGTGTGTTTAAATATACTATGTTCCAAGCAAATCAACATCTTGTTTCTCTTTTAAACATCATTGCAAGGAAACCTTTCTACTTTTTTGTTTTGGTTTGTGTTTTTTTTTACAGAAATTTTTGTGCTAGGCACTTTGCAGGCGAGCAGAACAAGACAAAAAATATCTCCCTTAAGAAATCCTTCTAGGAATGCACTTAAAGTGCACAAATCTCATCTTTATTTTAGATGTAAGTAATTATGTGCTTACCTGTTATTAATGTCTTTAGGCATTAATCACCTCTTTAACGTTAAGTACATTTCTAAATTATTTTCCTCCATTGAGGTCTAAATACACAAAATAGGGGGGAAATCTAGGGAGGGATCAAGACACAATGGCTATAATAAATCTTGCACATCTAGAAAGTTACTTCAGGAATCTTGAACTGCTAATATTGATCAACTCTGGGTGACTAATACAGCTGAGCAGGAGCAGACTTTGCAGGATGGCTGCACCCCATATTCTTGGGCCAATTTCCTGTGAAGCAAGTTATTATATGCACTAAAAATACTGCCTGCCTCTTAGCCTCTCTTTTGCAGAACTCAGTTTGCCCAGAAGATGACCCATTGCTTTAAACTGCCTTGAAAAAATGCTGGAGATGGAAATGGAAACCTTTAGTGAAAGGAATTAGAAGCTTTCCTTTCCCTCTGCCTGTCTCTTGACATTCAGCTTCTGTTGCTTCCCTTTTCCCATCTACCTTCATTATGGTTGTCTACCTGAACTCTAGATCCTGTGAGGCTCATCTTGTGTCTTTAGCTGGTGGCCAAAAAAATCACTTGATGTTTTCAAAATAAACTAACAACAGCTCAAAGGAAGAGTTTGGGAGAAAAGGAGATGGCTCCCAGAGCAAAGTCAGACTGCTTACATTGGTAGGTGTAAACTAAAATAAGGTCTTGGACCTCCCTGAGAACTTTCATTTCTCCATGAAGAGATGGACAAAATTGATGCAGCAAATTCTTCATAGCCATCCACTGGGCTCTGAGCTGGTGCTCCTTTGGTTGCAGCTCTCCACAATGTTTTGTTCAGTTCTCAGACTGATGTTGGCTAATGCCCTCTCCATCTCTAATCTGCTCTGATTCAGATCATGGAGCCTCAGGATGTCTGCTTTCCCTCTTTCTTTTGTGCATCTTTAAGGTGAGCATTATTTGTGTGGACTTTCTTAGTAATCTCAGAGGAAAGAATGAACTTGTTT
The DNA here is from genome assembly GCA_026413545.1 of Cichladusa arquata. Classification (NCBI taxonomy): domain Eukaryota; kingdom Metazoa; phylum Chordata; class Aves; order Passeriformes; family Muscicapidae; genus Cichladusa; species Cichladusa arquata. The sequence goes on along the minus strand of JAOTQP010000870.1, from coordinate 57,558,335 downwards.
TACAGGACACAAGTGATTTGTAAACACATAACTGTGTTTGCTCTCAAATATCTTCAGTGTTCTATTGTGTGCATAAAAAGACTTTCAGTCTTACACTCTCACAGTATGTCTTCTGCATCAGTTTGTTTCAATGTATGTATACAAATTTGCAAAAATGCACTAACACCATCTTTGCTTCTCCAAAGTAAAGGCAAGTAACTTCTATGCAAACAGAGATTTTGCATCTGCAGTCAAATTTCATGGTTTAGTATCCTAATGATCATCTTTCTCGAAATTATGAATAACCATATAATCACATAATTTTTAAGACTGGGAACGAGCAGGACCATTGGGTCCAACCTGTGCCCAAGCCCCACCTTGTCACCCAGACCAGAGCACTGGGTGCCACATCCAGGCATTTCTGGGGGACTCCACCACCCCCAGGGCAGCCCCTTCTGATGATTAACATCATTTTTGGTGTAGAAAATCTTCCTGATGTTCAACCTAAACTTCCTCTGACACATCATGAGTCTCCATCTGCTTGTCCTGCCAACCAAAGCATGAATAGTCATTCATCTACGTACCTACACCTGTATACATCAGATGTGGTCTATAGGTCTTACTTTGTTTACAATTGCAGTTTCTCCCCAACCCCTCTAGTTTCTGAATATTCCTATTTTTGACATTTGCTATTGTGTTGTTAAGCTTCGTTCTCCCCTGAATGTGCACTAATTTGGAATCAAGTATCATATGGATTTAAACCAGTCTCCTCCACTCCTGGTGTCCACAGACCTTGTATTTACTCACTTTCCTACATTGCAGTATTACACACCAATGGTCTAGAATCTCTGAGCAAAGTGCTGTCTGCCACATAAATTTCTCCTTCAAAGTTGTTAAAAGGAGTAGGTTTACACTCAGAAGTCAGCCAACCTTAATCACTGGCATTACCTTTTGCAAAGTCTCATTTTTGCATTACTGTCTCTTGCAGTGACCCATTGCATCCTGTCCAAGACTGAGAAAACTTTCTTGAACCTATTTACATGAACAACATCAGACTCTGGGGTTTGTACTACCTCTCTTTTACTGAAAACTCAGAGTTTTCTCTGCTGTGAGTCAATGTCTGCTGACACAGTATCTTTTCCAGGTTAATATTCTGGCTGTAAGTCATCCATCTGCAATTGAAATAACTTTTTCTGTTTATGAAACTCTTTTCTCCACCACTGGTATAAGCAGTTTACAGCCTGCTTTGGCAAATGAGGAGCTGGAGGGCTGTGCATGCATTAGCCCTGGAAGCTTTTAATTTTCCTGTCCGTATTTGCTGGCATTCACATCTGTTAGTTTTCCTGTGGCATTACTGACAGACCTTGATGATTTCCACTGTTTCCAAAATAATGTTGCAAGGCATCACATAGCAGGTTTAGGTGATGATTCTGTATAACAATTACCACCAGAAAATCAAAGGAAATGTGTCTTCTCCATCAGCTGTTGCTAAGCTAATTGTTATGATTAATGTGTTTTGTGCACATTTTTTGCAGATTAAGGTGTTTTAGATCAACAGTTGTGGCAGTGTAACTGGATAGAATTTTTTCCACCCATATTTATCATTCATGTGTACTTTCCTTCTCTGTAAGTAAAGAAATATTGATAGCCATCTCTAATCCCCCAAGGCCTAGAAGGGCCCCCAGATCATTCCTGGTTTTCCTATAGAAGTTAATTATTCACTCCTACCTTTACATTACTGTCTGTTATGTTCCAAGCTCACAGCACCATTCCCTATCCGTGATGCTGTTCTATTGTTCATACTCACAGCAAAATACCATTACTAAACTTCAGTGTATTCCTATGTCTGGATATCCTTTCAGGAAATTATATGGGTGCAGAGCATAGCCTAATATTTACAGTGAAGCACTGTGTTTAGAGGGTCTAAGTTAAAATTTCTATAATTAAAAGACCATAATTTTCTTTCTAAAGAAATTTTCCACCACCCCTTGAACTAATTAGGGTGAGATGAGAGTAAGAGGGGGAAAATGCATTTATTAAGAAACATTGTTCCTGGTAGATATGTGGAGATCTGTAAAGGCATTGGCTTGGCCCCTTAGGAGGTAGGTAGAGCAAAAAATCACAGAATGGTTTGTGTTGGAAAGGACATTAAAGCTCTTCTCATCCCACCCTCTGTCATGGACAACGCACCTCCTGGGTTGCTCCAAGCCCCATCCAGTCTGGCCTTGGACACTTCCAGGGATGGGGCAGCCACAGCTTCTCTGGACAACCTGTGCCAGGGCCTCCCCACCTTCATGGGGAAAAATTTCACCTTCAAGGGGAAAAATTTCCTCCTAATATCCAATCTCAATCTATTCTCTTTCAGTGTGAAGCTATGTCCCTTTTTCTGTCACTCCACTCTCTTGTAAAAAGTCTCTCTCCCTCTGTCTTTTGAGCTCAAGATGTGGGTAAAAAGTTTCTGCTTCCTCTTCTGGAGCTGATAGACAAAAGACCCATTCTAAAAGTGCATCAGTACTCTCTTCTGGATTCAGAGCACTAAGGCAAAATTTCTTCCTTAAGTTTTCATCTAAGTATGCTTCTAAGTATGTGTTGGCACACGTATAACAGGGAATTTGAATTCTGTTAACTTTATTTTGTGTTCTGTTGATAGCTTTTCTATGCCATTAAAAACATCTGAGAATATATTTTTTGAGCTTTTAATGGTTTCTGTCTTCCTACTGTATTCACTTTCTTAACAACCTAATATCTGGCATTTTCACCCCTTGGGTAAACACTCCCTTTCCTGAAAATGTTTTAAAAGAAAACAATTATAAATGTTATTTCTTCTAGATTTTGTTATACTTTCACATGAAGTTCACATTCACGTGGTATGGTTTGATTTTACCCTAGTGTCATCAAAGAAAGATTTTATCAATGCTTTCCCTATAAATAGGTTTTCTTTTCAAAATTATTTTGGTAACTTCAGATGACTAGTATCCTGTACACACTCTCAGGGTGTGAGAATAACTTATGAACCCAAGTCTAACCTATAAAAACATGTAGCTATCTATGAAAAGAGTTCCACAACATTTTCTTCTCTTCTATTTCTCATAGTATTGGCATGCACAATCTCTTGCTTTTTGTCTTGGTATTTGGCTAAAGCTATGGCTAGAGTTTTGGTTCTGTGATCCACAGAACTCAATCAAAATCTGATTACAGCTTTGATCAGTCCCAGTCAAAAAAATTGTGCTAAATACGTCAGAGGTCTTTCCATCTTTTTGTCTCTCCTAGGAAATTTCTATGCCCATAGCTTGATTTTTCCCACAGCTGCAGCATTGTGATTTCTGTAATTTAGAATGGCAGCTAGTTTGCTCTTCTACTCAATGAATCTAGTGTTTCTGACCTAGTTGTATGTAGTAATAGCCACTTTTGCTTCTCCCCACTCACTGGAAGAGGAAAATGTTGCTGGACCCTCTTTCAGCTGTGTAGCAGATGTAGTGGAGCAGTGCTGTGACTGACACGAGCCCTGCTCTCATCTCTTTATCTTCTCCTCAGGTTCTAGAGGCTGCCTCCAAATTTATGGGACCAGATGATGCTCAGACACCAGTCCAGTGAGAATCTTGCATTGCTACTTATAAGCCATAGATAGTCTCTTCTAGAATAAGCTAACTGTGAGAAGAGGGAATTAGTGAGAAACAGAGGCAGAGAGGGCTGGCCACAAAGTCAGCAAAATCTAAGGCCAGGGTGAAATTAAATGCTCCATGCCTTTTGGATGGCCAGTACTCTTGCAGAGTGTGTCCTCTTTTGCCCTAAGCCACAAAAAGCATTGCCATCATGCTTGTAGGAGCAATAACATGGGCTTCTTTTTAATCATGTTCCAGTTGCTCTTGTGCTTGACCTGGAAAGGAAAATACCTGAGGCCAATACTTGGCAAACTCTTTATGTGTAGCAGCTAAGATTAAATAAATGTGCTGCTGAGCTAATAATCTGAGCAAATTTATATCCAAAACCATTTCTGAAAATATGTGTTCATTTTTTTAAAAAAATTTTCAAACTAACTTTCCTTCCCCAATTTTTCAAAGAAACTGTTAATTCTCCAGATTTTTCTGTGAGCCATCTTCCTCTCTGAAAAGTCTGCAATCATTCACTGAAGGTACTAATGCTTGAGAGGACATTCTGCTCTTTGTCAGACATTACTGCTTTAACAGGATTATTCACAGTGCATAGATTACATTTTTAATGGTTTTGGGGCATACATTCTGAAAAATATTTTATTCCAGTATTCAAGCTTTTGGGAATTCATCTTTTCCCAATATGCTTCATTGAAGGACAAGAAATTAATCACAAGAAAAATTGAATAAAACTCAATTTAGCATTTGTAACAAGTTATTTACTGTTCATCTCAAGCACTTCTGCAGTGGAGAACAGGGGAGGCCTCAGCTAAAATCCAAGAGCATGTAAACTCATCTTTTACTCATATAGGATAATGCAAATGCCATACAGTTTCATAGGAATGACACAGAATGGGTTTTACATAGGTTGTTAGAGTCAGACTGATTTTAATTCAAATAAATACAAAGGGGATCAGGTTGAAGGAGGAGATCAGTAAAACTCAGAGCAGGGTTCAGGTTTTACAATATATACCAGTTCTGATGGCTATGGAGTTATGCTTATGCATATGCTCACAATCTCTTTGGGTCTTGCCTTTCCACTCTAAAGAAGTTTACAGTAAAGTTTTGGGTTATTAAAATATCATAGGTTAAACTAATACCTTGAAAAACACCAGGTGAAATAGCACTTTCCAGTGTTCACAGCTGATTTTCCTGTGTTTTGGAGCAATGTAACTCTAAGCCAATACTTCACAGTACATGAAGTTCCTGTGAAAGTCAGTAGGGATATATCCTGGAGGATTGTTATGGATCATGCAATCAGGAAATATGGATCAGAAACATACAAATGGACACAGAAATCTGCAACAAGTTTGAGCCATGCAAGACATCCACAATGAAAACAGAAACTGAATGAGATTTGTTTAGTTTGAGGATTGTTTGGAAATTCAGAATAAAGACTTTGTTTGTCTGAAGTTTTATTTAAGTCCACTAACTTGTCTACTGATTCTGAATTCTTCTTTCAGATAAATCTGTGCTGATTTATAAACTGGTATCAAAATCTCACTAAACTTGTGGTTTCAAACAGTTTAAACTGGCCATGCTATAAGCTCGAGGTAGCACCCAGTGGTTTTGGCTGGGTTTTGAGCAGCTATTTTGAGTTCAGTAGAGCCCCAAGCTCAAGATGGAAAAGCTGGAGGTGCCAAACCTGTCCTGCTCCCTGCCACGAGCCTTTGGCAGGGCTGCAGGAGCATGCAGGGGAGCTGGGTCTGCTTCTGCATAGAAGGGTTTCAAGTGGAGGAGTCTGTCCTTTCTCCCCCAGCAGAGGTGCTCGGGTGCTCAGTCACAGAATAAAGTGTGAGTGTGTGTCTGCAAAAGGCTGAAAAGCTGGTCTGGGCAGTGAGCACTCAGGCAGAAGAGTAGCAGCTGCAGCTGAAGACTTTTATCCAGTTGTGAGTTGAGAGTATTTCTACTTGTGTTATTATATCTGCTATTATTAACCTCTTTCTTCAACCCATGCTGAATTTTATCAGCAATATGTGTTTTGCGAAACAAACAGCTCTTTTTGGAATGGGGCTTGTGTTTCTGGGACCACTTGTTCTGCATCTGGCTTGGGTGATTCAGGAGCAAATTCATCCACTTGTCTCCTCTGAGGTATAACCCACTGTGCTTCTATCATGTGCATGATTTCACATACTAAATTTATTTCTTGTGCTGCATTTATTTAAAACTTTATTCAGTCATGTGCCTCTCTATGCATTTAAAAGGAGCCACAAATATTTATGAGGCAATTTGAACACTTACCAATTACTTCTGTGGGGTTTGGTAGTTTAATAGCTGTAGTTGTATCAGCCTTGGCTGATATTTCCTAATTATTCATATCCTGACGTGTTATCAGCCATCATAGAGCATTACCAGCATCATTTTAAGCTCTCTTCACCTTCTTCAGTCTGGGTTTCATTTGAAAAGCAGACATGCAGTCCCCAGTGAGAATTAAAGTAGAAGCATTAGCTTGCAAAATATATGCCAATGACCTAATGATTCTGACATTTCCACAATACAAGCTTTACAAGAAGGCATGCAGACAGCAAAGTCTGTTTTTCTATCTCATATTTTTTTAATGGCTAAATGTTTGGAGGAAACAAAATGGATTTATTCTGCTCAATCCAGGGTATAATATCAGGACTTATCCGGTTCCGGGCCCCAGGGCTTCAGACAACTAACAAAACACATCTTACTTCTGCTCTGCTAGTTCTCTGTTATGCTTTTCACATGCAGGAAGAAAGAGTAAAAGCATAACCCAATTGAATAAAGCAGCATGGCCTGCTATTCTTTGCTTATGAAGCATCACATGATAGACACCAAATTAAGAAGAACCCCCCACCTGTGGTTAAGTATGTATGCAACTGTCAAGCTGTTTTATCTAATATGGAGGGAATTTTACCATTCCCTTCACTGACAGAGTACAAGAATATGTTTAAAATGTTAATGCCTTACCAAAGCATGCTTCATTGTTTTTGAATAATCCAGTGATTTTACATAATTTAAATAAAATCAAAGCTGCTCTCTGATCTAGAAATGCTCCTACCTTTCAAATCCTTTGCTCTGATCTACGGAAAGAAGGATAATCTGACATGGTTCTCCTTATAGAGTTTAAGTTGCAATTTGTTTTTTGACTCTTCAGTTGCTGTTTATGTAAGGATGTATTGGGATAGGGCTGTCTGCCATAATATGGTAAAGAAAACAAAATCATCTTTTCTAATAAAAATAAGATGCTCTTTAAACAAGAGGCTAAAGGAAATCGATCCTCTCTGTTGACCTTTCAGACTGTGGTAAGCATAGAACATACAGTGCCAATTTTAGGACGCAGTCACGTCAAATAGATTGTATGTGACATATTTGAACTGTGATTTCAAAGAAGGTTTAGATGTAAGAGTCAGGAGGGAAAACCTATTCAAATATGTTCTTGTTACTTTTTTGTGCAGTGACTTCATGGACCAACCACCTAATGACTAAGACACGCCATATGCAAGAACATTCCCTTAACCACAGATTTTTCTGCTTCATTTCTTGAAGAACTCCAAATTTTTCCTGTCATTGCCTAGAAAATCACAAGTAAATCTGATGGTGGTGTCAAGGACTTAGAGGTGCCTGGTATTTGTTCCAATACTGGGCTGGTCATTTCCTCTTTTGTGTTTTTCCTTTCTCTCTTTCGCAGCCTTTAGGAGACGAGCTGGTTACAGGAATTTCTCAAGAGTGGGATCCTTGCAGCAAAAGGGCTTCAATGTCAGAGGTGGCCCTTGGACATTAAAACCACACAAACTGGGATTGCTTTCTTGTGATGCAGTGTTCAGAAAACGAGCAACAAAAGAATCACTTCGAATTCAGCAGAAGGAGTCATACTGCAGTTGTCATTGCCGAGTTCTGTGACTGAAATGTTCCAAATACTGTTTGTAGAACAAGGGCGTGAAAGTTTCAGAAGTGGCTTCTCACTAGGTGCAAAAACCCAGTCCTTGCTGAGCATAGGAGTCATTAGTTGCTTTCAGGAATTTAGCCTGGAATTAACATGACTCCTTTTCTTCCAACGTTTCTTTCCTGCAGTTGCTGATTCTCTCTGTGCATGTAAAAGCACTGATAGAGCCATCATTAATGTACAGTACCTCTTTTCTTCTTAACATTGGCTTCGCTTACTACAGAGGTGAAAGCTGTGGAAGCCTTCTGCCTTTGAAGAACTACTTAAGATGAAATGGTTCTGAAGTGCATTTAAGGGTGTTTACTTTAGGCACTTTATTTTTTTCTTTATTTTTATTCCTATTGGAACTGGCTAATGTTATTCATTAAACTAACAATTTCTCCCCTGCCTGTTCTTAAGTGTGACTTGTGACCTTGCAATCTGTGTATTTTGTCATCACAATGTGTTACCATGGAACTGATTTTGATGTCATGAATAAGGGCATTGTGAGTTTCCACGTTCCCAAGCATATTTGAGACACAGGTTTGGAAACAAAAATGACTTCACCAGTTAAATATTGTTAGATCCTATAGTATATCAAAGGTAAGAACACTTGTCCCCTATATTCCTTTACATAGAAGAATCTGAGGTTAGGAATTTCAAAGCAGGTATATACAAGAATGACACTACAAATAGCATTTCATAAGAATAAATATTTTGTGAGAGTATTGAACTCTAACCCCTTTGTGTTACTATAGACAAAAATCTTTCATATTGTTCATGGAGCCTCCTCAGACTGTCTAATAGGGATTCTGTGTAAAGAGGAAGAAATGCAGTGTGCTGAACAGCTCTGGGATGCTGCTGGGACTTAACTCCTTCAAGACAATAGTGGCTGAAGGGAATTTTCCCCCAAGATCGCTCACAGGCAGACAGAGGGCAATGTACCATTGCTGCTTTTGAAGCTGAGAGGAGTAGTAAGGATTTTTCAGAAAAGAGCCTCACACAATGCACAAAGGGAAAATACACTTTTGTTGTGCAGCAGAATACATGTATTGCATGCTTTAAATTGAAAAAAAGCAAGTTCCCTCAGTGATCTACCTACCCACATGAGGTTAAAAGAGTTCAATGGAATCTCTTGTCAAGCTGTTCCCCAGGGTGTTTAATTCATCACATTTAAAGACTTGATAGCATTCTATTATAAAGGAGACGTTTGAAAAGCCTCAAGTGGGGTTAAAATCCTGGGTTGCAAAAAAAAAAAAAAAAAAAAAGAAATCTAGTTTAGCAGGAACCACATATACAGTTCTGTTTACTTGATCTGCTGGGGTTTTTTCCAGATGAGACTTACCCATCCATTGCATTTTACAATCAATCTCAGTAGCATTTTGCTCCTTGCACCAGGCAAATATGTCCTCATTAAGTAAAATTTATGCTAATACCATTCTGATTAGCAGCAGTCATTGATATTCACTCTCATTAGCTAAATTGGTTCACTGGAAGACATCCCATCAAGGGGTTTTTTTCTGTTTTAAATGGAATATAAAATGTATGGATTCGCAGAGAAGACCGATGATGATAATTATACCCTGTGTTTACCCCAGCCAGCTTTTTATCCTAAAGCCTCCTGAAGTACTTTGCAGCATTTAGATCTACGAGGAGGGAGAACATTTTTTTCCCCCTTAGAGAAAAATATCTGTCAGAAATACAGAAACCATTCTGGTTTTACTGCTACTAGCAGAGATTGCACAAAGGAATCTTCCATTCTGAATTTAGGAGCACTTTTTGATGAGACAAAATGCAGGACACTTCATAGGAAATCTAGCTGGGGAATAAGCTCAATTCATGGAGTAATGGGACTTCGAACATGCAGTCTTTTTGGAGTAACCTTGTGATTCTGAGTTACCATCTCTAGGAGTTGTGCCTGCAGTGATATTGCAAAATTAGCCTCAGTGAGAACTATTTCTTAAAATAACAAGGGTCCTGTCTGCTCATCTTTATAAATCTTTGTTGAAGGGAATGATAATTTCAGCTGAGAGCTGTATTATATTTTCTTATGTAAAACATACATGATCACTTCAAGCCATGGTTTGATGCAGTCTGGTATGATGCTGTGATGAATTGCCACCTGTTTTCTCTTAACTCTCTTAAGGGGCTCTTGTTGGGCAGAAAAGACCAAGCTGGAAGCTGTTATTGTCAAGGTGTGATAATCTTGCCAGTAACACTATTAGGTCCAAGAACAGATTTCTTTGTAGTACAGCCTCCATTTGAAGTGCAAGAAGGAAAGCAATGCTCTTAATGCCTTATATTCTTACTCATATTATCAAAAATCCCAGTCGATGTCTCCCTCTATATGCAGACGTATCTGTCCTTTACAAACTCTGCCCCTATAGTTGTCTGATAAAGTTCTGTTTACCTTTAAATATTGACACTGCACATACTCCATTCTCTTACTAAAGAGTAAAAACATTTCTCTGGTTCATTCAACCCTTGACCTTACTAGAAGGATTATAAATGAGGATGTCTCTCCTTGCTAATTTTCTACCTTTTGGATCTGCAATCAATACTGCTGCTTCGTGGAGGCTGCTGAGCAGCAAACAGATGGCAGCAGCCACTGACCATTGGCAATGGTGAGATGGGAAACACTGGCCTACAATGACCTTTGACTGGGCTTGAAATTCCTCAGTTTGCCATTGAATTCCCATCACTGAATAGTTCACATCACTCCTGTGCAATAATTGCAGTGTTTTCACATGTGCACTTCTGTTTCCAGTCATTTCACTCTTATATTGATCTAATCTTTTCTTCTTTAATCAAAACTAGTTCCACATCCAAAAGATGCTTTGGAGGGGAGATCCATGTGAAACCACCCAGATGCAGATAAATTGCCATTCTCTCCCGCTGCACAGAGAAATTGGGTCCTAATGGTATAGCAATTACTTTGTTTCCATGGTAACGTGTGTGAGTGCCATAAATAATGTTTGATGTTTATAAACAAGTCAGTTTACACTGAATTATATACACTATTTGTATGCTAATATATGGGATGCACTTATAGTTGTTTCACAGCAGTAGAAGAGCAAACAGAAAGCTGAAAGTTTCGTGAGCACTGCATGTGCTCATGTGATTATTGTTTTTTCCCATGTCTATGTCCAAAGGAAAAACTGCATGAGCTAAATCTATTTCCTTTCATAATGTATACACTCAATAATGGAAAAAGATCCTTGAAAGGAAAACTTACAGAATTAGCAGATTGTTTTGCTTCTCATAATCATTACTGTACTGGGTTTTTTTTTCCAGAAGGTAAAAAACATTTAGGTTATGATGCAGCAAAATGCTTCTGTGCATGCCTATGTTTAAGCTTGTAAAGTGAAAAAATATCTTAGTTTGATGTTCCAAAATAGTTTTCTTTTTTTCCACCTTTTATTACTTAACAGGAAAATATTTTCTCTGTTTTAGATTTAGCCATGAATTTTCACGACTTCTTTCACAAAACCAACAAAGAGCTGCTGGTATTTGTTCGAATAATGTAATAAATTCTCTGCAATTGCTGTTTATTTGCTAGTGATCAGGGGGGAAATGGGGCTACTACAAGTGTTCAACGGGGTTGCAAGAGTGGTTGCAGAGCAGGCAAATTTTAAGAAGGGGCATGTGAATATCCGCTGGCAGCTGGAAACACGAAGATGAAGGCACAGCTCTGTCATTACCAGCACGCTGGGAGGCAGAAGGGAATTCCTCCTCCCTCCTGCTGCATGGCTGGGGAGGCAGAGCTCCCTGGAGCTCTGCACTGACCTCGGCGAGCTGCCACTGCTGCCTGCACCTCTGCAAGCAGTGTTTGTGCTTGTCTGGCTTGGGACCCGCCAGCTTCGGCTGCCAGGCTGGAGGAGGGAAGCGAAGGCGAGCGAGCAGATTTGTGTTAACAGAGCCTGGGTGCTCACGGGCACGGCACCTGTGGGCAGACACGTAGGCAGCGGTGGGTACACCCCTGGAGCAGCAAGAGTGCCATTTACCCATTGTTAAGGAGTAAATGAAATACATTGCATTAAATCTGCTCCTTGGCAGTCGTCCCAGTTGAACTGCCATGCTGGTTAGCTGTGGATGCCCCTGTATTTACATTAAAATAGTTTGGGAAATTTCGCCTTTATTCGTGCCCTGAGTGTGCGAACTCAATCTCCTCAGTGCGAGCTGCAGGCAAAGAGTGGAGGTGTGCTGGAGGCTGAGAGCACACCTCTGGCTCCTGGCCCACACCACGGCTCTTTGCTGGTGGCAGGGCAGCTCCCAAGGGCAGCAATCCCAGCCCATTCCCCTGAGCAGATGGGGCTCCCTGTGCCTTTGATTTCCTGACACAAGCCACGGCCAAAATGGCACAAATGGGGTATTTGCTTTGTCGTCTGGGCAAGAGTTGTTTGTTTGCCTCATCCACACTCAGAGTGACTCCTCAACCTGTGCTGAAGCTGGGTAGCCACAGGCAACACGTTTATTTTGCAGTGTTGAGTTGCTGGTCTGGAAAAGAAAGGCACTTGGTTTTGGGGAAAGCACCAAGAAAACAAATATGAGCCAAATAATAAGGCTAAATAATTCAGTAAAGGTCTGTTAGAAATGTGACAGGGCTGCAGTGTCACTTGGGAGCCTCTGCTTGGGCACTGACTGCATCCTGCCCCTCCCTGTGGTAACTAACTTCTCAATCGCTGGCCTCCAAGTGTTCTCCTGAGCTGGTGCCACGAGAAGCAGAAACAACCACACCAGGTTTCCCAGCAGGTTTCCTGTAGCTCTCAAAGCCTTGCCTTCTGCCCTCTTCTCCCCCAGAGGATGCAGAAGTAGTCATTAACCAAGAAGTACAGAGAAGCCAAACATCTTCCATTTGGAAATATGGAAAATGACTGAAAATAGTTCCAGCCATAGATTGCCTGTGGTGTGGCTGTTGGTATGAGTTTTCCTGTGTTCCACAAATAGCTGTGGTGAGGTTATAAATCCCTGCTAAGTCTGTGCCTTGCTGCACCTACCTTGTGCTCCTTGATCTCTGTGTTTGATTCGATCTCTCCAACATGTCCTCTGCTACAACTGACCTCAGGACTGAGTTTTACCAGGATTTGCTGAATGAATGAAGGAAAGGGGAAACTACCCAGTCATTGGGCAGTATTTCACAAATGACATCTCAGGTCAGGCCAGTAAGCTCCTATTCAATCAGTTGTTTTTATTTTAAAATTGTGACAGGATATGATAGCCTGGCTTTGTTTTAATCATAGGCTTCGGCTATTTAAATTTTGTTTTCTGTATTTTGGGGTTTTTTTTCTCTATATCTTAATATCTTTAAAAAGTATTCTTAACACCTTTTGGCTTCATATATTTCTCTGAGATGAAGATGGTGGTATACTCCAGTATTTTCTGATTTGCATGTCTGAATTTTGAAGAATAACAACAGAATATATTTGAGAAACCTTAGAGAGATGAAAAATACAGGACTTTCTTCTTTTGGAACTGAAATATGAAACTCCATGCTGTCACCCAGTCAGGGTTTTTTTAAAAAATAGGAGGAAATAAAGCTTATCAGCTGCATTGGAAAAGAAATGTTCAAAAAGCTAACATGCTTCTTAACTAGGAGTACGATGATTTCTCCATCAAAAAAACACACACACACAAAAGAATCCTAAAAATTGTTCTCTTTCCAAGGAAGCACAAAAATTTTTAGTTCTTGATTCAAGATAGGGTCTGGTTGGGCCAACCAACTAATTTCAGTTTGATATTTGGAAATCTTTCTGTATATTGTTCCTCCTTTTTCCCTTAGTTTTTAGATTAAATATATTAAAATATAAAATTGAAATAATGCAAAAATTAGGACACTGAGGAAGCCTGCCTTAAAAAATGTCCTCACTCCCTAGTCCTCTGTCTTTATATTGAATTTGAGAGATGCATCACAACTCTATTTTGGTCTTGATCAACCTGTCTTTTGTCACAAAATACTTTTTTTTGCAAAGTTTTTGCAAAGGCACACCAGACTTAGAAAATGTCCTTGTTCATAGCATCCTCTAGTCTGGCTTTGCTTGGTGTAGAATCAGAACTGAATTTAGTGAAAACCATCACCTTGGGCAGGCTTCAGGTCAGGAGCCTGAGCAGGGCCTGATTTGATTTATTGCTCCTCAAGCTGATGTGTCTTACCTTGCAGGCATCCAGAGTGGAAGGGGGAGCTCAGCTCCCTCCTCTTTCAGCTGGAGACACTGGGAGCAGGCAAACACTTCACTGCTTTGAAGTGCCAGCAGAAAGGCTTTCAGGACAGTGGCCAACACCCTCTGCAAGTGCCTTGTGGATCTGTCTCAGCTTGAGTAGAGACATTTGAACAGGTACCAGGTTGTGAGGGAGTGTAGCCAACTAAAAAGCTGAAGTGGAAACAGAGGCTCAAGTGAACCCACCTAGGGAAAAGAGGCAGCTCTTGAATGCAAAAGGCTTTAAACAGAAAACTGAGGGTGCTGCTCGTAGAGGAAAGCCAATGCAGGTCCTTGGGACAGCATTCATTTAGCTGGGTTTTGAAAAATTTTATTTCTGTTTATTCTCTTTGCTGGTGGGTAGTTAGGGATGGGGAGAAAATATCAGGAATTATCTAAAACAAAAATTGACAGTCCTGGTACTTTCACCAAATGTGTTTTATGTATACATGACTTCCTAATGCAGAATCAAAAACTACAAAAATGGATCAAATACTGGTAGAGGACATTCAACTCATTTAATCTTAACTTCGACTTCAGGAAAACACCCCCAAAGGGGTGTATGACCTCTTATTATCTGCTTGTAAAATGGCAAAGAATCAAAAAAGTTCTGTCTCTCACTTTAAAAAGTAATATGATTTGAAAAATATGCACTGATTAAAAATAAACATTTTCCACATGTACCTTTTCATTTTAATGTTAAGTTTGCAAATACAGCCAAAGCATAAAGTGGCATTACCAGGGATTTTTAATGGCTCATTGCTTCCTATTCCTGGTCTTTGGGACTGAAATTTGATATTTACAGATACCTCTGAAATGGGGATACGTCTTGATAAATTAATGGGAGCATTACAAACCCAGGAGTTTCTGGTTTATGATCCTGAAGACTAGAGAAGCTGAATTTGAATAAGGTGCTTGGGAACAAAGAAATTTGGTGTTCTGACCTGATGGCTGTGTCCATTTGCTACATATTTTTCCTTTTCTAAATTAACTTTTTAACTCTATTGGGTGTCTCAGGGATAATTTCTATTTCATGGAAACATTTCAGCAGAGACTATACGAACTGTTGCAAAGGGTTTGGAGGTGCAGGGGGTATAATTAGCCAAAATTAGTGCAGCTGAAAAAAGTCCAGGATATTCAACTTCTGTAAAAAGACCTTCAAGTTGAATAAAAGAACAGAGGCTTATACCAGGAACATTAATGCTTAGGAGTGGCTCTGTTTGACTAAGAAAATGCCATTAGAACCAAGTATTTATGACTAAACACACTTGAATAGAAAGCATGCAGAGAAAACTCCTGGTAGTTCATTTGTCAAAAGCTAGCTGAACTGTAGCCCTGTAATAATTATGAACTGGATATCACAGCCAGAGAAGCTGGTAACCACAAACTGACTTCCTCATTCCTTCCCCGTCCTCCAGGAGTGGTTTGGATTAGGTAGTCAGCTGAAATTTCCAAAGCATGTATTTTCTTACCCATCTCCAGGTACTTGTGGCTTAGATTCCCCCTAACCCCTTCTTCTTTTCTTTCTTTCATGAAAAGTAAAGTTTATTAATGCATTGACTCAGTAAATCTTTGCCGAGTCCCTTTGCATGTGTGCACGTGCACAGAGAGTAAAGAAATTTAGGCACTAAAAAAACGACAACTGGGCACTGTTGAACACAAACCAACAACTCTCTGGTTCCTTGTCCTGAACAACAGATATTCTATATCACCTAATATTAGCAAACAAAAGACTTTTTCCCACGCCATTATATATTTACATTACGCTACTCTTCAAGCTTGGCATGTTGGCTTCCTAAGACTATTTGATCCCAGATGCAGCTCAGTGCCAGAATTGCTGGAACAAAATGTAGTGGGTGGACAAACCTGTCCTGCTGCATTGCTTCTGGCCTTTTAAAAACAGAAAGCATTTATCTGACTCGTTACTGTAAATGTACTAACAGAGCATACCAGTGATGGTTTTCTGACTGAAAGTGCCTGCATCTGCTCAAAAGGTTAACACGGGTGCAGATCGAGTGCACATCATGACACATTTGTTGGTATCAGCCAGGGGCAAATATTAAGTAGCTTATCTTTTAAAGAGAGAGATAAGGAGGAAGGGTTGTGAGGTGCTTGCCAATAAACATATATTCATCACAACTGTCGCTCCTGTGCGCTGCAGCAACCACGGCAGGTAGGGCTGGAAACAGCTCTGAAAACCAGGACATCTGATTTCAGCCCTCACTCTTGGCCTTTCCTGGGGCCTTTGGCAAGGGATTTAGAACTAAATTAGGCTGCCTTCTGGTCCTGACTAGGTGGAGGGAGAGAGGTTTCACACCTATCCCCTTTTAGCAACTGCAAAATCATAGAATCACAGAACAGTCTTGATTAGAAAAGGCTTGTAAACATCATCTAGATCCAATTCCCCTTTTGCTTTCCATTGAGATCTACTAATAAAAAAAAATAAAATGAGGAGGTCTTATCAGAAGTTATTGGGTGCTGATGACGGATACATATGGAAGGCAATGTAGAAAATTTGTATCCCTGTATTTCAGTAGGAGGCCACAAAATTCACTCCCCTTGCGAAGGAAAACTGAGGAAGGAGCTTATAGAAATTGTTCTGGATATCTGCAGTAAGTATTTTTCAGATACATGCACACATATGTATTTTTATGTATTTACATGTATCTGTATGTGGAAATACATAGGTAATATGCATGTATTTCAGGCTTTTTATTTGGGATATAAGATGGAATTTGAAGACCTTTTTTGACCTTTTCTCCCTCTCTCTGGGTATGCTAATTCCTGCAAGTATCATAGAATCACAGAATCATTCTGAGCTAGAGGGACCCCTCAAGGATCATCGAGTCCAACTCCTGGCCCTGCACAGACACCCCAACAATCCCACCCTGAGCATCCCTGAGAGCGTTGTCCAAACGCTCCTGGAGCT
>JAOTQP010000870.1:57524364-57540539 GCA_026413545.1 Cichladusa arquata | reverse complement strand
GCCCCACCCAGTCCCGCCCGGGGCGAGGCGCGGTGGCCGGGGGCTGTGCAGGCACCGAGTGCCCCCCGCGGGCTGCGAGCGGCGCCCGCTGCCTACCTGCACCATCTCCTCCGCCGGCAGGTTCGCGCCGCCGCCCCCGCCGCCGCCGCCTGGGTGCTGCTGCTGCTGCGGCGGCGGCTGCTGCTTCAGGTCCTCTCCGGGGAAGATCACTGCCTCCCGGGCGCCCAGCACGGGCTTCAGCTGCGCGAACACCGGCTCGTCGGGCTGCGGCACGGGCCCTAGGCGGGCGGTCATGGTCAGCACCCTGGTGGCCATGGGGCTGGCGGCGGGCGCGGCGCGGACGGGCTGCCCGCCCCGGCGCAGGGCGAGTGACCCGCGGGCGGCTCCGGGCGGGCGGGCGGTGGCTGCTCGTGTGCTCACTCCCCGGGAGCACCAGCCCAGAGCGCATCCACTCCCGTATCGTCAGTGCCTCCGCCTGTACCTGGCCGCGGGTATCTACCCGGTGACACACGCCCGCCTCTATTTCACCCTACTCCACCCCCGGCCCCCCCTACACCCCACCCAGCCCGGAGAGGGGCTGGCCCTGCCGCCCGCCCTGCCTACGGGGAGCGCGGGCAGCTCCTCCCCGCCGCCGGTCCGGCCCGGCCCGGCCCGGCCCGGCCCGCTCCGGCCCTGCCCCGCACGGCGGCACCGGCGAGCGCGGTGCTGGTGGCGGAGCGGTCCCGGTGCCGGTCCCGGTGCCGGTCCCGGTACCGCCCGGCCAGCAGCCGCGGAGCGGTGCCCGGCGCAGAGTCTCCGGAAAGGAGCGGCGGGCGCGGCGCTCGCCCCGGAGTGGAAGCGGGTTTTCAGCAAGTGCGGCGCTCTGCCCAGGCTTCTCTCGTGCTTTTACTATTATTTATAGTCTTGTAAAGAAGCATTGCTAATGTGGGCGCTTTAAAACAACTGTCTTGTTCTACTTTTCATCTTCAAAACGGTTTTAAAAGCAGTCGTTCAGATTTATTATTTTTTGTCCTGAAGGCAGCTCGTACTCGAAACCTCCTGCTAATAATTATCAGCCCGGCAGTACACATCCACCCTCCTCCCCTCGTACACTGCGAAAATGAAGTTTTTCAGCATTTTACAGAAATAGCGCAGAGAACAAGGAAGACGGGTAGAGGAAAAGAGGTAGCGACGATTGAATCTTCTCTTCCCCCTATCCCCGGCCCCCCCCCCACCGAAATGAGACAGGTTTCTGTTTACTTGTTTTGAGGTGTGGTTTCGACTCAAAGCATATTTCCCCGTAGACACAGGACGGTGAGCTAAGCTACCGCATGTTTCGCTGAAGCAGAAAAAGGAGGGACGCCGTCCTTTCGTGCAACACCGAGCGGCTCACGTCGTATGGGAAAAGTACAGCATGTAGTGGAGCTTTGGAAAAAAGCACAAACTTACCACCTTTCTCCTAGCTCTGTCAGCTCTGCGCCTTCGGTTGTTGTCTTCCTAGAGTTTTTCTCCAGATGAGAGGGAGAAGGTCTGTCAGAGCTGACCTAAGCCCCCCCCAGAGCACTCCCTATTGTAGAGGGACTCCAGAGAGGCTGTCACTTCCCTTAGCCTGTCTTTTAGTCTCTTAAGTTGAGTGGTGTGAATAGCCTTCAAAATGCCTTTGGGTTTCCTTTTACCCAAAGATTGAGGCAATGCTCCTTTTCATTCTCAGCCACAGGAATTAAACAATAAGATCAAAATCTTGTAATCTCCTTGGGAATTCCTTTTAGTTGTATGGGATCTAAAATGCAGGGTTTTCCCTAAGTTGCTGGGCAAATGAAGGCAGAGGCTAATCATACAGCTGGCTTTTGATGCAAACATTTCCCGTGTCTGGTGTGGTTGCCAGTTGTTTGGGATCACCTATAAAAGAAATATCTTAATCATTTTTAATACCTATGCGAGTTTAAATCTCATTAAGCTGGCTTTTTATTGATCTGAGGATCTGTTTGCATCAAGAGGACCTGGAAACAAAGCAAATTTTTATATTGCAATTTTTTGGTCTTGCATAACACTATCTTCTGAAAAGAATGATCACACTGGGGTCTCTAAACAGCTAATAATTAGTATATTGCTTTTAATAAAAAGAGCACAATTGAAGATTTTTAGTTTACAGTAGTACTATTCCCTCTGTCTTTGTGCTCTATGGAACACATTGCAAATAATTACCATGTATTATATGAACTCCCATTCTCCACTGAACAAATCTTTTAAAGCAAACATATCTGTTCTTCAGGAATGTGCAGTGGGGGAGAGCCCTAAATCTTCATTTTAAAAATGACATGCAAATTTTAAATTTGCAAATATATGTTCCCTGCCAGAAAATGATCCCCTACCATTTCCTAATAGTAGATAAAACACAAAAAAGGAAATGCTTGCCAATCTTTGGGTAGGCTTGTTCAAGTCTGAATGTGTAGACATGCAGACAGGGACTTAGATTTGAAGGGAATAGAGTTTGTGGGTGAAGCTCAGCCTACAATGTGGTTTGTTTAGCACACAGGAGGTTTCTTACAATATCAGTAACACAAACTGAAATTGCTTACAACTTCCCCTGCCTTTCGAACTTTGATGTTTTTTTTTTCCTTAGGCATAGTTTTTGTTGTGTATATCCCACATCTTGTTGTGGCCATCACTCAGAGAGAAGAATGTTGGGTCTTTACTGTACCATTTACTGTATCGCCTTCGCTGTGGGAACTGTCATTGCAACAAAAGCTCTGAAGGGCTGGAAAGGAAACGTGCAGTCATTCTGTCCAGTTATGAAAATTGCTATGAATGCAAATTAGCTTCATAGAAAGCATTTTCTGCTGAATGCCAATTTTGCCCTCAATAGTGAAAGACACACTGAGTTATTTGCACAGGAAAACTGCTATAAGAGAAGGTCTTGATTTGTTACCTTCAGTATCACTTTGTGGTTTTAATCTTCAACTAAGAAAGAAACCCATGAAAATATATTTAAAACTTTAGGTGACCTGCTTGCAACATGTTTTAGATTTGTTAAAAGATTTGCAAAGCTTTTGATGAGATTCATCTAGTTTCCAGATGTCGTCGTAGAAACAAATGTAATATTACCATGTGCTACAAAAACTTCCTGCAGCTCTGTTAATAAGTTTCCCATGATGTAATTAGAAAGAAGGTGCAGTGTTTTTTTTGGCATCTGTGAGTAAAATATTGTGCATACTTATGCTGCTGTAAACCCAGGCCAACTTAGTTCATTTTAATGAAGTTATTTTGGACTCAGTTCATGTAGAACTGAGTTCTGAAGTTCATATATAGCTCTATCTATATCTGGATATCTTCCCTGAGGGGTAAATACAGCAAAACTTGTACAGTTTCTTTAGATTTTGTATAGGAAGACACTATTCTCAATATCAAAGATATTGTAACTTTTCCAGCCAAGGTAAATGCTGTAAAATCCTTCAGGTTCAGATTCAGGGAGGGTTTTCATGTGTCCATAGCTGGCTTGAATAAGCTGGAGCATGTACAAATGCCTAAGTCAGGGCCTTCAATCCTCTCCTCTAGGGCTCCTACTCTCTGTTTGCTAATCTGTTATGTGAGGTTCATGGTCAAGCACCATTTTTGAGTTGGATGCCAAATTTCTATCATGAAACATTTATTTTCTTCCACTAAAAAATTAATCTTTTCATTGTAGCCAGGTGACGTCTCTGGTAGTAGCAATGCTGGTGCTTGTTTCTCTGTAGCACTGGTGTAGGTAGATGGCTTGAGACTGACACCACACACAGTCATTACTACTTTTCCTGAAATACAAAAACTCCTTAGGACTTGGAATTCACCTATCATTTCTCATGTGGAGAAACCTGTACCCAAATGGTCTTTTCATAAGACCTTGTTGCCTTTTTTTTTTTCCTGAACAAAGAACAAATAAAAGGAAAAGGAACTGGAAGGGGAAAAAATTAAGTTTTAATGGAAACACATTTTATCTTTTGTTTTCTGCTTGCCATAAAACATTAACATAGTAAACGAATTGATCTTTGCTCTTAAGTTCTTTAATAACATAAAGTATTTTGAGTTTTGTCATGGCTAAGGTATGGTTAAAACCACATGCTGCTGGTTGTGTTCCAACCTCTATTGTCACAGGCCTTTGACATCAAACTACATTTTTAAAAATACAAGTTGTGTGTAACCCACTTCTATTCACAGACACCTTTGTTAAAAGTCATGATTCTAGGAAGTGTTTCAGTATATGAGTGATAATGGTATTTTCTGACCAAAACTGCTTTTCCATGGGACATATTTCAAAGTCCAAGCATTCCCACTGCCAGGTCTTGCTTTGTTCCATACAGTACCTTTTTGAATGCTGCACCTCCACATGAGCAAAGCTTTTGTAGGATGCTCTGAAACTTTACATTCTAGACTGCTCAGCCAGTCATGGGACTGTTACAGTGGTCTTACAGTAGCAGACAGAGCTATTTCAAATAGGGGTGTGGAAGAGAGAAAGTGTCACTTTAGTCCACTTTTCTGAGTAGTTGGTGTAATAATATATAACCTTTTTTCCTTTTTTTCTTTTTTTTTTTAACACAGTGTAGTTCACAATAATTTAAAATACTCTATAGACATTTAAACGATATACAATAATATAACTTAATTGGATTCCTCAATTGTACTTAACAAATACTATTCTAAGATATTTACAGTACCTAGTACCATAAGACTGTGCATTACTGTGTTTGGGAGCTTTATTTGCTTCCTGTCAAGAATGTAGTGAAAGTACAGTATTATCACTATTATTCAACAACAATACCCATGAATCCAAGGAACTTTAAATTACATTGAGTGAATCTAGTATTTTGGGGGCCCCTGTGAAGTTGCACTCATTCATGCCAAGGCTGGTATTTAGAAATCAACAGCAACATTGAAAAAAATAAGCAATTTTGCATTGCTCTGTGAGGGAGTCATCAAAGGGGTCTGATTTTCAGAGGGTAAGTGCTTGGGGTCAGAAAGGCAGGTCCTCACAAGTGTTCAAATGAAGGTCCCCAAATAATTAGTTACCTTTGATAATACAGGTCCACAAATTACAGAGGTGATTCTGGCTCATTCACATATCCAGCACAGGAGCTGGTGGAGCTCTAGGTCCACCAGCCCCTTGCCCCAAGAGCACCATGTGGATGGACAAGTGCTTCCGTGTCAGGTGGGGAGGGCTCGTGGATCTGCAGCCCCTCAATGTAAGTAATGAAATGAAACAAAAGCTAAAAATGCAGATATGCAGATGTAAGGAAATTTTTAATCCAAGTTTTCAGAGAATCAGGCAGGGACCCTGGGGACAAGCAGACAATTGCATGGTTAAATGGGCTGTGCTCTAAGTGGACCTATCTGGGCTCTTGGGGTTAAAACACTAGATTTTACAGCAGTAAAATATCTGAGGCTGTTTTAAAAATCTCTCATGGGGAAAAGGTGTGGGAATTAGGATTGAGTGCTATTAAGAAGTGAGCTTCTTTCTTTTAACATTCATGTGCTTACCAGGGGTAGGTTATTGTCAACCTTAAAATAATGATGACACAGACTAACCCAAAGTCTGGCTTCCTTATGCTCCTGAAGCCACGACAGCCCTGAGGTTGCAGCAACCTAGAGCTCAGTTGTCAGACTTTTATTGACTTCTGAGTGCACATTGAGCATAAGTTTTTTAGAAGTCTTGGAAATATTAACTTTCAACCACTAAAGGGAAAAGACAATGCCTGGAAGATCCTGCCAGTGCATTTAATGTCAAAGCAAAACCTTTGATGTTTGCTGAAGCACATCTTTATATCCTAAAACTCCCTATGAGGAGCTGTGAGCAGGTGCTCCATACCTCAGGCCTGAGTCTAAAAAAGTCATTCTTATTCAGGAGGCGAGTAGGAAATGTTGATATCAAACATTGGTAACCAAAGTTTCATGTGATGTTTTCACTCAGTTCTGGCAATTGCTTAAGGCCTACAGTAATTGAGCTGTCTAATAGTGGAGTGATAACAGATCAGTAGCATTGAAGAACTTAGGGAGAACCAAATACAAAAGTCATAAAGTCAGAGTTCCAGTAAGTTTACATTTAGTACAGAATTAAGACATAGCTACCCGTTAGTGCTTAGAAATTTTTTATACTATTAAAAACATAAATAATTATTTTTAATGTTCATTCAAAGAGTTCCAGTGTCACTGGCAGCTGATGTAATTTTGTGAATGTTTGTTGGGGTCTTTTTCCAAACTGATAGTGGAGTATTTCTGCCATAGATTTTGCTCCCTACCAGTTGTTTTCTCTCTACCTGCTTTCATAGAAATTTTGGTTTTTGCAGTGAGAATTCTGTGTTCTAGTCAGTGAAGATTTCATTTCCTTAAAAAAGTCTTCATTTGCACAGGGCTAGACAATTTTGTTGCTGTGAAATAGAAGAAAGTGTCTTTTTCTTTTAAATGTCGTGGCAGCTGCAATGCAATCAGCTTCTCTGATAAGTATAATTTAAAACACTAAGAGAACTCTACAACATCCAGACTGTAGTTTAAAAAATTAAAAAAAAAAAAAAAATAAAAAAAAGAGAGAGAGAGAGACAGAAAGTTTCATGTGGTTGTCAACATCACCTTAATCCTGTTGCCCTTGTTTCCAAAGCAGTTACAACAGCCAGCCAGCCAAAATGCACCATCCTTAGAAGTATAAGTAGTAGTAGGGAGGGAGTGGTTGTTGTGGTGTTGGCCGGGGTTCTTTTCCCCAAGAGGATCAGATGTGCAAAATGATGCTGTCGTTGTTGGTTGTACTCCACTTTCCTTACTCGTGGCAGTTCGCTCTGCGGGTTTGCACACGATGCCGTTATTTGCAGGTGAACACCTCTGTCCGCTCACTGCACGTGTTGCACTTCACAAAGCAGCACCAGTGGAACTTGCAATTGCACTGCCACACCTTGGTGTACTGGTGTGTGTTGTACCCTCTTCCACAGCACATCATGTCGCACCCGTCCGCGTTGGGAGAGGTGCGGTTGCAGAGCCGTCCCTGGGTACCGACGCTCCCTGTGGAAGCGTCTTCCTCACAGTAGTTGGGTGACTTTTCGATATACACTAAATCCGTTTCCATGGGTTTCTGGTAGCTCTTAATCTGCTTGATCTTCAGGAAGGTTGGCTGTCTCAGTCTGCTGGCTCGTACCACCTCCACTTGCACTGCAGCGTTGTATTTCTCTTTCAAAATATATCCAATCTCTCTAAATTTAGGAAGCGTGGTCCAGCAGGTCTTAGTTGTGCAGGAACCTGAAACTCCGTGACACTTGCACTCCAATTTCATTCGCTCTTCAAGAACCTATGTGTACAGACATTTGCATATTGTTACTGCAGGAAAACAGTATTGCAATCCTGCCTAAACCTCGGTCTGTTTAGTTCATATGAATATTCATTACTGCTGAAATTACTGTTGAAATTTTTCAGGTGCATGCTCATAAATCTTCTCACCTCCCAGCAGAATGTTCCTAACACATTTTTTTCAAGTGGCACCTAGTTGGAAATACAGTGTTTTATCATTTTTTGGGAAAATATTTCCATTCTTTTTCCAAATATTGGAGAGTATTTACTTACGTTTTAAATACATTTCTTTAGAGCCAAAGGGGACTTTTTCAAATTTTTCAAATAATTTTCAGTTTGAAAGCAGAAAAAAAAATGGGTTTGGGGGTTAAGGGGCATGAGATTAAAAATACTTAATTACTTTAAGTAATAACCAAAGAATGCTTAAAAAGAAGAGTATATATTATGTGACTGAATAAGCCTACATGAAGGGAGCTGGAACTAGATGATCTCTAAGGTCACTTCCAACCCAAACCATTTTATGATTCTTTATTCACTGCATAATTAAAGATATTGCCTATATACCTTTACCTATGCCACCAGTGGTAAACTTATGGACTATTCCACCCACAGAATGTCCCATCCCCTTTAAAAGCAGCATTCATTGCAGTATTAGTCCAACCATTAAACTAATAATCAGCCACAAATACATTTTTTCCACCAGAGCAATGATAGCATAACATCAGAGGGAAAAAAATCCAGCGAAGGGTCCTGCTCAACAGTGAACTGAAGAGAAATGTATTGCTGTTGTGGAGGAGGTTGAGCCAGAGGGTTTAATTCAGAGTCAGAAGGGACACAAATGGTGGGTGCTCAGGCTCATGCTCCACTCTCATCCTGCTGTTTCTGCTGCAGCCAGGCCACTGGCACAAATCTCCTCCCCTGGCAGGCTGTGCCTGGGGGAAGGCGAGCGATGTCCTCCCGCTCCGTGTGTGCAGCAGAGGGAAGCCAGCCCCACGGAAGCGCCTCTCTGTTTTTCTGCCCTTGTGCTACCACTTAAGCCTGACCATAATTACACCCACAGTCATCATTAGCTTATGAAAATCAAGGCCTAAGAACAAAGCGAGCTGATCTTTCCCCTTCGCAATGGGATGCTAACAAAGAAATATGAGCTACTGAGCTTGTCTGAAAGCATTACTGATGCTGCAGACCATCTCCTGTAGTGGTTTCGCTGCAGATCCCAGAACATGACTGAAATGGGCAAAGGATAAAAGGGCCGAAATCTGAGTACAATGGCAAAATGAAGTAGGAGGGAGTAAAAAATGCTTACTGCTTCAGAAACTGGCCTTAAAATAAAAGCTGTACAGATCTGGTTATCCCTGCAAATAGAGGGCACCCTCCTGAGTTGTTTGAGTTTCACTTAAATTGTATGGTTTGTTTTTTCCCAAATTTCTGGGGTTTCAATATTGAAGAGAATATTTGGATTTGATTCTCCCTTAGCAACATACGGTAGCAAGTATGCTAAGATAGCTGAGCAACTTATGCAAGAACCATAAAATATCCAGAGTTGTAAAGGACCCTTTGAGTCCAGCTCAGGACAACTTCAAAATTCCCCCCTGAGCATCCCTGAGAGCATTGTCCAAATGCTCCTGGAGCTCTGGCAGCCTTGGGGCTGTGACCATTCCCTGGGGAGTCTGTTCAGTGCCCAGCACACTCTGGGAGAAGAACCTTTCCCTGATATTCACCCTGACCCTCTCCTGACCCAGCTCCAGCCATTCCCAGGTCCTCTCCCTGGTCACAGAGAGCAGAGATTGGAGCTTCCCCCCCACTGCCCCTCAGGAGGAGCTGCAGCCCTGCTGAGGTCTGACCTCAGTCTGCTCATACCTTAGACCTTCTGGAACCACAGGATTTACCAGGGTCAAGGTCAAGTTATCCTATCAGATGCAGAAAAGGTGTTTCCCAGCAAGGTTTACTGAGTCGGGAAAAAAAATTCCTATAGCTGCAACTGCTCTAAAAGAAGAAAATCAGCAAGGCTGTGGTGAGCTGGGTCTTTTGTGGACACTGGAATGCCCTGTATCACCTTCCTGTCTTGCACACTGATAGAAGAGAAAACTTGCCAATTTCTGCTGCAGCAGTATTTCAGTGAGGAGACCGATGCACTGCGACATACTCTGGGGTCATTTAGGAGTCTCCAGGGTCTCCTCTGTATCAATTTCCAGCCTATGGAGAAGGTCTTTTTCCAAAGACCCCCAAATAAGGTTTCAATCCTGTTCCACAGATCAGGGTTCAAATAATTTATTGATATTTCGATGTACTTGTAGATATATATAAACATGATTAGAAGCTGTGCTTGATATTGCTGAAAAACATTTGGTTTTGTTGAAACTATTCCTACAGCTTTCTCAACATGCAGTTGCAGCTGCAAGAACTGCAGCAAAATCCCCGACAAGAGGTGGGTGGAGGCACCTTTTACACCTCCACCAAAGAGCATTAGGATCTAGGGATTTCCAGGAAAGCATTGCCAATGGGATCTGTCACTCCTGAGTTGTACTCCTCCCTGAGTAGTAAATCTTGGTGAAGTGTCCACATTTTGTCATGCTCTACATGTGTTTCTGGAGTCCACATTTTGGTGGAAAAGGCCAAGTCAGTAACTTGCTAAGGGAGTGAGAGGAGGTGAAGTTCATGAGGCTCCTGATTCTTCTGTGGGCTCAACACTGTGGGTACTGTCCCAAGGAGCCTCTGATGTGCTTCCCTGATACACTAGGAAGTGTCATTGCTCCTGGAAGAAAGACATCACCCATTTCGGTGTCCTGGGTGACATCTTTGGAAATGTGTGTTCATATATGGATGCCTGTCTGCCTATATAACATTTGTTTGCCTGTGTGTATTTAGTTGAGATGCTGATGTTTATATACATTATTACTTACATTATATGTATTTTATTTATAGACACTGCCTAGCAGCCTGTATAGTACGATCTCCAGAAACTTATATCCTAAGTCTTGATTTTTTTTCTTTTTGCCATTGTCTTTCTAAAGGCCCAGTTTTGTGATTTATTTTGGTGAGCAGAAACCTGATTTCACTGCTGTGTTTTTTAAAAGATTCCCACTGTTTTTGATGGTGGGAGGACTTGCAAATGCAAACCATGCAGCCTCAAAAAAGCAGAAGTTTCAAAAAGTATTAATTCATGCTCCTGAAGACAATTTTGCAGGTTTTTAAAATTTTTTTGGAGGCTTCTCTCATGAATGTGGAATGCTTGGGGTTACAACACTGAGCAGAGGCCCAATCATCAGGTAGTTAAATTCCTGAATGCTATAATTTGTGTGCCCACAGTCAGCTGTGGGTATAAAATTGTGCCCAAAAGCTTGGAGGTCAGGGAATACAAGGCCCAAACTAAGCAGATTCTAAGCAACAATTTTTTCCCCTCTTTCCACCCAGATGCTGCAGAGTCCCCTTCCTTGCTGACAGGCCAGCATGCTCTGGCCCTCCAGAGCAGTCTCTGCCTGGTATCTTGAGCAGCTTCCCACCTGCCAGGGAGGTGCCATGGCCAGATCTGACTTTGCTCAATGCTCTGAATGAAGAGCAGCCAATATTTTGCTTCCTAAAAGTCCCTCCTGCCCAGTTTTCCTCAGCAAAATTCCCATTGAAGCTCTGACCCTGAACCTTAAAGGTACTTATTTACTCAAATCTAAGACACTATGCCAAGCTAGGTGCTTAATTAAAGATTGAAAATCATTAGCTCATATGAGCCACTCTCTCAGCAGTTTCATTTGTCATATGTCAGTGCCTCATATCTAATCTTGAATGGTTTACAGCAAGATCTACCTCCCAGAGCAATTTCCCATCGTTGGGCTGTGCTACCTCAGATTAATCACAAGAACATTCCTCAGGTCCCTTTTCCACATACAGGCCCAGTCCCACCCCAGAATGATCTTGCCAAGTAAAATTTTCTAACTACTGCTACTTTGTTAAATGAATTGTGAAATATAACATTAAAGCTTTCTTAATCCCACATCTTTTTATACCTATACAAATCATACATTTAAAATGCAATTTGAGGGCTATCTACTGCCAGTAAAGTAGAAAAAGGCTTGTGAAGACCAAAATAAAACCAAAGGATATGCAAGAAAATAAATTCATTTTTTCAAGTTCCATATCTAGATCCAACTGCATAACATCAGATACAGTTTCTGTACATAGTAAAAATCCTATTTGGAGAAAGTATGTAAAAACAATAGTTACATTCTTTGTGTGTGTGTGTGTGTGTGTGTGTGTGTGTGTTTTGGCTTACTCCTGCTGGTTTTTGTTTTCCTTAATGGAAATGCACATTGTTGGACCAAGTGTTGAATGTAACAAAATCCATATAACTTTTTGACTGAAGTATCAAAAAGAAATAAAAGACTTGAAGAGTTTTGCCTCATCAAATACGCAAGTGATCAACTTTTGTTTTGGGTAATAACTACCAAAGGAGATGGATTCTGGTCATGAGATGTCACCACTTCTTTGATGCTCATGCAGCTGCAGCCACGAGAGCTGATGTCTTGCTGATGACGTGTGGGCACTGGATAACCCAAGACTCAGTGCAGCCTGGGGCCCACCACTGCTGACAAAATGCTGATCTCCTGGACCCATTTGGGAATCCAAGCTCGGTTTGTTTGGATTTGGATTTTTATCTTGGGTAGGCAGGGGTGTAACTAAGATTAGGAGGGTTTAATGCTACTCTTCTAACAGAAATGTCCTGAAATTATTCTTTGTAAATAGCAGATCACAGAGCCCAAAACTGAGCAGTTCATGGCATGTCTCCTTGGGTTGTGCCCAGCCCTGTGAAGAGGGAGCATGGACCCAGCAGGAGAGGAATAAGAGTACTTCAGCTGCATGGTTTTCCTTCTGCTCCTCTGTGAATCTGTTCCATCAAGCATCACAACAGTATTTATATTCTGTGGGATGTGGGATGAGGAACCAAGTTACTGTGTTTATTCCTCTTGTCATGCCCATGTTTTTCCTATTGTTCAGTTTAATGGGAGCAGGGAGCCTCTGCTTTGTAGCAGGTCGGTGTCCAGACACAGCATGGGGTGGTTGTTCCCTGCCACTGACCAGAGCTGAGCAGGCTGGAGTCCACCAGGGGTGCCAGGAGGTATCAATTCACCTCCTCCTGCCCTTCACTTGCCTCTCTAGGTCAGGCACCCTCTTTCATAGTGTCCCCACTTAATGTGTTGTAAAAGCTGAGGAAGGCCCACTGCACTCTTTACATAAGTTGTCCTCTTGGCTAGCTGGGAAGTTAACCTGCTGCCCGTTAGATAGATGTCTCTGCTGTTATGAGGATGAACAATAGCCTAATCCATCAGTGTTTCTTCTCTACTTTCTAGGAGAAAAAATAGCTGTTTGAGCAATAAATGGCTGCAATTGGTTAAAACACTCTGAATATTATTTTTACAGTGAAATATTGCAAAGCAATTTCCTTCAGAAGCGTCCTCCCAGTCATCCCCAAGGCAAGTGTGCTTACAGTGTTCCACTCTCTTTTCTATGGAATTTGTTGTAAACCTTAAAGGTAAAATATCACCTGAAATAGTTAAAAATATTTCACTTGTAGTTTTATTCTGTTGGGCAGAACAGATGTGTCAGGTTTGAGGTCGTGCAGTGATATTTCACTAGATGCTTGATACATGCCTTGCATGCATTACATGGTATGGATGGGCATGCACATTTCTTGAATAAAACCATTTAGCAAGTCTTTAAATATTTGGCTATTCCCCCCTCTAATTTTAAAGCAAATTGTTCAAAAAGTAGGGTAGTACCAGATGTAGCTGCTGGCAGTCTGTGTTAAGGGTGTGTTTCTGGAAGAAAAAATAAGTTAACAAATCCAGCCCAACTGGAAGCAGGAGATCTATCCTCATGAGATTTTGAGCCAAAGCTTGCATACTCAAGACATATGGATAAGTCCTTAGTTAGCCATCTAACCCACCCAAGCTGTAACACTAAAATTTTTGAAATTGGATTTATGTAACTGTCTGCAAATCACTTTAAGTGGGAAGATGGAAAGTATGGCATGAAGCACAACTATCAAAAGCTTTTCGTTCATGAGTGGCCTCACAAGGGATGTGTAGTGAAATAATTTGTCACTTTTAGAGAAAGAAACTTTCAGCAAATGATGGACTCGAGGCTGTAAAACCTGGAAAGTAACATTCTTTGCATCCCTAAAATGACTTAGGAAACAAAGTCACATTTTAAAAATATTTTGGGCTAATAAGAGCACAAAATTAGTTGGCTTTCACATTTGAAACTGAAACTCAGCCTCCACTGTGACTTCAGAACATTTCATTCAGAGTCTTTTTCTGGGCATTGCTTCTTATCTTTACATCCTTTCAGGTGACAGTGTGGACGGTCTGCAGCATATTAATTAGGCACTGTGCCTCTTCCAGCAATGAGCTGATTAATTATAGCGCTTCATGTGATGTGAAGGGAGCTAACACTGTCTCACATAATGCACAGACAATACACATGAATATATATAAATATCCATAATTACCTGCATGCACACTATATATATTTATGTCTGTGTATGTAAATATACTGTGTTATACTATACTGTCATATCATATCATATCATATCATATCATATCATATCATATCATATCATTTTTATATCTTTATATGTGCATATACCTAATGAATGTTAATCAACAAATCACCTCATCAGCTATTCTACAGCCAAAGCAACTGAGAAAAAAAATCCCCTTCCCAGTACCACAGGCCTATAGCACCAGAAACTGAAAAAGCCATGGCTTAGATGGAAATGTTGTCCCAAGTAATTGAAAAATCTCTGCTGAAAAAAGAAGAAAGTCTGTTGTTTTTTCCACATACTGTTTTTGTTTCATATGAAAAATAAGCTGTTGTCATCTTACAGGCATTCCAAAAAACAAAAAAAACAACTGGAAAAACCCATTGCTGTTACAGAGGAGTAAATATTGGGATGGTGTCAGGCTGAGTTGCTGGCAGTCAGTGTGATGGGTGTGTTTCTGGAAGGGTCAGTTTTTTCTCCACATAACCACAGTCACTGTCTATTGTAAGAGCCTAATTGATTGATAAACTGTTAGAAACATTTCTACTTGTTGGTAAAAGCTGCAATCTGCTACCAATTTGTCAGTTTGTTCTTTTAACTCACCCCATAAAAGCAAACAGAAACCTCAATTTTTACAAATGAGATTTCCCATGAGAGACGGTCATTGTTTTGAAGCTTTCAGCAAAAAGTTAAGCTTAATGATGTGTGTTCCCAGATGTTATTCTAAATTCATTTATCCCAGAATAAAGACACTTGTTTCTAAAAATACATGGTAGAAAGCTGTCTCATAAAAAAGCATCAAAGCTGGTTTGTTGGTATTTAATTTTTCATTACTCTGTCAAAGTTCTGCCCACAGATCTCTCTGTAAACTTTCAGATTTGCAACAAAACGTTTTTTCAGTAACATTTGTGTTAGACTTATACTAGCTCTCCTCTGAGGGTTTGTTTTCATTTACCACACTTGTACTTTCCATCCCAAATCACAGAGGATGTTTAGAAACTGACAGGGAAGTTTGTTCCTCTGCTCTTTCACCCCGTGCGGGGCCACTTTGCCTCCAAGCATAAATCTTCTGCCAGGAGAGTCTTGTATCACCAGGAATTCCTGAGCACTTTTGTACTCCAAATTACACCAATGGCAAGATTATGATTTTGTCACTGGTGCTATTTATTGCAAATTTATCAGAAACTTTGCAAAATTGCCATTAGCTGAAACAATTCTTAGAAATTCAATGCAGAGCCATTGAATTGCAGTGTGGGGCAATTATAAGATTCATTCATCCAACAGTGATCAGAAATTCCCTGAGAAGCCTAAATGTATTTTTTTTTCCCAAGGAGATAATTTATTAGAGGGTTTTATTGAAGATCTCAGCTCTAGACTGAAGTAAAAGATCCCCCAAAACTGTTTTTCCCCTCCCCTGATTGCAAAGCTTGTGCAATTATTTTTACAGCATGCTGCTTTTTCCACAAAGAAAAATTCCTCTGGGCTCTGTTTTTAGCAACAGTGAAATACCAGTAGACCAGCTTTTGAGAGCATCCCATCAAGGCAAAATGTTAGAGCCATACTGCTGGACTTACAAACCCTTCTGACACTCAGGCATGTGTGGGACAAGCACTGGGAGAGATTGAGAATGGACAAGATTTCTGAGAGCACATGAGAAAGTCTTTGTGGTGGTATAAGAAAACATTTGAATTATTGTTTGGGGGGCAAAACTAGTGGCCAGTGTCTTGACTAATGATCCTAGCAATGAACCTCTGGCCATCTGGGAGGTGTCCAGTGAGGTCATCAAGGGATTACCCCTGACTTCAGAGCAAGTTGGAAACAATTGGATATGGGGTTGGGAGCTCTTCATGTCCTTTTTAACTCATGTTCCTTCCTTAAAAGGCTCTGAGATTCCAAAAGAAGGCTAAAAGGAAGGTAGAACATTTATTGGCTAAAAGTTGTTCTTAACTAACTCAATTTGGTATGACTAAAATGAACTGCGAGTCTTACCATTACAGATGTGTATGCAGGGGTTTTTAAGTGGTAAAAGTGCTGTGAAATCTCTGTAGGAAGCTACAAAAGCATATACTTCCTTTACTCTCTTTACTGTCCATTACCACCCTAAGGTTGAAAACACCTTATTTGAAAATATTTGAGAGCTTCTAAAGCAACGAAGGAATTAAAAATAAACTGAGTTCCTTGTGTTTTCCTTCTTACCTTGTATTCCTATTCATAACACGGATAAAATATCCATACTTTGGTTCTTTATAATAGCAGTCATGAACCAGAAGTTTGGCTCTGACGTGTGCAGGGAGGGTCAGAGCAGGGCCAGGCTCTGCTCCGGGGGCCCAGCAATGGCACCAGAGCCACGGGCAGGGAC
>JAOTQP010000870.1:57418572-57524264 GCA_026413545.1 Cichladusa arquata | reverse complement strand
GGGCCAGGCTCTGCTCCGGGGGCCCAGCAATGGCACCAGAGCCACGGGCAGGGACTGAGCCCAGGGGGTTCCACCTGCACAGGAGGCACAACTTCTTCCCTGGGCAGTGCCCAAGCCTTGAACAGATTGTCCTGAGAGGGTGTGGAGTCTCCTTCTCTTGACATACTCAAAAACCATATGGACACAATCCTTAGTAACATGGTCTAGGGGATCCTGCTAGAGCAGAGTGGTTGGACCCACCCAACTTTCCCCGTTCTGTGATTCTGTGATTTCTGGCTTGAGTGTGAATAAGGACCCTGTGGGGTATGTAAGAATGGCATCTATACATAAGCAAATCCCCTGGTTTCACATTTTTTGTCAGGCTCACAGTCCAGTCAGGTTTACCAAGGACCCCCAAAACTGCCAGATTGCAGGTGAATGTAGGTCAGATTTCAAGTTTGCCTGAATTCTCAGAAGGAACTTGTGATTTCACACTGACATTGCAGAAAACTCTGCAACTGCTTCTGTAAGGTCCAACCCAGAAACACAGAAAGATATTCTAGATTCCAGGGTTTTGTTCTAACCTTAAATTTCAGTCAGTCTTGAATTCAAAATGTCTAATTTATACAAATAGCAAATTATCCCAGAAGAACCAAAATCACTAAATATTGTTTACTATACAAGTCTGAATATTCAGTTAATGGGAATATATATCATAACACCAACATTATTTCTAAACATGACCCCCAAAACTGTCTTTTATATTAGCACATTCCTCTGGATTTGATGGATTATATTTAAAAACAAAAAACTACACCAAATCCTTTCAGTCATTCTCAGCTTTTGAAAGTAATACAATAAATTAATGAATAGCTATGGGTGAAAAATGCCAGCAACAAAAATGTTAATAAATTTCAAAATACTATCTATATTTTTAAAAATGGGAAAAAATATATTGACAGTATTTCAAGCCTTTTTATTCCTTTCTTAAATATGAAAGTATTATAAATTGTCTTTTGCAAGAACATTTGAAAATATTTAGAATTGCTAAACAAAATTTATTTGCATGAATGCTGCTACCAGAAGTATCTGTAAAAACATGAACCTCTTTGTTTTGCTTATGTCCCTCTGCCTATGAAATTCCTATGAAAAGTAAAATATAATGTGTTTAATAAGAATCAGCAATGTGGTCTAGTGTTTCAGGGCTGTATTTAGAATTGTGGGACCCATGATCTGTGCCTAGTTCACATAATGAGTTTTTTCTGTCCTTAGGACTTCACTGTTCTCCATCTCAGTATCTGCTTTTGCTCTTGTATCTCTCTTTCATACTGCATCAGGATCTCCACGGGGGTGGCACAGCACACAGTTTAAGCAGGGGTGATAATGCATCTAGCAGTAATAAACTCTCCCTGGCAAGTTTAAGAGTTGAGTCCATCTTCTTTTGCCTCCAAACACAATTCATGGTGCTGAGCTGAAATTCCCAGCCTAAATGAAGTGATCAGACCTGGAGCTGCTCTTCCAATGTGATGGTCAGCTGCTGAATGTTCTTTTATACACGTGGAAGAAAGTTTTAGGAAAAAGACTGCCTGTCAAGGCTGTTTTTCTGTTTGGCTCTTCAGCCATCTTCCCTCTGTACGTCTGGAGACCTCAGTGTGAACTATCACTGAAGTAACAATCCTGTCTCTACTCTTTAGATTATGCCTCTCTCTCCACACTGAATTTATGTAGTATTTCCATCCCAGTGAACTCTTGCCCATACAGAGCCTTCAGTGTCAGCGTGTGGCCAATGCAACTGTGCTAACAAGCAAGACCCAGGCAGAAAGATAATTGCACTATTTTTGTCACCATCAATTCTACTCTCTCTGCCCAGTGCTCAGTGCAGGCCTGAAAGCACACATGGTTTTAGAGGAGGAAAATTCAGTCTTACTTTGGGGACTACAGGAGGAGGATTTTATTGGTGTATTGGTATATTGGTGTATTGGATTTTTCTGCAATACTGGAGTGGAGGGCTTTTCCAGGGGGAAAACCCTTAGAAGGCTATAATCTCTCCTGAGGTAGGTATATATGATGCAGAAAGATTTGTTACACTTTTTAAAGGACAAGCTTTGCGAGCTATGAGGATTGTTGGAGAGCATAAATCAGCATAGCTCAATGATGTTTATTGTTTCCATGACAAGAAATTCAGTCATGGTTTTAGATATGAAACTGTTTTCTTCTTATGCAGATCTTTGTAGCTTTTTAGTTACAAAGAGACAGTTGTGCATCTGCTAAGAAGTGCATTGTGTACTACTACGTGTATTTCATTAGAGCTGGGGTCAAAAAAGTGGTTTGGGTTTTGCTGGAATAAATATCTGGAAGTGCTGTGGAAGTTGAGCAATGCAGACAACTCAGTTCTGTCCCATCACAAACCCTGACATCCCTTGCTAGATTTTTCACAAATTGGATGAAAACCAGTGTTTTATCATTATGTCAAACAGATCCAGCAAGGTCCTCCCTGTTATCAGAGGGGGCTGGAAAGAAGGCTTAAGAAGGAGAAATTTTTACAGGAGTACCTATAATACATGGCCAGCTCTGAATAAAAAGAAACAGCAAAAAATGGTGAACAATAGATGCCGTGCAGGGACTCGATGCAGGATAACATCAGAGAGAGGGGTAAATTCTCAGGGAATGCCTCCTGCCACCAAGCCAGTCTCCCCCCGTCCTCCAGCACACACTTCCCCATCCCCTGTCCTTTCTGGAATACCTTTCTTCCAGCCTCATTGTTGTGCAAGTTCATCAGCCTCCGTGCATTCTTTTTGATTTCTCGGGCATCAACAAACCTCCGGGAGAACTCAATGCCGTATCTGATATCCGCAGAGCAGCCTCCCCACTTCCAGCCCTCCTCCTGGTTGTAGTAGCCCTGTTTCTCTCGGTCACAGCCACAATTGCTGAGGTTGCCCTGGCTGCAGGCGGCCGTGACAGCGTGTGCAACCCCGGCAGCAGTAATGGCATAGGTGAACGCAGCTTCCCTGCTTCCTGTGGAGAGAAGCCAAAAGCTGATGGGTTGGCAGAAAGGCAGCACGTACTCACTAAAGAAAGCACACACATTACCTACAGCAAGGGGGTCAGGCAGCAGTGTGAGGAGGGCATTGCTCCTCAGTGTGGATTTCTCATCTTACAGAATTCCACGCATATTTCAAATGCTTGGCTCAGCTCGGGCATATTACCCCAGGTAATATGTGATAGTCCCACGTGAACCCCTTCACCAGAGGGGAACTTGGCAATGAATCTGGACAGTGGTAAGGGGAGGCCACAAGATTTGTTTTCACACTGTCTAGTCAGGATTGCAAGCTGAACTTTATCTGTTTCAGATGAATAAAAGGTGAGTTAATAGCTACCTCTAAGCATTGGCACTGCACAGGAAAAAAAAAGAGAACTGTTCTGACACCAACAAGAAAAAAAACCCTAGGACTGAAATGGGCCTGATTATTAATGTAACTTTATAAATGCTCCAGTAGCATCCATAGTGATACTGAGTGTAAAGCACTGCAAGAGACCTACAGAGACAAGAACTGGATAGGTTTCATTTTCTTTCAAGGTACAGGTTAGCCCTTTCCCTTGCAGACTTCTCCTGTGCATTAGTTTCTGAAGTGACCCTTTTCCAGTCCCACTCTGACTCAAAGCTCTGCATTACCATGGCTATTGAGCATACAAAGGGCATAGAAGTGCTGTGACAGCACTATTTTCTCTCCAAAGTAGGTGAGAAACTGTCATGGAACCACATTATTTTTTAAAAAGTTGTCACTGACTTCACATAGGGCTGGATCGTGGTGTTTTACTGCTCTTATTTATAGCAGTTCCCCACCAGTTCCCTTCTCAGTGCTTCCCTCTGTGTGTTTCTCTGGTAATAAATAGACAATCTTATAGTCCTGTAGCCAAAGAATAACTGTAAAGAATTTGCAGAAAGTTACTGTAATGCTTTAATGACCACACACAGAGCTCTAGCATCATTAGTGGATTTGGGAAGGAAGTGAAAAAAAGGAACAAATTTTCCAGAGGAGAGGGGAGAAAATGGTTTAGAAGCTAGTTTTAATTTTTTAATTTTTGGATTCATAGATCTCATAACTATTCTGGAATGATAATTCCACGGAGGTATTTGTGTATGGGGGGATTTATATGTCTTATTTTAATAGATAGCTTCCTGAAAGATTACATCATTGCCAGGTATGAAGAGGATCCCACAAGAAACAATCAGAATCAGGTTTGGCACCATTCGCTCGTTTCTCCAAAGCAATAAAAAAGAAACTTTGGGTAGGGGCAAAACAAAAGGGTTCTGTGTTCTTCAGCTACCAAGAAGGTTGAACTGACATGTGCATTATTTGAGTAGATGGTGCAGTTGCAGAGTGCCTCTGCTTTCAGACACAGCAGTGTTTTGTTGGGGTGTACGATGTGTGCAGTCTGGTTCAGTGCTTCCCAAGCCGTGGTCTGCAGAACACTGGTGGTCCAGGAGGCCACGGTAAAGGGTTCACAGCTAATCCACAGAGCCATATTAAACACTATTTTAAATAGTGTTTTCAATTAAAAGTTTGATGATAACAATGCCTGGTGGTCCATAAGAAATTCTGATTGTTGATAGCAATCCAAAAGAGTTATGGAACCACTGTTCTAGTTCCTAGTGTGATCTTCACATGTTGATATTCACTCCTCTCCTCTTTGCTTGCCAGCTGAATTCAAATCTTGAATTCAAATTCAAAACTCTTGTTTTAAAGTGTGTTCTGTTGACTTGCAGGATTTCATTCTTCATATTTTTAAAAATTCTATTTCTCATCCATAAATTGAAATATTGGAAGTATGAGATGCAATAGAAGCTACGTATATAGATACAGTTTGCTTTTCTTCAGGGTGAGGGTAAACTACAATGTAAAATCAGACCCAGGGAAATTCTGGTCTACATGAAGTACACGTAGAAAGGCTTATTAACAAGAAGAAACTTATTCCTGTGAGGGAACATAGCAGCAGTGACCTACAGTTCAGTAAATTTACTCAGAGATTTAGTGACAGTTGCTTATATTTTGTGTTTAAGCTCAATATATTCCCCATGTCTCCAGAGTACGTGGTAAGACATTTTTTTATGGTCTCTGTTTCTGTGGCTCTTTGTAAATTCACAAGGCTTCCCTTGATCAATTTTATAAAATGAAAGAAAATAATGTCTTTATCTTCCTTTCTCTCTCCCTCATTCCCATTCTACCCCTGACTACCATCAACAATAAAGGAAAATATATTTCCTTTATCCATTTGTGAGCTATAGCAGTGATGGAATTTTCTCAAGCCATGGGATAATATCAAATTCAAACCACTGACTCTCTTAAGAGATAACTGTTCTGTTTTTGTCAGCTCTAAAATAAGAAGGTCTCAGAAATTAGCAGGTTAAGTTGTCCTGCTAAGAATTAAGGTTTTGGGGGATTAGTATTTTTTTAACTAGAGAATGTTCTAAAACTTCACTTGTGCTCCTGAACAGTTTGCTAAGGTCCCAGGATCAGTGGAGTCTATCAGAAACTGCTGATGGGGAAAGGAGGGGAACCTCTGTCTCAAATACTGTCTGCTGCACACAAAGCTTTCCATTAGTATGTCATCACTTGGAATCAGTTCTAAGCAAGTCTTTGTTAGGCAGCTAAAAATATTTAAGTAATGATTGCTGTGATACCTTAATGGAGAGCAATAATCTCATTTTACAGAATTTTCTGAGATTTCAAAAATATTCTTGGTCTGCAACAAAAAGGAGAAAAGTCTTTCCGGAAATGTTCATGTAATGAAGATATAAGTAGCAGCAGATTTGGGATTTGACCCAAATTTGGGGCTAGATTTTTCTTTTTCCAATGAATATCCAGATTACCTAGTTATTTGGCACTGTATACACTTGGTATTTTAGTCTCAGAAGAAAAATTATCATCTGACTTCGAAAGTTTTCTGTCACACAGACTAGAATAATTCTGTTGAGATTTTTATTTAGGTGAAAAAGACACTGCTTTGGCTTTTATTGCAACCCTTGGATTCACCCATTTCTCTGTTAGAAATGTCTGCCTTGGTGTCAAAGATGACAATTCTGACCTTATACTCAAAACATAGAAGGGATGTTTTCATGAGTAAAATGAACTAATAACCATCTGATCTGATAACTGTCTGATCTAGTAACTCCAAAAGGAGATGACTGCCAGTATTAATTAAAATTAAGCCTTTTTTTAGATTGGTGATTGGGCTCAAGATCACTTCTAGCAATCTGCCAGGCCATCAGAAGAGTCTGTGGTTTGCCAGTCTGAGTTACTGCCATTTTCTTGAGTTCATTTGCATTCTAATAGAGGGCTGTACTTTAAAAGTGCTCTAATAGCCAGCAGTGCAGGCAGCTGCTGCTCAGACAGATATTGGACCACTGAATCCTTAGTGCAAGTCTTCCAGCAGATGGGCAGAGAGGAGCCTTTATCTGTCGTTGGAGTCACGGAGTAGCCTATGTTTTACCCCTCATTTAGATGTCATTTCTGACTAAGTTTTAGACTTCTAACTGAGCACTAAACTC
This sequence comes from Cichladusa arquata, assembly GCA_026413545.1. Taxonomy (NCBI): domain Eukaryota; kingdom Metazoa; phylum Chordata; class Aves; order Passeriformes; family Muscicapidae; genus Cichladusa; species Cichladusa arquata. The sequence continues at coordinate 57,517,735 of JAOTQP010000870.1, read as the reverse complement.
AATATGGTTTGATGTGGAAATTCTTACAAGTTCCACAATTGCTGTAGTTTACCAGACTCGAACGTGCACAGACTCAGCAGAGTATTTTGAGCCTGGAGCCACAAGCAGCTGAGAATCACATAGGCTAAACACATATCCATTATTCAGCTGTGAGCACAGGGTTAAAGATTCAACTGTTCCATAGCTATTTGCAAGATATCTATTTGTTGGAGCAACTAGATGAGAATTCTGCTGTTGCACACGTCATCCTGAGATGACTCATGTCAGCAGCTAGATGAATAAGGCTGCTACTGAACGTCAGCTATTAGAACTGTAATTTAACTTGAAATATTAAACTACAGAACATACAGTGTTTGGCCAGTAATTTCCTAGACCTTGCATCACCAATGATAGAAAAAATACTACCCACTGTTGTTAAACAACACAAATTCTTCATGTACTTACACAAGACACCAGATTGATTATATGACACAATAAAACATAGGTCAATGGGAAAAGGAAATGAACCACAGCAGAAATAAATTTTTTTTTTACAAACCTACCCTTTTCAACAAGTCCAGCAAGCTGATGACAGATTAAGTAATTTTTTATGGCAAAAGACAATAGATACATCTAGACTAAACGAGTAAACTAAAACTCAGACAACAGCACCCTGAGCAGTGTTGGATGAAGAGTTTTACAGACAAGTTTATTTCTTTTGTAATTTTGTATTTTATTCAACACATATATTAACATTACTCAAGGAAAATAATGCAAGCTCTTCTTTTTGGGTTTGATCCAAGGGAATCCGAGTCAGGGGGAGCTTTCTCACTGTCTGGAGCAGATACTTTATTTGCATTTTCAGTGTAATTAACTTTGAGCTTCTTGGTTTATAAAAGTAGGGACTAATTTAATTTAATTTAATTTCCCTGTCCCTCTAACTTTCTGTACCTAGTGTTACATGTCAGAACTAAAGGCCACTGAAACCTTTGTACAAGCAGAAGTATTAAGGCAGAAAAGCAGGAAACTCAGGAGGGTCTATACTCTATCAACCCTGACATAGGCTAATAAGACAGATGTTTCTCACAACAACTTTTATTCTTCCTGTCCTTAAGGATCTTCAGTAGAGGAGGTTCCAGGGTCTAGTCCAGTACCTCAGGATCCCGACTGGTATGTATTTCACTAATATTAATCTAGTTAATATTAGTTATTGTTAGTTATTAGTTATTATCCACCTATTAAACTGATTTTCTGAGTGCAAACCCACTGCTTCTTTCTCTAGAGCTTCCAAGAGCAGGTTAATCCCGCCTTCTAGCAGCAGCTTTGAAATATGTAAAGACTTCCCAGATGTGTTGTACCATCAGTTCTTGCCCAGCATCCCCAAGAACTCTGCTCCTTGCCCCTGCTCTCCCAACTGGCTGGTTGGTGTTGCTGGAGATGTGACAGGGTGCTCCATCCAGCTGAGGTCTTGCCTCCTTGGGGCCAGAGCAGAAGGAGCCCTTCATATGCCTTGTATGCTGCAGTCCTGTTTATTCCTGCCAGCATTCCTTTTTTCACAGCAGCAGGACACTTTTGACTCTCACTCAATTTGCAGCTGTCTTCTGTGCAGCTGCTCTCAAACCAGATGTTTCCCATCTTGCATTTGTGCAGATGATCATTCCCACGTACAGATATTTGCCTTTCCGATTTGCCTCCTCTTTCTTTGCTTTAACCCTTTTTTCTTCTTTTCTGGATCACTTATCCATAGTCATGTTCAATTTTGACCCCAATTTCCTCCAGCTTCATTATAGTCTTTCTCAACATAATATAATTCATAAATGCAATGATCACAGCTCTTGGTCAAGTCAAGAGTATAATGCTGACTGATACCACCTCCAGCACAGACCACAAGAAACCTAGTCAGCACACCTTTCCATTTCGGTAACTACCCTCCAAGTATGATTTCTAGATGGTCTGTACCCAGGTGACATGCTCTTATTTTTCTTATAAGAATGTCAAAAGCTGCCTTAAAGTCCAAGATATATGGTATAAACTGCTTCTGCTCTTCCTCTGAGGCCCTGGGTGGCCAAAGAAGGAAATTAGGTTGGTTTAATGTGATTTGCTCTTGACAGATCCTGGTTGACTCTTATCACGTCCTTGTTCTTAGTTATGAGCTTACAAACGGGGATTTTTCCCATATTTTTTTAATTTACTGAAGTTAGGTTGATTGGCCCTACAATTGCTTTCTTTTACTTTCTTTTTTTTTTTTTTTTTTTTAGACAAAGGCAATACATTTATCTTTTCAATTCTTCTTAATTAGAGTTCTCTGCAAGTTTTCAGCACTTGTGGCTGTAAGGACAACCAGCTATAGCTGACTCCATTAAATGTTCTGAGGTGAGGGACAGCTAACTGGAAAGCAATCACCATGGACAAATGCTGCTCGCTAATGCTCACAGGGTGCTCCTACGTTGATGATATTAGTTTATAATCATCTGCTCACGATTCACCTGTTTAGTGAAGTCTGAGACAGGAAGTGCTTGGCCTTCTTGATATTATCCTTGGTTTGCACTCTCCTCAGGGGTCCACTCCACTGAGTAGTGAATCAGCCTTTTTTCTACATCTCTGGCTCACTGATAAAGTACTACTAACTCATTGATTTCTGTGTAGCCTTTTGTAAAAAAAAAAAAAATTGATACATGCATCCACGGTTGTGAGATTCTTTTGTAGCACCTATGCTCAGAAGTGCTCCTGAGCAATGGACTTGGTACTGGCTGAACATCTGGTGGAATATCTGGTCTGATGGAGCCTGCTGATGGTCATGTTCAGTAATGTTCTCTTTACCCTATTCATTCATTTCATTTGCCTCCTTAAACCCCTTAATTTCTACTACAGTCTAATTAAAATAGTCTTATGCGTTTCATCCATATAGGTCTGTTTAGTTGAACTATAGCTAGAGCAGCTTCTTATGGTTACAGCAGCTTCTTCCTAGGCTGTCTGTGATGTCTATTTTCAATTACATATGGCCAGGACAGAGAAAATTGCAGATCTCAAAGTTGAGAATGTGTAGTGATATGACATAATGGTTTATTTACAAATTCTTCTCTTATTTGGCATTTTTTATCTCCAGGCTCCCACTAAGCTTTTATGGCTGGAGGTGCCAGGAGCTTGGCCATCAGTTTAGAATTGCTCTGTCAACTGGACTGTTTTCTGTTGCTCATGTGGGTTTGTTAAATCTTCTTTTAGAATGGGCTGTACATGAGCCAGAAATATTTCACACTAGCCTTATTGCAGCTTCTTGCTGTCACTTTTTATATGATTTTGAAAGCATGTCTATTAAAAATAGATACTTACTCTGCCTCTCCTTTTCACATTTTTTCAAACATTTTTTGAATGTCATGGTTATTTTCTAAAGGCTTGGCATTACTTTCTGCAGTGATTTCTGTAACAAGTCTTCCAAGGATTTACAGGGTTTTTTTACTTAATTTACCCCCTAATTTATTCAGTTAAGTCCTAGCAACCTTCAACAATAGTCAGCATTTCTGTTCCAGTGAGCATAATTCTGTTGTGTTTTTGACGGTCTTTTGGCAACATGTCCCTTGGTGAAGTTTTCTGGGACAGTTTCTGTGAGGTTAGTGAATTTGCTGTAATCTTTGAAAGGATGTTTAGCAGTGCCCAGAGAAATATGAAATTTTTGGGCTTTCCACTGTAAAACTATATTTGCCATAACAAATATTACTTACCAGCTCAGCGCTAAGAAGCAAACTACATCCCATTCTTACAGAAAATGGTGAAATTGAATTTTGGTCCCAAATCACCGCTACTTGTTTTTGTCAAAGTGAAATCAGAACATGGTGCTGAGCACACATTTAAAGAGTGCACAAGAGCATGGCTTGAGGAGCACGAGGGGACGGTTCCCAGATGCACTGTGCCTTTGAGAGGAGCCTGTGTGTGTGTCACAGAAGGCTGTGTTTTCACAATGCTGCTGCTAATACTATCAAAGTAGCATGTGGGAAGCAAGAGCTGGAGCAGAGAGATCGTCTCCTGCTTGTGCTCTCTTCTGGACCTGCTGATGTCCCACTGTGGCACTCAATGATCCCCTGCTGAATATTTGGTGCCTTTTCTTTTCAACAATGACAAGAGGTTTGATATGTCATTGTGTGTGAAAGCTCAGCTGGAGACATCTTGCACTGTACTGAGGTTTAAAAAAGTTCTTTGCACCCCTTGATAGAAAGCATGGAATCCCAAAGGCATCCCAGAGAAACTAAGTTCTAAAGTATTCCAATGTCCTTAAATTAAGTGGGTCTGTGAGGAACCAGATATGTTATACATTCTATTCTATTCTATTCTATTCTATTCTATTCTATTCTATTCTATTCTATTCTATTCTATTCTACTCTAATAATTCAACTGCCTCAACCTGTTAACAGCAGCTCTTATGTAGGATTTTACAATGCCTTACAGTCTCTCTTTTAAAGGACATTTCACCAAGAATAAGAAGTCCAATATTTAGGAAAAGAGGAAGGGAATCTCTAACTAGGAGATCAGGTATTTTATCTCTTTTTTAGGTTTCTCTTGATAGTATTCTTGCCACATAATATGGCCTGTTAAGGGTTTCTGAGGTACTTGTGTGGTGCTCAGCAAGGGAAACATTGTCCATTTGGATTTAAGAAGTAGAAAAAATGCTTGCCACATAATAAAAAAGAGAAGGAAAAAACAAGCGGAAAAAACCCCCTCCACTCTGAACTTGACAAGTAAGCAGAGGACAGTACTAATAACTGCATTTTTAAAGTACATTTGCTCTCAAATTAACTTCATGCTCTGTTAATTGATATACAAGAGCAGATCAGGTGGCTACTATAGCCACTGACATTTTCATGTGCATAGATTTTAGAGGCTTGAGCCTGAGTGGATCATTTCAGAATGGATGCACTCTAGGTAGGATCCTACCAATCTAAGTTATTCTGTGATTTTTTGACTGCGTTTGACTTTGCTGTGGACACCATTTCAGAAATACTCTGTCATTTCTTCTATTATACTCAAGAATATTAAAAATCCACTACCATGCAGAATCAGACCTTTTCACTGGACTTTTTGCTGGGTCTGTACTTTAATTAACTTAAAATCTCAGTGGTCTGGCATACCTGTACTGTGTTGAAGAGCACCTCTATAAAAATAAATCTGCACTGCCATTTGCATGAAGTCATCTTTTTCTCTGTTATTTTATGTCATTTCTAACCCCAAATCCCCAAGGGCAGTGGTCATGTCCGTATTGTTTTGTAAATCACTCTGCATACCTGTCTTTGCTGTAGGAACATGTAAAATATCTTCTAAAGGGTCCACTGAATTACAGGTTGTTGTAAGTACCAAGCTCCTATAGCTGGGCATGCCAGAGTGTCTGTGGATGAGTTTCTGTATATTCTGCAGATGAAATTTCTGATCTTGCTTCCTGAGGTGGTTTAGTTAAATCATGAATATTACCTGGATGTTCTGTGCAGAGCCTGTGAATGGGCCAGTGTCACTTTGCCCAGACTATTGAATTACAAATATCTGAGTGATACCTGGACGAAACTGGTGTTAGACACAAATCTATTTCTTCAAGAGGCAGTCCTTGCCGTAAGGAGACACATCTTTCAGCTGGAGAGGGCAAGAGAAGAGCAATAAAATTACCCCTCTTTCACAGGGGCACGAGGAGATTAAGGTATGTATCCAAAGGACAGAAGGACCTGCAAGAGGACAAGCTGTCCTCTTGTTGGATTCTTTTTGTGGGAAGATAACAGAGTACTTCAGTTGCAATCTTCTCAAGTGACAACTAAAATACAAATTCAAGCCAGGGAGAATATCCATGGGGCAGCATGGTGGGACAGGAGCTCTCCAGAGAGGAGCAGCAGTCCTGGGACTGGGAATCCTCTGCTCTGCTCTTCCACTGTTCAATACAGTATTGAATTGGACATCTACTGCCAGAGGTGCAGGGGGATCTGACACAGCAATGCTCAGCATCCCAGTTTCTGCCAGAGAAGGACATGGCTGTTGGAGTCCACTCCTTACATTCACACACACACACATCCTCACATGCCATACCTTGTTAGCATGGATCCATATCCTGCCTTCACTTTTAATTTGGAAAAAATAACTGACGAAAAAATAACTAATGTGTCATCCCAGAAGAATTGCTGAGGTGCCATTTGTTCTGTTTCAGAGTAATTTCACATCCCCATTTGGAAATTACAACATTTCTTGACTACTAGTGAGATATGGGTAGCTTCAAGATGGATCTTCTGTTTGTCAGCTTTTCGTCTGTTTTGTCTGTTTGTCATACTCACTTTTTATGTTAGCCCACAAATGTTTGAGATAGATAGATAGATAGATAGATAGATAGATAGATAGATAGATAGATAGATACATACATACATACATACATACATACATACACATACAAACAAATCTAGACACCTCCTTTTGGAAACATACAAAGCAAGCATAGCCCAGGACATTTAGCAAGCATGAGGTTCTGCTTTCAGACTAGGTCCTAATGTGCACGGGATACAAAATAATTTACATCTATAGGGCAAGAGCTAATCACCTAGAGCTAAATTTGCAACAGAGTGGTGGCTCTAAAAGCCTGTATTTTAGAAGTTCTTCCACATAGCATTTTCCGTGTGGCTGGCACAAAAATCCAGCCTCACCAAGCACTGAGAGAATTAGAAACCAAAAAAGCAAGGCTCCCAGAAGGTATCAAGCTGCATGGGGAAGCCCCAAAACTGGTAGTAGAAAATGCAAGGAAAGGGAGAGTCTAAACTTATCCCATCAGAGTTAAGCCAGATTTCCCTGTACAGCAAGTCTTTCCAGCTATGCTGGGAGCAATCATCTGAGTGTAATTGCTGGGGGAACATGGTGGTTTCAGAAAAGGAGAGCCCACCCTTAAAATATTCTGACTGGGGAAAGAAGATTTCTTTACATGGCTTTGTTGGTTTCACCGATCAGAAAAAAAAGACATTCTACTGAACATAATATAACTTCTTCTAATGTATTTTTCTAGAGTTGGTTTTTTCAGTATCATTTAATTTGGTTCTATCAAGTACAGAATTAAGATGAGTTTATATAAAGTACTAATTCTACTTAGTCATGACATTTCTAAAGATTTATGAAGAGTAGCAGTATCTTTTATTAAACTGAATCACATACACTATGCATCTATGTGTTCTAGGAAGGGTCTAATAAATATATATATATTCATTTAAATTATCTTTCAGACTTCCGATCCAGACAAACACCATGAGATGGAATAACCACTGACCTTTTAATTCTCACTGCAACAGCAACCCAAGATGAACATTCTGTCAAATAACTATGAGTTAATGATCTCTAGAAATACCTTGCTCTACACAACATTTTGTGGTATGAGCAGTGAATATGGAGGACATACTGTCCAAACTGAGAAATGGTGACAGCCAGACTGGGGGCTCTGAAAAGCATTTCAGTCTGCTGATCATGGAGAAACAGCTCCTATGTGCTCCTCTGCTCTTCAAGGTGGCCTTCTTCTGTAAAAGTGCATAGACATAGATAAAAGACTTACATTTGACCAAAAAAATGGGAAAATAATTTACATGAAATGGTATACCAGAATGTTGTCTTCCTCTGTAAAAAATTCTGCACAGGAACACAGCAGAGAGGCTCTTGCTGCATTTGCTGGGAATTGCTGTTGGATTGTCTCCTGAAGGATAATTCTGTATGAAGGTTGTCCTGCAAATCTGTAGCTCACATAAATTCCTGTCATGATTTCTTCTGCCTGGCAGGATATCTTAGAGGACCACCTCAAATTCCACAAGCAAGTTACTTGCACTGTCACAGGTGACCCATCCTATAGGTGTGGGGGCTTTCATGGGTTTGGTGCATTCTTGGAAAGGCAGAGTTTGGAAGGAGAGGCAACAGCAAGTGCTGAGTGGCTGTTTAGGATGTTCTCACTCTCTGGATATCACCCATGGCAGCAGATGTGCCTCGCTGACTTTAGCCCACCCTACCCAGCCCTTTCCTGGTGGCTGCAGTAGAGGGGCTGGGCTGGCAGACCCCCAGCATGTGTCTGTGCTCTGCTAATCCTGCTCAGAGGTCACATCTCCTGGGCTGCAGCAGACAGGCAGAGCAGTAACCCTGCAAGTCACTGCAGTCCTCTCTCCAAGCTGAGATTGTGGAGAGTGAATGAGAAAGTTCTGGTGGAAGGACTGGGTTGAGACTTGCTTTTTCCAAATGCTGTTTCACTGCTTGTGTGGCTGTATGCACCTTTCTGATACATCTAACTTGCCTGTATATCTTGCCGGGTGGAGAGACAGGGTCAAGTAATGATGTCCATCCCTCTTGGTGTTTAAAGGGTTCTTGCCTGGTAGTCACATTTGTAACCCCAGGGAGTAAGACACAGCACAAATCAAACATATGAAAAAGATTTGAAAGAGTAAAGAGCTCAGAGAAGTTTGGATAAATACACAAAGTTTAGATTCTGATCCAAACCTCTCTGGTTTGCAAAATGAGTTTGGAAGCATCACAAGAGAAAAGTCTTTTTTTTTTTTTTCCAGCTCTGGAGTTTCTGGTCCTGACAAGAGCTGGGAAGTGACAAGATTCACATAAACAAGGAAGGGCTATCTGAATATTCTCAGGACTCACGACAGATACTGAATCAGTGCTTAATCTGAGCCTGTCCAGCTAACCCCACTGGGTCAGGTTACCTGATCTAGTAGACAAGTGGTTGCTGTTCATTATTTGTTAAGCTTGTGTCTTGCCGTGGACTGAGAGACCTCACCCTAAAAGAGTGATCCAAACCTGCAAGAGATTGACAAATGGCAGATGCCATAACAACCCTGCAAGTTATCTACTGAAAAAACTAAATTTTGTAAGAATTAAAAGATTAAATTTCTAGCCGATGGTCTTTTTTTTTTTTTAAGCATTCCTAGAAAGGAACGATGAGTTTTAAACAAAGACAAGAAGAAAAAATTATAGGTTTTTAAGGTACTCCAGCTTCAGACCAGGATCCAGGCTTCATGGACAGGAAAGGAGGAACAAGGCCCTTTCTTCTGTACATGAGTGTTTCAGTAGATAGATTGGTATTAATACCAGTCTTCAAGATGCTGCTTATGTAAAACTGGTTCTAAAAGCCACTAGAAAGTGTCTGTACTGCAAATCGCCCATTAAAGCGAGATACAGGTCTCACTAAATAATCCTTCCAGCCCCTCACTTTCCAGCAGCTCATTTCCAGATCTGAACTTTGGAGCTGAACCCTCTCTTTGTGATGGGCCAAACCAAAAGCCAGATCTGAACACCGCTGAACTCTGGGAAAGTTCAAATCTATCGTTTGTGGTTCAGGTTGAGCTCTAATTAAAACAGACCAGTTAGAAAGGCAAATGTCTTAAAACCAAAACAAAACAAATGTTTCACGTGAAAAGTTTTGGATCAGGCTATATGGTACCAAGTAGTGTTTTTGTCTATCACATGAAGTCATGTTCTTCTGGTTAACACAAGCTGATAGCATGCACATGCTGCTGTATGAGATATTCCATGCAGACACTTTGAATCCAACATCAAAGTGAAGACAGTATTCATGAGAATGCTTTCATGATGTGTAAAACCCCATCAAGCAATCTTTCTGCCATTCCCCTCTGAGGGTAGGCTGCCACCTTTCAAACTTTCCATGCCCATCCCTTCTAACACAGTAGTCCAGGGTCTCTCCAAAAAGTGTCTTGCCTTCTCTGAGTGAAGCTTATGCCTCATTATGTCAGTAGTATGTGGGGTATTGCCACTAATCCCTGAAAACAAACAAGAAAGGAGTGCTGCAGAACCTTTGGTTGCATAAGAGGGCAGGGAAAACCCGGCTAAACCTCCTTCTCAGAGCTTCTGTTTATACTATAGTTAATACTACAGTGTAATAATCAACATGGTTGATCAGTGGACAAGGGAAAAGCAAACAAAAGGGAAGGGAACCAGGCTTCAGCATTACTGAACTGCTGAAGTGAAAGAAAATGAGAGACAGCAAGGAAAAAAGAGAAAGGGAAAGAGGGAAGAAGTGTTAATGCCCCATCTCTGGTGTCAGGATGTTGCAGTGCACCAGTAGCTAGAAAAAAGAGGGAACTCAAACAGGAAGATTTACTCAAAGAATCACAGCCCATATACAGTAAGTTACCAGAATTTACGCTCCCTGGGGGCTTTATTCTGTCTCTTTTATGTCACATGTAAGTACTGAACTGCAGTTCAGTATTTTCTCTTTGTGAAATTTGAGTGGACAATAACTTAAGGTTTTCAAACTTCCTTCTTCTGCAAACTAAGCTAATAATCCTACTAGGCCTCTTCTACTGAGATTTTTCACTTTTTTTTTTTTTTCCAGGCCTGGACTCACTTTTTAGAAGACCGAATTTCTCCACGGTATTTCTTTCTTTTCCTTTTTCTTTCCTCTGGAGTAAGAAGACTTTAACAGCAACCAGTTTTATTTGAGGATATATCCCAAATGTTTAAATGGAAGTTAATCCCCAATCACTTCAATTCCTCACTGAAATTAGTCATCTTTAGTTTCCAGAGAGCAAGGTATGAAGTGACTTAGCCAAGGTCACAAGAAAAGTGCATTATCTCCTGGTCCATGCTTTCACCATAAAATTATTGTTCTTACAATGAACTAGGAGATACAGGCATGTGAAAAAGGATAGGAAGGAAATGGCATTGAGCTTCTCAGCATGATGCTTTCCTCTCAGCTTAGATAAAGAGAATGAAAAATATTTTATCTATTCTGCACAAATACTTTTCAAGTTAAAGAATATTCAAATGTTTTCACTCAGGAAAATTTCAGTTCATTTTCACTGGTGAAGTTGTAACTAAAAGAACAATCTTTCTAATTAATCATTTCTTAGCAATATACTAAATTTTATTTACAGCATAACTTTAAACACACCATAACAATAGAAAGCAGTAAAGGACCCACCTAAGAAAAGGAATGAGACAGAATATTTTCTTCTGCATAAGTTTTTTGATGTTCATGAAATAGGATTGCTAGGAACCTAGTTATTACTTTAGAATTTTTCTTAAAGCAAGAAGTAGAGTAGAATGGAAATCTATTCCTGCTCATGTGCTACACATGATAATGTATTGATGTCCAGAAATTCTAGTTGAAAGAACCACGTGCTCCTTTGTCATTGTGACAAATATGGCAGAAAATATATGCTTGTCAATTTGTGCTAATCCTTCTCTGAGTATGGAGGACCCAAATGCTAAGGAATGAGAAGCAGTCTAAGAACAAAACCCACCTGACTGTTTAGGAAATTTCACCACCTTTCACTTAATGAAATACCCTGTCTGATTCTGCTTGGGATGCTAGCATTAGCAAGTATCCAAACTATAGACATAAAGATTATCCTTCAGAAATGCACTGGCAGGTACCCACCATTGATATCCAGAACTGCCTCAACTTAAAACAGCAATGCACCGGTGCTCTGTGCTGGCCACTTCTGATTTTGGATCCTGTCATTGCCCTTCACCATCACCAGTTTTTCCTGCTTCTGGCTCATCCCTTTTTCTTTCTCTCTCCCTTCACTTGCATTTATAGGTCTGCTTCACTGTTTCCCACTTCCTCACATCCCTAGCCAGAGAGTTGAAAGGCTTCCATCACCAAGATTGAAAACATACTCCATATTAAATGTAACAGGATAGCCTGACCAGCAGGTCCATGTTTCATAACACATTCAATTTATATCACAACTGAGAATAAAGAGCAGGGGAAGCTACTTGGTGGGTTGCTGGAGGTTGTGGCTTCCATTTTTTTGTGGAACATGTCTCTGTCACTTGCTAAATAGGTGCACCATCTGGTGGTAATTTTGGACTCCCACTTCTTAAATTTCCAAAGAGTAGCGGTGGAGCTACGCCTGTGGTTGAAGGATTTATTTTTGGGTTTTGCCACTATCTGTCTAAAAGTCCTCAGCTAAGACAACTTTTGCAGGTACTACTGGTGATTGAGTACTAAGAATCAGTAGGACTTTAAATAGGGATCAAGTTTCCGTGTCTGCTGCGTGGGGCAAGCAGGTATGACTTTATGAGAGGACCAAATGCTCCCCTGAGAAACTACACACATAGAGATGGAAACATTTCAAACACAAAGAGAAATTAGGTGTTGAGGGAGTCTAAATTCCCGGGATAGGCAACAGGGACCCTTGTGCAGTCAAATTAAGATCCAAATCACCCTCTGGAAGTGTTTCTCCCTGTTCTTTGACCATACAAGGAATACAGCCTGACTAGGTTTCTATCTCAGACATCTCAAGCAAATGCCTGGAGCTGTGTGATGTGAAACTGGGCCAAAAGAAAGAAATGAGGAAGGGGCTTCTCATTTTTCTGCCTTTGTTTTCTGAAACCCTTTAATTCAGCAGCGGAGAAAAACCATTTCTACCTCTTGTGCCGTTCCCCTCAGGAACTGCAAGGTTGCACTGACCATGTCTGATGGGACTTACAATGGAGATCTGTTCTGAACAAGATGGATGGAGGCTGAATCAGACAGAAAATTAGTTTACACATTTTGCTGAAGAAATGAGTGAACAGGTAAAAAAATAAGTAATGATCCACCAGTACACTCTTTTTGTTTTAGCAACCTGAATAAGGCTGTGAAGTCTACATCAGTTCTGTGCGTGTCTGTTGAGCTTCTGTCTTGAGACAGCATAGCCTTGTCCCAGTGCACCAGTGAGCTGCCTGGGGTGAGAGCAAGCCAAAAAGACACCTCTGCAGCTCAAGCCCATTTAACTGGCACCGGCCAAATCTTAGGAATCATCCTTCTCACACAATCCCAGAATCAGAGTTTGAACCTCTGCAGTGGAGAGAGAATTATAGATAGCAACAAATTACACTTGTGGCTAAAAGTACTCTCCTAGGTCCGCTCCAAGTGGATCTGGGATGGGCAGAAGGACCCATCATCAGCCTGATCTTGCATGCTGGCTTTCACTATGTCTTCTATATTCTGCGAACCACTTGGTTCTGCCTTAAGATGAAACACTTTCAAAGCCTCTTTAATAGGACTTTCAGTGGAGGGTTTAAAGTTAAGCACGTATTAGGTAAAAAAAAGCACAGCTGGAGTCAGTGGCCAGTTTGAATCCTCAGGGAATGACTACCTTAGAACTACAATGCTAGATTCACTTTTTCAAGCCTCCAAATAATAGATTATAGAGTCCTCTTGCTTGCTTCCTTGCTTTATTCCTTTTTTTTTAATTGTCCTCTTCTATCAGTAAAAATAATATTATACTTCACAGTACGAACATCAGTAAGAAATAAACTACAGTCATGCACAATTTAATCCAATGCTAAAAGGTCATGCATGATATGCACGAAGGAAATTTTGTCAATTAGAAAATGAGGTATTTGTCAGATGTAATATTATGCAATGCACCAGTCACTTTGTTAGGATAACAAATTGCTCGTGACTGGAGGCACGATGGCAAACTGCATGGATCAGTGATCTAATCCTGAATGCTGAAATATTTGTTTGCAAACCAAAATGTGCAGTTAACAAATGCTGTGTATTTTGAAATGCTTGTACATGCCTCTCTCTGCATTTCAAGCTTTTCAATTTAGAAACAGATAGTTTACCAAACAGAACCTATCCCTAAGAACAGAGGAGGAAAGGGAGGGATGCTGCTACACATGTAACTCTGAAGTCTAATGTTATGTTTAGCCCGTCCTACTTGATGTAGAGGTTGGACTAGATGACCAAACCTATCATCTGTAATTCTAGGGAAGAGATTTTGACAACACACTTAACCGCAGTCGTAAAGCTCAGGGAATCTCTAAGGTCATTAGAACCCCAAGTTATTATGGGATCACACACCAGCAGGTGCTGTCCTGCACTCCCTGTCACCCTCCATAAAGAAATTCCCCTGCAGTGGCAAAGTTTGGCAGCACCCGCCTGTTTGCAAAGTTGCTCGGTACTTAAAAAATCAAATGTTGTATGGTTGATTGCCATTTAACATTGCCATTTAATTGGGTTTTAGCTGAGCCCCTCTATGAAATTCAGCTTCACTTTCAACTTCTGCTCATAACCAAAAGCCAGGAGACTAGTGGTTCTGGTGAAACTGATGGCAAAATTTCTACTAACAGCAACAGGACAAGAACTTGGCCCCTGTTCTTTTGGATTAAGCCCAACCTCACTTTATTTGACTTTTAATGTAATTTGTCTTCCTGGTTTAAGCATGCATTATGTTCTAAGTAATTGACCAATAGGACTGGGATGCTGAAGTAACGAATGAGTCAGCATGCTATGGAACATTTGTACTCAGCAATTTTATTAAAAAGTGATATGAAAAAAATGACACTAAATTAACATTAATCTTCCTTGGAGGCACTTGGAAGTAAGGAAATGCCAAGCTTAAAGCTGCTATGCAAAGTTAGCCCTGTGTCCAAATTTCAGTACAGTATTCAATTAAACCATAGCCTAGAATTTGCATACAATCATTTCCACAGGACCCCTGACTGATTCATCCCAAGGGAAACTGGAAAAGTAATATGGAAAATGTTATCCTGAATAGCTACAGACAAAGCTAAAAGAGTAGAGGAGGACTTTTGTTCTGGCCAATGCTGAGCAGAAAATGATCATCACAGACCCAAGGCCCCAACATATGTTCCTGTTCCCTTTCCACTGCACCTAAGTACACAAGTAGGATGATCAAATGACAAAACTTATGAGTACCCATCCCTCCCCTCCCACAATATGCTTCTTTTCCATACTGAGATTTAAATGGAGCAATTCCGTACAGTAAGAAAGGTCCATTATGGTCCATGGAGCCATAGTTTGAACAATGTGTTAAAGCCCATCCCCATGCCAGTCCTTTGGTTTTTCAGGAGATCTGAGGTTTAGGGTCACAGGAAGACAGTGTGTTGTACTATATGATGTTTCCTACCATGCTATACAGTGTCCTGAGACCTTACATCCCAGAATATCCATGGAAGCATGTGAGAGCAGAGTTCAGGAGATCCAGAGACTTGAGTCTCCCAAGTTACAGTTCTTGGCATTAATTTACATCAATGCATGGAACAAATTTAAAATTAAGTATTCTGACAACAAAAATGGAATTGCTCGCTGTCAGGTGTGTCAGTGTATTTAAATTTGAAAATGTTTACAGAAAAGCACTTGTTCCAAGAAAATCTTCACTTTTATATGAAATGGAGTGAAACAGAAGCCCTTTTCTTAAAACGGAAATTCCAGATTTCATTCAGATCAATAATCACCATTCCTCATCCAGCTGCAAGCCACACACAGTTCACCAAGTACTTGTATTAGTGCTGTGTTTGGAATAAGGATATCTGCCTTTTAAAGAAAGTCTGCTGCCAAATAGGTAAATATTTAAATGGCAACAAGAACATTTTAATTTAAGAGAATTTATACTATTCTTCACACACATGACCCTTGAGGGAAGAGAAGACACTACTGAGCTATATTTGAACTAAACAATAAAACCTTACAAAAAGACAAGGAAGTGGAGAAGATAAATTGAGATATATAAAAATCTGTCTCTTCATGGCTGAAAATTATTATATGCTGCAGACTACATGTGCTTTTATTTCTTTTATAGGGAGACAAAGAAATAAAGATTATAAAATTAATGTGGCAAACTGACAGTTTTTCTAGTAAAACAAAACAAAATTTATTTCAGTCTAGCCATAATTTATAAATCATACCATTCATTTATGTTTCTCTTTTCCTCTATGATTTACAATGTATTTTGAAAACATTACTAAGGCATCTCTGAATAATTTTGAGGTTCTGACATCTAGGAAATTTTTAAAGCACAGAGAAATTATCACCCACAAATGTTCAAATTGATTCATCAAGCTGGGAATCTCCGTCCTGTCAAAATAGGATGTTTCTTCAAAACAACAGTACTTTCTTAGAACAAAGATACTTTTCTTTTTCTAAAAACATCCAATTGACAGACACTAAGAATCTGAACCTACCACTTCTACAATAACTTGTCTTCTCAGTTAAAAAAATACAAATTCTTGGCACCTTAGAGGTTTCATAATTTTTTACTGTCCTTCACAACCTCAGCTACCGCCAGCTGGGACAGTTTATTTTCTTATTTTGGTTTGGGTTACTGTCTTACTTTGTTACTTGTGACAGTAAAGAGTTTATCCACCCTTCTACAGTAAGAAAGTACGAATATTTTGAATCAGCTCCTCAATTTCCCCAAAGATGATAATGCAAACTGAAATACCCTCTCTTATGCTTTGCCTTGTAATTGCTACATTATCGCTCCTTTTCCCCAGTCTTTAGCTTTCAGCTGGGAATGCACTGAGGAAACTGTTCTGCTAAGGCCTTTGAGGACTTCTCTCACTGCCTGTAGTCAGACCAGCACTCAGGGCTTTGGGGGGAACAGCTCAGCTTTGCTCCAGCATGGCCTTTCTACCTCTGCAAGGCAACTGGTGGGATAGCCACTGACACACCAGAATTCCTCTGTGGTAATATACAGCTAATAAGTGAGAACAAATAGATTGGACATTCTCAAGGTTAAAGAAATTTTAGTTTCTCCTTCCAGCAACAACATGCCAGTTGTGAAAATAAAGGTGCTTTTTGAGACATTTTAAGAGAAGGTTTTGCAATGACTGTTTGCAGGGTGGTAAATCTTTCCTGTAAAATGAGCATGCAGAGGAAGTCCACAGATTTAGGGGTTTTACCTCTTTACTACCTGCCTCTACCTGCCAGCCACTTACCTAGCTGCTAGGGGTGGAGGTTCATCATCTATGTCTTGTTATTTACTTTTTTCATTCAAACTAGTAGTGAGAAAATGCTCCCTCTCCAAATAACCAAGAAATATACACCTTGTTATGGACCATTGTGCTTCTATTAAGAGTTATGCTTGCTTAAGCCACAGATCATTTAATTTGCCGTGGTATTCATAGTTTAACTAAATCAAACATGCAAATGCAATGACTCCACATGGCATCTTGGGAAACGGACATCACCAGTCACTCCAAGTTGGCTACATGAGCAATAAAGATACAATTTGTATTGGTCCTACATCATCTTCTGCAGCTGCACACATCCTTAGTACAGTTTGCAGCTGATTGAATGCATCCTGTGCACCTCTCTCCTGGAATCCCAGACAGACTGCTGTACTAGGAGCTGAAAGATGATGCCATGCCCTGAGAAGCCATCCCTCATTCTGAAAGGCTTTTTACTCTATCCTAGCACCAACAGAGAAATCCAGTTCAAGTTACTGAAAACAAATTTCTTTCTGCTGAGTTGTTTGAATGCCCAAAAGACATTGTTGTCTGGGCCCATGCTATATGACAACAAAAAACCCCAAATTCTTCCACATTAGGTTCAAAAGCCACTGTGCAATTGAGGTTCCCCAAAGCTGACAAATGCCTAAACCAATCATAGCACCTACTGCTATGACAAAGATAATTACTGCCTTTCCGTCAGTGAAGTGTGTACTCTGCTCTGTATCATATTTAAAATAATCTAATTCCAACTCATTTTCCCCCTTCAAATTGTTTCCAGCTGCACAATTCCTTTTTTCTCCCATATTGTTTTTATTGGATATAGTGCAAGTTTGTAAAGATAGATTTTCCCATAATAAATACACAGATGTTAGAATAATAAACATATAGTCAACCTGATATATGAATATTACTAAACCTTAACAAACATATAACAAGCAACATAAATTGATTTTAAAAAATTGAAAATGAGAACATAAAGTGGCAGAGAAAGAAATGGCAGGAGAAAAAAAAGGAAAAAATGAGCTAGAAATGTACTTACTTTAGCAAACTGTCTGGATTCATTTATGGTTCCCTTTATTGACTTGCTGATAGCATTAAAGCACAACTATGGTTGCAAAGCATTCCTAAGAACGCTGCCTGTCTTCGTGTATTGGAAGTTTTCTGCTCACACTGAAAGCCAAGCTTTCCAAGTTGGCCAACTCATACCACACTAGACACTACTGTACTAGATTAATCCATCTGCTTGGACCCAAATATCCATTTTTGGAGAATAATGAGCCTCTCTACTCCTCCCATTTTTGGTAGGAAGTTTTTATGAGCATTTGGCATCTCGGTTAAACCATCATCATAGCCCAGAATAAAAATTACTGGATTCATATGTGGAATCCAAATTTAATTAAGCCTATATATGGCCTGAACCAAGAATAATTTACTGGCTGACACCCCCTCAGCATGTATGATAAGATGCCAACCACTTCCCCATGATGCCATCACTTACATCTTTCATGCCCAATTCCCATGTTTTTTTCAGGCCTGCAGCTGAAACATGGGATCGAGTAGACTGACTATGTTACCTGTTTCCAGTACAAAGAGCCAGAATCACTGTAATTATGAGTATCTCTCCTTCAGAAGTTGTCCTCCTCCCTTTCCCAATATTCCTTTTGGAATTATTTGCCCTCTCCCCAGTTTATGGGTGCATATATATAAGTACATGCTTGTAGAGAGCTGTGACATTGAAGTTTATGTTCTGATTATGTTTGCAAAATGTCTTCACCTGGGAGTTAATAAAATCCATGCACAGATTTTGTTTGTCTCTAAAATTGTAGGGTTTTTCTCCTATCCCTCCCCCTTTCTGCCTGGAGAGTGGATCAAAAGTTGAGTGAATGGGAAGAGACAGGAAACTTCCTAAGATATTCTTCTCCTAAACCTCCCCTTGCAAGCAGAGCTGTAACTTCCCTTCAGATGCATCCTTTCAACACACCAGAAAACTACAGATCAAAACAAAGGGGAAGACATTAAAAAGAAAAAAGAAAAAGGAAAAAAAAAAAATAAAAGCTCAGCTTGAGAACTCGCTTGGGTTTGGCCTACTTGTTAATATTTCCCTGTCAGGTGTCCAGTTTAATGATTTGCCAAATCACTGCACCAGTGACACAGCCAAATATTGCTAAATCGTGATCATTTTCCACATCATGAGTCCGAGAAAGGAGACAGGTACAGATCACTTTGGATATCTCGACAGATACATTTTTCAAAACAACTCACTTTTGCCCTGGATTTAGCACTGGTAAGTGCTGCCTGTTCCTAAGCACTTCAGTTTAAAGGATTCCAGTGAAAAGGGTCAATGCACAGATAATTAGCCAGAATAATTCACTGTCAAAGAACAACAGTGGGTTTCAGTACTGTTATTGATTTGGACTTCATACTACAGAGCCTGCACTACTTATTTTTTTGGGGTGGAGTTCTTTGCCTCCAATGCTATTAATGATTTGCAGTTTTTAGAGATGTATAAGTGACAAATTGCTCTCCCCATCATTTGAGGGAATAGAGACCTAGTGCTGGAGCTAGGTCAATCACCTGACAAGACCAGAGGCTTTACTTATCCAGATCAGGGTCCTTGCTTTCAAAATGTAAGAAGGGTAATTATCTTTCAACAGTGATTATCAATAATAACATTTGATATATAATTATTTTTAATTAGTTTTAAAATTTTTAATCTTTAATTTTTGAATCCATTTGTTTAAGGGGCAATCTTTTAAGAGTTTTAAAGCAAAAGAATGAGTGGAGAGTACAGAAGATGGTGTGGGATGCTGGCATGAAAACTAGGGATGAGTGCAGGAAGGTGACAAACACAAGTATGTACAAGGACAGCACGAGTGAAGTTAGTGCAGGACTGACCTTCTTTGGGGATGGCATGACTATGGAAGAGTTCCCAGCTATAAATATATCAAAATAAGCTATGCACATACAATGCTTGACTAATTCATCCCATGCTACAGCCTTTGTTCATGCTAGTAATTTAGATTTCTCTGTCACTTTTATCTCTGGCTGCTATAAATCTTTCATACCAACACAAATGCCCCATCATTTCTACAATTGTTATTCCATCCTCTGGACTATTTCAATTGTTTTTAATACAGATTCCATATACTGTATTGGTGATGCAGGCCTCATTCACTGAAGTACCTCTTTGAATAAATAACTCCTCAATGATCCATCTTAGAGCTTAGCTAATAAACTGAGGACTTCTCCTGGCACAGTAGGATCCCCAGAAATCACAAGGGACAAATGTCCCAGTGTCATGTCTTTTGGCTTGGTGGTGGGTGGAAGGCCTGCCTAGTTAGAACATAAAGGCACCTGAGAGGTGATTGGTAGCAATAGATGCACATCTGTTGGAGGAACCTCACACTGAGTGAGTCTGAGTGTTTGCTTCGAATTTTCAGGGGGTGTGTTGCATCAAAATACAAGTTAGATTAACCATGAATCTGTACTTGTCAGTAGTGGTAGAGTCTTGGTCAGTGGCTAAAGAGTAGGTCCTCTCCTCCCCATGCAGCAAGAGAGCAATCAACATGTTGTCACTGCTTACTTTCCCTCCCCAGCCTGAGACCTGGATAACTCAGCTTCAGTGCTCCTGTCCCCAAGGGGTTCTGGGAAAAAGCTTTCCTTTGGGGTGAAGTGAAAAACATGTGTCTTTTTTTAGTTTTAGTCCTTTCTTGAGTGTGTTCAGGGAGAACTGAATGGCTGGTTTAGTGGTTCTGTGTCAGACACAGCTATGTTTTGTTATACATGTGAATATTTATGCTTAGAAGTATCCTGTACTTGTAAGTAGTTGGGTTTTTAACTCTTTGTCCATTTTTTACCTTTCTTCCCCTTGCTAGTGTAATAACACTACTTCCTAAACCTCATTCTTTTCCTAGGTACTGACCCCATCATCTCTGAGTGTTACTCCAGTAATAAAAAAAATAAAGACTTGTGGGTTATGGGATCCTTTATAGACCTGCATGGAACTCATCTGGCTCGGCTGGAAGGGGTCATGTAAACCTCCTGCAACTGTTAGAGTCTGTGTGATTTCACACCCAACAAATGTCAAAGCAGCACTCAGCTGCAACAGCCAAGTTTCATCTGTGTTTGGGTTAACCCATAAAAGAGCCCACCAAATTCCACATCAGTCATTTCAGCCTTGCAAGAATCTGGTAAACATTTTGGCAAATTTGGCTTGAACAGTGGCTCAAGAAAACCCTGTTTTTTCCCAAATTTGTGTAGTCTGACCAGCCTGATAGCTGGTCCATCCTGATGACAAATAATTTCTATTCCCTGTAGCTCTTACTTTGCACAGAAACATTTGAGAATGACAGCACAACTGCAACTTGTCCTCTTCAGGCATTTGAACTGCATTCACTTGCAAAGTTTTGGAGGATGAAAGGAGTTTCTCTGGTGAAGAGGACTGTTACCCACAAGCACAGTGGTGAAGATGGTGAGGCAGCACGAGATCCTCAGCTTGAAGAAGAGAGCAGGAATGGTGAAAGCCTTTTCACTGGAAAGCTTTGTGATGACATTAACTCCGGTACAACCCTCCAGAGTGGCCCTTCTCAGGCCATAAGGGATCTCACAGAAGGTAAGACTACTCACTTATCTAAGAGCAGAGCATGCCTGCAAGCTTGACAGATTAAAACAGAGCACGAAGAAGCACAGAATTCTTGGCAGATGTATATTTTCTGGCAGCAAGGTAATTCTGGTTATCAAACTGAAACAAACATAATACCAACCAGATCATGCTTCCAACAGTCAAGACAAGTGACTAGATTTTCTTCTGGTTCATTTAAATTTGAAGGTAGAAGTTAAAAGCTAGGTTAATTCCTGAATATAATGCTTTGAGAATTTAATGCAAAGCTCACAGAATATGACAGACACAGTTCAAATGTCATCAACTGCCCAATGCCAAAGGATTTATTCCCTTACAACACTTTACAGCTGAACCACTATGTCCTTAAAGGGCCCAGATCTCAGCCAGAGAGATCTCAGATTTGGATGTTCTTTCAAAAAATATTTGGTTCCCTTGTTGACCCTAACACACCTCCGTTTTTGGCATTCATTTCACAAGGGTATCAGAAAAAAACCCTGAAGCCTTGACCACCACTAACAACCAAAGCACCATGTGAGTGAACACCTCTTTGCACAGATTAAATTAAATGTTATGCCTTTTTTCTTACAGTTTTAATAAGATCTTGTGTCTGACCACACTCAGCTGTGTTGGAAGCACAAAACTCACCCAAACCACTGAATCCAAGAGGAATCACCCAAAGAAAAACGGGACACAAAGAAGAATAGGCTACAACCCCACTGACAAGCTGGATGGTATCACTTTGAGTGCCCTTGAGAAAGCTACACAGTATAACGTGTTTTCCCAACCCAGAGCAGCAGACAGGAGAGTGGGCAGCCCTTGGGGGAGAGAGAAAAGGGCAGGAATAAGCTAAGGATACCCAGCTGGGTGATGAGGAAAATAGTAACCTCAGTGCTGGAAAAAATTTACATAATCTCCCCTGTGAAATAGTATCAGATATAGGGTAAATGAAAATGTATTGATTTAACTTCTGCCAGCTAACAGCTTTTCAGGCCAAGGCCATGTATTATTTTCTTTGACTAGGTTTCCTGCCTCAAATCACTTGCAGTATTTTCTTTGCAGAGTGATAGCAACACTAAAATGTATCATTGCCACATATTGGAAGGCCAGTGTTGTATGCACAGTGCTTCCATCAATTATTTGTGACTCTCCCATTACTTAAGGTTCTGGGAAGTCTACAGAGGGATTTTTCTGAGCTGCTTTCAGTTCACTTTTGATTGGCCATAACATTCTCCACAGTTATCATGACAACCTTTAACAAGACCACAGTTGGAAATACTATTTTCGTGGGCTGTGATCTTGGATGGCTGTGCAGGCACTGAGGCCATTGCTGGGTCTGAAGTTGCACAGACATGAGTGACTTCATCTACAGATCACTGGAGATTTCATGCCAGTTACTTTTCAGTGAGTGGAAACACACAGTTGTTCTGGAAGCATTGCTGTTGAACTCTGAGGGTTATAAACTTTTGCAGGACCTTAGCAAGAAAGGTAAAAGAAAACCACTCCAAACAGATCCCTACAGCACCGTAATAGAGACACCCTTACCTACTCGAAGCTCTTGTCCAAAGACTGTTTTCTCTCCCAGCGCAGAGCAGTTCCACCTCCCGTAGCGGAACTGGTACTGGCACTCATTGATTCCCATTTGTGCCCCTTCCCCGATCACAATGATGGCATCAGGGCGGCTCTGGCAGATCGCTCGCTGCCGAGGGGCCAGGCCTGGGATTTTGTTGCAGATTATATTAGCTCCTAAAGCCACCACGGATGACAAAGCTCTGAAGAAAAAAGCAGAAAGACACGTTATAACCAAATTGAGGTGAGCAGGCGCTGCTGTGTGGCTGGCAAGGGGCTGTGCAGAAGGGGAAGGGCTGGAGGTTGAGTTCCTGTAATTATGCCAACTTGGCACAATGCCTCCGGTCTGGTATAGCAGCCTGGAAATTTTGCAGTAATTCCTAATCTGATTTGTGCCAGAAAAAACAAAGAAACTGAATTTTGGCACTTTTGTTTCCAGTCCTACACAGAGACATCAGCTTGTGAAATGTGGAAAGAAAGACTTATTCAAAATCAAAAAACAGTGAAAAGCAATCATCCACAAATCTCTGAAACTTGTGTCTACTTTGAATGCAGGTTCAGACTTAGTTTCAGTTATGCAGCCAGTTCATCCACCCCTCATTTGAAACTGTAAAGCACAATTTAGAAAATTACTTGACACTACCAACACTCTTGCCCATTATTACACTCAGGGAATTGAATGATTAATGAAGTACACCAACATAACTGTGGTTTTAGATCTGGCAAACATCATGGAGAACATAGGAGCAATCCTTAATGTGTGCCATCCAGACTAGAAACATTACCAGTTCTCATTCTTCAAGTATATTTTCAGAATTCATCACGAAATTTGCATATAACTTGCACCTGCCATATGTTTTCATTTGGGCACGTTTATTTTTCATTTTTCAGCTCACTTGTCAACATCTTTACAGGCTCATTTTTCAACATTTTTACAGATTATGTTTTAAATGGTAATATTTTGAAAAGAATAGGACAACATGGGTACACTTTTGGTGATGCCTCTGGTCACATCTAGTGAGTACCTGCCAGGCCCGTGTAGAGATGCTCCAGCTGGCTCTGTACAAGCAGACTGACTGCCCTGTGATCCTATTTCCCACCTTGAACACCAGACTAAGCCTTTCAACTCAGTGTTTAAAATTTGCCACTGGAAACGCTCCCTTGGGAAAATGCTGACTAAACAAAACTAAAGAATTATATAGGAATTTGTCAACTTCATCATAAGGTACCTGAAAAATTACATAAGTGCCACATTTCAATGAAATCAGAGTGATTAATTTTGCCATTTCAATAAGACATAGTAAAACCAGAACAAGGAGGGTGAGATTGAGAACTCTTCCCTGGACAAAACTAAATACTGCTAGTCCTGTGGAATGGAAATTCCATAATGATCCACTCTGCCTTTAATGGGTATTTTTGCGTAGTTAGTAATTCATGAGAAATTCACCACTTGTGGGTTTTTATTTATGGCAGCAGAGAGGGGTTATGGATGTAGAAACAAGGTATCACACAGAGCATGCATGCCCTGTTGTTCTGCATATTAAACAGAAGTAAGAACAAAGGTAGTTTCAATCTGACCCTCTCAGTGTTGGAGCAGGAGTGCTCAGACCTGCATCTTCAATTTGTGTTCCTCTGGGTGCTGAGGAACAAAGCTGGAACATCAACTGGAACCAGAGTCCCTGAGATTCATGCAGGTTTCGAGCTAAGGGGTTTTCTTCTGGCTAAAAGTATTTCTCCACTTTAAAATTAAAAAAAATAAAATTAAATAGTGATGTCTTTAAATGAAGACTCTCCCGGAGATGTGATAATCTTAAAGAAGTATTATGTTTGATATAGGGATAAGATTCTCTTTACAGTGGCTTATGACCTTTATGCTATGGCTTCAAAAACTAATAAAAATCATGGAGAAAAGTATCAATACTTATTTTTTTTCAAAATCAGACACTTTTCATTATTGGAAAGTAAAAGTGCTATTTTCTTTGAAAGATCATGGAGCTTTTCTCTCTCTGACTTCACTTTCCACACAAAGTAGGACAGACATTCTGAAACTATTGCAGTAAAGCACAAAGGAAAGCATTTTTCCTTAATAGGTGATGTGTCAAGTTCAGAAACACTCTTTGAAGACACTAAAATGCTGTGCCCCATTCTTACTCTATCCCCTCCGCCTGGCTTTGCCCAGTTCCCTGGGACAGACCAGGTGCCGAAGCATCCTGCAAGACCTTCCCACCTCGTAACCCATTTCCACTGCTGCTTTCCTTCCAGGAAAATCTAACCCTGAGGAAATCTGGGGTTGACTCCTAAGAAAGAGACATGCACAAGGCGTTCAAAATTCTGTTTGATGCTTGGCACACACACAAGACACACAGTTCTGGTCTTGCAGCTGCCTGATGGTCATCACGTTACTGAGGCTATGCCACCAACTTACTAGCAAAAATTACATCTAAAAGTTATTTGTATGTTACATAAATATGTTTTTTAAAATTGAAGAACCAATAAAAACTGTGCAATCATTTCCTGACATAATTTTTTTAAAACTGGTGGGCTTCCACAGTTTCCACTAACTATTCTCAAGCTGAGCAGCAAAACCTTACGACTTTCAAAACAAAGGAAAGCAAGAATTGGCCACAGCATCTAAACTTATAATTTTCAGTTAAGTTGCTTCCTTCATACACGTCACTGCTGTCTCATAATTAGGTTAAAGAGTATATTCTTTGGCCTCCCATCGTTTTTTGGAGCAGGCCTTGGTCAAAGTATTTTAATACAGTGGGTTGGTTTATTCATCCAGAAAATAAGCATGATCGTATCTGCTTCAGAAGGTATTGGGAGGGTGTCATAATTATTGTGTGCTTGTATTTTAACAATTAAACTGCAATTATTGGGGGTGGAAGGGGTCTTCGTTTTTCTGTTATTACTTCCAGAAACTTTCCCCTCTCTGGCCTGGACTTACCAGCATATTCCCTCAGACTTGTTTAGCCTACTTTTAAATTGTTACAGTGCCAAAAGAAATGCTGAATCATGAAACCGAGGTTTTGGAAAACTTTATTTTTATTAAAGAAATGCACCCAACAGCATTTCAAGCTTCCTCTCCTCTATTTCTTGTGGCGTCCCTTGGTTTGTGCATCCATCACACATTCAGGAGGGTTGGGCTGTGCTCCTGCCCCTTGGCAGGTTGAAGGCTACATTATTTTTTTCAAAGACAGAGATGGTTTCACTCTATAGCTGTCAAAAGGCAGACCCTCCATGCCACATTTGGCATCTTCTTTCATCTAATCTTTCTTTGTGGTGCAAATTGCCTTGATTCTTATCACCAGAAACTCCTGAATGTGGCATTTTGTTAAGATTTCTGATGCAGTTTACAGTAATTGCAACCATCCTGCAATTGTCAGGTCCCCACCATGGGACAGTCTCCACGTGGCTCAGTGTTCTGCTAGGTCATCCACATGGGCTATCCAATTAGACATCATCCACATGGCTTATCCAGATAAACAGAGTTAGTGGAATAATGGCTCATCTCCTAAGGAATTGGCATTAGTGTCTGGCATATGGAGAGCTGTCACATTTCTTCATGCTTATGCCATTAATCCAAGAAAAAAACAAGCACTGAAATTGAGCAATATCTATAAGCAGTTATGCCCAAATTTAAAAAACAACAAGGAAAAAACAACAAAAAAGCAACGACCAAAAAAAACCACAGGAAAAACCCAAACAACCCAACAACAGCAAACAAACCAAAACACATTCAAACAAACAAAAAAACCCCCTCATATCTGGGCTTGGATAGGGCCTTGCAGTTCAAACTTTCATCGAATTAAACCTGATGAACAAGATTTTGGGAGGCTTGGTTTCTGCATAAGAATTTTGAAATGTCAGGTATTTTACCCTTCAAAAAAATAACTAAGACTGTGTCACAGCAAGCAGAAATTCATGCCAGTGGGAGACAAGCTTCAGCTTATTTTTTGAAATAATGCTTGCTTACTTATGCAAAGACAGATGAATCCTGTCACAAAAAGAGAAACTTCTCCCTCTAAATGTATTTCCTGTTACAGTTGTATCTCCTCTGTAGGACCTAAGAAACTCCAGCTTCCCTCTCCACAAAGTGAAATGTAAATTATTAGATATTCTAAGGAAGATTTAAAAGTAAAGGTCCTTGAAATGCTTCAGAAATTAAACATTAAGGCCACTTGAGTTTTAAGAACTGCTTGCTGGAAAAGAAATATACTCTTTATTCCTGGTAGCTTGAGTCTCCGTTCTGTATTTGCAAAAGCAAACATTCACTTAACTTGAGCTCAAGTTATTTCATTGATTTCAAATGCTATCATGTCCTTGCAACTTCTGCTTAATCTTATATATAAGAAGGTCATCATGTGGACTGCAGTTTAGAGAGTCTTTACACAAGTGGAAAATATATATAGAATAAATCCTAGTAATGGACAGCTGTACAAGCACACAAGAAGAAAAAAATCTAAATTTTATTCTTGTTAAAAGAATCTGAATTTTCATAAAATTATGAAACAAAACTGTCTACTTATAGATGAAGAACAGTAACTAACCAATCTTTGGAGTTGTCCCCATGTTTCTGCATAGGCACAGATGGGTACTGAGATTTCTCCAAGGAGCTTTATATACCATTCTAACAAATACATGTCAAAAGATGTACAATAAGAGATTAAACCAACAACATATTGCATACAGATGCAACACTTAATCAAGTTGATTTTAACCTTTTGGCTAAAAAAAAAAAAAAAAAAAAAAAAAAAAAAAAAAAAAAAAAAAAAAAAAAAAAAAAAAAAAAAAACACTGAAAAATTGCTTTAAAAATTCTCTGCCAATCTGTGCTCCCTGAGCAAATTACATTTTATTGTAATTCAAGAACTTCTCCTCTCTCTCTTGAATTCCTGGCTGCACAACTGCACAGTGAGCACCTCCCACCAAGCCACCCTTACTGCAAGCCCTTGGATAGGCAACCATAGGGACACTGTGATCCCACCCCAGCTCTGCTTCTTGATATTCACCTGAAACTGCTGTTGGGCAGGGGGTTTGTTTTCAGCAAGAATGAAGGGACTTAGCCACAGGAACCCCCTTAGCAGCAGGGGAGTTGTGCAGCTTTTTGGCACGCTATACCGAAAACTTGCCCCACTATCTCTGACAAAAAATGCACATAGTGGGCTCTTTGTTAGCAGGAACCACCGAGGTATTTTGTGGTGACACTGCGACACATCTGAAACTGTACACCACTACCAAATGGTTGACTTAATTAAGAATTCCTAAGTAAATATTTTGAGTGCATATCAGTTGCAGAAATTGGCAGGAGTGTCCTGGGCTCTGAATGCCATCTGCATATGTTTAGGATTTCAGTTTTGTTTTCCACCCTGGCTTTGGGAAATCCTTGTTCGGCACATGTGTTATTGAAGCAGAAATCCAGTAAGGCTGCATGGTACAGCCTTGTGGTGCTCTCCCCTCTGCTGGGGCTCTGGACCTTGGGGCTGCACACAGCAATGTGCTCACTCCCACCAAATGAAAAGCAGGGGAGCTCACCCAAAAAAGTGCCTGATACCCTATGCAGTGTGTTTGCTGGCATGGTCAGGAATGAAAGAGGTGGGATAGGTGAGTTGAGGGATGACACACAAGGGCAGAGCATGCCTTGAGCTAAATGCCTGCTTGGGAGAGGAGTGGGGGCGTGGCCGCCATCCCTCTATGCCATAGTGAAGGGGGTACACAAGCAAAGGCTTGGATCACACCCTCCCCTACCTGCCAGCTGGGATGGCTGCTATGAAGCCAGCAGTGAATCATTAGGCTTCAGCAAGAAGGAGGGGAGATATTGCCTGGGATGCCGTTCACAGATCAGCACCAGCAACCAGCACCACCCTCCTGCAAATTCCTACTGTTCATTGAGCAAGAGAAATCTGATTTTGACACGTATCTTATTTGCTGTGTCACTGGTCCACTGCAATAATTTTTAATAACCTTTCAGTGAGGCAACACTCGATATGCAACAGCAGGATATCTTGAAGACTGTTACATCTGTAGTTTACCTGTATTCAACTTTTTTACACTAAAGAAAGGCTCATGGAGAACAGAAATGCCTCACAGGCCTCATGTGTCCTGTAGTAAAAGCCATACTAGCAAACGTACATTTCCATTTTCATTGGACATTCACTGCCCTCCAGAATTTTCGCAGCAAATTACTACATAATGAGGATTTTCTTTCTTGTCTCGAATCACTTTACTCTAGGGGCATCTTGTTATATGGCAGAAAACACATCCTGAGATATTAAAATTTATGAAAATAAAATCAGGTGTTAAAATAGCTGAAGTGTGGCAAATAATGATTCCAAAGGAATTTATGTTTCAAGAAGTGTTTGGTTTGCTAAACCAGAGAAAACTGATAGGCCAGTGCTAGAAAGCTGCAGGAAGGCAGTAATTCTAGCATTCTCCTGGGAAATTCATGGAAGGCTGGAATACTCCTGCTTTGGTCTTGTCAGTGATGAAGGTGGTGACATACATAGTGTAATTGAACTTATCCGAATAGGCTTAATGAAAAACGGTGCTGATATAAAATTATTTGATTCCTTTTACAAACAGAATTTTATCAGATTTAGAAATCAAACTAAAATACATTTTTTTACTCAAAGTTTTTTTCTGTTGTTTTGGTTTTGGTTTTTTTTTGTCTCTATAAACACCATTAGCAGGACTTACCAGTCCAGTTCTGCAAACATGCACATGCCTTACCTTGCAGAGTACCAAGCAGCTTCCACCCTCAGTAACAACAAAGTCCATTCCTCAATGCCAAGATGCCCCTTAAACACACACAGCTGGTGTTGATGTCTAGCACTATAATTTGCCTTCCACCCCTTTGCCACTAGAAAGAGCTACACTGATATCTAACAGCAAGGCACAGAGCTGTTTGCTGAGCAGCAACACACCACTGTGGAAAGCAAAGTTACCTTGCAGAATAACTGGGGTGAGATATTGCAGTTCTCCTGGCATAAAATGCAACTTTGAAATACAAAAGTGACTGGAAGAGATAACTCACAGATTTTCTGCATCTATGCAGAAACAATTCTATATAATAGAAAAATAAAAATTTCACACTTCTATATATGAAGTCTATGGTTTTGTCATCTTTTTCATATAGTAAATAAGAACAAATAAGGTTTCTCCAATTACATACGACATATATATAGATATGGGCAGTTTCCAAGCTTTATCAATTCCAAGCCTTAATTAAACTTAAGTGAAGTGCATATTTTGGCTCTGACTAAAGTTTAGCAGTCTATTCTGTTTGGAGAACAGATAAGAGGAAGGAAAAAACAGAGACTCTTCAGGCAAAGTCCAAGATTTATCAAGACCATATCCTGCTTAATTTGTGAGATCTGATGAAACCCTGTCACAGTCCTACCATGCATGTCCTGCACAGAAGCAGCTATTTGCTGGTTAGATCATTCTAAAATGCCAGGTATGCCTTGTGGATTTGAAACCTTTAAGGTGAACTGTTACTGGAATCTATCTTAAAATACATGCTTCATGATGTTTTTCATTAAACATTGATGAAAAACCTTAACTTTTTAGCTTTGTATGCATAGGGTTTTCATGAATGTTATACAAAAATTGAAAGAGGAAAGCATGTAACAATGGGTCTACAGGAAAGGCTCTTCCTTCCCAAAATGAAGTCAGCTGGCTTTACTGCTGTCATGGTTCAGGTAGGAACTCATCTTTGTTAGGCTCTGAGCAACCAATGAGAAAAAAATCTGAAAATCTACCAGTGAGACATTATGTTGGAGAATTTAGTCTTTTGTGTTAAAATGTTGATACTCCATTGCAGTGTCTGTTATTCATGAAGATCAAAGTCTGTATTCAGCTCTGAGGTACATCTGAAAAGCCATAAAAAGTTGTCTCAGATGTTCTTTTATTATTAAGGTGGAGAGGCCACATTGACACTTCCCATAATGTTGACTTCAGACAAAATGCCAACTGAAGGCTGCTATTTTTGCACAGATATATGACCACAAAACAAGACTTACTGGTCTTGAATTAGCAGTTGAGGAGAAAAAAATTAAATTCTCTTTGTCAGTGACATTGAATTTTTATCCACTGAATACCCCACTATGATGAACCATAATTTATTTCTTTTATTCCTTCCCTCACCACTGTTTTCATGGTGCTAAATCTTTCCTAAAGCCATAAAAAATCAGGATATGGAATTAAGTAACATGCACAAACAAAATTTAAGCAAAAAGCCCATAGGCTTGGTGCTGCCAGGTTTACTTACTGGCTCCTACATCTGGAATGCGATCATTGCTCAAACCAGCCACAGTGTGTGTTGTCCTCATCTTCTCTAAATACCTCACTTCAGGCAAGACCATTGTCAGGGGGACAAGGAACAGAATGAGTTATTTCGATGTTTCTCTACGCTGTTGAAGCTTTGGGATGACAGACCATCAGAAGGGCAGCTCCTTCTGCTCTGGTGTGCAGCAGGCAAGGAAGTGAGTGGAGGTGTGAGGACTGGGCGCATCCTTGGCACCACCCAAGTGGGACCAGGGAGATCACTGGCACCTTGACATAGTCACAGTTTGGTTTTGAAGCCTTGAGCCCTCGTGTTTTTCCTCCTCACCCACTTTCACCTTTATGTCAAACTACAGTAGTTGGGGGACACTCATTCATAGTGAAGACACTTGCATTGCTCTCAAGATGTGGGAAAAACTGGGAAAGAAACACAAAATCTCAGAAGCAGAAACCGTGGACCTCTCCAGGTTTGGCATGAATGAGTAAGAATGGGAAAAACTGTGGGGTTTTTTAAATGTTTTTAGCATTTCATTTCAGAGTTTATTCCTTCACAGGAGAGCTGTGTGTGTCTGCACAAGGCTGAGTGCTGGTGCAGACGTACCTCTGTCTGAGACATGGGATGAATGTACAACTACTGTCCATCTCCAGCACCAAGGACAGGAGGGAAGATGTGCTTTCCACATGACCTCGGAAAGAAACAGGTGCCGCTCTGCTCCTCAGAATCATGGTATGGTTTGGGTTGGAAGGCACCTTAAAGCCCATGCTGTCCCACCTCCTGTCATGGGCAGGGACACATTCCACTATCCCATGTTGCTCCAAGCCCTGTCCAACCTGGCCTTGGACATTTCCAGGATCGGGGCAGCCACAGCTCCTCTGGACCACCTGTGCCAGGCCCTCATTTTCCACCGGAGCAGGTTGCTCGGATTGCCTAGGTACATGTTCTGCTCTGAGGTTTGGCAGGTTTGGCAGCCAGGAGGCTGTCCTAGGGCTGGACAGGCAACTTAAAAGAACTTCCCTGGGCTGGCTGCAACTTCAAACAGAAGTGCCCTGAAAAATCCATTTCAGCCTGCAAAGCTCAGCTAAGCTCTTGCAAAGCCTTGATTTAGGAAGGAAAATGCTTTTAGGACCACCTTACTAAATACAAGAGATACATCACAGATTTCAAGGTGCTAGATGTGTGGGTGACACCCTCTGTGTTTTCCTGGTCGTGTAGTTCTATTTAATTCCATGGAAAATTTGTTATTTAGCTGCAAGTCAGCCCAAGTCAATGTACCAGAATATCTCCCAGTACAAAGACTTCATGCTAAACACCAGATCCCAAAATAAATTAAGAAGGTAGAGGTGTTACACTAAGGAAGTTGCCTAAGAAATGCAGAGTGCAGAAATGCTACATTTGGTAGGTTTTGTATACTTTTAATTAATAGTTATTGAAAAGAAAAATAAAAAAATGCAACATAGTTTTAAGTAAATAGCAAATGGCACTTGGAAATTTTTTTTTAATAGTCTCTTAGTGTGTTAACTAATTTTGTCTCTCATTTTCTGAGTCTGTTCCCTGATGAGAAAATTATTTGCAGCCTTTATTTTACCACCACACCAGCTGTAAGCAAAACTGCTTGGCACTTCCATGGAGCAGGCCTGCATTCCCTGCACCCAGCAAAACTCCCACTAGCTATTGGTGATCACACAGAGGGAAATTTTGATCCATCAGGTAGATAATATATGGTTAGCTCCTTACATGAATTATCCTACTGAAGTTATGAGACAGTTTGTCTACTTGAGATTATACATGTTGGTTAGACATGGAAATAGAGTTTGATCACCAGTTTGATCAGACCTTCAAATCTGTACCTAAAAGTTGGATATTACTATAAAATAGCTGCAGCCTGATAAAGTCTCAACTGTGGCAAAAAGTGGGGAACCCCTCAGAAACTGTGGAATATAAAAATATATCCCCTATGCAGATTTCCAAGAATTTAAAACATTATAGTATGTAGCATGCGGGCTTTCTGTGGACAAAAACTCTCTGTTTTATAATCTGAACTGTCAACACTGGCACAAAATAATGTGACACCAAACAGGGTGTCTATGAATGTCTAAGGTTTCTTTCAGCTACTTATTTCAAAATTTTAATTCTGAGTGATGTAAGAGGCCTGGTAAACCACACAGTAACTTTTCTAGTTCCCTGGCTTGTTAAGTCTATTCCAGGTGTTCAGAAGGATTAGCAAAAGTCATTTTGAGCTGTTTTTCTAGAGGGAGTTTCTAAATTTGGTATGCAGCCATAAAAATCGTGCATCTGTGTTATTATCCCAGTGGCCTGTGCTGGGTGTGTCCTTGGTGTTTTGCAAATCACTATAAGCTTATGAAAGCAGCTGGATGGAATACTTCTCCTTCTAAAATCCTCTCTTAAAAGATCCTGCACAAACTGTCAATCATACACACACAGGCATTTAACTGCTTTTTTAGTTAGGTGGAACATTGACCCCAATTTAGCTGCTTCTTTACCTTCATGTTGAAGATGCTGCTGACTATGGGCATCTCGAATTTCTTTTTCCTCCGGTTCTCTTTCTGAATCTAATAATTTGAAAAAATCCCTTTATGGCCATGCAATCCGAAGAATGAAGAGATTTAAAGAGGTAAGTGATAAGGATTGTTTGGGATTTACAGCTGAGCCTGCAGAGGTGATACTAAAACAGCTCTACCCAATCACATGCAATCTATGAGGGCTATAGGCAGCTGGTGGCACACAGTGCCAGCCAGTGAGCACTCAGAGCAGGTTAAGCCAGGCTTAACAGCTACATCTGAGTCACACTCTAGTCTTTAGTCAGTCCCACACTCTCACAGAAATCTCCTTTCACCGCTAACCAATTACTCTCATTTTTCTCCCTGATGCTACCATTCTTTTGCCACTGATCTTTTTAACTTTTTACCCTTAGGTAAAACAGGAATTGAAAGAGAAGTGCTAGTTTTCTGTCTGAATTACATTTCCATAAGAAGTTCCATAGAAGAAAACCTTAAGCTAACAGCAGCATCACAGACTATAAGGAAGCTGAAAAATTACCAAAGTTTCATAAAACTCTGTGACTTTGATATTTTTTAAGCACTATGGCATACTCAGAAGATGAGTTTGTTTTAAAAGGGTTGTGGTCATAGGCAAGGACAGCTATGGACATTTTCTAAGATATGGAGTCTGCAGCCTGCCCACTCAGTTCCCCCCGTGGTTACCCCAATGCTGTGATATGCCTTTGTACATGGTGTTAGGCCAAGAGCACGCCTGTCTTTAGGCACTACAGGAGAACTCCTGCACCAAGAGATCTGAAAGCACATGCCAAGGCATGTCAGACTGGCAGCTGTGCGTGGAGAACTGGCCCCTGTGTGCTCACATGGAAAGGCTCCTGTTGGGAGGCTATGAATGCTGGAGGCTGAATGAGCTGCATTCCCCTGAGAGAGCTTGGTGAGAAAGCAATGAAGTGAGCACATCTGTCTGAGTGGTGCTGGGAAGGCACAGGATCCACAGAAGGGAGCAAACTGCACAGTAAGTGACTTTGAGGAGACAGTAGTCCATCCACCTTACCTGAGCAGGATCAGCTACACCTTTCCCACTCCTGACAGGCACTTCATACCCTTTATAAATCATCCAACCTAAATTTTCCCTAAAACAGTGTTGGGCACTGAACATGCTCCCTGGGGAATGGTCATGGCTTCAAGGCTGACAGAACTCAACTCAGGCACAGGGTACAGTTCTTGAGGTTCTCCTGTGCAGGGCAAGGAGTTGGACTAGATGATCCCTGTGGGTCCCTTCTTATTCAGAATATTCTAGTGTTTCTATTCTATGAAATTTCTGCAACCAAAGCTCAGAGCTTCCTCTCTGATACCCAATGGGAACAGAATATTTTGTCCCCAGAGGCCTTGCACTATCCTTTACGTTGTTTATAAACCTTCTGCAGAGCAAAACAGCCTTCATTCAAATTTTCCTCTCACGCATGAGATCTCTGATCATTTCTAACCCCCTTTTCAATGTTCCCTCCCACTGGTCCAAGCTCTTCTGCACAAAAAGATAAACTACACATCATGACTGGAATTACATTTCTCTCTTCTCCTCTCAGGGATACGAAAACAAAATAACTGGTTTTGCCATTCCATGCCTTCAGCTCCACTTAATAAAATAGACTTGACACCTAAAGTGGCTCTTTAGTCCTCACTTTACAGTGAATTACCATTGCTTCTGAGTTCTTCAGTTCCTACATGGACTGCATTACAGCTGTGAAAACAAGCCCAAAATTATTTTGACTCCTTGTGTCTCACCCCCTCATTAGTAGAACAGTAGCAGCTGAGCAATAAGTGTCCAGTTATGAGCACTCCTTTGACTTGCAGCATCTGACTTCGAGAACATGGGGCAGATGGAGGAGAAGTATGGTTAAAAGTGTAGAAAAACAATTTACTTACATTGTGCTTAATATTTACATTGGAGGTTTTACTGTCTGAGACAGGTCTAGTAAAAATATCTTCACTAAGTACCTAAAATACACAAAGCTTGTGTTTTAAAAGCACCTATTTTAAGAGTCTTAAAAATATTGCATATATTGCCTCCCAGTGATACACAGCCTGAATAAGTCTACACCAAGTTTCGGTG
This sequence comes from Cichladusa arquata, assembly GCA_026413545.1. Classification (NCBI taxonomy): domain Eukaryota; kingdom Metazoa; phylum Chordata; class Aves; order Passeriformes; family Muscicapidae; genus Cichladusa; species Cichladusa arquata. The sequence goes on along the minus strand of JAOTQP010000870.1, from coordinate 57,481,953 downwards.
CAGGATTGAGTGGAATTACAGCATAGGAATCAATTTTCCCAATAAACAGTAGCCAAAGTAGGCTTGACGTGTTTTGATTTCATTGCAGTTCTGAGAATCAGAGCAACTGCTCAGGAGAATGAGAATTGCTCCAGCTGGAGATCTGTGAACTAACAGGATGAGGTGGCATCACTTCCAGCCTTACTTAGCCATTCTCTTACGTCTCCAAACAAAGCCAGAGAAGTTTTTCGTGTAAGGAACTACATGTGTTGGTGAAAAAAATGTCTTTTCATTGCAGGCTTAAATACTGTCACACTTTGTTTAATTTCTAGGCCAGTCTGTACATTCAAGGGACCCTAGGAGTTAAGATTTACAGTTCAAATCATTCAATGCTTCTGAATTTTCTGCAATTCGTGGATTTTCTATAAAGCATGAATGATATAAAAGTTTCTATCCAGTAACACTTGTAGAATTAAGCCAGTGTTTATATTTTTTTCATCCTACTTCTGAGCATTTCATCCCTAGTAAAAATCAAAGTGCCTGATTTTATTGGATTACCATTGCATTATGCCATTAACATGAATCATTAAACTCCAGTTTCTCTACCTCACACATAAAGCATTTGTGCCATATCCTCAAGTTTTCCTAGCAGAGCCTATATGATACAGGATGAAAGTTTACTTCCATGGCAGAACAAACATGCAGCATGGGAAAGACATTACTATAAAATAAAACCAAGTGGAAGCTGAAAGCCCAGAGTAACCTTGAGAGCTGAGTTTTGGTTTCTTTGGATCTTTAATCCCCAGAATGGCTCCATTTTTTTTCTTTTTTTTTTTTTTGTCCAAATTGTTCACCCAGGTCTAATGACCATTGAACAGTCTGGCAGGCACTACACATGAGATAGGATTAGGAGGTCATGGGTTCAGTCCGTAAGTAGGACCACTCACCCCTCTCACAAATCTACTCAGTTGACAGACAATTCTTTGTGATGAGTTGGCCACCCATTTGGAGGGTCAACAGAATTCTCACTTATTTTGAAAATTTGACCATAAGACACAAACTGCCTTTCTGTGTGGGGAAGCCCACCCCACAGACAGGGAAAAAAATCACAGCTCATGCTGTTCAAAATCCATCTTCCCAAGGCTCTTCCTGGGCTGGCCAGTGTTTTCCAAGCTGAGTGCTTTTATTCTGTCTTCCGGCATGTTCTAAAAAATACTTACAGAATGCTAAAAATCTTTGTTTTAAAGGAAAATCTACTGCACTAATGGACATACAACATATGTATTTGTTCAGCTACTTTAATGAAGAGAATGTTTTGCATGCTTTCAGGAAAAAAAGAATTATAAATAATACCTTAATGCCATGTCTTAAAGTATGCTTTAGAACTTTCCAAAGCATCTTGTTTGTTATGCTTCAAAATTTTCTGTCACCAGAAAAGAAAAAAAATCCACAGCATTCCTTCTGTCTTACAGAAAGAGAGTAAGAAAATCGCCCCTTTGGGGTTTTTCATTTGGTGTTGGGAAAACTATAACTTTATGAAGGATCTGATAACTAACCCATATGGGGCATGATCCTGATAATACAATCCAAACATCACAAACCAACTCCCAAAAGCCAACAAAAAACAGTGTCTTTGTTGTAGAACAAAACAATGAGATTTCATGCTAACCCAAAATCCAGTTTCTCTGGAGATATGAAATGCTTAATTCACAATGAAAATAGATGGTGATAGATGATGACGCATGTCCTACAGTTTGTTGTTGCCTCCCACAACATGATGAAACAGAGGGCTTGATCTCTTGTGGTGTTAAAAATCCTCTGACATTTTTTGGAATCAAATAACTGACGGAAAATCAAATAATTAAACTTGCCTGTGTAGAAACCCTGTAAGTATTAACTAGATGTTGTATTTTTCTGTTTTTTCTGTTTAAAGTTTTTCTGCATTTTTTCTGTACAAAAACCATCCTAGCTTTTTTGGGGGGGTGGGCAAGACATCTGCTGGTTACTTAAGTAAAATGGCTTAAGTAAAGCGTTGATATTTCCCAGTTCAGATTCAAATTACTCAGCCTAGAAGTTCAGACATAATATTTAACTCTATGGCCCAAGAGGACAATCCATGAATATAAAATCTGAGCACACGTGTCAGAGGCCTGCAACTGTTTTGAGACTCATCTGGGGACATAAATATTGTATATTTATGACTTATCTGTATGAAATGCATACAAAGTATAGGTGAATGTGGGTTTAACTCAAAAAGAAAAGGCGTAAAATTTTATGTGTTTCTTAGGGTTCTCTCTGGCTGGAGAAGTCAAGCGGTGCCAGGAGAGATTTTGGCCATAACCTACCAAAGAAGAATTTTGCGTGGCAAAAGAGCCAGACTTATGAAATAGGCTCATTCAGGGCTTTCTAGAAATGGTAATTAATGAATCCACACTGCATAGAAGAGATGATCCTCCTTGTTTTACTAATAGAGGAAAACGTGATTCACAGATATAGAGATTTCAAATGGGAAACTTGACCTTATAATGATTTTTATACCATGGACTACTTTTGAATCATAACTTGATTCATGATAAGTTCCCTATCCAGTTTGGTTATTTAGCTCAAAACCACCATTGTGCTATTTCAATTTGTTTGTCTTTCAGTGAAAGACAAACATTGACAGCCAGTTCCTAGGTGAAGGGATTATATTCTCAGTTCTGCCAAATATTCAGCAGTATATCATCATGAATGTCCAAACAGCATCACTGCATGAAACTCTAACACAGAGAAATGTTAATCATGAATAGAAATGTTTCCCATGCCAAAAAATCACTCACTCAGAAGGAAAATGTAAACCCAAAAGAGAGATCAAATACCATGTGGTATAAGGTCCTAACACACTGCAGCCAACTAAAGTCACTTTTACTGACTGAAGTCTGCAGCAAGGCTGAAATGGTAATAAATTCCAGGAATAAAACAGGACAGACCAGAGAAAACTGGAAATGTTGGGAGAAAGAAGTGTCATAGAGTGAAGCTTCTGCTCCCCACCATCAGTGTCCCTGTGTCCATGATGTGGTCCCAGCTGTGACAGCACCAGCAGAAGCTCTGCACAAGAAGAGGGAAGCGACGCGGTGTGGCCTGAAGCAGCTGCTGGTCCATGCCAGGCACCACTGACTGCACTGCCAGGGGCACCCAAGCCAAGCTGGATCTGGGAATGCCAACAGCTGCACTGTGCCAGCATGCCAAGATTGATCCCAGAAAAGATGGGCAGAGAGGATTGAGCTGCTTGACCTCAGATGACTCAGTGTGACAAATACAGGGCTTGCAGAGAAAAATAAAACTCTGCATAGCCAACATTAAAAAAAAATGTGATAATTCAGTGTTTGCCTGATGGCTTTTTTCCCAGTTATAAAAAGTTTCTTGCTCAGCTTTTACAAGATAAAGCCAGTGTATTCTTTTTTATGCAAGAGTGAAAGGAGGGAAAAAAATTCTGGCACGCTTCTTTTGGTAAGTTTCTAGAAACTGATATTCTTCCTCCCTTATTTCCCTACCCACATGCAATGACTGCTGTATTCACTGCTGAACTGGAAAAATCTTCTCTGAGGAAGAGAGAGTTCCTGTTCTACAACCAGTAAGTCCTGGAATTCTATGTAGAGACCATCAATGAGGCAATGACAGATAACAGCTGTGGTGTTCTGGGTTCTGGAAATTATTCCAAGGCTGGCCAAACTCACATCATTCCAAACTACTAGTTTGATCTGAATCAAAAATGTGAAAATAAAAAGCTGTATTATATTTGGCTATAATAACTTATCTCATTGGCCACCAATTCTTTGCATCTTCATGGGTTTAAAATTCTGCACAAAATACCAAAATTCCACCCACATTCCCCACGCTTCACTAAATTTGGTGAACTCAAAGAGAAGTAAGCTAATACTTTCAAACTGCTGTTACTTCAAGCTAGAGGGGGTGGAATTAAATATCCCTGATACTGAAGCATGGTAAACTGGTGGGTAGCTTTTATTTTTGTCTTATTGACAGACTGTGTTCCTAGTGGCTGAGATCCTTGGGTTTGATTGCAAGCTGTTGACTTGCAAGCTTACAGCTGTCCTGGCCTGGATATAGTTATAAGAAAAGCTGTGTAGAAAGCTGCCAAATTGTAACCTGACACTGACTAAAAAGAAAACATGAAGAAATAGGTCCCTGAGAAGATCTTGTGAGTTACTGAAGCCAGGAATCAAAGCCGGACTCCAGCAATTTTTGTACTGCAACTTTATCAAGGAATTAAGTGGTGCTGCAGGAACTCTAATTTTATCCTGGCTACAATGTGTTCGTTTCCATAATTTCTTCTTAATTGGCATCAGCTGATGGTGGGATCCAAAATATCCAAAGCTTCCTTTGAGCATGGTGAGATACTGTAAAGGCTAATGAAATAATCTTCAAACCTATCCTGTGTGAAATAAAGAAAAGCCTAGAGTCTTAAAAAATTTTACTAAAATTCCCAGCAATAGCAATAGATGAGAAGTGAGACTCTAAGATGTGAATACTGAGCACAGTACTATGCAAAAAGCTGTTTGTTTTGAATTTGAATGTGGCAGTTAATCCAAAACATCCTCTAGCTTGCTAAGGTTTTAATGAATTTTAATGAAAAAGCTGATGAAAATTATCTTAATTGGCTCCCTACCATCTTAACTTAGTGACATCTTCCACATGCAACATCTTTGTCAACCAACCTCTTACTCAGCTCCTTGGTGATTACTGAAACTTAAAGAATCGCTCATTCCTTTTTGGAGACAATTCCAAGCATTATAGCACAATATAAAAGGAAGGGATTGAAAACCCATGCAAGAGCTTGTAGAAAACTGTTAGAGTTTCCAGCAGTTGTACATCTTTACAGGATCAAACCCAAGCAGTTGCTGGGCAGGGGATTCCGTTTTGCTGGTTTTAGTTGTCACTCCAGTATCTCCCACATTTCAGAAGCTTACAGCTTCTAAATGGCAAGGGAAGTCTCCATGACACACACTAAGGGCAGTATTTCACAACATTTACATTCCTGCTGTCTTTCTAAATGAAAGACCTTAGGACTATAATAGCAAACCATGGGAATGATAGGCCAGTTCATCCCATAGGACTGGATTTGAAACGAAAATCTGAGATGATCCTCTGGAATCAGACTCACAGAAAATCAGGCAACCTGACTCACACCTTGCTCTGCTCTGTTCACACCTGAACATCAGCTCACTTCATATGCTTACAGGCTAAGGCAGGTTGTGGGAAGGATGCACCCAGTAGGTGCAGGATATTGAGTCTCCTGGTCCTGAAGAGCAGCCTAAACTTGCTCTCCCTATTCACCAATTCTTCCAGAAGATCCACAGATGAGAAATGGAGAGCCACTTCTCCAGTGGCTCCAATATTGGATCAAAGTAACCAGATCTGGCCCTACTCTTGGCTCTGATTTGCTATGTTGGTTTGAGTGAGCCACCTCCTTGTCTTGTGCTGCTTCCTTGTTTCTTTGCAGTCTTAACTTCCTAGACAGAGTGTGAGCCAGGACAGTGACTTGCCCATACTTGCAATCTCTTCCATGCCACAGACTGAGTGCTAGGCATTAATTTATTTGAAAATTAATTGGAAGATATATATCAACTGACTCTCACATAGATACCACCAGGAACAAACAGGCTGACAGCAAAAAGGAGAGACATTAAAAATTAGAGTACCGTCAGTTTTAGTGCTTCTCTCTGCCATCCAAACTATCCTTTTCAAATTCCTTTAAATGATCATTTTTGCTGTAGCTGCTGCTACTCATTTGCACAGAAGAAAGATGTTGGGTTGGAATCTGGTTTTGCCTCTCTAGCTGCCCGTAGATTTTTCCTAGCTGAGCTGGTGTTGTTGCCAAAGTAGTAATTCTAAAACAAACCATCCCCCTCACTCCTGCCAAACATGTGTCAGTGCTTTCCAGCTCCAGAGAAGGTACATGAGTGTAGGCACAGCAAATCTTAAATATCTCCTTCAGGTTGCTCAGGAGTACTGTCTTAAGGATAATTTTCAAATTCAGCCATATTAAACAGACACACACTAACTAGCCTGTTAGTTACATGCCTAGGATACTAATGCTAGTTTGTGGATCAACTATCTCCCTCTAAGGATGAGAAGGACATCCAGAATATATTAAATCTCAAATTCTTAACATAGATGAACCAATTATAAACCCAGCACAAGTTTTGTGACTTTTTAAGTGCTGACTCTGCACTTGGCAATAACACACCTCTTCTCTGCTCCCCTGTCCTTGCCTGCTGCACGTTTCACAGGTCTGAAGGAGCTGAGCTCCTACAACACACTGAAACCGTGGTGCTGTGCCTTGGCTGGTGCAACTACAGGACACCCATATCTGCACTGCCTCTCTCTCAGGAACCAAGGGGCTGCACAATGCCATGTAACACTTTGTAGGACCACCCAAATCCCCTTTTGACTTCTGAAGAGGTCACAAATTCCTCATCTGAGAAACCCAGCTTTAAAGCACGTGCTGGAATGAATTTTGATTTTTCATGAGCCCTTTCCAAGACAAGCAGCCCATTACTTCCCATTAGTAGATTGCTCTAGTAATTCCAATTGAAACATAAAAGTAGGAATTTTTCTGTTTTCTACCTCCAGTCATTGATTCAGACACACATATTTGTCACAGAAGATAAATGACAGCCAAAAAGAAAACTGAAACATCTGCAATACAAAATACAGTTCTGCCCTATGACTCTGACAGTGGCATCTAAAGATATAGATGCTTTCTCCTCCTTCACTAACCAATCTCACTGCTTCTTCCTGGGTTAGTTAAATAGCAAGAGAGCAAGTTTAACCCATCTCTTTCCCTATCTTAGGTTCTGCTCAGCTGCTTGCTCTCTTTGTGCGTTCAAAAGATACTACAATGCTCACTCTACAAGTTTAGCCACAGCCCAGGGGCCTCTCAGATGGAAAGCTCTCACCTTTTCTGGCCTACATTATGGCCATGGAGCTAGGACTGGAAATAGGGGTGTTAATTACTACTGGTTACAGAAGTGGCCTGGTGGGTCCCATGGGAGAGCTGCTGTGAAGCCACAACATCTATTTTCTCCTCAGCCACCCAGCAGCTGTGGTGTGGTGATGTCCCCCAACTAATACTGCTCTAGACAGAATTTGGGCTGCTCATTGTGAAGTTGGGAGATCTCTGTTCAATGGACTTTGGTCAACCACTCTTCTATCCAGATATGTGCCTCAATATCCTGCTTCTGCTATCTACCACATTCATTCACTTACCCTGGGAAACACAGCCAAGCTGCTTTGCAGGCTGTACCTTTTACAAGGGTTTCTTTCTTAAAAAAAAAAAAACCCAAAGCAAATCCAGAAATTGCTGAGGCTGATTTTCTTCTTTCAACTAAGACTCAGCTCCACCTTGTTTCAGATACTGGCACACATATACACACGTACCTATGCTCCTACACACCCAGCCATTCACCTTCCTCCTCTGCTCCTGCAGAGCGCAATCAGCCATAGAAATTACAGAGTGTTCTAACGTCTTTATCTAAAAATACACCTTGTTTTAATTAGATCAAGAGTTTAGGAGCTAGGATGGATTTAATCCAGAGCTTGCAAGCAGGGTGCAACCTTTAGCAAACTTACTGAAATTATCACTTAGCGGTTTTCCATCACCCATGTAGCAGTGTTTTTCTTTGCCCTGTGAATGCTTGTATTTCTTTGGCAATACACAAAGTAGTTCTTTTTTTCTTTTTTTTTTTTTGTTCCCTGAAAGGCATCTAGATATGCCTCTTTGTTTACTGAGTTGTTGACACAAAGGAGTCCAGTGTAATAAGCCAAGTCAATGTATCTCTTCACTGCGAGTAGGACTAGCAGGATTAGCCTTCCAAAATGAAAGGGGTGCAATAAGCCAAATATCAATGTCATTAGAGCAATATGATGGATGAATTTGAGCAATGCCCCTAAAATGCCAAGCTGTTAAACTCTAGGATTTAACAGGCTTCAATTAACTTGGTAATTTAAAAGTGAGTGAGCCAATATATTATGATATATCATAGATAAAGCCTCAGAAAACCAAGTTTGAAAAGAACTTTTCCTTAAAATGGAAAAAAAGAAAAAAAGTTTACATCAGGGTTTTATGTCTTGGTTCATTCTGCCAGTTCTTTCCATTCAAATCTCTCTAAGCGTACATAATATTAAGTGATAGAAAGCACTACACTACTCTACACTAACATTTTCAGGTCATGAGGTCAAGCAATTGCAAGTCAGAAAATACCAGGACAAGGACTGACAGTGAAACTTGAATTCACCTGTCTCCTGTGCATGCACAGGAATGCAGCCTGCAGTTCTACAGCAACACAACTTTTTTTTTCCACAGGACCCTCTCATCCACTTGGTGCACAGGGTGGATGCACTCTCTTGATGAGGAATTGCATTGTCTTGCTTCCTCCTTGTTCACTGTGCACACCCAGGCTTTACCAGCATTTCAAACTCCATTTTATTGAAAGATTCTGAGCTTGACCTTGTCTTTTGTATAGTGATGATCAATGCAATGTGTGAGAGAATGGCAGAAAAATTATCCCATCATACCCCTTTGAGGACAGGAGGCATGATTCCTCCCACCTTAGAAATTCAGCAAGATTTAGCTCTGAAATATTCACTGGTCCAAGGAGTTGAATTTGACAACTCTAAGGTCTTCAGCCTTCAAAACATTTTTTTTGTCTGATTCTTCTGATGACTTCTGCAGCTGGGATCATTCCCCATTTCAGCAAGTCACATTCTGGGAACCTGAATTAAGCAACCAAATAGAGGGAATATCTACTACTCACTTAAAAACAAAAAAACTTTCATGCAGCAACACTCAAATATTTGACTCAGAGGAGTCTTCTGCTCCCCCTACACAGCCCATGCCCAGACACAGCCCCTCGAGGAAAGCCTACAGCCCAAAGCCACTTAAAGTAAATGCCCTGAGGCAGAAATACTGTAGAAACATGTGACTGGACTAGAGATCAGACACTAATGCACACTTAGGTGGAAACCACATTCAGGATCCATTGGCAGTTGGCAGAAAAAAAAAAAAAAAAAGAAAAAACTGCTAGACTGAAATTTTAATCCAAACGGGAACTTTCAAATACCAAACCTGGACACAACCTGGATACCAACTGCAATTCTCTGTTCAAAAGCATATTATGACAGAAATACGAAAGTCAGGGTAGCCTAGCTCTCTGTAGCCTCTTTTCGAAGCATCTTCTGAACTGTCTCATCTTACTGAAATTACTGAGGCAGAAATTTCATGTCACAGAATAGGAAAAGTCTTGACACCATATCAAATGCATAACAATTCCTCCTATAACTTCAGATAAAAATTTTCTCTACCTTCTCTGGTTTGTATGCATAGCACTCACATCTGTGGGCCAGTTTCCCATGTTTATATCCATTCTAAGTACTGGTACACTTCATTTACATCCTGTAAATGGAACCCGTTGAAATGGCTTAGGTGCATTATTGACAATTCCATTTGAAATTCACTGCATCCTGTCCTTCAGAAAATGGGAAAAAAACCCACTTCTTAATTTTGAGAATGCCCAAAATTTAGGCTTTATTAAATTGTAAAAAGGTTAGAGAAAACTCTGTGTTGTCTTACACAGTGTCTTGCTGGCTTCAAAGATGCACTTCTATCTTTTTTATTTCACAATGTCTGTTTTGTTATTAAAATCGAAAAGCTGAGTAAAAAGATTGTTGTAATGCTTATTCACCTCTCAATGCATTTTCTAAAGAAAGAAGATAAATGAATTGCTGATAGTCTATTTCACCCCACAGTGCAGGCCTTTGTAAAGGATAATGTTTTAAGTAAAAGCAGTAAACAGAGATCTCTGCATTGACCAAACTCCCAAAAAGAAACTTCAAGAGCTAAAAATGTTTCTGCAGACTGCCTCACATTTAGTGAGGTAGTCCCTGAAAACCAAAGTAAGCAAAACACATAACACTGAAATGAAGCAGCACTAGAAAAAAAAAAATAGTGTCCTGCAATGTTTTATGGGCAAAACTTACTGAGCTATGGAAAGAAAAGCCACTAGAATAAGAAGGGGTTTTCTTGTATTGTTCATGCATTCTAGCACCCGTTTAATAACAGATTACTGGGAAAAACAGCACAACATCTTTCTGGAAAAGCTAATCATCCAATCTTGTTGCCCATGCCACATAATTGCTGCTAATCCGTATTCCATTATGTCATCCTCCCCAATACTCCTTTCCTTGCGTTCATAGTCCTGATATCTCCTCTTCCTCCACTCATGTCGTCTTCTCTGGTCCTTCTAACCACAGGAAGCAGTTTTCCCTTATTACTTTCTGAAAACTGTGCTTGCTAAAACCTCTTCGGTATTTATGAGAACTATTAGTATCTATAGGGTTCAATTGACTCACACAGCAGCCCTTCGCTCTTTCATGGTAATTGCCTTCCACCCACACTCTCTACCTTCCCAGATCTGAGCTCCCTTCTCTTTCTCTCTCTCTCTGTCCCTCCCTGTGACTCACCCTCACTGCCTGGAAGTCCCAAGCACACGCTGGCAGCTCTAGAGATTATGTTCCCTCTGCCCAAAGTGCTGCCAAACTTCTAACCTGTTTGAGAAAACACCTTTGCTCTGCTTCCTTCTCACTTGTATATCGATAAACCGAAAAACGTTTTGCCTCAGGAACGGGAGTGGGTTGGTGTAAGTGGAAGCTGAGTCAGGGGAGGGTTAGGGTGGATATCAGGGAAAGGTTCTTCCCCCAGAGGGTGTCGGGCACTGAACAGGCTCCCCAGGGAATGGTCCCAGCCCCAAGGCTGCCAGAGCTCCAGGAGCATTTGGACAACACTCTCAGGGATGCACAGGGTGGGATTGTCGGGGGCCAGAGGTCGGACTTGATGACCCTTGTCTGTTCCTTCCAACTCAGAATGATACACTATCTCACTTTCAAAGAACTGTAGCCATCTGTCGATGTTGTCACACTCCTCAGTCCAGCAGTCTAAAGAAGGATGCCGCTGGTGCAGCACCTCAGAACTATTTCGATTTATGAGGTGCTGTACAGCTCCAATTTAGCAACCCAAAAATCCATGCAGCACAAAGACTGCCATTGCTGTATTTCCCCCACACTGCTTGGGTTCCTTGTATATGATAGATCACTGGCACAGAGCAGAATTTGGTCTCTGCCTCTTTACCATCCCATTTGCTCCCTTCTAATTCTCTTTCAGCTCAGCATTCAGGCAACCAGGCTAGGTCTAATTAATTTTAAAGAGAATTAAAAACAGATTGTTCACAGAATCATAGAACATCCTGAGTTTTGGTAGACTTCTTCACAGGGTCCTGTTCTCTGTCCATTCACAGTGCCACCAGATGCCACTGAGGGAAGCAACCAGGTGCACCAGGCTCACTCTACCATCAAGGAAAGAGTCAGACACCTCCCAGGATGATTCAGAACAGAGGTGGATTGAATTACCCCACAGACCAGTCTGTCTCTCCATTAACTGCAGGAGGCACCCAGGGAGACTGGACTCCTAACTTGAGAATCTTTCCTCATTGCCAAAATTTGGCTGTATGAATCCACCTCTGCATGTTGCTGCATATAAACATTCAAATAGATTGCAACATGCCTTCCACAGCTCCTTTTGTTCTTCTCTTTGTTTACCTCTCTCTTATCATAGCGCAATTGTGGTTTCCGCATGTTGAATTTTTCGAGGTAAAAATCCGACACACAAATAATGTATTCCACTTGACTTTGAAATCAACTCTGGATTTTAACATCAAGGCTAATTTTCTGTCACTCCACAGCAAGTCATCTCTGAGGAGCCACTCTGGTATGCTTAGGCTTGAACAGGAGGTACCAAACATTAGCAGTAATATCTGCAGTCCTTCTGAGCCACACAGGAATGCGTGATGTGTGTTATCAGCCACTCCTGGGCTTGATCTAAAGATCATTGAAAATAGCAGGAGTCTTTCCACTGGGTTAATTGGACGGGAAATTCAGTTCTCATAGCAAAATTATTCCTTTACAAGCTCATCAGTACATGACAGACAGGTGGGTTTCAAATGTTTCATGATAAAGGGGCCTGAGCTATGGCCATATTGAGGTGTCTTCAGGGGCCGTGTGGGTCTGGTCTTAAAGTCTCTTATGTCCATGCCTTTTAATCCTGATGGGTGTGCACTAATCTGCCTTTGCCAGGCTGGGGATGACTTCTCATAGACACAGGGGTTTCACAAGTGAAGATAAGCGCCTTTTCCAACACTAAGCTATCTGCTCCATCCAGCATTCTGCATTTGAATAACAGGGTGTCAAGCAATCTCAGACTTGCACTCCAATTTATGGCTTAGCTTTTCATTTTTATGCAATTAAAAGAAGTGGTAACATTTATCTGCTTTCAAAGAAGGCTATTTCTTCTTCCTCCCCCTTACTGCAGCTCCACACTCTCCTTTTCTATCAGCTGCGTCTCAAACTGGAAGGGAACTGGAGTAATTTGACTCACATCGTTAAAAAAAATTATTGTATCAAAAAAATGCAACCTGAGCCAAAACCCATTTAAGTCTACAAGTCTCTGGGGACTTCAAAGAAATTACTGTTCTCACTGGCAATGAGTATATTAGGAAGCCAGTAGTATCCGAGCTTCCTGTCTTGTGTTAGTATTAGTGTTCCTATCTCGTGCAGAACCTTGCCAGTGCATGTTTTCCCCTTTCCTTCCCTGCTAGACCAGGGGATGGGCAGTGGGTGATGACCCCATGGGTGCTGGTGAGTGAGTCTGCTAGAAGTTTGGGCAGCTCTAGAGCCCAGCTTAAAATAAATAAATAGCAAATGTTAGAATGGCAATGAATGGGAAAGGACAATGCTGGGGTGACCACCCCCAGAGCAGAGACGGAGAAGATCAGGAATAAAGAGTCACACCACATCTTTGTGTATGGATGAGGTGGTGAGGCAGCCCTGGGGGCACCTCTGTGAAAAGAGGCACTGGGAAGGGATCCAGGCTATAGCCATAGCCAGGGAATGTGTGCATCTGTGGCTGCATGTACTGGCATGCAAGGGAATGAATGTTCTTCAGGCCTTCAGAGAAGGTGACTACCTTCACTAAGCTTTTAGCCATGCTAGGAATGGCTTCAGAGACAAATAATCAAAAAGAAATCTGTCCAGCAACTAGATTTTCCAAAGAGTTGAAAGACATATTTCCAGTCTGATTTCCTGAAGAGCTCATATCTCCTTTGGACAGTACATGACGTTACACATTCAGCACATTCCGTGTGCAGATTTGCCGCTTCCAGTTTTGCTGATTGCTGGCAGATTCCCTAGAGGTCTGAGCTCCTGTGCTAAAGGCAGCTCTTAAAAAGAGCAACACGAACTGTGTAAGCAAAGAGGAAAGGGACAAACAAAACATCCCTGGTCAGAAAAAAAAATGTGACTTAAAAGAGTCTGATGAAGCAACCACCCACCCAAGGGACCACGCTGTGACTGAAGCATACACGTCACTGGTGGCTGCTGATGGCACTCAGCCTCTTGGTGCTGGCCCTGTGGAGTACACCAGGCATGGGCTTTTGACATGCTCTAAACTGTAGGTGGAAAGTTTTAAACACTCATATGCTCCCACCGAGTTCAAACCAGAGTCTGGATACTCCCAGACTCGAGCATTTCGGTGAAATTAGGCCACAAAATGCCAGAACTGACCCTAGACAGGAACCCAGTAAAGCAGATTGCTTTGTTCAGCAAGACACTGATATCACTTACACTGTGGTGATATCATCTGCTAAGCTGTGGAAATCCTCCTACAGTACTTACCCAGCACCTTTGTACCCATTAATCCAGGCTCCCTGGAGCCACTTCTGAAGCCCCAAACCTAAGCAGCAGTTATAAAACCACCAGCACATACATAAACATATTTCCCCCCAGAATCAGTATTTCCTACGTCAGACACAATAGTCAGCCTTGGATGACCAACAGGCTTCATGTGTAATATCTCATAAGTCATTTTGGCTGGAAAAGAGCATGCTGCACTCCTGAGGAGCTAGGAATTGTCTTCTGTCTGTTTCCAGGCCTTATGGGATCATATGACTCTGCAGCAATCCACAGTTTTACGTAGCTTACGGCCTCAAGTTGACTAAAAAGCACCCCTGGTCCCACACATTCTCATTCACTCTGTGATCTATAGCTTATGAGGCTTTCTATACTTGCAAAAATACAATTTCGTTTTCTCCTGATTGCAAATAACATCAGACAACAAAATGGTCCCAGAGCTGGGTGGGATAAAGTGAGAGGATATGATCAGAGAACCATTAAGGTTGTAAAAGACCTCCCAGATCGTCAAATCCAGCCTGTGACCAATTCCTAACCTGTCAATCAAGGTGTTCCTTGGACACCTCCAGGGATGGAGACTCCACCACCTCCCTAGGCAGCCACTGTCTACAACGCTTTCCATGAAGAAATTCTTCCTGACTTCCAACCTTAACCTCCCCTGGCACAGCTTAAGCTGATGCCCTATTGTCCTGTCAAACTGAAGCTGAACTTCAATTTTCAGATCTTCATCAAATGACAAGTCATCAGAGCAGTGCCAGCCAAAAGGATTTTGCACAACTGGGCACTTTCACACCTCCACAATGCCAGTACTGCATTACAGACTAGAACCTGAACTGTCAGTATTAGAGACACCTGGCTTTGGAGGGAGATGAGCATGACCAGCAGTAAAAATAATGTTTTATAACTCTCTCAGGTATTTCCAAGATAAACCTTTTTCTGTACAGAGCATCACAGAAGAACACAGAAGGCAGGTACAGAATTACTGTGGGTGTGGCAATCCCATCCCAGCTCCAAGCAGGAGCACCCACAGGGCTCCCTTGTGCCAGGTGTGGGGCTCCAAGAAAGCCAGCCCTGGAACACTTGCTGACAGAGGCAGCAAGGCTTTGCTGCCAGCAGCTACACACTCCCAGCAGCACTTTGCACACACACTGGCAGGGTCTCCCACAGACAGAACCAGGGCCAACTACAGGAACATGTCTTCACTTACTGCTGGAGCTGCAGCCCCATTCTGATCACTGATGCTTCTGAAATGAGTTCACTAGTCCTTCAACACACCAGCTACTGCAGCTGACTGCTCCCTTCAGCCTGCAAGGAGCCTGGAACCTTAACTCCAAGAGAAACATGAGCTGGCTATTTCATGCCACAAATCTGATTTTCCTGAAATCTGGCAGAGATGGTAATTAGTGTGCTTAATCATTTCACTCCTAGTAATGCAACCAAAAGCTTTTAGGGAATGTGCTCAGGGATCACTTTGAGTTGAAGTAGCATCTAAAAAGGATGCGGCATGGAGAAGATTCCTCAGAGCCATTGCTGATGCAGGGCTTAAGGAAGGAATTCAAGCTCTGAATCTTGGCATACAGCCCTGCTCCACCTCCTGTCTAAAAGATATCCCAGGCACTCAAACTACCAAAATCCTTTCCTATGGAAACTTCCGAAGCTTCAAAGGTGCCACTTTCAGATCCTTGTGTCCCAATCACTACTTCTCTTCTGACAGCCTCTTGCATCAAGGAAACAAGAGGAAAGGATTCATATTGTAAAATTAAAATTTGAAGCAACAAAAAATGCCATGCATCCTATCAGAATGTACAAATGCACAAAATAAGGCTTTTAATAGACAAGAGGTCATGCCCAACCAGATATAATTTAAATGCAATCTTGCTGCAGGTTTTATGAGAACAACTCCATTTGTTTTCTCTCTCTTAAAACTCGAAATTGTTTCCAAAGTGTCAGCTCTAATGAGATATGAGATTTTGAACAGTATTGAAGTTAGACCTTGGAGCTAGTCCAGCTCCAGAAGTGGTGCAATATAGAGGAGAAGAACAAGCAGACATGAAAACATTAATGAGAATGCATTAGTATCTTGAAGGAAGAGGGGCACATGAGTATCATTCAGGGGCACCCATATATCAGCCTGACATTACTTTCCCTCTTTACACTCCAGAATCATTAGCAGCAAAGATCAGACACTTTTCTGTCTCGTCAAATGTGCCAGTAATATTTGAGAATTCCCTGCTCCTCAGTGGTTAAATTTTTGTCCTTTGCAATTTCCAGATTTCTGAGAGAACTCCTAGTGACAGTTGTAATAATATTCTGTAAAATGTTGTGGTGGTGATTCTTTGAATGCCTTTGTGGTTTGCTGTCCAGAGTTATAATAACCTATGCTTGCCCAGATATGTGTTCTCAACTTGGAAGCAGTGGAGCCAGAATTTACTCTTCTGCCTGGGCAACTGCACGTGTGTGCCTGCATGTGCTGCTGAACATGGGAGCAAGTCTCTCTCCAGGTATTTGCCAGGTGTTTCCTGCTCCCTGGGAAGTGTATTTTGGGGTTCACATCTTTGGGAAAGTGAGTGACTTGAGGTTTATTCCAAATAGAAGAATACACCAATGGGGATCATAGGTGTTTTCTGAGCCTCCTTTGAGTTTCATGTGTTTCTCTTCCTTCCAAAGAAGGTTATTTCCTTCCTTGATCATTTTATTTTAGAAACAATAATAGAGGGAAGAGAGGAGGAGGAGAGAAAGAAAATGCAGCTCCCCAACTGCATGGCAAGACTGAAATGGCATAGCTACACTGAGATAAGCCTTGATGACATAGCTTACTTCAGATACCAATCCTCATCTCAAGGAGTTTGAGTTATCGAAAAGGATGAGATACAGCAGCCATCTTATGCCAACATTTGCCTGGTCTCAGGTCTACACATATATGTCCTTGGTGAAAACTGCTGAGAGAAACTCTAAGGATCTTTGGACACACCAAAACAGTATATGTATGGATGAGGAACCAATCTCAACTAAAATGGTGTGTAACTTTGCAAAGAGGACTCTAAGAAAAGCTAAAAAGATCCCAAAACCACTCAGTCAGACCTTCTCTGGAGTCTTTCTATACGTTATAAATATTTTATATATATTTGTATCCATGAAGAAAACAATAGAGAAGAGAGATGTGAAATAGGAATTGTACTGAACTTAGTTTTATATAAAGAAAGATATATCCCAAAAACACTTTTCAAAGTAATAAACTAGACCCTTTTAGTGCATGGATGCTATAAAATCCAATGTCTCTATTCTGTGCCAAGCAAAGGCTCCTATATATATTTTAAAAACTGGATCCCAGTCAGCTGAAATATTGAAAATAGTTCTAAAGATGGCAAGGAAAGAGCTGAATTTAATTTGGGGAAAAAAATCCCTTATGGTTTGGCTGCACACAAACAATGCTATACTCCCTGAAAGCTGGCTTTTGAAATGAATTCATGCTCTAGAGGAAGGCAAAGCTCATCATCCCCTCAGCAGTGACTGTGTGAGTTCAGCCTCGCACACCAGTGTCACACCAAAGATTGCAATACTATGTATTCCCAGTACACACTGAAGTCGTGGAGTCTCGGGCCAAACAGTATTTTTACCCCAAGCCCACAAATTCAAACCTGTAAAGACAGCTCTTATTCCACATCTCTTTCAACCATCAGTATTAGATCATTTCTGAATCTCTAAGTTTAAAACTGCACCCATGTAAGGCCTTAGGTTTCTTGGATGCTAAATTGCAAAACTGTCCTTAGGACAATTCAAGAGCCTCATCAGAGACCCCAAAATCCTGCATCCATAGAGCTGAGAACAATTTATGTGGAGCAGCCATGCAGAAAATCTTCCAATGCCAAATACTCTTATTGACGTAAACTGTGCTTTGTCTCTTATCTCTTTACATTCCCTCTCCTCTACTTCTCCCCTCAAAAAGGGGATCATGCTCTGCTAGCTGAAACTAGCCAGCAGTGACCTGCACTGTGTCCTATGCTGTCTCTCTCCCTGGCCAGCAATGGTCAGTCACATCCTGTCTGGGATCAAGCAAGCCACAGCAACACAGCACGTGTCTCTGGGCTGATCCTGGTTTTCTGAGCCACTCTGCTCACACCTCCTGATCATACTTCTTAATACCCCAACTTCATTCTGGTTCAAGGATATGCTCCTCTCCAAGCTGTGATCCTCATGCTGAGGGGCAAAAAAGCTGCTGTCAGGTGATTAAATTTTGGACCAGCTGATGGGATCATGGCTTGGACCAACAGGACAGGTTGAGCAATGATTTGGCTAAATGCTGAACATCCCAAGAACGGGCTCCCTCTCTGGCAGCTATCCTAAAGCCTTTTTCGTCCTCCAGATCCATCTTTTCCAGGCTTCATGGACTTCTTACTTTCTTGCTTTCACTTGTTAGTCTCCTTCCAGATGGGTTTTTCCACCCCATTCTTCTCTCCACTCTCTTCTCCCTGGGGAACATGCAGGCCCTTCCCTGGCTGTCCCTGCCATGCCACCACCACCCCTCATCATCTCTCATCTCAAAACTCCTAGGATGGTAAGCTTGGTCTTCACACACAGCCAACAGGCTGAAAGGGAAAAATTTGACTTTCTTACATAAACTCATGTGTCCCAACCTGAGATTTCTCTGACAAGGTACATTTTCAGTTCACTTTTCAAGGATTTGGAAAAGAAAAAATAAAAATAAAAATGAGAGATGCCACTCAAATTTAGAGCTTGGTTCAGGAAAGAGTTAAGCATGCCTTGGAATCCCTTTGTACTCAGGAAACGTACAAGGGTGCTGGGCACTGTGTATATCCTGTGTTTTCTACATGTGTGACATGGTCTGTTTAAATGTGTAATGTAAGTACAAACTCTTCAAAGCCTGCATATTTCCAGCTCTTCATGAACTTAAGCCTCAGCTGTTACTAGAAGGGAAGCTTCTACTCTGGAAAGAAAAGTTATATATAAAGGGCTCCAAATAAGCAGAGAAATTTTTAAAAGAGAAGAGACACACTTATTTAAAAGAAACAAATTATTATTTCTATGCATATCTATGTGGTTACATAGAATCTTTTATGCACTATTTCTACCCTACTCCTTATCTTCCTCTATTTCTATTAAAGGAGATAACTTTTCACAGCAGATGGATACATAAAATAAAATCTTTTCCCTTTCTTTTTAGCAAAATAAAAGGAAACCCAAAATGTATGTTTTACAGTCCAAGACTAATAAACCACTGGTAAGATGCCTCTGACACTTCACCTGTGTGTGAGAAAGCAGGTTCTACCACAGCCTCACAGTACCATCAACAAATGCCATCATTTTTCTTCTATTTATTGCTTCTGAATATCCATAGCTGCAATGGATTTGCTCAGAATTCTCTATCATCTTAACAGTCACTCCTTTGTTATCCCAGCTCGCGTCACTTCCATGTGTAATAGGGAAGAAAGAGACAGGTGACTCACTGTTCCAAGGAACTAAAGCAATCGAAGTAATGCCCTCACGCTAGATTAAATGTAAATTACCCCCGAAAAACAAAACCAGTTACCCTTCAGGAACTGCATCAGCTCAAGGGAGAGATGGTGGCAACACTGCATGGTTATATATTACCTGAGAAAGGCCAGAATCTTTCATCTGGCATGCTGAAAATGTGCTGCTCACCTTCAGTGCTCTCTGGGCCTGTGTCTCTTCTGGGCAAGAGCTACAGTCCCAGGAAGCAATATCATTTATTGCCAACAAAACTACTTCAGATGGCCCTAACTCCTCTCAGGTGTGCTGAAGAGAACTTATGGTTTGGGGGTTAAGCTGGAACTCCACTCCATTTCCATGCTCTGCTGGGCCATGTGATTTGAGCAAAAGGATTTAGTCTCTATCTCTGAGAAATAAATCACCTCCCAAGAACTCAGGATGCCAGTGGGCATGCACAGAGATTTGTAGTGTGCTCAACAGGGGCCACTGACAATATAAACAGCTGCTGGAAATGCTACCAGATCTGATGCAGAACTAGGCATCTCTGAAAGAACAAGAGCAATGCAGAATCTGACCTTCAATTTCAATGGCAGTTTTTCTCCCGAGGGATTGTGAGGTAAATTTCGAGGTGTAAAATCAATTTTCGGTCAAAATATAATGTAAGTTGGGGTGCTGGTGTGTGTAACCACTATCCCAGAGAGCTTACTTCAGATCACACCACATAAGTCTGCCACCTGACATCTTCCAAACTTCTCCCCATCATCTGAGCCCTCTACAATCAAGTAATGAAAATTATGTCTCTTAAAGTGCCAATATGCACATTAAAAATCAGCAGATCAAAGTAGACTCTAGGACAAAAAATAATGTTTTCCTTATTTAAAAAAATTATTTCGGGAAACTGTATGGCTCAGGGGCTTGGTATTGGGATATGGAGCCTTTCATCGCTGATCCAAACATGACCCAAGTCAGTAGTGACCAAAAAAATGGTTACTGGTTGGCAGAAGCTTTGTGGCCTAGAGTATTTGAAATGAGTTGATGGTCTTAATCCAGTTCCCAGTGGATGACTATCCACATCACAGAAACCACCACCACAATTGGCACCCTCTTTGGCAGCCTTGGCAGGTTGGCCAAGGATTAAATAAGTACAGAGACTGAGCCACCCGCTTATGCCTAGCTAGAGGTTGCCCCTCTAGGTCATGGATGAGACATGAGGATGGGGTGGAGTGGGGAAGCTCACACACCCTCTGCTTGTGCTGTGCTGGTTTTGTGGGTAAGAAGAGGAATTCATCGTCCAGGGCTGTGATTTAGGCACCCTTCACAAGCAGTTTATTCATATACATCTGTTTAATTTAAAAAGGAGCCAGAAACTGAAAGAATTTCAGGATTTTTTTTCTCAAAAAATAAGGCACCAATTTCTGGGGAATTCATCCAAGTTGAGATAGTTATGCCTGGGCTGCATTTGACCAAATGCACATAACCAACCTGTAAAGTGGCTCTGCTTTGAGAAACATTCTTTTTGCTCTGCTGTGTTTTCAGTCAACGCTTTAATTATCTCACAAGATGTTTTAGAGCGTACATATCTGTGCCAGCTATTGTCAGAAAGCTAAAGCTGATTTCTAATTAAGTATGCAATGGCAAATTATCATGTAAAAAACATCTGATACACCTCAAAAAATCTTATCTGGGCATAACAAAGAAAAGCAGGGCTTTGGTTAGTGCTGGAAGAGGTCTTCAGTTTTGGAGAGGTAAATGCACCAGCCTCTCTTTGCAAAAAACAGAACTCTCCAAACAAAATACTGGGAGCTAAATCCTGAAGTTATTCAGGCGATGTTTGGGTGGAACAAAGTTTAAACTTCAACTTCAGGCAGTACCTAGCTGGCTGTGAGAATGGTAAATAGCACAAGCCTTGCATGTGCTTCCCTGCATGAAGGCACAGAGCCATCCTCCCCTGCTTGCAGCTCAAGCAGGCAATGCTGGAAGAACTTTCCTGTGCAGTCAGGAAAGACTTCCCCACAGTTGCAGCAAGACTTGGCAGCACTTCAAGCCACTTCTCAACTGTCTCATTTCTTGCCTCCTACAGCACTGCAGCAAACATGGCAAGCAATGACTGCTCTGCCCGAGGAAAGACACATACAGCAAACTGCAATTCACTGGAGGCCTCACTTTCCTATTCACCTCCCTGAGAGCCAGGGCACTTCTTTTTCTGTTGGACTTTGCTACACCAAGTCTTTAATAAGAAGGTGTGACTGATTCAATCTCTACCTTCCTCACCAGGGATAAGACACCAAGGCAAGCCAGCCTGGGACAGCAAAGCATCTTCAAACTACAAAAAGGAACTGTCATTTGATCTCTCCTGCTGTGTGGCCCTGACATGTTTAAGATTTAAAAGACCTTGCAAAATGGAAATCCCAGGAAGCAAAAGTGGCAAACTCTTAAAAGGTTCTTCATCTGTTACACACAAAATGGACCATCTTGTCCAAGGCAGCCATTTCATTATTTGCACCTGAGTCAATGCTCAGATTAGTGTGTCTTCATGAAGGGAAGGTCCAGATTTGGAAATAAGTGGAGACCAAGGTGGTGAGAAGTAGGATCTCTTCCCTGTTAGTTGGAGGAACACCCCTCAGCCTAGTTCATCTCCTGGCCCTGGATGTCCACACGTTTCTCTCATGCCAATACATGTTAGGTGTGAAGAGCACCCTAATAGAAGTACTTGACCCAAACTAACAAATTTCCTAATTTCAGTAAGGCAAGACTTGAGGGTGTGGTTACGACAGAAAATCACACCCATGGATGCATCAGGAGCACCTGGCTGTACCTCATGACTCCTAATGTCCCAGGGGCGCAATTATCTCATCAGGGGGCACCTGCCAATTCTTATTGCTGAGGAACTGACTTTGGCACACTGCATAACTGGGGTGGGGAGAGGAGAGGAGCATATAGGGCCAGGCACACATGCCTGTTTTAAGTGCATTCCTTAAAAGTGAATATTTACACCGAGAGGATACCTTGGCTCTGCTCAGAAGCATGTCTGCATTTGGGGTTACAAAGGAAGGAACAAGCTGCTGTTTCTGAATCCTGTCCTGCAGCTCCATACCCGTGGCACAGTTTGCATTCCGTGTTACTGGTTAATGAACATCCCTGAATTTGCCATTCTTCATCCACATCTTTTCCAACCACTCAGTGCATCCTACAAGCGTCCCAAAAAGACAGACAAGCCTGCAAAATTTCTTGGCTAGCAGTTTTCAAAAAGCTTTGCCCTTTTTCTCCAAAGAGAGGACAAAGCCACAGTGAGATGCAGAATTTATAACTTCCAAAGTGCTCTGAACCATGAACACAGCATACTGACTTCAACGTCAACAGCATGCATCTGGGTGAGCCTATGCCACACACAGCACCTCTGCATGCAAGTCCTTCTCATCTCCCCTGTTCTCTTTCGTCCTTAATTCAAGGTGTGAAGCCTAAACTCAACACAACAATTAGTGGATTGTGGCCCAGCAAGCGAAGACAGAACAAACCTCTGCCTTGGCTGTGGAGCTTCTCTGGAACAATGGAGATCATAAAACACATGACAAAGCTCTGTGCCTAGAGGTAAGTTACTCTCGGTCGAAAGGATCTGTCTGGGGAACAATTTTTTGGAGATTAGCCTAATCCAGAGTCTGATGACCTATAGGTCACAGTGCAAAGAACTTCCTCTTTGATACATCTTTTACAATATAACCAGAGTGACATTAACAACAATAACCTGACCCCATCCCTCCCCTCAGAATCACCTACCCTGGGCAGAGCTCCCCAGAGATAGAGTAGGCAGAGGAACAAAAGACTCCAGGGAGTCTACTAGGGATGTGCCAGTCTAACTATTGTGGGCAGTGCCAATGACAAAAAGCTGACCAAAAACTGTAAAGCTAGTTGATGTACCCTTTAGGCCATGGGAGTGGAGAAAAAGGAATTTACTGTGAATCAGATGAGGCCATATTTATTTGCGCTTCCACCCTCAGCCCTCTCGATAACGTCAAAGTCCACTGGGTTTGAAGTTACCCTGAGAGATTTAGCAGTAGTCCACAGCAGCAGGGAAGAGATTTAAGTCACATCCTTTGCTTCTTGCTCAGTGTGCTGCAGCAGAGCTGTTCTCCATCCAGCAAAATCATCCTCTTCTTTAAGGCTCAGCACAACAGACCTGATTCAGGAATGTTTCCCTTCCTTTTCACTCTCCCTGAATTTCTCACCCTGAGTCATCAGACTACAATATAACTTTAATGTGGAAAGTTTTGTGGGAACGTTTTGTTTTCTTTTAACTTCAGAAAATAAAAGGTACATCCAGAGGGGGAAGAAGTGTCTCATGGTTGAGAGGACTCTTTTGACCAAGGAGTCACATGGCTCCCTGGCAAGCAGCCAAAGAAGTCATGAGAGATGTGGCCATTCCCCTCAGCTCTCCCTTAACTATGTCCTGCCTGCTGCCCAGCACACCAGCAGCCACCTCGTACCACAAGGCCAGGAACTCTCCGAGGCCAAGACTCGCTCCACACTGCCCACAGTGGCACAGTGGCTCCCACAGAAGGAGAAGGCACTGTCAGAAATGATGCTCATGACTTTGGTGAGCAGCCCTTTCCCCTGACCTCTCCCCAGGCCATGCTGGGCATGGTGGTGGAGAGGGTGATGGTGATGCCGTGTTTCAGATGAGACACAATTGCTTGTGGTCAGAAAGAGAGTCACTGAAAGTAATGACATGGCACTTACGCTGCGCTTTCTCTTTCCAAAGTGCTGTGGCAGCTCTTGCTCTCCTGCCCCTCCCCTACCTTCAAGCCTTGCCAGTGCTGTTATTGCCCTATTAAACTGTGGGAAACTGAGGCAGGCAGAAGTCACGATACTGCTATTCAGCATCTCAGACATCGGCCCAGTCTTGGACCGTTCCTATCTCCACCACAGAGTGAAACCCGCCATGGAAAAGTGCAATCTTTAGAGGGACTGGCCCTGGCCATGGTCCAGATCAATTAGAGATGTACTTGGGCTTTTCCAGATGCTTTCCTGCCTTGCTGCCAGGAATGTCAGGACTGGTGCTGGTCCTGCATGTCCATACAGCTCTGCTGGGTGCTACACAGCAATTGCTGCATTCCACCCCAGCAGTGAGGGAAATTATCTTTGCCCAATTCACTTGAATACTGGTAGGATTAATTCACTTACTATCCATGAATGAAAGAAATTATTATTAAATAGTAGTCACATTTGATAATTATGTCTCACTTCAACCAGATTAAGAAGGTGCATATGATATTCAGCCCTAGTATTGCAGCACTTCAAAATTTTAAATTAGATACAACTCAAAACATTTCCCAGGCCCTGCTTGCATGCAGACAGTGGTTTATATCTTTCTGGCTTATGCTTACTTCCAGCTTTGGACTGCTCTGTAATACCTCACATATAACAGCAAATGTTGCAAGGCTTCTGATCTGTTTCTCCCCTCAAAAAATTAAATAAGGTTTTGGATTTTTATGTCTGGTCTTGCTGATTCCAAGGGCTATGGTTCTTTCAGTGGCCCATGGAACTGATTTTGGGGTTTGTCTGGCATTGCCTCTTATTAATATTGTCTTCACTGTATGTTCTTGTGAACTATGGCCATATTCCCTATAAATTGCATAAAATAGCAGCCTGTGGATAGTGTAAGAAATAGGCTGGTGCTGAATTTCTGTTTGGTACTCTTCTTGATTGCACTGGAGTCACACCATTGACTGCAGCAGTTACTCCTGCTTTATTAGCTTGGTGAGCTGTGGATGTGGCCACAGAGGAGAGAAGCCTTAGGCCCTTCACGCTTAAAAGACAAAATGTAAGAGCTTCCCAAAATGCTACACAGTGATGGCCATTCAGAAGGAAATTATTTTGAATGCCTTTGTTGTGCACTCCAAGTATGTGCTGGTGGAGACGCAACTCACCAACATTACTTTTTGCATCACAAATCTGCCAGTAAAGTCCACAGAGTTCCATCAGCTTTGAAAAAGGTGCCACTGCCTAGTAACAGTGTGGCTCTAGTTCAGATAAAACATTTGGGATGCACAGGAACCAGGGGACTTGGTGCCACTACATGGGGAAAATTCTTCTGTCATCTATCAAACACCTGACCCTCACTTCTGCCCTCACTTGCACACTTGCTATACCACTGGATGTCTTTTTACTCCTTATTAGAAGCTCAAGGTAAAATCTCACCTTGGACAAAGAGCTGTAACAGATTGTCACCATGATGATTAAGTGGAATTTTTACACAAAAGTGAAGTTTATCATTTTTTTAAAGGAAATCTGATCCACAAGCATAGGCTAAAACAAATATAAATGTTCAAAACCGTAACAGCGATATGGGTAGAAACTGTATGTGCTATTAAAATTATTTCCAGAAAAGAAAGATACAGTAACTCTCTGATTTACTCTGTCTTGAGATTTTCTAGAGAAGGTATGATTTGCTGAAAAATAATTAATTGGTGATAATCATCTTACTATCAGATGTTAGTGGAAGAAAGATGTTTTTATTATGAGAGCAACTATTTGGCCTTAACTATCTTAACTTGAGAAAAACTGCCCACGCTCTATTAGAACTGAACAAGGCAGTGAACTTTCAGCTCTATCCAGAGAACTGACTTTTAGAAAGAAGGCCCAAGAGGAAAACATATAAAAAACAACTCAACATGTTATCTAAAGGTTTGTCCTAAAAGCATTTTGGCAGTAACAGACGGGAGAAGTCATAGAAATGCATATGGACAGAAAAACCTACTGGGCAAATATGTAGGTCTCTGTATCTAGAATTTCTTTCCATTTTTGCTAGTGCAGAATTTGCAGCACCCCTTAGGCATATGTTGTAGCAAAAGCAAATACATAGGAATTGTCTTGGAAAGAAGTTAACAGCAAGTCCTATACAGCTCTCCACAATGGAGAAAAAATATATCCTTCTACATTTGGGGGAGGATTGAAGGGACAGCAAAAGAGGAGAGGGTTAAAACAACCCTTAAAAGACTGAAAGACATCCTCTAGAAACATGCCTTCCTTGGTTTTTCTTCTAGAGTACTCCTGTGCCTACATTCCTGGACTTTCTTATCCTCCTACATAATTCTAGGCTTGTGTACCTGAAACTTTCAGTAACAAGTTTCTTCAGTTCATTGACAGGGTATTCACATGTGCATGGCACAATTCCAGAGCAAAAAAGTCATGGAGATTTTGCATTTCAGTCATGGTTCTCACAGAGAGAGGCCTGTCTGGTTCTCATAGAATCCTTCCATGCAGAGTTTTACTGTAACACCATGCAAGTTACATACCTGGGGTAGGTTGGAGAGATGCTCTGCAGAAGGGCAGTGGAGCATCAAGGGAGAAAGAGCAAAAATCATGAGAAGAACCAAACAGACAGGTGAACCTGTATTGCAAAAATTCATCTGTCAGGAAATGAACAGGTAGACGTGCTTTGCTAGCAGTCATGAAAGGCACTGGTGAGAGTCCACAGAGGATAAAACAACATGCAAAAGTTGTGGGCTGAAGAAATTGAGCTTGCAACATTAACCAGTTCTGTAACTCATAGTGTCAGCACATCTGTAGAACTCCTTTGATCTACAGCTGGTCCTAGGTTTTTATTGCTTGGAGTAACTTGGGAGGACTAGAGGGTTAAACTGTATTTTGGGGTCAGGAGGCTCTCTGGCTGCCTTTCAGCCCCAATTACACAGTCCCTTGCACTGACAAAGCCTATGACACCATTCTACCCTCAGCACGCCACATTCCAGGTACACGTGGTGTTTTTCCCATTGCAGAAAAGGTGTTTGTCAGTCTAACTGTATAATTGCAGGTCATTTTGTTTTGCTCTTTAACACCTTTTTTCAAAGTCTCTTTTCTGAGGGATTAGCCTTGTTGGGTGTTTAATATGCAAACACATCTGCATTCATCCTTACCTAACCATCTGAATATTTCATATTGCTTTACGTCCAGCTTTTATTTGTGTTAGTAATACAACATATGTAGTAATTCCATGCTGTCCTGCCATCCTGCACACTCTGGATGTTGCCATCCTTCTTTATAGATTCTAAAGTAATTTTTTTTTTTTTAATTTCAAGGTGTGCTAAACATCTAATTCCTGGAACCTGATTATTGCAAAGGATTGAGACATTCACCTTCATCCAAATGCATTTGGATTCAAGGCTATTCAGGACTTGAGTGCTTGATCTAGACCTTGGCAGGGAGAGGAGTGACCAGTCACAGATTTACCAGAGCTCTCTGGTTTTAGACAGGGAATCTTATTCTGGGTCTCACAGTGAAATGCTGGACTTTGCCTTCTAGAGCTACCAAGAAATCATATCATAATCATTCTCTCATCTTTGTGTAGCTGCTTCAATACGTGGAAATATCCTATGTCAGACAAGTAAGCCAAGCTTATGGCAGTCCAGCATAAAAATATTCTTTATCTTTCTTTTTTCTGCTGAGCAAAAGCATTAGCTTTAGATGAGCCTGAAAATACTTCATACTCTTTGAAGATTCACCTGTTCTGTCTATAAGCAAACATATCTTTAAGGGATGGTAAAGTGCAAGGAAGTCCTATTACAAATCCTCTTATAGGGAATCATTATTACACTATTACGTAAAAGAAGAATCTAACTATCTCAATAGAGCTCTCCTTGGGCATTGTATGCTGCATAACTAGAGGCTGAGAGAACAAGCTTGCCCTAAAGTCTCAGTTATAAAATGAACAAGATGCAAAAGCAGGGAAATGATGGATTTACACTCCAGCTCAGTGAGTGAGCCAGAGACAATCCCATTCCCCTAACAGCCAGTTTAACCACAGAGGTTGATCCTGCCCTAATCCAATCAGGATGGGAAGAGTGGACCAGCCTGTGTAATTCTGACTGCACCAGCTAAAGTAGGAGCATCAGTCAGGCTGGTTAGCATTGCTGGTGAAGTTGTGTCCACTATCCTCTTGAAGGCTCTGCCTCATAGAGCAGCTGGGTTGTTCTCTGCCTCTGCAGCTCCCTCCAGAACTGATGGATTAAGAGGCAAACTCCAGGGACTCTCTACAGCAGTCCTAATCTTTAGAAATTGGGCATGACCACTTTCCTCTAGGCATATGAACAATCTGCATTCCTTCTAATCTGCTTCCCACAAGTGTTGAGAAGCCCTGTTGTTAAGGATACAGAATTGTAAGGATGTGGAAGCACCAGCAAATCATGCAGAGGATTTTTCTTCTCTACATTTCCTAACCAAGGATGGATATCTACTCACCAATATAAATTATCTGCGTTATGGTGTTAGAAAATGTATCTGCTTTGAAGATTTGTGCTGCTATTCCTACATACACACACATACTTTTAAGAGTTATTCCAAATCACTTTAAAGGAAATAACTGAAGTAATTGTGTCTATGTGCCAGCAGATAATCCCCCAAATAAACTTCTTCAGAACCGACTCTCACGTTGCTGGTGAATGCATCCAGCCCTAAATAAGATGAACAGTGAAAGGGGTGCACTAATGGAAAACTGACAAGCACCATCTTCTTTAGAAGCAGTTAAATATGTGTATGTATACAGACACATGCACACTCCCACATGCACTGCAAGAAACAGTGCCAGTGTTCTGCATAATCCTGGCATTTAGACATTTATACTAATTACACTTACATTATTTAATGGTAGCTTTATACTTTAAATATTTAATTGGATTACCAAAATACATCCAGCATTAAAATGCATCAGCTATTGGAACGACAGTCAGTTTTCTTTTTCAGAGAGTCAGACACTAATTTCTTCTGGTTGTAAAAATGTTCACAGTGCCTCAGCAGGCCAAAGGTTACCAGGCAAGCACACTGAAGAAGATGACTTTATCAGATAGCACACTTACAATATAAAAATTGATTTTATAAAGGAGGCCATTTTAAAATTAATTTTGGATGCAGATCACTATAATTTAACTTCCTTCCGAGCTATTGCACAAAAAACACTGAGATGTGGTGCCCATTTCCTTTCATTTCACCATTGTCTTTTCCGTCCTGAAAACCCCATTTCATGAAAATCCCATTTCGTCACGATGGGATTTTTGCTTGACAGAGTTTCTCACAGAATAACAGACCAGCATCCCATCTCCCTCGGCCTGCATTCCCCACACCAAGAGAGACTGAGCACGGACATCCCACACTCCATTTGCTCACTCGCTGAAACTCGCCCTCTCTGTCCCTGAAGGAGCAGCAATGCAGAATGCAGAAGCCAAAGAGCCAAAAGATGTTAGAGATCTCGGGGAAAATTAACATAACCATTGACAGTCCCTGAGAGGTCACTAAATAGCAGCTTGGGAAGCATCCTCCCCTCCGGAGAGCGAGGGTAGCAGAAACAGACACGAGCAGATAATGCTCCAACAGGCTTTAATCTTCAAAAGCTACCATTAGTAAGCCAGAGAAGTATATTTACCCACCAGACAAACACCACAAGTTCAGTAGGCTACTCTCCATTAAGCACTGAAATAAAACTCCTCTTTCTTTTCACTTCCTACGGACAGTGAGGCGAAGCACCGCAGCCCACCCGGCTCTCCCGCCCTCCGGGAGGGATGGGGGGGGCACAGCGGAGATGGAGCAAGTGTGGCCGGGGGCTGGGACCGGGGATGGCACGGAGGAGAAGCGCGGGGTCGGATCCCGGGCAGCCTGTCCGCGGCGGCCCCGGGCGCCCTGCTTTCTCCCCGGGAGAGCAGC
The DNA here is from genome assembly GCA_026413545.1 of Cichladusa arquata. Taxonomy (NCBI): domain Eukaryota; kingdom Metazoa; phylum Chordata; class Aves; order Passeriformes; family Muscicapidae; genus Cichladusa; species Cichladusa arquata. The sequence goes on along the minus strand of JAOTQP010000870.1, from coordinate 57,452,019 downwards.
CGGCTCCGTCCCTCCGGAGTGATGGATGGAGGGAGGTGCGCGTTGCTTTGGGGCTCCGCTTTGTTGGGTTTCACCTCCTGATCTCTTTCGCTTCTGCTCTGCTGGGCTGCAATAGCCACCTCGGCTCCGGCTCCGCAGGTCCAGCTCCGAGTGACCTGCCGCTGAGGGGATGAACTGGGGACGGCCCAGGGAAAGGCGAGAGAGCATTATTTATCCACCACAACTTCTCATTGTCGCGGGGCAGCGCTCAAAAGATCCCCAAGCAGCTGGCTTTAAATAAAGCAGGCATTGCTTCCCTTGTATTTCCCCTCAGCAATCGCCTTAGTATTATTATTATACTTCTATAGCTTTTGCTTTCGGACCTTATAATTATGTCACACAGCAAGGGAAACCGCCAGCATCCCAGCATCTGGTGTGCGGTTGCAAACTTTTGTTTTAAGATTTGAACTATTTATAGAAGGAAAACTTTGTAGGATAGTAATTTCCTACGGTTTTGAGAAAAATATGGCTACGCTTATATTAAAAGGCTGTATTTATTTATTTATTACGACTTCTTCCTCCTGTATTAAAAAAAAAAAAAAAAAAAAAAAAAAAGAAAGAAAGAAAAAAAACCTACAAAAACCCCCAACCAACCAAAGATAGCACGGCTTGCTTTTTTACAAGCCATCGGTCACCTACGCAGCAGACATATCCCGCCTGTGAACAAGAAACAGACAGCTCCAGCTGAACTAATCTAACGTGCTTCCATAAAACTAAGCGCTTTTAAAAATTGGTGGCCAAGACATGTGCATTTCATTAAGAATTAAGAATGTAGAAATAAGCTTTCAGTTTCTTTTAATGGGTGTGTTTATTCCTACTTTTCTCCCATAGCAGTAGCATATGCTTTTTCCATAGCCCACAGAAAATAGACGGACACACACACGCAGAGGAACACACGCACACGTGCTTGTTTATGTGCATGTGGTCCTGTGTACGCATACACAGAGAAAAACACAAATATATATAAATACACATACAGTTCAGGGATAGGACCTAAAATTCGCATCCATCGGGGTACAAAAAAACTGAGGTCGGCTTGGGGGTTGAGAGAGTAGGGAAAACCGTCCGGCCCCGGCAGCAGAGATAAATGCGGGACTGGGGATGCCAAAGCGGGGTTCCCCATCACCGACAGGGGTGAACCCCTCTGCCGCATGCCTGGCAGCCTGGTCAGGCTCCGAACCTCCCCAGAGCACCCCTGGGCCCGATCTCCGCGTTCCGGTGCGGAAACTCTTGCCCGGGGCTGGGGGATGCTCAAGGGAGAGAGAAGTCTCCCCGATTTTAAAGCGGCTCCCTCCGCCGGGTACCTGCCGCCCCAGCGCCCTCCTCTCCGCACGGCTGCCCCGCGGCGCGGCCAAGTCTCCTCCGGACTGCAGGAGAATAGGAGCCCTTGACAGTCCCCTGGCAGCCCCTCCGGACCCCGGCTGCCGTCCCGGACGGGCCCGGCTCCGCTCCGGCCGGCGCGGGGACCCCGGCCCACCACCCCCGCCACCCTTACGCGGCGGCCGGCGGGCACAGAGACCTGCCGGGGGACCTGCAGGAGAACGACGGCCGACACTCTCTCCGCAGCCCTCACGGACTAGCCCAGCCGCTCCTTATCCACCGCAACGATAGATACAGATATAGATATTAAAAAAAGAGACCGAAATTCCTCGCAGTCCCACCCACCGACTCTCATTTCCCCCACCCCTACCTCCACCCCCTTCCTCACAAGGAAAAGGTCCTGGAGCCAGCTCTAACTGCGGGACGGGAGATCCCTCCGGAGCGAAAGCAGCCGGCCGGCGAGCGCCTCGGCGGCGGGGGCTCTCCGCGGGCGGCCCGGGCTGGGCGCTCGCCGCCGGCTCCCCGGGATCTCCGTACACACACAGCCTTCCCCCGACGGGCGCGAAGCGATGCCCATCTCCGGTTTGGCAGGAGGAGGAGTCGGGGTCGGAGTCCCCAGGGGAGACGCCGGCCGCTCCGCGTCCCGTTGCCCCGCCGCCCTCCCAGGTGCGCCGCCCCCGCTGCGGGCACGCCGGGCCCCGGCCTCGCCGGCGGGGCAGCCCCGGGAGTTACCTGGCGGTGCGTCCCTTCCCCCGGCGGGGTCCGACCAGCAGCGCCAGCACCGCCACCAGCACAGCATCTCCTCCTCCTCCTCCGCCGCCACCACCACCACCATCCTCACCACCATGCACCGCACGGAGCTGCCGCCCGTGCTGGCTTCTCCCGGCTCCCTCTGCTCGCTCTGCGCATTGTCCCTAGGTAGCTGCTAGCGGGGCATTGCAAACAGCATTTGAAAAAAAAAAAAAAAAATCTGGATCACTTACAGGTAACTCCCACTGGTAAGGATGAGGAAAATCTGAGGGTAATACACTGAGAGTAACACACTGCGAGATGAAAAAAGGATCATGGCTGAATCCCGTTTACACTCTTGAGTTCGCTTCCTTGGTTATTCCTTTCTGGCCCCCCCGGTCGTAATTCCCCACCCTTTTTGGTGTCAGCTGTGGCTTGAATCTGAGTTGGAATCCAGTCCCTTGGGCTTGGGGGGGCTTTGTCTGTTTGTCTGTTTGTTTGTTTGTATTGTTGTGTGTAGTATTCCCCTGGTGCTAATGCTGCTCCCTGTGCAGAGTGTGTGCTGCTGCTGCTGCTGCTCTTGCTGCTGCTGCTGCTGCCTCTGGGCTCCTGCCTGTCATGTCTCAGTGGTTGGAAGTTGTTACAGTGGGTTCTCGTGTTGGAATGAGGATGGTTTAAGGGATTTGGATGGCAGAAAGTGCCTCTCTCTCTCTCTCTCCCTCTCTCTCTGTAACTCTCCTGAGACCCGGGGCTGCCATTGGGCAGTCAGTCACTGCAATCCGCCTACTTTTTTTCTCTCCCTCTCCTTTTTTTTTTTTTTTTTTTTTGAGGGAGGATGACAATGGAAAGACACTGATCTAGCCCGGGCTGCAACGAATCCGTGCTCCCTGGCTGATCCCTCGCTGTAGGCTTCTCCTCTCGTACAAGCGCTCCTTTCTCGCTCCATGGGGCATTTTTAACTCCCCCCAGCGCTCCGTGGGTTGAGACCTCCCTGCGTCTGTGTCTCCTTAGCTCGCCCTGGGAGAGACTGGACGAGCTGGCAGCTCCCAACTCCACTCTCGGTAAATTGTTTTTTTGTGGCCGGCTGTCCCGGTTCCACCGAGGGGTTCCGTCCTCCCTCCAGCCTCGGAAGGAGTTTGGTGTTGTTGCACCCCGATGTTAAAAATTAGGCTTCGATTTCAGGAGCAACGTCAAGAAAAAAAGGAACATGTATGTAGTCATAGCCTTACTGAGTGAGAAATAAAGACGTGCACACTCGTAGCTTCCTGGAATGATTGGGTTTCGCGTGAGAGCAGGGAAGGGAAAGGACTAGTGTGGAACAGCCGCTGAAGGGAGCGAGCGGGGAGCCGCTGCCGGTGGCTCCTGGCTCACCACACCTCTCGCCACCTCCGTAGGAAGAGCTTTCGTCTTCGGTCTTCCCTCTCCATCTCTCTTTTCCGAGAAGATGCAAGTCCGAAGAGATGTTTCCCGGCAGGTTAGTTGCCTCTCCCCCGCCTTCCCCCTGAGCGGAGCTACTCCTGTCACTTGGCACCGCCGCGCCCCGCCGCAAAGAGATGCTCGACCCTTCCCGCTCCGGCTTGCGGGCGCCCTTCAACCCGAGCAGACCCAGGGGAGCAGGAGACAGTCGCTCTTCCTCTGCTTTGCTGGGCGTCTGTCCTTTATTTCGGAAGTGCTGAGTGCGATGGTGAAGCAGGTGCGCTGCGGATACCGGGGCTGGCGGTTGAAAACGAGCCCCAAAAAAGAAACGGCCACCGAAGACACTTAAACCGAAATGCAGCTGAAATGAGCAAGAACCAGGCTCCGAAGTGTCCTCGGTCTGTAAACGTTCGTCTCAGGTTAGTTGCCTAAGGACTGAGGAAGATGTCTTGGCTAAGAGCTCAACCAAACACCCTGGCAACACCTCCTCCAGTTAACCAGTCCCAGAACATGGGTGCAGCTATCTCAGCGACACAACGAAATATTCCCTCAGATGGAACGGGAATTGCAGAACGGGTGCAAAAACGTTGTATGCCACTCAATATGCGATAAAAATCTTCTCGGGGTTTGGTTGCTTTAACCAGTTTCATCTGCAAGTTCAGCACAGACGTTGGGGCAGTCATTGTCCCTTCGAGAAACGCTGATCTCGATTCACAAGAGATTTCAACGATTATTTGCATCCCAGAACTGTCTTATTCATAATTATTTAATATTCTAAAATGGACGTATTTATACTTCTGTAAGTGTGCATGCAAGTCTATATATAGCAAAGGAGTTAGAGATGTGTATCTCCTGCAGTGCCCTTTCCCCTGCTAGACATGTGGCTGGGGCAACTCTGCTGAACGTGAAACCAGGAGAACGAGTAGCCACTTTGAATGTTTTATTTCTAGCATTTGTTCCGCTTCGGATAGGTATTTTAAATAAGCGTCTGCTTTTAAAGATGTGCCTGCGGGGGGACAGGAGGGGCAGAGCGAACTGTAAAAATGCAAAGTAAATGCTAGCACTGGAAAACTTCGGACTTGTGCTGGCAAAGTTTGACCCACTCTACCTGCAACGAAGACGGTTTGCCAATTTCCGCAATTTTCAGGTCGAAACTGACTTTATCCACAGATTTGTTGTGTATGGGAAGAAAAGTCTTATAAAGAAACCAAACCGTGCAGATTTTTTCGGGGAATTAATATTTATTCTAAAATCACGGGCCGGTTATTACGTCGAAAAATTACTGATGATGAATGATGATGACGAGGAGGATGACGATTATGACGACAATGATGACAATAACCTTGTAAATTCCATCGAAATGGTTTCTATACGTATGTCAGTCGGGGCAGCGAGAACCACACTCATTGAAGACGAAAATATTCCTTTCAATAAAATGTCACACAGGAAGAGAGGTATTGTCGGTAACGTCTAATATGCACACTTCAGCATCTGTCGCTCCTTTTTCCACAAACAGCTGTATTTTGGACAAAATGAGGGAGAATTACACTGAAATAGTTGCCGACGCTACAGTCGGGCATGCACTAATAAACTCTTTGCTTTCTTGTCGTTTTTTTCTTTTTTTTTTTTTTTTGTTTTTGTTTTTTGTTTTTTGTTTTTTTTTTTTCTCCTATCATCTATCTATTCCCAGCCGCGGTTCGTTTTTTACCCCAAGCCTGGGTAGACTCCGCACGTCGGGCAGAAGGGCACGTCGGAAGCCGGGAAGGCGCTCCAGGCGGGCAACACACCGGGTCCTGTCCGGGCGGAACCGTGCATTTCTTGCATCTCACCGAGCTGCAAGTCAGGTGCCGGGGGAAAGAAGGCAACGATGAGTCTCAGAACGAGCGGTTACCGGCCGATGGGAGAGCAGGGAAGGCGGTGGCGGCAGCACAGCGGCAGGTGCCCGTGGAGGGGCGGGGGAGCGCACGGTCCCGCCGGCAGGACGGCGCCAGGCAGCCCCGGGCCGCGGCCGCACCTCCCGGCGCTCCGGGCAGGAATCGCGCGGGTCTCCTCTCGGGCCTCGCCGCGGGTCCTGGCGCTCCACGTGCTGCCCGCCCACGAGGCTGAGCTCCTGCCGAGGGCCGGGGGGACAGGGCCGACCCGGGCGGGCTCCCGCCGGCCGGACAGCCCCGGGGACGGCGAGGGGGGCAGGATTTCGTTGGTCTTTCCTGCAAACGCCGCAAAGCCAAGGCGAACTTCGCCGCAGGGGAGGCGAGTGAGACCGGCTCTCACGTTCCCCGCCGCCGCCATCCCTGGGAGTCCCTAGAGGGTGCGGAGTGCCCCGGCCTTCCCAGAATGGGCCGGAGCCCCCGACGTCCGTAGCCCTTTGAGCCCTCAGCTCGAACGGGCACGAAAGAAGCGTCCCTGCTGCCCCCGCAAGGGTGCTGACACCTTTCTCTGCTCCCTTGGGCAGAGCCAGCTCCAGCCGCCCCACCCCTCTAACATCATAGTGACCTTCTCCCCGCGGGAAAAGGGGGTCTTCCCCGCTCCCTTTGGAGCTGCCCGGCTGTCACCCTTCTTTTCCTCCAGAATAAAGAGGAAAAGGGTAAGGTTTTCCCCCAGATCTCTGATCCGGATATTGTCTGCGACTTCATCTTTCTGAAAGACACATCACCCATCCCAAGAGCTTCCGCTGTGATTTGCGCCTGTGGAACTGCTGTGAACTTTAATTTCTGACGTATTTATTAATTAAACGGTATCCGAATGCTCTGTGGTCTTGGCAGGAAATATTTCTGTTTCAATCCTGCCTGAGGTCAATATTTGATGTGACCTGTTATTGCGGAGGTGTTACATGAAGTCAGCAGGGCTGCAGGTGTTTTATGATTTGGTGCCTGAAATGTCATCGACAGAAATGTTAAGGGATGCTTCACCTCACCCCTGTTTCTCCAGCAAACTTGGGGACTGGAAATAGAAACGGGAACAACGGAAGATCCCCGAGAGGAAGGACTACCTGAGTGGGACCCTGCTCTCTCCTCCTAACTGGAGGAGATAGTGGCTTCTTCATGGGACCCTGCCATGTCACCCCATGCAACATCCCGGCCCGTCCAACAGCTATATGTATTGCGTTGTTTTCACTTCCTTCGGTGTCACGTTTGCCATCGAAAGTGGAGCTTTTAACACGTTGTATTAAGGCACCAAGACGTGCTCAGCAGCAAGGAAAAAAAAAAATCATCAACAAAAACCAACCTGCCAAGCCTCCCCTCCTTGCCGTGGCTGACACGACGGCTAGAGAGCCTGCCCGCTGAAAATCAACCGAATGCCCTGGAAGACATTTTATCCACCTTCACCTCCCCCTTTTCAAAGCAAAGAGCTCACCAGAAAAGGCATCATTACACCCGAAGGATATGGTTTCAACAAAATGGTAGTTCCAGTGGCTGATGAAAGAGGAAATAATTGCATCCCACATGCCTAGCCTAGAAGTAGCCCTGGATCTCGGAGCAAATTTCTCTCCTATTGTTCAGAGAAAGTGAAGTATCCTCATCGCCTTACAGGCATGGTGATGGATCTGATAGGGCTCCCGCAAAGGCTTTTACTGTTCCTGATGTCTGCTCTGTTTCACTTCTAGTCTCAGCCCAACAGCATTCTTGTGATTTTTGCTCTGAATTCCCTTCTAAAACAGCCAAAAGCCTTCCAGACTGCAACATGTACCCAAATCCTCTGTTCCCTCCCGCCGCAGCGAAAGCAATAGCTGTACCATTGTCCTTATTTTGCAAAGCGTTTTCTTTGAGCTCGCCTACCTCTCTGTGAGTGATATGCTGTACAAAGTCCTCACAATATTGAAGTAGATTGGGTACCCTGTCATAGCTTCATTTATGGATACACAGCCTCAACAAATTCACTACATGTTTAAACTCCCGTCAATCCGAGCCTAGAGGGGGACAGAGCCCATCGCTGCCTACCCCAGCGACGACAAAGGGCGGAGCAGGTTCTCGGCCCCGCAAAACTTAGAGCACTGAAAGGACCTGTCTCCAGGGAGGGTCGGAGCTACTCCCGGGCATTTGGCTCAGCCGGTCAGAGGCGGACGCGGGCTCCCCGCCGGGACAGGGCAGAGGGCAGCGCGGAGGGCATCTTCCGTGCCCCTTTCCGCATCCGCGTATCCCCCGCGGGTCGCCTGCGGGGCAGCGCCGAGCTCCGCCGGCCACCGCGGCGGCATCTGCGGCTGCAGGGGCGGGCCGAGAGCCGTGCCAGAAATACCTAAATAAGCAAACAAAAAGGGGTGCGATCCGGCTGGTGCCCGCCGAGCAACCCACTGGGAACCCTCCGGGAAGCAGCCCGGGGGTCCCGCCGGCACCCCGTGAATGGGACAGCTCTGCCTTTGCCGCCCGCAGCTGCGGGAGCTCCCGATGGGGCATACAGATCCCGCCGCTCCCCTTCTCATGTCCGAGGAACCCCGTTTAATTCTTTCCCCCCGCTGTTCAACCTTAATCCTTGGCTCTGGCGCGCTCCCACTTGCAGATTCCCTCCCTCCCTCGCCCCCTCCTCCCGCCGCTGCCCGGGCTGCTGACAGAGGGGACGGGGCTGTTCGGGGCATCGTGCGCGGAGCAGCGCCCGCGGCGGCTGGGCCGGCGGGCAGGGCCGGGCCGGGCCACTCCTCGCTCCCTGTCACCCTCCGCTGCCCCGGCCGGGCTCCAGCCTGCCCGTCGCTTTGGGGAACTGTGTCCGTCTTCCTGCCTTTGGGAGCTGCCCTTTGACTTCCCCGTCCTCTTCCACGTATTGATTTCAAGGTGGGAAGCGAGCATTTTTGGATTGCAACTCACCTTATGTATTCTTGATCATAAAAAAAAAAAAAAAATCCCGCAGCTATGCAAAGACAGGATCTTTAAAGAGTTTGTAGCTCGACAGGTAAGGACTCGGCCGGGGCTCAGGAATGTGGAAATTCAACTCAAGTCAGCCTACTGCGACGAGCAATATTAGTAAGGGCATACAGGCACTGGGGGGAGAGGTAGAGAGAAAGAGGGCGAAACTTGGCAACCAAAATAACCGCGTGCTCTCGATTGCGGTGATCAAACACCGAGGAGCAAACAGCGGGCTCCCCGGGAGCCCCGCCGCACCCTCCAGGGCCCCGGGCCGGTCCCTTCGCCGGAGCCCGCTTGGCTTCCCGGGAGCACCAGTGCAGAGGTAGCCGGACCAGTTGTCAAGCTAATTTCAACACGTCCGTGTGATGGATAGAAACGCAAATTGTGTCTAGGCCTGCATAAACCAAATCCCTGAGCGCAGGTTCAGAGCAGGGATTCCCCTCCTCCCGCCCCTTTCGCCTAATACCTCAGCTCTGCTCTATTGTCGCAGCAGCAGCGCCTGAGTTAACTCTGTCAGGCTGCCTTTTCTTTTTTTTTCTTTCCTCTGAGGGTACTGTAAGCCAGAGATAATATTTAAGTTCGCTTAAGCAGTACAAAATAAAAGGATCCGTCATCACCCACGACCGGCTCCCTGCAGGCTCGGGGCGGGCTGACCGCCCCGCCGCCGGGCATGGCCCGGGACAGGGGGAGACCCACGGCCGTGCTTCGGGGGGCTGCCGGCGCTTGGACACCCGGGGACGGAAAGGGAAATAAGAACTTTTTTCTTCTTCTTTTTTTTTTTTCTTTGCAGTATTTTGTTCCCAACTCCGCACTAACGTGACCCAAAAGCCAAGGAGATTTGTCGTGCAGAAGGACTTACCCTAATTTGACATAGATGACTCCAAAGCATAGAAACACGTAGAAAATCCACTTCCGAAAGTTTCTGTGCATGATCTAGAAAATGGACTGAGCCATAAAAATTGCACAAAAAGCCGAAGTGATCGTGTCGATTAAATCCCAGTCAAGAGCATTGCTGAAGCTACCCAGAAGCAAAGCCGGCCGAGCTGTAAAAAGTCAACTCCGCGCAGATAGGCAGCTCTTCCCAGAGCCATGGTGACCGAAACCGGCTCCGATATTAAAGCTAAAGAGCAAGAAAAAACGGAAAGGGCTGCTCAAAACAGTAAAACAAAACCCTAAGACAGACAGTCTGAGGGAGAGAATGAGCAAGCACTGATCTTGATCAACTGCCTCATAGAGCCCTGAAGTTCAATCTGTTTTTACTTGTTCTGACTTCCCCAGGTAACACTACGTATCTTGCAATCTATGGCTCCAGGTAGGAGGATCTATCTTTCTCTTTCTCTCTCTCTCTCTCTCTCGCTCTCTCTCTCCCTCCCGCTCTTCCCTCCACCCTGCATGTGTCAGGATCTAATACATATCTTATCTGTGTGTGCGTGTGCGAGCTGTGCGTGTGTTTGTGTTTCAAAAGGCATGTCCTTAAGCCGCAGTGTTGGGGAAAACACATGAAACGTATCCAATAAGGGAAATAAAGGACTCGTCCTCTCAAACCGAAGCATTTTTTCATTTCCTCTAGTATGGTAACGCGGCTGGATTTGCAATATACGGACTTCACAAAAGAAACTGTTACACTTTTTTTTTTTCTCTTCTTTTTTTTTTTTTTTTTTTTTTTTTTTTTTAAACTTTCTTTCTTTCCTTCTAAACAAACAGAGGCAGGCGTTAATCCTCACTTGCTGGCAGCTCCGTATCCTAAAAGGCAACGTGTGTCCAGACTACTTCTTCGGCTGTTTGACCGTGCTGGACACAAATGCCTGACACCAAATTTGGTATCATTTTCCGCAGTAAGAAAACACACTTCCTTCTTTGAGAAACAGATACCCTTGGCTTTTAACACTAGTTTAGGATATTCAGTTTGCTGGTCTTAGAGAGATTAATCGGTGGGACAAAACCTCATTTTGTTTTCAGACACTAACGGTGAAACAAGGTGTGGGGTTTTTTTTTTTTTTTTTCCCTTTTCTGTTTGTTTTTTTTTTTTTCCTTTCCTTTCTTTCTCTCTGTTTTTTTTTCTATTTTTCTTCCTCACTGATTTCTGAGTTGCTCCGTTTATTCTTGCATTCTGTGGAATTATCTATTCCAGCCTACTACACAATGTGTGCCTGTCCGGAGGCACAGATTTGCATGCATATGCACGCTTAAATACATATGCACGCTACAGTCTGTGGGCTGTAGGGAGTTACACAGATACGGAAAAACTCGTGCACCTCTGCCCTCTCCTACACATACATTCATATACGTGTAGCAACAGTCAGCACAGATGGCTCTAGGCATCTCTCAGAGAGAATCGGCTAAACACACACCAGGAAAGGCTGAAAGGAAAGCAGGCAGTGACAAGCAAGCAAAAGAGGCTGAACACAGAACTTCATCGTAAAGTATCTATCCTGACGGAGAAAACAAAGGATTTTTTAAAGGCCAGCCAGGCTGCCGTGGTTGAAGAGGTGCAGTGTGAAATCGCAGGTCGTGTTTAGACTCCCACAGTAAAGGCTGTCCGCACCTTGTCATCACCCATCCAGCCCACAGAACAGGGTCCTCTCCAGGTATAATGCAGAGAGCTCAAGGCAGTGAGGGGAAGGACACCCTGTGAGGGGAAGGGGAAGCGAAGCGGGACAGAGAAGGGCCATGCTGGGGAAGGGGGACTCAGAGCGCGTCCCTCAGTAGCGACGAAGGTGGCTGACACTTCCCACTCCACCGCCAGCTCCGATTCCTCTGCTGCGGATCGGTTTGGCTCTTTTCCTCCCGCATTCCTCAGTTTTATTCTTTAATAATCATCACTCCGGCTCTCGGAGGCAGTCAGTTCTCCCTCAGTCCGCTCGGCTACACTGTCATCAATACTCAACTACAGACAATTTGTCCTTAAAAAATGCCGAGTCTTCCCTTCACACTCATTTCCTTGTGTTTAAATGTCATTTATTCTTTTTTGTTTTTCCCTGACCCAGCATAAGGGTTTTTTTGTTCTTCATTCCCACTATTTTTAGGCAATTTTTTGTAAGATGAGGCCGTATTTCACAGAACCACAGGAATCCCAGGCATACGGTGCGATTCTTGAGGCTGTCCTTTGCAGGTCCGTGAGTTGGACTTTGAGGATCCTTGTGGGGCCCTTCCAGCTCAGAATATTCTGTGACTCTTAGATTCTGTTTCCGTTTTGCAGAACCATGTCCTAACTTTACCCACAACTGCCTCCCAAACTCTTCGACCAACACCAGAAGGTCATTCACGATATGCAGCCCGACCACCACCTGCCACCTGTGAATCTTTTTCCTGGTTTTTGAAACTTTTTGGAAACGAAGTGTCATGTGTCCATCACGAGAGTCGCAGGATTCAGTAGCGGGAGGAGAGGGGTACGCAAAGGTCTTCCCTGCGGCCAGGGAGGGACGAGGCGTGCGCAGGGCCGGGCAATGCCGAGGGCAAGTGCCGCGGGGATGTGCCCTGCGGATGTACGTCGGACATGTGCCCCGGAGAGCTGCCCCGGGGATGTGCCCCGCAGATCTGTCCCGAGCGCTGCCCCGGGGATGTATCCCGAGCGCTGCCCCGGGGATGTGCCCCGCAGATCTGTCCCGAGCGCTGCCCCGGGGATGTGCCCCGCAGATCTGTCCCGAGCGCTGCCCCAGGGATGTGCCCCGCAGATCTGTCCCGAGCGCTGCCCCGGGGATGTGCCCCGCAGATCTGTCCCGAGCCCCGCGGAGGCGGCGCAGCCCCGGCCGGTCCCGCGGGCTCACAGCGCCACCCCGCGGCGGTGCTGCGGGGCTCGGGGAGCGGAGGGTGCGGATCGGCACCGTCCTGTCGGGCTGGGATGCGCTCGGGAGCACCGGCGCTGCCGGGACGCGCAGGCCGACAGCCCCGCGGCCGCTGGCTATAGGAGGCTGCCCATAGGGCTACCTCCCTTTGCCTCCGCACAAACACGGGCGTGGATCCGGAACCGGCAGGAGGAGGAGGCTGCCTCCCCCGCGTGTGAGGCCCTGTGCAGGAGCTGGGCATTGACCGGCCAGGGAGATTAGGAGGAGCGAGGGGCTCCGCATCACAAGTATTTGCTGTTACAGGTCTCCTCTACAGACCCCTCGTGCCTGTTTTCTCACAAACCCCATGGAAGTGGGAATACAACTCACATCGTCTCCTCAGTGACTACCAAGCTAGCACATCCCACCTGCTTCTGTGAACTAGTGAGTACTCTTCATTGCAAACCCAAGAAGTTTCAACAACAGAAACTAGACTAGATTGTAGCATCGTTTAGAAGGCACAAATTTCTGTATTTTTGACCCTTACTCCACTGTTATCTTCACTAATTGATTTGAAGATCCTGGACTGGGGGGAAATTATGTATCTCCTTACCTTCAAACATCAGTTTGACTATCCTGAAAACTTAGGCTGAGGATAAGAAGATTTAATGAAGCTTAATAATTCTGTGATTTAAGAAAAAACTCTGTAGAATATTAAAATGCTTAATTCTCACATTAGTATTCAGAGATTCACGCAATTACTTTATGTGCCAAATATATAAAGCCCATTGAATTACTTTAAACAAATACCACCTTAATAACGCTAAAAGACTTTCTGGATGCAAAGTAATATTCCTAAATACAAAAGCATTTGTAGATGTGAGTTGAAACCATTTGCTGAATGCTCTTCTAGTATACAATTCTTATTTTTTACTCATCCAAAACTATTGGCAGAGCAGGGGATATAGTCAATTAAAAATTCAGTAATTCACTTTCTCACCCACTGACCTGCTGACAAAGCTCAACATTCCTGCCTCCAAAACCTGCCAAAGGAAAGGTCACCTACACCCACTGCTGCTGGTCCCCACAACCCTCCCACACCTCCTCACAGCCTTTTGATAAAGTGGCTCCTGTGGTAAAATATCTCAAGTCGCTATTGATCTTCAGTTTCCCAATCCATCACAAATGCATTTACCCCCACTTCAATTGGAAAGCCTTTTCCTTCACCTAGGGAGGAGAGTCCAAGTGACCTTCAGAAGTCACTGGTCAGGATGTGAATCTGAAAGCTTAGTCAACAGAAGGTAACTATCGAGTGCAGGCACTCAAGGGCAGCTTAGGTATGCAAGTCTTTAAAAAATGAAGATAATGGGAAGGAGAGTCACTGGCCCAGGCATGGGTTCCCATTTACTCCAGGATGTGTCACAAGGGAGACAGTGCTGTTTGCCTGATCTGTGGCTTATAGGGTTTCATGAACAGGGAACTCTGCCCAAGCAGGAGGAGCAATCCCCACAGTATGGGAACAGCTTGCAGCCTGAACAGCTCTGTAAATGGAAGTATGAGCAAGCAGGATCAAAGGGGAAAGGAACCGTTGGTCACAGTTCACATCAACTTCCCTAGCATTTTTCCAAGAATAGTGTTCAAAATCAGAGTAAATCCAGTGAAATTTCTAGGGAATGCAGACAACAGAGATAATTGCTCTGTTATGGGCCTATCTATGTGCCTTTCTTTTCTTTTTATACTACTCAAGATCAACCACTGGACCAGGAGCTGGACTTCTATAATCCTTGTGGTTCCCTTCCAGCTCAGCATATTCTGTGATTCTGTGTGTGCTTGTTATAAGTTTCAAAGGCTTAACTAAAAGGCAAATCCAGCTGCATTTATCCCAGCCAGCCACTCTCTGGCACTGTTGCTCCACACAGTTGTAGACAAAGGCCCCATATATCACTATGAAAACAACTGCACAAAAACATTCCTTAGGGGAAACACCCAGAGCATATGGGGTTAAAAAAGAAAGAGAGGAAAATAACAAAAAGAAGAATTTTTTTAAAAAATAAGCACACAAATATAGGTATCTTGCATCTGATCTGGATCTTACACACAACTTACATTCTCAACAAATGTACATGTTAAATATATGCATATACTAGTAAGTCTTTAATATTTTGTACATGTGTTACCATGCCCTTGCACATGAAGTCTTTCCTTAAATCACACTATTTTATTTACCCACCTACTTCCTAGGTCTAAGATGTCCATACTTTCTGAGAGACTATCAAACCCACTCTCTGATGCCAGTTTTTTTCAGGCTCGGGATGTCCTTCACTGAGCTTCTGATACTGAGATGTGTTCTCAATCATCTGTCTTTGAGCTTTGATTGAGCAGAAGGGTACCAAACTCATCTGGTAAGAGATTATGCTTTTGGCATGTGCATCTGGCATGGTGTCCTGCACAGCACAACTTAATGGCAATAAAACCTGCTCCATAGTCAAGGATTGAATCTGGTCTTACACAGTAACTGACCTGCCCACTGCTTTCTTAGTTCTTCTCTCACTTCGTAAAATGGAAAACAGCATTTGGCCACATCCTTGATCACACTGTCTTTCACCTCAGTTCCTTCCCTGTTTCTCTCCCTCTTTTTCTTTCCTCTCTTTTACATCTCATTACCTGGAATATGTTCCACTTTCTCAAGCTATCAGTCTTCCTGTAATTCCCAAGCCTGTTAAGCCTCCACCAGTTTAGCAGACACCTAATTAGATTAATAAGTAACACAGTTGTCTGTGCTCAGTTGCTACAGGTGCTTCATATTTACAGCTAAATGCTGGTTTGAAAATTTCTGTTTACTTGTCTCATCCAAGATGAGAGTCACTGTTCAAACAGAAGTACAGTACACATGTCTTTATAGCAGCATGAAATGGAATTTACAGACTTTCTCACAAACTCCTCCCTTGATAACTGAAGGTTTACTGGCTTTGTTGCACTCTACTTAGTATAATTTTAGACTGTTTTTTCTGTTCTTCGCGAACTAACTTCTTACTTCATTGACTGTATTAATTTGAAAAATTCTCTGCAGAAGAAAGTTGGGCAGTTAAAAAGGAATGTGAGTCAGCAATAACACATGGTTGCAAAAAAAGAGAAATACTATCAATAAACAGGCATGCAAGGGAATGAACACAAGATGTTCTGTTAATCTGCAGCATCAGGAAGTTCAGACTCATGTATGAAATTGTCTTCTGGGCAGTGAACTTCAATAAGTACATAGATCAGCTAGAGATGACCCAGAGGTAAACAACAGGAAGATGATCCACTACAACAATGAAACAAATACATGATCCATGAGGAAAGGTTGTGTTGCTTTATTTTACAGAAACACAAACTGAGCAGGGAGAGTGTGATAGTCTTCAAATGTACAAAAACACGTTGCAAAGACAGCAAGGCAAGGAATTGTTCTTGTGATAAATGGACTTGAGCAGCATTTAGGCAAAATTAATTTCATGGCAAATATTGCCAAGATTTAAGATCAAGTTAAATAAGCATCTACAGAAATTTAGTAGTACAGGATCCTACCACAGGCTACAAACATCCAGGTTCCTTTTAGACATGAGACCTCTGATTCTGTGACTCTGCTTTTCAACCACTGTGCTGTGAAAAATCCTTTCACCTTCATAAAGCATGGCGAGATGCTTCCTGACTTCTTCTGAAAGTGTTTCAGAAAGCATCTAGTTTGACCAGAGGAGATGGAATTTGCATCCAGGAGTTTAGAGGAACACCCAGAGCAGCTGTCTCTAGGCTGTATTCCATGAAGCAAGCTCTTTCATCCTTTCATCAAGCACTCTCCCCCGTCCCCATGAAGCTAATGAAAGGAGCCTCTGCACATTTCTAATCAGTGCAACAATTCAGAGACTTAAGATTTGAGGCTGTAGATTCTGAAGTTTCGTGAACAACTTTTATCCATGCTTCAGATAATACAGTGAGACATCATCACTGAACCCAAGTCCATGACTTGCCTAAGTTAGCCCTACTAAAGAAGCCTTAAATCAAATGAATGCAAACTAAATACTGAGTTTAGCAAGATTTCTATTGGAATCAACTTAAAATAATTTTAGACTAGTAATTTAATCTCTAATCAGCAAGTCTCTAGGCCCTACAACTACATATGGTGCAACAAAAGGAAAAATCAGGAGTCAGAAGTAATTTTTGCTGTGATTTGCATGCTCATTCCTATTTTCTTATTTTATTCTCAGACAGGTCTAGATGGGAAAACACATTTTTAGTTATCTATGGTTTTGAAAGATGACTACCATGTGGGTTTAGATTACAGTTAACCTTTAAAATAATCTTTCAAAAGCTAAGGGACTGAATAGTTTTATGTGATATACTAATTGTGTTTTGCCTGCCTATTGAGTGCTGCAATTCTTGTAAATATTACAAGGGAAGCTGCACATTGTTAAGCAGTTTTTTCTTCCTAACTGATCTTCTCTATTGTAACTTTACTCCATCTCATGCAAAATGCTTTTTAGCTTCTGAGTTGCAAACCAAGAAGCATTGATACTCAGCCTGAGAAGACTAAAGCTCTCCCTCTTCTGTGTTTGGCCTGATGTTCTGTCCCAGTGAAATTGCATCACTGCAGATTTCAAACACTATTAAGAATTACAGTATGCATCACAGGGAGAAACCTTGAAATCTCATTGAGGTAAGCAACATATTCCCCTTGGTTCAGACACAGTGAGACCCACAGAGTGTTTGTCACCGGCAGCATCCCAGTGCAAGGCCAAAGTGGCCACAGTGCCAAATTTGGGGACGAGCTTTTAGGAAGGGGCATGGCACTCTTCTATCAATGCTTCTACCAAGGGAAGATTGCCTCTTAGCAGAATTATGACAGAAACCTTCCTACCCTTTAATTGCCAAAGAGAAAAGTCTACCAGGTCCTGCTGTAGGTTTTTCACCACTGCAGCTGTCCCCTTACTAGATATTGGTTTTATCCCTATTGTATGCAGAGGGATTGTGAGTCTAGAGTTTCAGGGTCCTTTGGATTCCTTCCTCAGGTAACCCTCCAGAGATGTACTTTTCATTGTAAGAAGACAGGGCACCTTAGTAAGAATAAGCAAGAAAAATACAGGGGGGAAGAGCATTAATCGACAAATAAAATGCGGCAATGGTTCTCTCTTCTAATCAAGCCAGACATCAACATTTGGAGTTCTAAGGTATCATGAGGTTTCCACCTATCCTGCCTCATCTCCATCCATCCATGTTCTGGCTTCATTGCCACACACTGAGAGAAAACTTACTTGTTTCTAATTTGAGTAGCGTGGAGATTACTCTCCTCCCACTGGCTTGACCACAACATGGATGAGCTTACCCCTTTTTTAATTTGTCAATACATCTTAATCATGCGAATCTCCTTTAGCAATTCATCTTACTGCTTTCAAAGGTATTGCTCATAATCTGTCAGTTAAATGCTTAAATGCATTTCTGTCATCAGAAGAAATACAAGCCTCTGGGATTGCCCCCAGACCAGAACAGCATCACTGCGTTTTGTGTGTAAACACACAAAAATCTTGCATTTTCACTAACTGCAAATACAAAATATTGCAGCTTCATTAACTGCAAAACCAGAAACTTTGTCATTTCACTAATTGCAAATAACCATCTAGAAAAGAGAAAAGACTCCTGTTTTGTTTTTTTTTTTCTCTTTCTGATTTCTAAACTACACTTCCCAGAAATCTCAGGTCTAGAGTCAAGGTGCTTATTTGTGTCTTGCTAACCTGGCGCAGTCTCCTGTTAGGGAAACATCCTAGAAGGCAAATAGTGCACATTCAAGAGTATATATTTTTTTCCCCTCTCAAGAAAATATCAAGAAAATATTCAACTTATTTCAGCAACCAGTAAGCAACTGTAATAGCAGACCTATGTTTAGGTCATATTCGTTATCTTGTAATTGGGCCTTTAAACATTCATTTTTCTCCTAAGAATAACTCATTAACAGACTTGATAACCATCTCTTCATAAAAATACATGACTTTACAGGCTTTATTCATATCGAAATTATTAATCTGTTTTATTGTATACTGCTTACTATTTTGAGATAAATCTGTGTGAATATGAGCCCTCCTGTTTGGAATAAAAATATCATCTCTCAATTTTGTGCATGGTTGTTTTTAAAAATTACTCTGATGATCTGTACTTATATACATTTGACAGTACATTATTTCTAGATTTCAAAAGCTAATCACATGCCTTCCAATGTTGATCTTTTTAAATAGCAAATGAGAACCTCTGGATTATTTTGTTCCATACACGTGAAACGCCAAGAAAAACTCCTAAATATGATTTTTTTCCCCTGCTCACAGAAACTATGGCCTTCTAAGAAAAACAAGCATATCTAGAATTGCAATATTTAAAATTATCCTTATTTTTAAAGTAAATCTAATAATGGAAGTGGGGGGAGGGAGAGTCCAGACATTATCTTGAAAGCACAGGATTGATTATATTAATGTTGCCAACTTAAACATGAGAACATTGGTTTGTTTAGCTTGCTGTCTTTTCCACCAGCCATCATTTAAAACCATCTACTGCTCTTACCTAGGAGAGTCTGCAATTTATTTACAGCTACAGTAAAGTCAGTACCGAAAAAATATCCATTCATTAGGCTACTTCTTAGGAGTTAAAAATATTTCTAGGGTCTTAAATCTAATATAAATGCCCCATTAAAGAGGTTTTCAGGTGAAGATGACCCCTAGTCAGTAGTTTTTTTATAAGGATGTGTCCAACGAAGTTTACTCTTCATTCATCCTCCATCTGTTTTCCAGAACATTTGTCTCTTTTATATAGATATTTTAAACATTGCCTCTGAGTATCAGGGTTGCTGTGCTGTCATACTATGCAGTTCTATAACAAAGTAGAATAGCCAGACTTTGGAAATTATCTAAAAAGGTTTGCCACTCCTCCCTTAACAGCTTTCAATGACTCATCAAATAATGTTATTTGCATCATGTCCTCCCCCAGGTCACTGACTTAGAATGGTCACTTATCTGCAAATCTTTCCTACATTTTCTTTCTATTACAATAAGCCTCTCTTTCATCAGGATTATCAGCAGAAGCTGCAGGATATTTTATCTGGCTGCAATTCAGCTTCACGTGGGGGTGCTCACATGCACCCTGCGGTATTTTGTGCAGTTACAAGCAATTTATGAGACGTTTAAAAGTGCATACTTCACTTCACTTCACAGATTTAACTCTTTGCTTGACTCCAGTGTCTGCTTATACTCAGTACAAGATATCTGTAGAGATCAGGGTTTAAATCTTACATGGTGTTGACAGCCTCTACTCTTTCGTCACCTCCTTTGGAGCTGAAGGTTCTCCACAGATTGTTTGGATGCAGCCCTAACATGCCCTATATGCATTATAAAAATCATTAAAAAATTCTTTCCAAACCAAGCACAGGCTTCCTGAGCAAGGGCAGGAGATTCCCCATTAAGCCTTTCTGGCATGAGACCTGCACTCCTGCTCTGGGGTTTGGGCTTGCTTACCTTTAAAGGTCCCTTCCAATCCAAACTATTCTACTAAACTATTCCATGTTTATCTGAAATCATGTGGCCACCATAGTGCTGGCCTCCCCCCACACTTATCTTCCTGAAAGCTGCCAGAATGGGACAGTCATTTAAGTAAGCACACAAAACCAATCCTGTATGACACTGGGCTGGCAGGCACTGACTCCTGTCATACCTACCACACCCGAGAGCAAAACAAAAGCACAGACCAGAGGCCACTTATTAAGTGTCTTCAGCCATGGCTTTGCCATAGGAAACCTTTAGTTCTCTGTTTTCTAGAATCAATATATCTTTCTGCTTTTTTAAAAGAAGAGGGGAAGCAAGAATAGGAGCCACTGTGCTTGTACCTGCACACCCCTTCCTGTGCTTTCAGAAAAGTGAAGAATTGAAGAATCTTTGAGGAAGTTCCTGTAGGATGAACCCAGGGTGTTAATTAAATTCTTTCATTCTTTGGGTGCAGACAATGACTTTTTGCTACAAGTCCCTATAAGGGTTAGCAAATTGGAGCCTAGCTTTGTGATCTTCACATAATTTAACACAGAATTTCTGATTACTGAGTGTAGTCCCCAACATCCTTCCAAATCCAGAGCATAGCTCTAACACCCAGTATCACTCTTGGGAATGTTCCTCACTACTTCACATTGTGTCCGTGGGATCTCTGGATGTGGGAGAATTTTATATTGAATAAATTATTCCATACTGAGTAAATTACTCCCTCTAAAGTGATCAAAAGCTTTATTCACAGAATCATTCTGGGCTTGTTCTTGTGCACACCAGAGCTAATACAGTCTTTTGCCCTTTGCTATTTGGGCCTTTCAAACTCCAGTTGATCGTTATGAATTGTCTACTGAGCCTCCATGAGTCATAAAGTGAGAGCCTTTTTATTGCCTGGACTTAACACAGTCTCTTGGCTGTTTTTTATCATATCTTTTCACTACATTTTTTCTTCTTTTAAAAAGTCATAACTTGGGTTGATTCTAAAGACAATGGCCCATGGACAGCATCTTCCACAATCATGAGGCATAAACATAAGGATAAAAACCCCTCTTTTGGCTGACAGCTATAGATGTCCCCTTGCTTTTTGCAATTAAGAAGAAAGAAAAGCAATTTCCTAGAAGTTTCCTTCCAATTACTATATTGCTGTATGGGTACTTTTCCTTTGTAATGTGAAAATCAAAACTTGTCTGTCTTTTTTAGAATTGCACTGTGTCAGCTCTTGTAAAGCTCGCCCTGTTAAAAAAATCTTACTTTTCTTCCTGTCATAACACAGAGCAATCTATTTTCTATATGTAGCATAAGTATATGTTTTGGGAAAATCTGATTTAGGACAACAAATATTTAGAGGGTTTTAAGGGTGGGTATTATTTCTACTTATATATTGACTAAAAAACAGAGTCTGGAAGAGAACAGATAATGGAAGGTAGAAATTGAATAACAGTGATATAAGAGAAAAATGATGTGCAGAAGAAAATCAGCAGATAGAGGAAAGAGAGGAGGACTGAAAGAAACAGGAGTTAACTGAAATAGGAATAAAGGAAAATGATCCTGGAACTAAGCAAAATCAAGCACTTTGATAAAAGTGCTGTATTAAAAATATACAGGAAATACAGCATTTCTTTGCTATTTCTAATAATTTGTGGTAAATTAACAACTATATTTTGAAAATAAAAATGAAATCTGGGTTCAAGAGTGTAATCTGACAGAACATGTAGTATTTCTAGAATCCACAAGATGCTGTTTCTTTTACAATTTCCACGACTGGAGCTCCCTTTTTGAAATTAGAAGGCTACCTCTCCTTCAGACTGGGTTTTTTGATGGTCTTCCTTTTAGATGCTGACAGACAAATGCATTTCAGCTCCAGCTCAGTCATTTTAAGTGTATTACATTGTATTACAGTCTGTCAAGTCATACTGTTGATAGTGCAGTAAAATAATACCACCATAGAAATCAAACAACAGGCAAGTGGGTGCCTTCTGCCTTTTGATTCTTTGTCACAGATTACTTTAGCTCATCATTGTTTCTGCTGTTTGTCATGAATTTCAGGAAGCCAGAGGATGCTGAATTTGACATGAATTTGAGCTAGTTCTGCCAAATGGGAAACACCAAACCTGTGACCTAGACCTTTGCATTCATGGCTTGCAAAAAGCAACGCTGATGTTTTGATGTTATTACTGAGAAAATTGTTAACACTTTCCTATATAAAGGACAGGGTATTGGTCACTTTAGCACAGTTTGTAATGAAGGTATTCCTACAGAAAGCATCTGTGAATGCTAGTGACTGCATCAGTTGTTGCTCATTACAGGGAATTTAGCTGTTGATACTCTCACCTAAGAGGTCTTCCATAAGTTATCTGTTTAATTACTAATATGGATGAAACGGGAAAGTTACCACTTCCTCCCAGGGGGAGAAACCAGTCAGGAGATCAGGCTTACCTTGTTAAAGACACCACATGTATTCTATGAGAACTTCTGATACTCCCTGAATCACTCTTGGTTTGTTCAGGGTGCTTTTTGGAAGTACAAGGACTCTGTCTGTGGCTACTTCTACTCCCTTAAGATACTAAAAAAAATGATTTACCTATCATTCTTAAAAGCACTGAAGTTTCCAAAGACACTGGAAAACCCTTCCTAAAGGGGTGATCAATGATCAAAGTCAGACCTTAAGATGCATTTGGACAATGATAACATGTTTTAACTTTTGGCCAGACCTGAAGGGGGCAGGTAGTTAGACTAGATGATTGTTGTGGCTCTTTTCCAACTGAAAATATTCTATTCTATTCTATTCTATTCTATTCTATTCTATTCTATTCTATTCTATTCTATTCTATTCTATTCTATTCTATTCCATTCCATTCCATTCCATTCCATTCCATTCCATTCCTCAGTTTGCAAACAGCTTGCATGAAAAAATACTTTTCTTTCCCAATTACTTAGAGAAAATGCATCATACTTAATTCAAACAAGATAATAGTGATCCTGGCATGTAGACATATCTTGAAGGAAACAATTCAGAATGATAAAAGCATAGCATTGGTGCAGAAACAATTTTCACACTTCTGCGAAAAGACCCACTGTGCATTTCCTGCACTTAACACAAAAAAAGTTAAAAAAAAAATAAAACTAAGCTTCCTTAGACCCTAATATATATAGAGAATCTCTCATTTTAATCAATTCCAAATCAGTGCTTTAAGAGTAAACCTTTATCCACAAGTAAGAGCAAGGAACTGGAAATACAGTGTCAAAACACATTCAGGTTTATGCACCATTCTGGGTTTTGATGGTGGGTTGTTTGAACATGAATCATTAAATAAAAACTTCACATGCCGTAAGAATTCTCATGGCTTAAGACATATCTTCACCTATGTAAACCTCAAGGACTCCTTTAAAGGAGCTCACTTGTATTTCTTTTGACAGGTCTATGACTTTCCATTTCTCTTCTTCCAACTGTTATTGTTTTACCACTCTTTATGTCCTGCATCTGGGTTTACAAGATGTAATTAACATCCTGTCTTTGGTTTCCTATGAAACCACAAGACCATATATCCTATTTACTTTTCTAATTTTTCTGTCTTTTTCTTTTATGTAATATGAACAAGCCCTACTCTCTCTGTTGCTGCACTAATGTTACTGAAATTCAGATCTACCTCTTAGAAATTGACACTCGGATTCTTCTATTGACACCAATAATACATTTTCCATAAACTTCCTCATTCTCCCATTACTGTTTTATGTTACAGCAGAATATTACTCTAATCCAGTCATTGTCAACCAATCTAATATAGCCCCAAAGTGGATTAGCCAGCAGGCACTGGTAGGCTGCGCATCCATCAGTTGACAGCTATAAAATCCCAGGATAATTAAATCCAGAGAGATATCCAGAAAGAGAACGGAAGGGAAAACTAATTTGTCTCCTACCTTTCCATCTGTTGCTGTTCACTTTGTACATTTGAGAATCAGCTCCTTGCCCTTTCTTCTTCCATCTACCCAAAGCTGGAAGCGGCTTCCACCCCTGGGGCAGAAGAAACAATGCTTTGAGAACCTGAACTAAGGGCAAGGAGGAGATGTCTGATCCCTCCATCCACTCCTGTCCCTAGGCAGGAAGTTTCTCCAGCAGTCCCACCAACACTACAGCACCTACAGAGGGTTTGCACCACGATGGCTACATCCATGTCAGTACAGTGAAGCATCCAATTCCATGGCTGGTATGTCCTGAGGGTGAACATTCTGTAAACCACTTATAAACTGCCCTGAAAGCAGGACATTATATAACCCCTTACTGTTACTGGGAAGTAAATTGAGCATCATAACCTCATTAGTAAGCGCTGATGGTTGTGTCCTTTGTGTGCATGGGCTTTTTATCCATGTCCACATTTCATCATGTGGACAAAGTAAGGGGGTGAATCAGGGTTTTTTTGTGAGTTTGATTTGTCTCTTTCTCTCTGCACACCTTTTTCTTCCATAAGTACATCAACAGAACATGCAACTGTGTGCATTCTGTAATCATGATTTATTTTAATCATGTTCCTTTTCCAATGAGTTTTTTTTAGATTCAGAACTTCAGAACAAAGAAGCAGTTTGAACATCTATGTTTTGTTCATAACAGGATGTCTTCCTTCAAGCTGGCTAAATCCCACTATGCCAGTGCTAATGCCAATACTACTAACTATGAGCATTACTATTTCCATTCTTTGAGAAGGCTATTCACTATTTGTAAGGAATAAATTTATATTTGCTATAAATATCTTCTGTAGCATTTTCCATGTAATTAATTGTATTGTGATATTAATCTAATTGAATGTAACTGGTTATCAAGCATGCAGACTTTTCCCCTGCTATATCAGCATCCCCCATCCCATCTTTTCCTTCTGACATCATCAGAGCCACTACACTGCTGCTGCTTAACTACCACTCTCATCGGTGAGTCAAAGCAAGAGGTCCATTTCTCCTTTTGGCTATCTGCCAGCAGAGTAGGTGGTGAGGATTAGTATTTGAGGTTTTTTTCCTCCTGCTTTAAGGAGTGGCTATTGAAAAATGTTTGAGGAAACTACTTTGGCGGGGAGAAGCTAAAAGGTTTTGTTAGTTGCTCTGTGTGCATGAGGTGGACACTACAGCGCATTTTTGTCAGTCTGAAATAAAATAGCCTTTTTAATGGCGTGGACTCCTCCCTGATGCCCAGAAGGTGCCTCAAACAATTGCAATGGAATGGGAGCTCTGGAGAGGGAGGAAGACGAAACGAGTCATGAGGCCTCCAAAAGACGCAGGCTGCCCCATTCCATAGACCTTTAACTCTTGTCCTAACATTTTAAAATATTCCTCTGACATTTAAAAAAACCCCTAATTTTCTTCTCCTCGGACAACAAATAAGATAATATTACTCCTTACTTCTACAGATCCAGCTCTTTCGACAGAGGCATGCAACATCCCTTTTTCTCCAACACCAAAGAAGCCTTGTGTAGGGTAAAGCTTTTTTTCTATAACTGATCAAAAGGGACTCATAATTAAGCAGCATCCAAAGCAGGCCAATCCACACATCTTGGCTTTCTAACTTGACATGCCTTAAAGCCAGAAGCACTGAAGTGATTGACAGCTTGTAAGAGACCCTTGAAACAGGCACTGGCCCTCTCCCACTGCTCCCTGTTGTAAGCCTCACTATCTTCAGCAATTTATGCTCAGCTTCACAATGGAATATATAAGTCTGAAGGGCCGGGAGAAGGTTTTTCATAACAGATTATAATCCCACTGAAATCAGTCATATTGAAGATACAATGCTACTTGTATATCTGGAAAGTATACAAGTATAACCACCAGCTTTAAATAAGGGACTGCTAGTTGAAGCATCTAAGTGTGATTACAGCCGCAAAAACATTTAGAAATGTAACCAGTGCTCACTGATTATGTACTTCTGTGGGACTTTTGACAGCATCATTTATTAAATGATGTAGAGCAGTGTTTATGCACAGAAGTTGAGCTTCTCCATCTTACAGTCTGTCACCGTTGGATTTGTGTGCTTTGGTAGCCAAACCGAGATAGCCAATGCCAAGACAGAGTCTGAGCACAGGTGAACTAAACTGCCATGATGCTGCATAAGGGATGCAGCACGTTCCTGGAGGAGACAGACCCCTGAGGGCGCCAGATCCCACCCCGACAGGGGCCAGTCAGCTTGACAAAATGGTGGAATTAAGGATCTTCCCCTTTCCTCTTACTTGCAACTCTTTCCAATCTGAAACATCCTCTGACCTCCCCACTTCACGGTACAGTCTGCAGAATATCTTTTTGTACGCACCACTGAGGGGAAGAGTTCTTGTTTTCTAGAAGACTGAGGTCAGACCCCACGGCAGTCTGCAGCTTCTTCCCAAGGGGCAGTGGAGGGACAGCTCCAATCTCTGCTCTCTGGGACCAGGGACAGGCCCCGAGGGAATGGCTGGAGATGGGTCATAGGAAGGTCAGACTGCATATCAGGGAAAGGTTCTTCCCCCAGAGGGTGCTGGGCACTGAACAGACTCCCCAGGGAATGGTCACAGCCCCAAGGCTGCCAGAGATCCAGGAGTGTTTGGAGAACGCTCTCAGGGATGCTCAGGGTGGGATTGCTGGGGTGTCTGTGCAGGGCCAGGAGTTGGACTCAATGATCTTTGTGGGTCTGTTTCAACTCAGAATATTCTATGACTCTGTGAAAAGAAAGGGGATGATGAGCACTTGGTCCTGAGGAAGGAGATCATTTTCTCTCGCAGGACAGCAAGATTTATGCCATGCATTGTGTTCCTTAGCTTATGCAAGGCACAAATTCATCCCTATCTCTTTTACTTCCATGAAATCCCAAACTGTTATCATACCTTGAAAGAGTATTTCAGTGCACAAGCCCAGTGTCAGCAGCACTGTACATAGTATCAGCCAATCTTTACTTTTTAAAAGTAAACGTAGAATAAAACCTTGATTACTTGCATAATTAATCCCTGTTCACAGTAATTTGCATGCCGGAATAATTAAAGAATTAGCTTCTAAAAATGAAAAGCGAGCAAATCCTGCATTTTTGTACTTGAAAAGCTGCAGCAGCAATGATAGTTCATAGCATATAAATAATTCAAACTGAGCTTTCTTGCCTTTATTTTTTTTCTTGCAGAAATCCTCTTAGCACTTCCTAATTAAATGAAAATATATTATAAGCCATCACTTTCTGACATCACAAGAATATTTTAAACTCCAGATTAGACAAACCGGATTTACATTTTCAGTATTTGCGATCTGATATTCAGAGCCACTTAAAGGAACTATAAAACACCACAAAATTGTGATAAAATGGGCACATACTTTTAAAGGAAAAAAAAATGGGAAAAGAAACTATATTGTGCTGGTCAGCTGAGTTAACATTCATTTCAACTTGGCAACTCTGCACTTCGGATTTACAGCGCTAAATTAAAAATCTGGTATAATCCTGACACAAATTATACACTCAGCAGGTGCGGGGCGGGGAGGCTACATACTGCAGGATGCCAAGCCAGCGTTGAAGGACGACGTTTCCCCACAGAATTACTGAATTTTACGTGTTTAACGGCGCCGGCGCCCCTGAGGGCCGTGACCGCTGTTAGGGCAGCAGGGGGCGCCCTCCGCCCGCCGTGCCGGGCCGGCAGAGCCCGCGCGCGGGGAACCTTCTGGAACGGCCCCAGCGCCGCCGTGAGGGGCCGAGCCGCGCCCGGAGCCCGGGGAGCGTCGGGCTGCCTGCGGCTGCCGTGTCCCGGTTAAACCCGGACGGGCGGGGGAAAGCTCACTCACTCCCGCCTCAGCACAAAGCTCGGACCGCCCCTCGGCCGCTATGCAGCCACTCAGCGCCGCGATCCCGCCCGCCTCCATTTTCTCTGGGCTCCCCCCGCAGGCAACCGTCCTCAGCCACCGCCCCCGCCGCCCTGAGCCCGCCCTTCCCTGGGGCCGAGCGGGCTGGCACGGCCGGGAGGCCGCGGGACGGGTGCTCGGCAGCGGGAACCCGGCTGGCGAGGCGCTGAGCCCTCTCCTTCGTGAGGGGCAGGTCCCGGCGCACAGACACCTTCATATCGGTCGCCCCTTCGCCGGGGGACACAGGCGTGTTGGCTTGGAGGGCCGCGCCTGGAAACACAAACTGGAAGAGGTCGCGGCTCTCCTCGTTATCACTAGGTTTTTTTTTTAAATCTCGGGCTCCCTGGAAGCAGCGCTGAAGGGGCGCGGTGGGCGCAGGGCTCTGTCTTCTCTCATGCCCCTTTGGGGGTTCCTTGGCTCCTGCGCAGTCCCGGATTAACGCTTTGTGCCACTCCTGGATGTGATCCCACCCCGTCCCCGCTGTCCCGGTTAATGCGCAGGAGCGGTGGCTGTAAAATGGCGAGGCTTTCTGCGCGGGGATGTGTGCAGGGACCGCCTGCTACCCCCGGGGCTCCTGTCCTTGGATATAGCAAAAATTCCCCATAATGCTGCCATCCATAGCGTCCCGGTCTGTCCTTTCCTTCCCGAGTAACCGAGCACGTAACATTCGAGCCCCTGAAGTGTATTCCAAAGACAAGGTTGCTGAAATCATACTAAATCTTTAAAGAAACTCATACCGATTGTTTAAAAATACTTGCATTTCCTCCCGTGACGATTCTTATGTGTTTATCGCTACTCCTGAACACTGCATTTTTTGTTTAAAAAAATATTATTTAAAAATAACTTTAAAAAAACCCATACGTTTCCCCCGTGTCACGATTTTAACACGAGAGTTTATCACTACATCTGAGTATTTTTTAACTCTTCGTGAAGAGGAAAGTGAATCCTGGGATTTAGAACTTTCCCCGGGTGCGATGGTGGGTTTTAACTCCCGCAGCCAGCGCCGCGGCCGGCAGTCGGGAGCAGAGGGATACCGGGGATGTAGCACTGTAAAACAATCCCGAGGTGTCTGCGGAGAGTGGCACGGTCATATTTAGCACTGCGGTTTGTCACGCTGCTCGGGATCACCCGGGCATCGTCCTGATTAATCCGGTTGGTTTGGACTGAGCGCTGTCTGACGCAGACATAGAGACAAAGCCGGTCAGACAGAGCCGGAGAAAAGCTGCTCGTATCACTGACTTCGCATTACCTCGAGCCTGATTTTTTCCCGATATATTGAAAAAGGCCGGGGGGAGGTTAGATATATATTTTTATATGTGCATATAGATATATAATACGTACTTTATATATTTTAAATGTATAAAAACTAAATGCCAATCAGAATATCTCAGTCCCGGGTTTGCCCTTTATGAAACTGTTTTGGGAGATTTTGCAAGGCCTAGTGCACGGGGACAGGGTTGCTGCTTCGTACAGGAAAAAAAAGAAGAGACATTGCATGAAGGGAATCAATCAAATAAACAAAAAACAAACTAAGAAATGAACCAAACCAACAGCAACAAAAAAAGAAGGTTCCTTCCCTCCGTGGTTGGAGCATTGTGGAGGGTAATCCGAGCAGCAGCTCGGTCTCCGGGAGCCAGCAGTGCTGCTCTGTTGCCCGACTGTCCTAAACTAGTATTTGGGGGGGTGTTTTTGCTGCTTTTTTATTTTCTTTCTTTGTTTTACTGAGATCTCCGCAATATTGCCAGTTTTACGGTCAGGGAGGGCAGCGTGCGGGCCCGATGCCACAGCCCTGCCCGGGTCCCTGTGGGTGCCGCGGGCTTCTCGCTCCCGTGGTGGGCTCGGTGTGCTCCGGCGAGCCCGGCTGACTTCTGAGGGTCTCCTCTATCGCCCCGCCTCGCAGCGAATATCTGATGGGTTGGAAGGGCCGGACACGGATAAAAATAACCGGTGGGAGCCGGGGGCACCCCCGGTTTTGGTTCCCGGGCCGCCCTTGTGCTGCATCCCCTGCGGGAGGGTGCCGGGGCAGCGGCGTTGACAGCCCGTGTAACGCAGCGGTGTCCGTGGGACTGCGGTCCGAGCGCGCTGGCTGTGCTTCCTCAGGGAAGGCACGAGCCTGCAGATCCTGCTCCAGAATGCAGCTTGCGGCTGTCACATCTCCTAGAAGCATTTTTCCATTATGAGAATCCTTTTTTTTTTTTTTTTTTTTTTTTTTTAATTCCCGTTTGGCTCTAACTTTCGCACACTGTTTCTGCAGTGCTTACATAGTTTACGTCGTCCTTTTAGCGTTGTACAGTGAATTTGGGATTGAAACGAAGTCATAGGGTTTATTGCTTGTTAATGTGGACTTTTCAAGTGAGGCTGTTTAAGTCCATAGTTAGGCCTTTCTCAAAAGATGGCCTGTTTTGTCCTAAGGCTTCAGCGCCCAGCACCTGCCAGGGAGATACACGGGAATAGTGAGTGCTTAGCAAGGAGGAAAATAATTTTCTTTGTCTTAAAAATGAAACTAGGAGCTTGTCCGTCTTGCAAAATGAGGGACTAACTCTGTGCTTTCCTCTTGCTTCTTCGAGTAGTGCATGTCATGTGGAGAACAACTGGAAATCGCAAAGAATTTTCAAATAAATAGTAACTTTCACGGAGCTCTGGTGAATAAGTAACACTGGTCGCTAAAGCAGTTAATGGATAATTTAAAAAGTAATTTATTTGAAGCGTGAATGGAAGCAGAATATTGCGGGGTACTTGATAATTCAGTGTAATACCTTTTCGCTGTGCTTTGGAAGGGAATATTAGCAAAACCCCTGGTTCTGGCTCCCGCTGCCGTGCCGCGGGGAGCAGGGCAGCTGCCGACTGGCACTCGTATGCTCCCCCCTCTGCAAAGGAAGGGATCCTGGACAGCGGGGAGGGATCCCGAAGAGTTTGGGGAGCGGCTCCGTGCCACTTGGGCCGGAGCAGCCCTGCCCCGGGATGCAGCCGCCGGGGCGTGCGGCATTGTCCCCCTCGTCTCTCAAAGCTGAGGAGAGAAAGGAAAATACACCTGGCTCCTGCAGTGATTCTCATAGGGCCTCGTTCCCTTCCACTCTAAGTCAATAGAAATTTTGTCTTTCCGTTATTTAAAAAAGAACAGCAAGGCCCCTCCACAGTTTTGTGGGCGTTTGGGGGGGTTTTGTTTGTTTTTGTTTGTTCTTTCTGGAAATTTTTAGTAATGGACTAATGTAATAAACATGGAGACAAAGTGGATACTGAAAAAAAATCCCAAACAAACAACAATAAAAGTTCAAAATAAAATAAAATCATTAAATAAATTACAACCAGCCAAAAATTCAGCACCTCCTAAACTCTAGATTTTTTACTGCTTGTGAAGAGGAAGGTCAATACAAACAAAAATACTGAAATCTTGTTTTATGAAGTCTCTGTTGTAAAAAGAATTCTTTAAAATGCCCATCAACTCCTAATTATTGAAAATTAATAGCTATCACAGTCTTCTTACCTAAAATGCCTAGTTCTTAAACTGGTAGGGTCATGTTTTAAATGTTCCGTACTTCTGTAACCCCGTTACTGACATCTTTAATGCAGTGTCGGCCAGTATTTTAACTAAGTAACAATTAAGTGAGAGGGATCTTTAGAAACGTATTGTGTGTTTCCTCCTAAGCGCGGCGACATTGGGGCTCGGTGGGGTGTCCTGTCTATTTTTTTTTTTTTTTCTTTTTTTTTTTTTTTTTTGGGCCACCAGCTATCAGTTCTTCAGCTTCAACAGGCTTCCCTGAAAGGTACTGACAGTTTCGGGAATGCTCCGCTACTTTCTCGTCATTTCCAAGTAAACTCCGATGTGGTCTCAGAATTATTTCCTGTATATACATGTTTATGATTTAAAACCAATTGCGGCAAAGTAGCCCTTAATAGTGGAACGTTTACTGTCTATAATCTTGATTAGCTTCCCATAGGGAGCTGTCGTCTGAATACGATTTTTTTCCCTCTCCATTTTAAATAATCCCGCATCATTCCAGCAGAAAAACCGGGGAAGCGTCTTCTAAAATGTTATTTAACGCGAAATAACGATGCGTTTGAGCGTCCACAAAGTACTGATTTCGTGTCTGTTCTCAATCTACTACCTCAAATAACATCCCACGCTGTGTTCAGGGCAGGCGTTTGCTCTCCCGGCTCTTCCTGTGTCCTATTAATAGGATAAATCCGCCCGCGCATGACCCTTCCTACAAGAATTTAGCTACAGTTTGCTTTGACTTATCGCTGCCTGTAAAATGGGTCCTTTAATAAAAAAAAAAAAAAAAAAAAAAAAAAAAAGCGAATATCTTTTCTCTTTCACAGCACTTCGATGGGGAGCTTGGAGTGGAAGAGCACCACGCGTGTATACCTACAATGCATGAAAGGTGCTGAACTTCGCCTGCATCGACAACAGAAATCCGCTGGCTTTTACTAAATAAATTGTGTTTAATTTAGCATTTTTTATCCCAAGGAAGTGTGCTTTGGTTGTTATGCAAAAAGCAGAGCGGCCGCCAGGGTCTTGCTGCTAATTTCCCCCAACTTTGTCAAGAGTTGTCAGATCAGGAGGTGAAAGCACTTGCATAAACAGCCTCCTTTTTAAAAGAAAAAAAAACCCCACCAAATAAACACACAACGACAAACGAACAAATTTTTTTTTTTTTAAAGTAATTAAGAAAAAAAGTAATCAACTTATGTTTTGTTTTTAAGGTAAATTTGTCCTTAGCTGAGGGAGAAGCCCAGCGCCCACATGGAAAGGATGCCGAGAGGAAGAGCTGCAGTCCAAGGGCAGCTGAAAGCCCCGTTCCCATCCCCGCGGGGACCATCTCCCACCTGGACATCCCGCGGGAGCGGACCTGCAGCCGAGACCCCCGCAGCAAAAAGCGGTTCCTGCCAAAAATTACGTCTCCTGGGAGGGGCTGGGAGGAACATTTGCTGGAAGATACTAGGAGTGAAGGAAAAACTGGTGCAGATGAGCTGGAGAGCTCTGCTTATTTGTTTCCAGTCAGCATAAACACTGCGCCCCACCCTCCTTTTAATTTTAGTGGTTAAAACCGGCGTGTATTTCCTCAGCAGGTACCTAAAGGAAGAACCCTGATGTTTGCTCTGCCGGTTTGCTCTGTCGGCCCCTTTGCATTTGTGGGCTTTTACGCATTTGTTCCTCACAAATAGCTATTATCGCTGTTAATGATGGTAAAAACGTAAAAAAATATGTTAAAAAATGTGAATTCGTAGCTAGCAGAGAGCGTTCCTCACTCTCCTGCCAATTAGATTAAGGGTGTCGATTTGAGTTAGGGAGCAAGTCAAGAATGCCTTTTGTGTTTTGTTGTTTGTTTGCTTGTTTTTCTTTTTTTTCGAAGGCTTTTCCCTTTCACTATTTAAGCCGTGTTGGAAGAAGACATTTCTCCTCCGTGCTCATTTAGGCTATCCCTCGCTTAGATACTCCAGACGGGAGGCATAATTTGGGAGGTGGTGTTGTTTTTTAAAAATGCTTGCCATGCTGCAGCCATTATTCTGAGCATCCTGCGAGGTTTTCATTCACCGGCTTTCAGGGCTCCTTTCTTCATGTTGCAGCCGGCCCAACTAGAGACTCCAGAGGAAAAAAAAAAAAAAAAAAAAAAAAAAAACAAGAAAAAATAATTAGAATAAAAATAAAAAGCAGCCTTCCTCCTTTCCTCCCCGTCACCCTAAAACTAAGCTGCACCCCAAGCCAGGCTTCGCTTGGGGAGTCAAATTACCCTTCTTCCCACCGGGACGCTTGAGAGTCATTTTATCTGCCTGAACTTTAGGACAAAGCTGTTTTCCAGAGGAAATTTCCACTCCTGCTGCCGCCTCACACCAGAGGGCGCCAGGAGCCTTCCCAGGCTTTGCCGCCTCAAGTGCTGGTGGAAATTAACTCTTGGGACGCTCTCCCTTCCCTTTTAAAATCTACAACTGAATTCTAGTTCTTTCCCCAAACCGCCCCCCCCCCCCCCCCCC
>JAOTQP010000870.1:57344023-57411898 GCA_026413545.1 Cichladusa arquata | reverse complement strand
CTCCTCTCCTCTCCTCTCCTCTCCTCTCCTCTCCTCTCCTCTCCTCTCCTCTCCTCTCCTCTCCTCTCCTGAAACTTTCCTTTTTTTTAAATAATTTCAATAGCAGTATTTTGTAGTAATAATTCTTGCTGAAGAGGTTGTTCTAAACCACTTTCCATTTATTAAATTCACTTTTTTGTCTTCTCTGCTATGAACATACCCTTGTTATTCCTAGTTACCTTTGGAATCAACAATCCCTGTTCATGATTTATTCTGCTCTTGCCTCTTGCATTGACAATGGAAAAGAACAGAGACTAATCTGAGTATCTAGGGTGAAATACAGTTTGGAAAAATGTTCCTTCTCCCATGCTAAAAGGATGATAAAACCATATTCTGAAGTATGACCATACTTCAAGATTATTGCTTTGAATATAAAAGTAATTAAACCATTCTTATGTTTTTAGGCCCAGAAAAAAATTACTTTGTTTCCTATGTATTTCCAGAGATGATGAGCTGCTGATTTATGATTCTTCTTAAATTATAGGAGAGCTGAACAAAATGTGAAACCTAAAGACCTGGCTTTACTCTCAGCTGTTCTGGTATAATTTGAGCCCATGTTCTCCACTGTTGATGAATTTATTCCAGTTCTACACTGCTCTGACCAAACCAGAGTTTATTGTATATTTTGCATGAAAGAATTGGACCATTTTCCTGTGTTCTTAGATGATGAGCTTTCTCTTAGTCTACAATATCTCTTTCTCACGCTTTCCCTATTCTATAATTTTAAAAAATGTTTCTTTTCAAAAGAAAATGCCAAACTCTACCTGAAAAACTTTATTACACACACAGTCTTGAAAACTGTTCTTTTTTAAAGGGAAGCTTTTTGCAGACTATGAAACTTGGGAAGGACCCTGTGGAGGATTTTGTCATGTTTAGAAACCACCCAGAGTAGCTATGACAACTTCATATCCAGGGGCCAAGATCGTGTCCACATACCAGATATCTGATGCTATCCAAGATCCTTATCCAATGTGAAGAGGAAACTGTAAAACTATAATTGCCTAAAACAACCCCTAGAGAGAGTATTGCTGGTTCTTAAGAAGATTTTTTGACATCTTAAATACAGCTTTTTCTTAAAAGGTCTGAAACAGGAAACTTGTGAGAGAAAAGAGTGAAATGAATAAGGGATCTATAACGTTGGAAAAACAAGTTTCCAGCTAGGCCCCTTCTTTGTTACCTGCTGTGATTTCTTAATGAACATTTAGTTAAATTAACTTGAAGTGTTCTATAAGCCTCTGAAATACATCAGTATCATTTGCTTTGGTTTATATTTTAAGTGGGAGTGGTAGCCAATCTGGGTTTCAGCTCCCTCTGATCTGGATCAGGTGGGATTAATATTAAATGCAGCTGAGGAAGGAGAACTGAGGGACACTGCAGCAAAAGTGACTGGTCAAGGTCCATTCCATCGCCTAGTCCAGGCAGTTCACAGGCTGACTGTGTTTTTTTGGTATTACGCAGGGAACTGAAGCTTCTAAGTGATAAAAATCTGCATTTCTGTGCAATGAATATGTTGGCTACAGCACCTGCAGCCTGTTCTTTTTGGTAAAAGCCAGGCTGTGTGATATTTCTCTTAGTTATTGATTGTTAATATAGTTTCTGCTTCCTGTCCCTGCACAGCAATGAGATTTTTACATCCTGCCTGTATTTGATCCCTTTCTATTTTTCTGGATGTAGCAGGGTTCTGCAAGACAGGTTTCTCTAAAGGAAAAGAGTTCTGGAAAATGCATTACTTAAGGTACTGATCTAAAAAAACAGGTGAATAAATGGTGTTTTGGTTTTGGCAGCCGGGATAAGGTTTTGCATATTGGTTCAGGTAGAATCGAACTCAAACATTTTAATAATGGCACATTAACATAACTGTCTTTGACAAAATATTTCTGGCTACTTTTAATGAAAATACAAAGACACTGATATATCTGGATAAGTAGGAGCAGATGTTAATTTTCATCATTCTTCCTTTCCCCTCTTCTTTTACTAGCAGCCCAGTGAGGGAGAACTAAAAGACAAAAAGTCCTCTTAAGAGAATTTGGAACAGAAACTGCAAAATAGATATCCCAACTTATGACTTAACCTTTGCCCTGTGGGGTTGTGCTCTTGAATGCTCTTCATCTACTTGATTAATAAAGCCAAAAGATTTTCATCACTGAAAAAAAATGTTCAGATGTGTTTGCCAGATTTTACATGAGTTAAGGGCTGCTTTGATTTGTGAAAACTGCATTTTCGGTGAATTTCGGTTCTTATTCAGGAAAAGTTCTCCATCGTGATAATGGTTATCTGCAAGTCAGTGTTAACTTGGCAACCTTCATGGTTTGGCAGCAGATTTTAGCTTTACATAAGACTGAGTTATTATTAATGTACCATATTGCAGCTTTTATGAAGGAATCAAGTTTTCAAATGTTGAGGGTTTTTTTGAGTCAGGAAATGCAACTAATAGGCTTTTTAAAGGTGTGTGACTTTATGCTCTACATATCCTGTGCATTTCATGATATTTAATTTAAAATACAAATCAGGTCAATGCACGTATCTAGTAATCAAAGATATCTATTATACCACCTGAATACAAAGAGTCTCATTTTATGCCTCAAGATCTTTTTAATTCCCCACATTTATAAAATGCCCAGTGTTAATATTGCACTGGCATATTGTTAATATTGTGTTGGGTTTTTTTATATTTGACACAAGACTGAGGATGTCTGACTGATCTTGATTCAAGGTATCTGTCCTGTGAAGGACAGAATTTCTCTCAGTAAAGATGCTTTGTTTTAAAATCAACTGAATCAGGAAAAAATACCTGTAAAAGGCTAAAAGGTCCTTAAGGGTAGTGGAGGATGCACTTGGTGACAACAGTTCATACAGAGTAAGATCTCCAGCTTACATTATTGTTCCATGGAGCTTCATACAAAGAGGGTGGGTTTTTTTTAGCAAGACTA
Source organism: Cichladusa arquata (assembly GCA_026413545.1). Classification (NCBI taxonomy): domain Eukaryota; kingdom Metazoa; phylum Chordata; class Aves; order Passeriformes; family Muscicapidae; genus Cichladusa; species Cichladusa arquata. The sequence continues at coordinate 57,408,929 of JAOTQP010000870.1, read as the reverse complement.
ATGAGGTCCTATAGCAAAAAGATACACAATATCAACAAGTCAACACCTAATCTGGCATAAATGCTCAATGTCTTGATTCCTTTCTAAATATATATTGATTTTGCGTAACTTTCTCATCCCTGTACTGAATTGAAAGTAGGACATCTGTAAGCCCAGTAATTGAACACCTATTTAAAAAAAAAAACCAAAACAACTTTGCATGGCAGTGTTTCTACTTCTGTTTTCCAAAGATGAAGTTGATTCTGCTCTAATGTGTATCATGATCCCATGTCTCTCACATACCAGCAGTAACAAGAAGATTCACCATTTGCCTTGTTAGCACAGAAATCAAATGCTTCTGTCACAGGAAAACTCATAAGCATTTCTGACATTCCTGTGATCCATCAGTATCATCAGTTTTCCCACCTCCTTTTTTGGAGGACACAAATTAAGTCTTTTTGTAGTTGGAGTTGAGGGACAAGACAGCTCATTGCTATGTGCAGAGGTAGTGGAGCTTTTTAGATCAGAGATGTTTCTTACAGGCCTACATTAGAAACTTCTGTTCACACACTGATGTTAGCCTGGATCTGAAAATAAAATAAATCTCACCTTCCCAGTGGAGCTCAGCCAGCAAAGTTCCTGGTGTGGATACAGCTGTGCTGCCAGGAAAAGGCTGCTGCCAGATTAACCTGTTGGGTTTAGAGCCTGGTGTAGCTGTGATGGCATAAGATCTCTTTCAGCTGGCAAACACTGGACCTCTGCTGCAGAGCTCTGCTGTTGAGGCTCTGTAGTGCTCACAGGGACTGTACCTGCAGACACAGCCCTGCTGTGAGAGCAAGGGGGACACAAAGATATCGAGAGTCATTGCCAGGGCTGCTAGTAGGTGTCCCTTTGGACTGTGGGAGCCCCTTTGAAGACTCCCCACTCCATAAATCCATTTTTTCCCCCGGAAGATACATTTCCTATGTTTGCCAGTTTCCACTGGGTGCAGGAACATCTGCTGATGTGTCTAGATTTTCTTCGCCTCAAAAACACTGAGCATTTACTGCACTTGCACTGGCAGCTAAATGCTAAAGAATCTGACCCAGGAGGATTGCTCTGTGTAGTAGAAAGGAGTTGGATCTTCAGCCAGATCCTAGTGGAGCTGTAAATGCCTCTGGTTCTTAGCAGATACTACAGGAAGAACTCTCTGCCTGCTTCACAGTCACTGCAAGAGGACTGCACAAAACTGTAACCCAGCACTACATCAGGTTCAAAGTGTTTCTTCTGTCATCACATGCATCTGCCTTAGGTTATCAGAAAACCACAGAGAATTACAGCAGTAAGGAAATATTCAAAGGTCAGCCTAGGATCAGTCTGAGTGACAGGTGAGGATTGTGTTTTTACTAAGTTTTCTGTCTCTGATACCTGTTGATGTAGGAATGATTGAGTTCATGAGGGCCAGCAGCTTCAGGACTCTAGTGTATGTGGACTTGTTTGATTACTCTTTGTTCCTCAGGTGAATGTGAGAAAGCTTGGATAGGTTGCAGAAGTGGCAGAAAAAGAAATGTGACTGTGGTGGTCTTTGACCAAATTTAGTTGCCAAAGCCCTTTAGCATGGAAAAAATGTCACTGGACAGTGACACAGTAAGAGTTAGTGGAGTGAAGAAGCTGAAGAGGGAGGGATTGTTCACTTTTTTTCTGCAGTATGAGAAGTAGAGGGCATCAAATAGAGTTTAAATTACTCAATACTTGGAAAATGTCTCTACTTCCTGAGTAAAGGTGTTTGGAGGCTGGATGAGACAAATACCAGAGCACTGATCTTAAACACTTGGCCTTTGTATGGCAGCAGTTTCTACTGTTATTTCCCCTCATCAGGAAATAAAAATCGAAATGCCCTCCTTCTCTGCCCCATGAGGAAGCTGACAAAGAGCTGCTCTGAAAAGGAGGTGAGGCTGCAGATAGGGAGGATAGCAAGAATGGGAAAAGGGGAGGACTGCTTCCAGAATTCTGGAGGGACTGTAGCTGCAGCCTAGCACATGTGGTGCACTATGTGCACCCATTTTTCCTTGTATTGAAATATTAAAAGTATTTTTGGTTGAATATTAGGAACTAATCATGCTGGTTATTATTATCAAACAGATTTGATAAGGTGGCTATTTAAAATAAAATAACTGTGAAATTCCAACATGATTGAAATGAAAGTGTTAGTGAGTCAAACACAGTAGCTTTGACAAGCTGTATGCTATAGCAAGCTTCCGGTTTCCTATTCCAATTGAAGAAAAAGATAAAAACAATCCCTGTATCAGAACTTCTAAATTAACCTTCTGAAAAATCAGTTGCTTCAAAGCAATATCTGAATCATAATATACATCAATCAAACAGAAAATTTTAGTGGTTCTTTTATTGGGAGCAAGCTGTTTGTTGGCCAGAGACTGACACACCAGCAAATATGCCTTTCCCTCACACTGGTGTTTGGAAATGGGCAGGGAACATGGTGTAAGGCCTGCTGCTTTCCTGCCATGGAGGGAATGGTCTAGCACCAGTCAGGAGACAACAGCACATCCTAGAAGCTCAGAGATGGAAGAATGAACCACAACAGAACCTCAAACAGTTTTCCAAACTAGAAAAGGCTTTGCCCCAAGTATTTTTAACCCACATATTTCAGAATATGTCAGATAATTGATTAGCAGTCTGTTGCTGAAGTGATGTATTTATCTGATGCATGGTTTCACTTAGCAGCTACAACACGTACAGCAAAGAGTTGGAAAAAAAAATGAGCTGGAACTCTATACAGCATCTTTTATTCAAAACAGATGTATTCCTTGGTATATGTTTAACATTCTCCTCATAATCCCAACTTGATCCTTAACCATCATGCATTAGAATGTTGCTTTTAAAGAAGATGAAAATGGGCTGCTAAAATGCTGCCCATATAATCTGAATTATTTTCAGCCCTGTTGTTAAAGCTTAGAGATAAAATTCTCTTTTGAACTAAGGTTGAAGGCATTGTGTTTGATATATTGGTATAATTCCTGCAATATAAATACTCATAAATTAAGTTAGTGGTATGGTATGATTTCCTGTAATCTGTTTCCAGAATCAATATTTTATTGAATGAACTTCTTATTTTAACTTCTCACTTACTGACCCAGTGGTGCAGCTGTAATGTGTGCTTGATCACTCACTCCTTTATTTTTTTTTTTAAAACAGACCTGACTCTGCAGCAGTGTAGATGGGGCAGGTTTTTGGAAGCATTGCACTTAATATTGTGTGGAAAGAGATTGAAAATAACACTATCGTGCCCTAATGTAGAGACTCCCATTTAACATCCTGTAGTAATTTAGAAAATGGCTATGTAATGTTACCCCCATTCTATAGGCAGGGAGACTGAAGCCATGATTATTTCCTTCCTAAAGGATGCCTAACTTTAAGCACCTCCTATTATATTTACTTTTCTAAATGTGGATTTTATTTTTAAAAATCCCTTACACATAGCAATTGTCATTTAGTTAACTACCCACGATTTATTGCAAGCTTCTGCCAATGAGGGTGTGACCTCATGCACAGCAAAAGATTGTTTATTCTGAGCAGGTAGAACTATCTCACCTTTTGAGAATGTGCTAATGAAGATGCTCAGCAGTAGCTCTGATAGCTGGAGTCCATTGGCACATGACAGCTCAGCCTTCTGCTCTGGGTGACTTCCTGAACAAGCCAAACTTCAAGCAGTGGGATTGCCATGTGCTGCTCTGGTTTTAGCCTCTTTCACTTCGCATTACAGTAGCAATGAATTATTTATTTTTAGTAATCATATCAGTAGGGTTAACCCTTTTGCTATATATTCTCCCAGCAGGCAGTCTTTGATCTGCTTCTGAGGCAGAGGTAGTGACAAAGACATATGGCAATTTGAAATTGTTCCCTTGGTTGGCTTTTGACAAAACTATGACTGCAGAGAAGCAGATTTGTGTGCTTTCTTCCCCTCACTTGTACATAATTATACAATTCCCATATAACTCTCTTCAAGTCAACTGTTTCCTGGAGGCACCTGCCCTTCCTCAGAAAAACCCAAAGTGAGATCAGCTTTCTGGTTAAAAATATAGAGAGGAAGAAACAATGGCATGCATTTCAGGAACATTTTAGAGGTTGGCTAAAACAAAATACTATAAAAATTGAAAACCCTACAATGGGCACTTGAAAAGAGCAAACAAAAATATTCAGTGTTTTTGGTCCTTATGATCTTACACTTGATGATTTTCTGTGAAAAAAAACTTGTTTTGAAAGCAGAATTGCAGCTTTCATCATTTAACCGCTCCTGATAGCAGCGAGAAGCTGCAAATACGAAATTTAATATCTGAAAAAAGAGAGCATAAAAAGATCCCAACACTTTTTTAAAAAAAACCTCAAAGTTTCAAATATTATTTTTCCTTCCAGAAAAGCCTGTGATTTTTGTAAATTCTTAGGATTAGAAATAGTGAAATACTTATTTCTAATAATATTAATTACTTATTTAATAAATTCTTATTTGGCATATTTATATAAAATAATGATACCTCGATGAGTTCAGTAGCAATGCATAGTTCCTGTGCTGTATTCTTTTCAGGAACACAAAATTTACCAGTAATCAGCATCCTTCCACACAGACCTTCAGGTACTCCAGGTCCCCTGGGAGCTTTGGGTTGCTGCAGCAAAACCTGTTGCATCTCTGAGCTGCAGAGCCAATGATTTTATGATTTCCCTCTCCTCAAACAGATCCCTTTTTCCTTTGCTGTTGCTCGTTCTGTGTCTGTGCTTTATAAGCTACACCACATTTAAGCATGCATTGATCCACTGTGGGTTTTGGGGGTGGAGGGGGAAATGCAGTGGAAGTACTAACAGAAAAATTGCTCTTTCTGTGTTGGCCAAAACAACCCTATTAGATGAAACTGCTTTTTTAAATCAGCATTTTAAAAGTATATTCTGATGTGGTAAAAACTGTTATGTAGATGGAGTTTAAGAAGGTGGAGGGTATGTGAAAGCATATATTATAAAAGGAAAACTGGATTGTGTCATAGTTAGGAGTTCTGCACCTGAAATACCTCTACAGATTAAATTTCCAATTTCTTTGTTCTCAGACATTTTGTTCCACATGGACAAACTGAGAATGAGCAAGGTTAAAGTTGAAGCCTTCATAGAAGCAGCCTGAATACTCTGACTTGCACATTCTGGTCTGTAGATTTATAGAGGGATAATGCTGCCATAAAACTTCAAGATAGCACAGATATTCTGCCAATTTATTTGTAGTCCTAATCCTGAGAAATCCTCTGTAAGCAGTGAATACTGACTTCATATGAGGAAGATATGAACCTCATTCCTAATCCCAGTTTCTTCTGTAGACTTGTCCAGCATCACTCTTGATTTTTCCAAAGAATGTAAACTCCATAAAGACTAGTGTAATTATCCAGTGGAGATTAAAATGGCATTTGTGAGATCTGATGTTCCAGAGGGCAGCTGTGTAGTGCCATAGCAGGAAGGAAACTGGCCTCCAAAAGATACCACTGTAAGAAAGAGGCAAGGAAAAGCCCAGTCCTGGAAAACAAAACAGAATCAAAAAATGTGGAAGTCTGGTGAAACAATGATTTAGAGCTGAATAATATTATATCAGTTCTGTAAGCTTTTAATAAATAGTTGGAAAGTCTTCCATGAGAAGTTTCTATTCAGTTTTATCTCAGGGATAGAAGTTGCTCTTTCCCCCCATAAAGAGCTGAACTTCCTGAGCTGGCATATGTTGGAAGTTTTTTTACACTGGCATAGGAAGCTTTTTTTTTTTTTTTTTTTTAGTAAAACACTTCACATTTATATTCTCACTTCAAACAGAATTAAAGGCATAGGAACTTGCTCCAGAGCCCTCTGAAGACACCAAGATCTGCACACTGACCTCTACAAGTTTTAGAGCACGCTTTTTTTTTGTGCTCCTCCTTGTGTTTTAATTAGATACCATTTATATAACAGAGTTAAAAGTTCAGAGGACTCAACACACACAAAGAATACGCAGTTCAGGATAGAAAGGGAAGGATACTGTGTCCAACAAAACCAACCTCTGTCCTCCCTGCTACTTGCTGAGTAAGCATGAGGAGAGTTTTCCAGCTCTGCACTGACTGGGTGCGACTGAGAGCTCACTGCCAGGTTCCTGCTGCTCCTGGTACACCACTATTCATCTACTCTCCAATCTACAGAATAAAGGAACCAGATAATCAATGACACTCTCGTCTGTCCATATTTAAACATTTATGGTAGAGATGTTGACAGATGATCTCACCATCTAAACTCCCTTTGTAGTTAATGGAAGGACAAAGACACTTCTGTCTCATGTTTTCCTACATGCATTTGCAAGTAAACAAATTGATATACATATATACAAATGTAAAGGTTATTTTAAATGGTGTCATGACAAAACTTGAAGAACAGAAGTAGGTGCTCTTTCCGGGCCTTGTTTTTCTTCTCTTTTGTTTTTCCAGCACAAAGTGAAGTCAGTGGGTTTTGTGTAGCCAGAAGAATAAATCTTTTGAAACTCCAGCAAAAATTTTGTACAGCAGATATAAATAAAATTCAGGGTAGGTGGCACCTTTCTGGGATTTGTGTGACTGGATATTCTGTTTACAACTAGCATTAAGGATGTAGAAATATCTGCAGTTAACAAAACTGAAACTTCGTTTTGGCCACAATAATGAAATATTTGGTGTTCTGCTTCCCGTCTGGGCTTTTGCATCACTGACTCAAAAGCTGCACCTTTGTTAATGCAGGGACTGTCTTTTTTTATCCTGTGTCCAGTTGATCAACTTTCCCATTGTGCTTCATTCTGCAGTCTCCCTCTGAGGGAGAGCTATAACTTGAGAGTCATAGACCCCAAGGTGTGCTTAGTTTGCTGAGAAGAGATGAAACCGCTGCTCTGTTCATACAAAACCATTTATCATAGTATAAAATCAGTATCTTTTTCAACCCTAGAAACTTTTCTGACAAGGCTGTACTGAAGTCTCAGCCCTCCTTCAACACATGTGATTTTGTCCATCATGACGGTTGCAAAAACATCTGTCCTGGCCCACAGGGATCCCTGTCTGGGATCACAAGGACACTGATTAAAAGCCTGGAAGACAGACATTTCCCAGTCTGAGCTTTCTGCCATGGAAACAGGCAACATAATGCAAACCTGACTGATCTGTTGCAAAGAAAGAAGGAAAAAAAAAAGTCTTTGTAGACAGTTGCTGCTCCCTAGTTGTTCCTGAACTGATGGAGCCATCTCATATTTCATTAATGTAATCAGTAAGTTGTCACTGTAAGGTGGCAAGGCAGGCAGAGATTTGGGGGAGTCCTTGAAGGCAGACAGGAGGAAGTGTTATGTACTTAGGAGATCTGTGTTTGTCTGATAACAGCCTAGGCCAATTTGTAGGCCTATGGCATATCTACCCAGGACTGAAGTGTCATGAAGGCTTTTTTCATTGTGACCTTGATTGCTTTGGTAGGGTGAGCTCACAGAGAGGGGGAATAAATGAAGAGGAAACCAAGCAGGGCCACCTGGCCTGTTCCTGCAGGATGCAGTATCTCTGTGGGGGCAGCTGGGTTCTGCTGCTGCCCACAGTGCTCCTCCCCTGGGCAAGGGTGATGAGACAATCTCTGCATCCCACAATTTCACTGCACAGCTCCTGGTGGCACACCAAGTTGTGACTGAAAGCTAGGAATTCTCTCCTCTTCCTCATGTCATGATATGGAAAAGATTTCAGCAGTTCTCTCAAAAAAAGAAAAATCATTGGCATAATTAAAAACTATTCATTTAATACAAAAGTCTTGTATTACAGTAAAGTGGCTATTTTATCCACAAAAAGTTGACCATGTTTTCATTCAGCCTTTATCCGACTCCTGATGTGTTCATATCTGTACTACATTTACATAAAGTTTACTGACAAAATATGTCTTTCCTCTTGCATGTTTATATGTTTCATGGTTGAGCACATCTGTGGAATTGTTTAGATATCAACAAAACTAATGCAATATGAAAACTCTGATCTCACTTTGGCTTGCTCCCATAATATCTCTGGATATTATGCTTCAATTATTCCTAAAGGTAGGTTTCAGCTCCAGGCTGTTCCCTGCTCTGCTACCTCATGGGGTGGAGGACAAACCTGATGATGATATTTGGGATGTCTTCATCATGACAATGACATTTGGGTGTGTGGCTGTGTCTGGGTCAGCTACAGGAACCGGTGAGTTTGCAAACATGAGGTGGGCAACCTGGTGAGCCCTGCAATTGACACAGTCATGGAGCTTTACCTTCACAGGGATGCAGAATCCCCCTCTGTAGAGTTTGCAGGGCACTGTTTGGGGATGGCTGGCTAATTGGCATTGATCCTTAATGGGAGACAAGTGTCTCCTGTGCCTCTGAAAAGTCTGACTGGAGAAAGTCACTTTTCTCTATCTTAGCAGTCAGTTCTTTCATCATGCTTTTTTACGCTTTCCAGCTTGTGAGAACATCATGTTCATACATGAGGGAGGAATCTAACTCTCTGAATGGACCTGGGTTTCGTTAGTTTAATGATACTCTTCAGATAAGGAAAGAAATGCTACATGAGAGTCCTTACCCATGCTTGTGACAAAACTGTATTACACCAGCTGTTGTACAAGCTTCCATGGAAAATTATCTACAGAGTAGCTTTCATCTTCATAAACACAAACAGGAGAAGTGGTTTGGTTAGATTAGTGCTAGCCCTCAAAAAAAAAAAAAAGCTATATCATGCAACTGATTCTTAGTTTTTAAATCTTCACAAGCAGAGACGGCACAAATTGATCAGAACAAAGTCACACGTGAAGTAGTTGAATTGGGGGGGAAAAAATGGCTCAATATATATCAGCTGATAAAAGGTGCTTGGGAGCCTCCTGGGCTCAGGGCCCAGCTGGCCCAGAACAAACAACCTCTACATTAGTAAACTCCAGGTCCCTAAACCAGGGTGTTTGCATGCAAGTTATCAGGTGTTTGAGCTGCCAGACTGTGCCCAGAATATTTTTGGAAGAGTTTAATTGTCCCAGGCCAAGCAGTGCCAGTGGATGTGGTCATGGTGCAGTCAGTCCTGTCCCAGGGCACGTGAACAGTTCAGGCACTGAATTTATTCATCTGTGTGAAGGTACAAATTTCCATGGCCCCTTGGTTCTTAAACATGCCAAAGGTGTGGTCTCATGGCCCTCAGCCACTGCTTCACTGCTGGGGCCTCTCTGGGGAGATAAACCCCCACTTCTTTACCAGAAGGCAATGGAAGAGGCTGGACTGAGAGGCTGTGCAGCCTCCACACCCAGAAGCTTTCAAGACCCAGCTGGGTGAAGCCCTGAGCAAGCTGGTCTGACCACATAGCTGTTCCCACCCTGGGCAGGAGGCTGGTCTGGGGTCTCTTCCAACCTGAATTATTCTCTGTGGAACAGGGTCGATCCTCTGTGATTCACTGAGCTACCCCCACTGAAAGACAACTGCATGCTTGGGCTGTGGTGGTGTCAGTGAGCTGATGGCTCTTTTACAGCACCATCCATAAAGAGTGGCTATGAACTGATAGGGAATACAGGCAGTTTTAAAATGGAAAAACCACAAGTGTAATAAATACCTCATTTTATGTCAGTGAGTTAATACTGAGAAGGTAAAAGAGAATATCAGATGTTCTTTTTTTTATCCCCCCAAAACCTAGTTAACTTCATAGACAGAGATTATCATAGAAGCAATTTATGAACAACCTTTTTCAACAACAGGATTTGTGGCTTGTATATCATTGTGGTAACACTGCTGCAGCTGCTCTTTCAGCAGTTTGGTTTGCACGTATGACCTTCACTCAACAATTAAAATATGTGTCCTGAGTAGTGTGGTGCTTCAACATGAAGAATTTCCTGGGTGGGCTGCAAATCCTTAAGTATATGTTTTTTTAAGTGATTGATGTTTCTGAACCTTTTTGCATAATTTTAGTACTTACTCTCCTTTCTATTTTACAATGTCTCAACATAGTGTATTTTTTAGAAAGCCAGGGGCCAGGTGGAGTTCCCTGAGAAAAAGAACAACTATAAAATACTTCTACTCTGTATTCATTCAGTGGCACTGTCTGATACTATATTATACAAGATTAATGATCTAATGTAGCTTGACATTTTACAACAACATGAAGCATCAGCCAAAAACTGCCAGAAGATGTGACACCAGACCTAGAAAGCACTGTAGAGTGATAACAGGCCAATTAGATATGTCTGTCTGTATAACTGGCAGGCAGTGAAAGGCAGCCCTTTCATCCTGCCCTCCAGATTCACCATCTGAACCTGTTGGAAATGAGTGACCAAAACTGAGAGTTACTCAGCCTGTTTGTCAACAGCAGCAAGGGCCAAATTCTGCCCCTTACCCAGCATGAGTCATTATTTATGGACTTAGTGGGAGCTTCTGGACTACTCAGAGTATTCTAATTAGGCTGGTGTCTTCTGAAAATAATTGCCACTATTCCCATTTTGAGACTGTAGTACTGATGAAAGTACTCTGGAGTGGCTATGTAGTTATTAAGAAGTAGCCTAAACATAAAAGATAAACCCTGGCAACAAGTTTTAATCACCAACAGCCTGGGCTAAACATGAAAGATGAGCCTAAAAAAAAAGCTGAAATACCATCCATTTCATAAGCCATCTGACTGTCTTTCCTAATTATTTAAACACTGTTTTGTACAGGCCATTCTTTTTTTGGGTTTTCCATTCAATATGGACAGTTTGCCTCCTTTCCCCTACTTCTGACCCACAGTTTCCTGAAGAGATGTGGTGTGACCCAGCTGTGCCAGGGCCCTGGAGGTGTCAAGGTTGAGGGATGAACTCTGCAGACTTTGATAATGGATTTGCTCTCCTGCAAAATCCACCTGTGACAGATTGCACATGATTCTTGCTACATGACTCTTGATTCTTTGGTTTTGGTGTAGCCACGTGCTTGAGTACAAATTGATAGGACACTTTGTCCTGATCTAGCATTTGATATTCCTACTGTTCCCCTCTTCCCATACTAAGAAATTTAAAACTACTTACTGAAGTCATACTATGGAAGGATGCAATATAGATGTAAGCTGACAGTGATAGCTGACTGGCCCCATCTAATTATTAAAAAAGAGGAAAAAAGCATCATAATTCAATATATCTTTTGTGGCTCTTCCTCATTGTTTCCATCATACATCATATTTCCTGTATCTAGTTTTCAGTAGGAAAACATAGATTCATCTTCATTGACATTAACTTAATCATAGAAAAACTAGAGTGCTAAACAAGGTGTACACTTAGAATTTCTGTATCAAAACCCCTGTAATACTAAATCCTTCTCCACACATGGTTGTCCTCTCAAAACCAGGTACAACCCATGTAGGCACTTGATCCTTGTGTCCTTTTAGAGCACCTCCTATATAATTACACCAAGGCACACAGCTTTAGTTCTTCCCTCACTGCAGTCAGGAGCAAAATCTCTGCTGTCTGTAATAGAGAAGGAACCAGTGCTACTTAAAAGTACATATAAATTTTTAGTCTGGTTTTAGTAGATGCTGGAATAGGCCCCTATTCTCCCTCTGATGCACTTAGTTTGAGCTGTCACTACAGACATTTCCCTGCAGCTGATGTTCAGTTTACACTGGTTATGATGTCCTAAATCTTTTTTCTGATTACACTGAGTAGCCTTGCCAGATGAAGAGGCAAAGGAAATGTGGGTGTCTGGTTTTCAGTCCTTCCTCTCAGTATTAAATTAAATATCTTTCTAGTAAAAGAAGGCTTGACTCAAACACTGCTGAAATCAGTGGAAAGGCATCCCCTGAGAAGGGTTTCTAGTAAGGTCCACCATTCTGAAGGCAACTGACTCACACACAGCCATTCCTTCCCGATAGATACTTGCAGATGGGGTTAATAATTGTCTTTAATGTTCTTTCTAATAAATCTCCTGTCATATATTTAGTATGTCCAGTGTTAACTTACATTTCAAGCACTAAATATGTTTATCTCTATTAGGAGTTATCAGATGTAAACACAACAAAATGCTGTGACTATTTAACCCTTTCAAACAAAGACAATTCTGATGGATCCAACTATCTGGATATAATTATTTCTCTTTTTAGCATCTTTTGATGGAAAGAAGTTTATACTGGCCTTTGAAAATGGTCTTTATTAGGTTGTTTAAGAGACACCATCATTCTAGTTCTTTGCTTTTGATTTTTTTTTTTCTGAAGCACCTGTATATATCATATTATCTTCCAAAATCTCATGTAAATGGAAGGGAGTTTTGAACATCTACTATGTATTTTACAATGGAAATTTTTCCTTACAAGTAAATTTCTGAATAAATTTTCCATCTTGCAGGCTCACTTCCTATATTCCTCTTGTCTCTTTCTGACACAAGCAAAATCCCACAGCTGACTGAAGCACAGGCTTCAGTGAGGGACAGGACATAGAGGAGGTGGATATGTCTAGAATCTCCCTCCTTGTAACGAGTCACATTTTCCAAAACTGGTGTCTGCTGTGGGAGCAGAATAGGTTTTCTTTCAAAGACTCACTGAAGTTTTGGACTGAGGGAGGGGTTTAACCCTGGCCCTCTCCCAAGCAGGAGCATGCTCTGAAAGTCAAACCAAAAGTCTCTCTCTGAGAAGTGCGTTAGCATTAGTAAACACTCTCCTGTCACTGTGGGATACAGCACTTTAAATCAACTATTTCATGATGGAATTTTCCTCCCCTTCCTCAGAGGCTGTGAACTGTTCAAGCTAAGTCAAGCAGAGCATTGGCAATGCTCATAGTCCACTTGGCAGGCGAGCAGCAAATGACTCTCAGCTGGGATTCTGTCCCAGAACAACTATCCCTATTGAAAACCTTAGCTAAGATGAGAAGCACCACATCTGTAATCTATACATTTATTCTGCAGACCTCCTAAAATAAGGACAGATAAATATAGAAACCTGTTGGGGCCAGCACATGGGGAAAAAGCTTTTATTTGAAGGGGGAAGAACACACAGATGGCAGTGTCCTGGGTTTGAGGTAAATCCCAGCCCTGCTGCCAGTCTGCTGTGCAAGCATAGGCAGCATTTGCACCTAGATACCTTTTCCAAGTTCCTTTGGGACGGTTACCATAGTGGGGAAGGTATGACACTAGTGTGGCAGCAAGGAAAGATGTCTATGTCAGTGTTGTCTATTTTGGCTCACTACCACATCTCACCATTGAGGAGCTCAGAACACTAAGAGGGAATCTAGGCACTGGAAGTTAGTTTTCTGAAGACCAGAGTGCTGCTTCTGCCACATCTCTTGTTTGTGGTTGTAGGAAAGTTGCTTCTCCATCTGGTATCTCTCTCTCCTCTGTTCACGGGCCAGTTAGGCAGTGCAGGAGGGGACACACAACATGCTGCAGCAAGTTTCCACCTCTGTAATCCCATAAAATATCCTACATTAATTTGCAGGAAATGACCTGCTAGGGCAGCTCTGGGCAGCATGTGCTACTCAGGATGGATCACATGCTCAGGCAGAGCTGTTAGATGCAACCTGCTTTACTGATGGAGAGAGATACAGGAAAGCAGATGAGAAACACACCCACTTAAAGAGCAAAGCAGCCAGACCCCTGCTCAGGCTACATGCACTGATGGGATAGACCTAACAGAAGGGAAGATCCATGCTTGTCTTTTCATTCCTGTCCTGAAGTGCAGCATCAGCCCTCTGATAACTTGACCACAATACCAGTGTTAGTATCAGGAAGTAGCACAGAACTCAGCTGGCCACCTTGCTCTGAAGTATGAACAGCCTGGAACATTTCCATAGCCTGGAATGTGGCATTTTACAACAGGGAAAATCACTCCAAGGGACTACCAAAAAACCCAGTGACTCAGCATCATGCATGAATTGTCTACTTCGTCCAAACAAGTGATAGAAAAAAGATCTGCATCAGCATGAATACTTGTAACATGAGGATAAGTAATGCTTTCTGCAGGGCGAGTGCATGTGTAGTTCCTTGTGAGCCCTCTGAAACTCCAAAGTACAGCACATTACCATCTGAAAAACCAGGAGCAGAACAGATAAAATCCTGGAGACAACGGAACCCTGGGTGTGCAGTATGGCAACTCTAATCTGCTACGCCGAGACTTGGCACTTGCAGAGATAATCACTGGAGCTGTGGCAGGGTTAAATGTTGAATTAATACACATGATAGGTCATCATCCTTTCGTCTTTCCTTCTCGGAGGAAGTAAATAAATCTGTCAGCTTAATCTAGCACATTAACCTTAATCCTACAATTTACTTACTAGGGGATTTGTATAATCTACCCGATAAATAAGGACAGTAATTATTCCTGCTACAGAGGGCTGTGAGAAATATTTGCAATGAAGCTTGAAGCTGGATTTAAAAACCGTTTTGGTTTTATTAGAAACACAAAACTCTGGCCAGGTTTCCTGGAAAATTCCATGGGGCCCAATGCAGGTGGAAGCTAATTTTCTGTATGTGTATGTGTTTGCTTAGCCAAAGTGTAGATTCAGGGCTGCACGTGGTCCTGAATATGGGGGAGGAAGAACCTCTAGGAATGTATTTGCAGGAGCACGCTGGAAGAGCAGCCTTGTGCTCCATGGAGGCCCAGCCACTGCACAATGCCACCAAGGAGTCTCCTGGAGGAGAACAGCAACATAGCCCCATCCAGCCCCTATCTGCTAACAGGCCTTATTGCCCTCTCCACACCTCCCTGGATGCCCATCTGTGTATCAAAGCTATTCCTTTAATTTCGCTGTTGGGAGATGAACTTAAAACATGATTTGCAGGATCAGAAATCTAATCAAGACAATTAGCAGGACTGCAAGGGGAAGTCCTGGAGAACTTTAGCACTCCCTTGAAGAGAAAGCCCTGTTCTTCTCACAGCAATGAGTGATTTTCCATTTCTTCCTGTAACAGAAAAAATGCTTTTCAGAGTTTAGCACAGTGCCCTTTGACAGCTTAGGACATCAAGAGCACCCTTTGCATTTCCCAAAACTCCCGTTTTCCTGGATTATATGGGAAGGGCAAACTCCCCACTCTTTCCTGAGCACGGGATATCATGGGCATTGACCAGCATCTGCCTCATTGCAAACACAGCCAAGATTAGAAATTGAAAAAAAAATAGTCTACTTCCTGGAGAAGTTTTTTTTTGCTGTTTCTCATTGCCAAAGGTGTATTGGTAGGGATGAAAGAGACAGAGAAATTGGGTTTTATATCTGTGATTACCTCTAAATGCACTCACACACAAAGCTTGATTTAGGCACTTGGGGTGAAGGGACATTTGGACAATTCCCACTACTGATGTTGCTCCAAGTGTCTGCACTGAGCACACACATGGTGAGAGCTCCTGGCTGCCCACATCCACCCGTGCCCATCTGCTCCCATGGCAGGGTGCCCACACAGACACTCGCTGGACTCTGGTCCCAGACACAGGTATTCTGCACTAAGGGGTCACTGAGGCCACACCTTAAACAATGTTAACACCATCTCTTCAGCAGGACAACCTGCCCGGTGGGTAATTAATTGAGTTTCCAGCAGCATCTGTCAGCTGTTTGCAACATGCTGGTTTGCCTGACTAAGCAGCCACGATGATACTGCTCTTGTTTCCTCGGGGGTGTCAGGGTGGGGGGGTTGGCTGCATGCAAGATGATTATGCAGGAACAAGGTTTTTGAGTGCTCAGTTCCCATACCTCCAAGTGAGGCAGACAGCAAGGGGCAGCAGCTTTGAGCTGGCTTTTACAGAGACAGGACACCCAGCCTAGCTCAACTTGGAATTGAGGAAATCTTAGCACAGAACAGAAAAAAAAGATCTACATTCACTCACAGTAAGGAAATTGTTTCAGCTGTTTCCAAAAGTGCATGCAGCAGGGGAATCTTTTGAGGGACTGTGGTAGTGTGTAGGGGGCTGTTTTAGTGGGTTGTCCCATATCACCCTACTCCATAGGGGTCCTTTTAGGAGGGTTCTCCTAATCCTCCTCAGCTAACTGTGGTTTCATATACTTCTATGAATAATGTGGCATTTCTCATACACAGTCCGTTACCTCTAGAAAGGAGGCATACACGCTTTTAATAATAACTCCTCAGAGTGCATGCTATTTTTACTGTTTATTTAAAGACTTCACTAGCTTCCTCAGCCCTTACAGCACCTTACAGACACTTTGTAATCACACCGCAGAAAGAGTCCCAAGCCCAAATCCTGGAGTGCTCTCTGAAGCACAGAAGAGGGATGGCTGTCTTTGGAGGGGTGGGAAGCTGCCTGTAATACTGCTCTAAAGCAGTTCTATTGCAGACCTATTGCTCCTGTCTTTTTTTGAAGCAAGCCCAAATTTTAGTTACTCCAGCTAATTTAGAAGCCGTTTCAGGACTGTTTCTGTAGCTACTTTCACCTTTAAGAGAGCCGAGCAGAAGGGTGGGCCCTGGCTCTCCCTCACAAATGAATGCCCGTGAAGCACAGGAGGTTATTGCCTCCACCTCCACTTGTCCTGCTGTGTCAGAGCAACTCTCTTAGCCATGCCTGGAACCAAGAGCACTGGGTGCCCTGAACAGGCACACTGGGGCCTCCACCCATGCAAACTCCACCTACTGCTCCAGGAGCCCTATTTAGGCTCAGCCTGAGAGCTTCATTTCTCTCATGCAGAAAACCCACTGTGCTGTCTCTCTGCTCCGGCTCCTGCTGCCCCAGTTTCCTGAGTGACCTCTCTGTATGGACCCTAAAGCTGTGCCTCGGGTACCTCTGTGCCCTGACATGTCTCTGGTCATTTTTCCTGGCTGGAGAAGTGTTATAGGTAGCCTTGTTTCCAGGCTTGTTTCACCCAGGTGCTGATGGTGCTCTCTGGAGCCCTGGCCAGCTCATCACCTCTGCTGACCTGAGACACTGCCCCAGCCCTGCTCACTGCCCGTGCTGGGGTCACCCTCAGCAGGTGACTTGCTCCCCTAGGAGTCCTGCTGAGGCTGGAACCTGGGTTGCCATGACTCATGCTTCTAAGGACAGCAGGACAGTATGGAGGTGTTCTGTGTTTGGGGTTTTTTCGGGGGGAATGAAACATGTGACACCCCTTTTTTTCTTGCAGGGAAGAGAGAAGAGTGTTTCTTGTTAATCGTGTCAATAGACAATCACAGTTTGTGGAGAGGCACAACAGAAGAAGGGACATCATTCAGCATCTCCTCTGATTTATGGACTGCCTCGGAATGAACTATTTAACAATAGGGTTTGTTCCCATAATACCCTTTAAGTGCAGATGGCTGATTTACTTCCCTGATGTTCCCACCAGGATGCAGACCCAAACTGTGCATGGCAGGGGGATTAAGGCTCTTGCTGGGTGGCTGAAGTCACCAGGGCTTTGGCCTCTTGCTGCCACCTGAGGCATGTGGCAATCACCCAACAATGCACCACCTGTCAGCCTGTATTGCTAAGCTGTGTGTCCTGCTGAAATGCAGCCCTGTCAAAAGTCACTTTGAATTATTAGCAGGACATGTCCCAGGGCATGGGGAGTCAAACCTGGAGTGCAGGGCACAGTGTTGGTGGGGCACAGCAGTGCTCCTGGTGTGCTGGGCAGCTCGTGTGCCCTGAGAGTGATGGGGTGGCAGCCTAAATTCTGTAAGGACTATGCACAACATCAGCTCTAGCCAAGTAAATGGCTAGAGAGAGGGTGAGGAAACCTATTTTGCCTTTCCCTGGACAAACCCTGTGAAAGTGCAGCTGCAAAGCCCTCAGTCAATTACTTGCTGTCACAGATGCTTGAGAAAAGGGGGAAAATGACTGGGTTTAATTATCATCAGTTGATTTCCTAATTGCAATTAGGTGAGAGGGCCACCAGCCATTGCTCCCTTGATTTCCTCAATGAAGAGAATGACCAGATATAGAATCACAGAATCATTTAGGTTAGAAAATACCTTCAACATCATTGAGTCCAGCCTGTGACTGATTCCCACCTTGTCAACCAGCCCAGAGCACTGAGTGCTTGGACACCTCCAGGGATGGGGACTCCACCACCTCCCCGGGCAGCCCCTTCCAATTACAATTGTAATCTAATCTAATCGAATTCTGAAGCCAGATATGAAAAGTACCAAAAAGCCAACTTAAGTTCTAGAAAAAATAGTTGGCTATTACTGCAATGCCCTGAAGCTTTTGACATAAAGGGAAGTCCAAGTGATAAGTTCCATAATGATCTGGGCCAGGGAGACTGCCAGCACATTGTAATTAGTGCTTAGAAATGGACAGTGTTTGTGGTCAGCCTCTGGAGTATTGCAGTTGGGGATTTCTGCTCCTCTACTGGCAGGTTAAAGGCAGTGATAACTCAAGTTTCACTCTGCTTATGAATTGGTGTCAGAGGAGCAAGATAAAATCGGCTGTGAAATGCTAATTCGGCTCCAGCCTCTCCATGTTTGACCCCCATGCCTTCCTGTTTGCTGTGGGCTGAATTAATCTGAAAGTTTTCGTTTCCATGGAATAAGCTTCTTAAACTGCATACTTTAAAAAAGCCTTTTTAAAGAGACATCTTTTGTTCTGGTTTTGTATAAGATGCTACAGAATAACACCCTAGTTTAGGGTTTAGGATATTGTTGCTATTTTATTTCAATATAAATGCCTAGATTCCTCAAAGGGGAAGGTGATAAAGGGAAGATAATTGTAGTTATATACTTTGAGATATGTGGCCTGTTCAGTTCAAATCTCGTAGTGTGAAAGCAGAGGTGTCCATGCAGAGGCATTGCTAAATTGCAGTAGGAAAAGTGCCTGATGGTCGGTCTTTATGTGAAAAGGCAGCATTTTCATTGAAACTGAGGAAAATCCTTTCCATTTGGGTCATAGTTCTGGGTGCATATATTTTATTTCTCCCTTGCACCTTTATTGTAGTGTCCAAATATTCTCCATAAAACATTTTTTACACACTGCAGTGTGTTGCTTAGCTAGAGAAAGTGCACTAACCCATGCAGCTCTTGTCCATGCACTCTCACCACTCCTAGAAAGGAAAATCCCTTGCAGATTAGAGCCTGGATTGGTTAAAAACATGATTAGAAGTCATCCAAGCAACTGTTCACAGTAAATTGAAATCTGGCCTGCTGTCCTAATCTCTTCAGAAAAAACTGACTTGGAGATAGTGCCACAGAATTTCTTAAATAACCAACGCCACGCCCTCTTTAGGGGAGTTATTTGAAGTAACCTTTCATTTAGGGCTGTATGCCTAGTGCCTGGTTTTTCTCTCATTCCTCTTCCCCTTAGCTCACAGCTAGTAGATAGCTATTGACAATCCTGTTTCCACATTCATCCTGCAGCTTTGCTGAAGCTTTAATGTGTGAAAAGTGCCATACTGAAATATAATGTATGACAGCTGTCCTTGTGAGGAAGTTGTGAAGTACCTTACTACAGCAGAGTGTATTTCATGAAAAGCCTCCTGTGAGATGGTTCCCTTAACTGCTCAAGTTCCCTCTGCTTGGAGCTCAGCTTGTAGCTCAGCAAACTCAGTTTGCTCTGTCTAACAAGTAGATGTGCTTGCTGTAGGAGGGCAGCAACCTTTAGGTCCTTTCAATGTATATCTTAATGCTCAGGTGGTGGATTTTGTTTATTGACATCTTCCATAGAGAAGTTGAATTCTTTCAGAACTTAGGAGGCCCAGATCAACTTGAAGGTCAATACAATGTAAAAACAGAGCTGGTAGTACAGAAGGAAACAAATATCTCCATTGCTCAGCAAGCTTTGGTTGTGCAGTAAGTTGCCTTCAAGAATCCTTGCAGAATGGAAGTGTCATGGTAGAAGGGGTTTTTTGTTTTTCAGATCTAGGCTAGTAGTTCAGTGTGCAGACTTTATTCACAACTCAGGGAATGGTGCAGCAACTAGAACATGGGTGTTACTTCTGAAGTAAAGGAATAATGCTGGGAAGACTCACCTCTTCAGTTTCTGTGGGCAGCACGTGCAATTGGATGGGTTTAGCATTAGTGTAATTCTTTCGGATTTCCTGTTTAAGCAGTATTAGATGGCAAATGTAACTAAACTCCTCAGTCACAGACACACTTAATTAGGATGGATCAAAGCAAACTACTTTCTTAATACTTTCCCCCTCCCTGTCCTAAGAACCCCAAAGTGCAGCAGTGGGCATGTCAGGTGGCAACTTGACTGTGCATGGTGAGGAAAGCTAAGGGCAGTCTTGGTTATTTTGCCCAAAAGTTCGTTTGGTAGCATGGCATCAAACTGTGAAGTATCACAGAATAAAAAGGCTTGCTGGGTGTGTTCTGGTTCAGCTGTGAGTTTCTGAGTTCCAGGCATGAGCAGTTTGGGGTGATCTGGCTGCAAGGGTCCCTTAATAACCTGTATCCCAGGTAACTCTGGGTTCATCAGCTTGGCCTGACAGTCAGCCAGAGTGGAGAGTGAATCTGAGTCAGACGTGAGCACCTTATAACTTTTCTATGGAATTAGGCAGGCAGCAGAATGTGGAAGCTGTGCCACTTCTTGCTTTTGAGCCAGCTCTGTTCTGCTGCAGGACAGCAGGCACCAGATCCCATGTAAGATCAGGAGTGCTGCGAGCAGCTAACTGATCTGGCAGCCAAGGCTGAGCTGGTAATGTCAACATTTTAGGAACAAATTTGAGCTGGTAAGGAATTCATAGCAGAAAAATTAATGATGTCATGTAGGCTGTGACACCTTTTTATCTGACAAAAGGAGCCCAAAGCCAGAATTGCTCTGTTGTCAGGTCCTGGTCCTGGGGCAGTGGGTAGATAGGTAGACTGAGCCTTGATCTCCCATAGTTACCACCTGGAAGATTCCTGTGAATTCTCCTTTAGTAGACCTGTCCTGGTCACCAATGTTCAGGCACCAGCAGAGATTCCTTGGGTAGAAAGTCAAAACTGTAAATTGTTCTTGAGCTGTTTACTTCTGTTTGAGGAAGTACAAGTTCCACCAGAGTCTTGGTGGTTCACAACAGAGCTTTATCCTGGAGTAGGGAGTGAGATCCAAGTATCCCCAGGATGTGCACACATCCATATCTCTGTCTTTTCTGGTAGATCTTGCTGGCAAGAACAGAAGTGGAAAACAGTCTTTACTTTTCAAAGGAATTTTTAACTCAGTTTTTTTTTTTCTCTAGCTTCTTTTGAGCTTTTCTAATGAAGATGCTCATTGACCAGATCAGTGAATAATTCACTCTTGACTTTTGGCCAGAAGCTATGGGAATTTGTATGATATTATTATGTTAGACTTATCACACTCTAGGTTTTTTTCCCCACTGCTTCCAGGAAGGTTTCCAATCAAAAAAGTCTGAAGTAGTAAATTTACAAATCAGGATTCATCCTGTGCTGTTCTACCATATGTTTGTTCCCATAGTTCCAAACATAGTTAATATGACTATCCAATATATTTGTGTAACTGTGGACTAAAGACCCAAACAGCAAAACTGGGAAGTGTTTTAACAGAAAACAAAGATTTAACAAAAAATTCTCCATTCCTGCCTCCTAGATTTCTAGTCCTGTATGTGCAGCCCACATAAGAGAATAGAAAGGCTTTTTTATGGATATGATTCAGATTTTAATGGACTCAGAACCATATATGTTTCAGATATACTCAGTGATTCTAACAACTCTCCAAATCCGGGTTTGCTTTGTGGTAATTTTTTTTTTCAAATGGCACTTGAAACTTAAATTGGTGTTAGTGGCTACAGAGATTTAGGGTTTTTTTTCAGATTTTCAGAAAACGAGAGTCCATTTTTCTAGTAGGAAACCTTCTTAATCTGAGTCCTTTGAATATGCACATTTTTGTGAAAGCTCTTCTCATCAAAATATTCCAAAAAAAAGGGAAAAAACATTTCTTCTATTCAGAAGAGTAATGGCTGAGTGTTAGAAATCAAAGATAGAAGCTGGCACCAAAAGTTCATAACGTTTTGGAATTGCTCCCTGAATACATTCATATTCTAATAATACTGTATTTAGCTTTTTTCCAAGTTTTGTCCTTTCTTTTTCCCCCCCTTATTGTTGGAGAGAAGCCTCTAAAAGTTAAAGGAGAAGAAGAATGCCAAATAGTAAAAAACTCACTGAAGAGAACCTCTGTGATATTTTTGTGCCAAAAAGCCCATTACAGCTCTGGAATTCGTGGTGAAATAACAGATTATGCTGCACTATTCTCATGCAGCTACTAAAATTCCTGTTCATTTTCAGAGCTTAGCACCTGCTCCACCTTCCCTGAGCTTCCAAGATGGTTTGCCAGACACGTCTGCTCAAGCAGAGGCAAGGATGGACTGAACTCTTTGGAGTTTGAAGTCTTCATGAAATACCTTTTCTGTCATTCTCCCTGTATAAACTGCATGCCCAACAATTCCAGGTTTGTGGCAACTTGTGCTGTGTTTGTGCAGCTGGATAGATCACCACATGAAAGACAGGGAGGTTTTTTGGAGGAGGGGGAAGGACTGAGGAGGTTCAAAGTTCACTGAGAGCAGTTCTTGTGACCATAGTTGGGCTCCCGTGTTGGTTTTGATCAAATTTGGTGAATACCTGCTGAATTTTTCAAAACTTGTCCTTATTTAGTGTATTTGAAAAATATGTCCATGCTTTGATGTTGGTGGTTTATTCACTACAAAAGCCTGGGCCTGTATTGCTGCCCTTCCCTAGAAGGTGTCAGTGTTAAAAGCAGGCTCAGGTTGCTTAAAAGGAGCTCTGAGGCTCCCTGGAAACAGGGCTCATGCTATTGTGCACATGTGAAGTGTGGAGTGTGGAATGCAGTGTCAAACTGGAATATGGGCACCTTGCAAAGAGGCAGAAATCTGGACAGGAATTAAGTCACTTGTTTGATCTCACATGTATCAGAGGTGAACAGCTGCAAGAGGGTGTCCTGATAAACATCACTAACAGAATGCTGCTGTCACTGATTTTATTCAGTCTCCTGTCCAGAGCTAGATGAAACAAAATGGAAGTGGAATGATTTGCAGCTGGAAACTGGATGTACATGGGGAGGTGGTGCCACAGCAGCAGTTCCTGTGATGTGGGTATCTTGGGCTGTATGGCATTGACATCTTCTGCTGTGAATTCACATTTGGCTTGACAACTATCAACAACTACACAAGGTGTCTTGACACTGTTTTTTTGGGGGAAAAAAAGGGGTAGAGAGGAGTGTAAGGTAGAGGAACTTAACTGGCTGAAATACAGAATAAGCTAATGAGTCACATCAGTGATTTAAACAACGTACCAATACTTCTGGGAAAAGTACAGAAAGCCTTAAATAGTCGTTGGAAAAGCTGATGTTGGAAAATACCCAGTAGTATAAACAGACTGCTTCTATGAATCTGAAGACATGGGAGCTTTCAAACCTGGTAGCTCAAGGTGGATACTGAACTTAGCCTCCATTTAGGAATAAGAATTGCTGATCAAATGCAAGGGAAAAAATACTGTTATTAAAAAGAAGTCAGGATCTTTATTTTAAGCAGACTTTGGTAGAAGGAGATGAACAAAACTGTTTTGTTCTGATGAGTGTTTCTTGAAATAAAATGTAGGTGGCAATCAGGCATCTTAAGAGATGGTGACATCATGACTTGCTTTTGAAAATTGTGAAGTGTCAGTGAATTCTGCTTAAAGATTGAAACCTCCAGTTTGTTCAAAGTGAATAAATGAATCCTCATCAACACAATGCCAGAGTCATCTTCAGAACAAATCTTAACCCAGGAGAGGTAATTGGTTCTATTAGTTTAGATGTGTTCTCCCCCTGCTCAAGAAAACTTCTCTGCAGATGCCCACAATGGTGCACACAAATTGTTGCAAGGTAAAATATTTCTTAAAAGGAGGGTAACACAGAAGTGACCCTCCAGTCCCAGTGGCATCCTGGCTGCCTTAGGGAAGACTATGGATGTTGTGCTCTCATGAAATGGGGTATGAAGAGTTTGAGAAGAGTACAAAACTCACTGGGTAGTTGAATAGTTATAAAAGTGATTTATTGGAAAAATGGAGTGTCTCTTTTTTTCTATTGCAAATGGATATTTCTATGCTGACACTCATTTCAGGACAGGACCATCTTAAGGATTCTTGGTAAAATGGACAGTTAAAAGCTTTTATTCATGCTATGGGATTAATAATGGATGTACTTGACCATGTGTGCTGTAATTCTTTTAATAGCTTCATTCCATTATCAACTATTTATTAAAAAGATTTCACCACAGATATGGGCTTTATGGAGATTACTGTGCACTATACTTAATTACCAGATGTTCAGTATGTTTACAGTATATCTGGTATTCAAGTAAACTTCTCCGTGTGAAAACCATCTAAAATGAACAGTTAAAATACCACTGTAAAACTTTGTATTATAGTAACTGGAAATGGAAATTCCAGCTGGGCAGTGTTATGAAACTAAAACTACAAAATTTCAGTCCTATTCCAAAACAACACTATTAAACTCCAGTAAAAATGTGTTTTGCTGTCTGAATTTACCTTATGCGTTCTGTCCATCAGATAAACCATCACCCACGTGTTTTTCATATTCTATTAGTTAGTTTATTGCTGTCTTTCATCAAAACTATACAAAATCAACTGTATGCTCAACTTTGAAACCAAACTTCGGACATTTATGGTTAGGAAGTTCTCAAATTAAGACATGCCAAACTCCAGGACAAGTGCTTTGCATTGTCTCAATGCAACCATGTAGCTTTCTTAAAATTCTGTTTTCCAGGCAATTTTTTTATTACTCATTAACTCTGATCTCTTTAAATTTACCCCTTTTAGAAACATATAACTAGCAAAGTTATCTAAGCCTAAGGCCAATCTGGTATAAACTCAACTCACCCCTTAAAAGCAGAAACATTTTTCTCTTTGTGTCTCAAGAAGTCGGCTGACCCAGAATATTTCTGATTGTGTTTCTGCTTTAATTCCTATTTTACATCACTTTGTACTGGACTGACATTGTTTTTCCACTTAAATAATCCTTCCCTATTATTGATTTTGGGCAATTGTAGTATTTTAGATTCCCCGTTGAGTCTTATTTAATCCTAAGCTAAGTAAGTCAAGCTGTTTTCCAGTCTTTCTATTCCTCTGGTAACATGTTTTCTGGTTTTCATCTCTCTATGACCAGAACAGCACTCAGATATTCTCATGCACAAAGTCTCATGAGTACCTTTGTAATAAATTTCATAATTCTTTTTCAGGGAAACAGTAATGAATTTCAGTATATCTTTCCATAACTGCATCCTATCAGCAATTCATAGTCAACTTGTGGTCAGTTAAAGAAACCAGATGACTCTGTCCTCCTCCCTTCTACCTTAAGGACCCCTAGTTTAAATCCAAAATACTTGTCCCTACACCTTCTGTTGATGATAGCACTCTGTATTTTCACAGAACACAGCTTTGATTTCTCCCCTCCCAAACATGCTCTTGTGTCACACTGTTCTCAACACTAAATTAAGTCTTTCTGCAGTTGCCTTTCTGTTACACCTGCACTACTTACCAAAGCCAGCTCTGAAGTTCCAGTGATTTCATGGCAAACACTCGTGCTGGGATAACTGAAATACCTGCAGTGCTGGTGTTTTCCTTCTATTTTTACCTGCTGCAGAAAGGGCTGAAATGACCCAATTATTAATATAACCTAATTCTATAATAACAATACTATGTATCACTGCTGTTGCTCAGCTCTGTGTTTCTGTCTCTGCATGCTTCTGGCAAGAGCAGAGAGATCCATCTTGTTGCTTCCGTGAAACTTTTCAGTCCGAACCTCTTTGCTTTTAAACTTTTCCAAGCCCAACACATGGGCAGTGTCCAGTGCAATCTAACACCTCTTTAATTTCTGTAAACTTAGGCCTGGATCTGCTCTCAGTGGCACATAGGGAAGTTTTATTGTTGGCATTAAAGAGAAAGGAACCAGGACCCAGGTGAACAGTGACCCGTGACTGATACTCCAACACAACCCCTTCAGCCCCAGGTCCGATTAGTCCTTCAAGAGCTGCATAATAAGGACATGAGTGTGATTTTATCCTTTTCCTGTCAGCTTCTCATCCACAGAATAGGCTTCTTCCCTTGCCACAACTTTATTAAAAGGGATATCGCCCTAGACAGAGCGTCTAAAGGGATTATCACATGGTAAATGCAATTACATATTTCTCAGCATGTTGCCATTATTTGCCAGTGGAAGAGGATAGGCTTGATCCCCATGTTGAGTACCCTCCACTGTGACTGCTAGAAAGTTTCAAAGGCCTCAAATCATCTGATATAAAAAGTGATAAGCAAATCAAGGTAGAGAAGCTCAGCTAAATTCTTAGCAGCTTCTGTTTCAAATGTTTTTAGCTTAAGGACTCCTATTTGCATTGCAACAGATGTGTAAGCAGTGTAACCATGCTTTGGAGGAATTATTTGTCTATAACCCAGTAGGATAACTTCTGCTTGCATATGATTTGTACCAGAATAATTATATCAGTAGTGATACAATAAAGAGGAACAAAAGTACTATGCACTCCCACCAAAGCTGTTCCCTCCAGTTCTTGCCACTAATAGGTGCTTGAGACTAACTTGGGACTTTGATCTTTTGAAGCAGAATAATCCAAAGTTTTCACTACCCTTTTTCATAATGAAAATGGTGGATCTCATACTCACAGAATTGTTCCTCTAAACTCTGGGGCACTGTTTAACCCCAATTTAAGATATGGTGCAAGAAGAAAAAGATAGGTAACAGTATTGTGGTTGTCAGCATTTGTACTTATTCTGTTGGCAGAACTCAGGTTCTATCCCAACAGAATAAAAAAGCAATTTCTACTTCTGAGTTACAATATTTTTAGTTACTTTTAATATTAGTATTGGCAATGCCAATTAACACTGTATGGAAAAAATAATTACATTTTTAATTAACAAATAACAGCATTCTTATGCTTATGTTTTAGAGAGAGTTTGAAAA
The DNA here is from genome assembly GCA_026413545.1 of Cichladusa arquata. Taxonomy (NCBI): domain Eukaryota; kingdom Metazoa; phylum Chordata; class Aves; order Passeriformes; family Muscicapidae; genus Cichladusa; species Cichladusa arquata. Next base: position 57,382,125 of record JAOTQP010000870.1, on the reverse strand, counting down.
ATCCAAGATGAGGCTCAAGAAAACCCAGAAATAAAAAAAAAAAAAAAAAAAAAAGGTTCTACAATGGCTTTTTGTTTGTTTTCTGGAAAACCTCTGTATTGCAGACTACTATGAGGATTGCTTAATGTCTAGGGTTGGCAAGAGTTGTTTGTAAAAGGATGCAGGTGAGCTGCTTGCTGTTGAGAAATGAGGTAGTGTGCTTCTCCTGACAGGGGGGCCAGGCAGGGTGGTGTGGGTATGAAATTATTGGGATACTGGCAGGAGCAGTAAGTAGAAGCAGTGTTTTGAGAAGTTAGCCAGGATGTTATGAGAAATTTGGAAGCCCTTCTGGAGGGCAGGGATGGAGACTCACATATGTGCTGCAGGATGTGAAGAGGAAGGAGCAGGCTGGAGAACATGACAAGACATGAAAGGAAAAGGGAAGGGAAGGAAATTGTGAAGGGGAGCTGTCAGGAGATGCACGACTGAGGAGGAAAGAGCGTAAGAGAAGTGAACTGGGCAGCTGCCAATTGAGACTGACCAGGAGGGGGAGGGCAAACCATGATACCCAACCCTTTGCCCCGAAAGGCTGAAGTGCAGGACAGTTGTATTCACCCAAGTTATTTACCCAAGCTGTGTGAATTGATGTGTCACAGAAGTACTTTGAGGTTTGTCTTGCATAGCCCCTCTTTGCAGCACTCTCTGTTGCACACTGTGACACGTTTTACACAGGGCAGGAGCTTTTCCAACCAAGAATCTCTGTAACTGGTTCACCTGGAAAGAGACCCCTCTGGGAAGCACCATCCTCCTCGCCTCACTGAGAATTAGTGTGAGACCTGCCCATCTCTGTATAAGCTGAGAGTGCTGTGGAAACTCATGTGACACCCAAATTCAAGCTGCTTGTGGCACAAACAGCAGCAGAACAGGCCCTGGAGTCTTTTAGGCTTCAGGAGCTGCGAGACCCCTGACAGTTCTATCCAAGGGTAATTCAGCCTTTGGTTGCCTTCCAAACTGTCAAGTCTGCACTTGTATCTACAACTCCCTGTTTCCAAGGCTTACAGTGGGGTATTTGAATTGTAGGGTTGCAGGGAATAGCAGTTCTTGTGCCTCAATGGTGCCTTGTGGCTAGTTTATTCCTACCTGTCTATCTTTTGTCTCAGTGTGTTCTGGCTGTCGCTCTGAAGATCTGAGAATTCAGCTGTGGTGATGTAGCCTCTAAGAGGAACCATGCAGGTTTTGATTCAGGTTTGTCAGCACGTGCTTTAGCTAAGTTGGATGTAATAATGTGCTCATCTTGTCATGTCATAGTTCACTGTCCTTAAGCCCTCACTCAAAACCAGAGTGTCTAGGAACAAGGTTGCCCATTTCCATACTGCTCTATTTTGCAGTCTCTTTTCGGCATGGTATCAGGGCAAACCAGCCTGAGCCATACTTGACTCTTTTTCCACCACTCCTGAGTGTGAAGGAGCTGTGAGAGCATAAGGCAGTCTGCAGTGGTGTAGGTGAAAATGCAGGATACCACCTTTTCCTAGACTTTTCCCATCTGCTTTCCACAAAGGAAATCTTATTTTTCCATTGCTATTTCACTTCTTTGGAAACAACAAGCAAACAAGAACAGGGCCACTGCACTGTATTTGCTGATGGTTTGATGGGGTTTTTTCTTTGGAACTTTTGTCATCTTCCTGTGTTTCAAAGCACTAGCTCTCCATCACAGTGTATTTAGGAGTCTTGTATTCAAAGCTGACCTCTGTAGTGCCACCTCTGTTTGCCTGTTGGTCGGGTGACAGAGGTATTTCTGTTCTGTGCTCAGTGTAATGTGGCTCAGCCAGTGCAGAGCTGCCTCTGCCGTGGCACAGAATACGATGCTTTGTTCAGAGTTTCCCATGAAATGTCTACAGCTGAAGCCCTGCCTTACACTTGCAAAAACATTGAAAAAGTCATATCTAGCTCTTATTGCTATAATCTGTTTATATTTCCTGTCAAGCACCTCACATAGTAACTTAAAAAAAAAAAGATGAGCGTTTGAGAGTAGAAATTATATGTATGAACCCCTGAATTCACTGAAATCAATGGGAAAACTGCATTTGACTCCTGCAGTTAGGCTCTTGCATCAAAAATGTGGTAATAATTAGGAACAACAGTCCTCTGATACCTTACAGCTCTTCTTTTAAAGAGGACATCTCAAACTACTGACTAACAAATTTCAGTCTAATGCTAGTCTAATTTAAACTGTTATTGAAATGTACTGAGCTTTAAAAAGCCTTTAGGATCCAATTTTTTCTTGGATTTAGGTGCTAATAAACTCTATTTCTACTTTTTCCCCGTAGCCTGGAAAGAACAAAGCTTCCAATCACCTTGATAGGCTTGCATATTGAGCAACTCAGTTATTTACGTAAAGACATTTCTCCAGAAAGAAATTGTATAAGCTCTGGAACTAATTTTCCACCCTGTATTTACAGAAATATTCCAATTATTCAGTAACTTAAAAGTGTTATTCCTATATATAGTGCCCATAGTCTAATAAAGTGTAGTAAATAAATCTGATTTATCCAGTGACAGTTTCTTGAAATATTTTCCTTTTTTCTTTATATGGCAAGATGAAAGAAAACTATGCTAGTAGGTGCCCTGTAAACAGAATTGTTCATGAACATAGTTTAAATGCCTCAAATCCATGCACACATTCAACTCATCAGTCAAGTGTCAAAACAGCTTAATTGCTTTTTTCACAGCTTTGATCATACTTGTGTTTTATTGGACTGTTCACATTTTCTGTTATAATCACTTGTTATCTTTCCATACAGTTCTAACAAGTACTGTGTTCATCAAGATTTTTGTTGTTCAACTTCCCTATTTCATTTTTAATCTGCTAAATGAGCATTTTCCTTCTTTAGAAAAACAAATAAATCAAAAGGGTCAATTTGCTTTTGTGTCTTGAAACAAAGCTCTTTTTGTTTTATTTCTGCTTGGTCATTTATTATCCACAGCATGTTTGATATTTGTGATAACGAATTTTACACTGAATAAATTACGTGCTCATCCTGATGAATAAAACCCCTGTCACTGTGTAGTTAATAATGCTGGTTGCAAACTTTGATAATGTCTTACAAATATTTTTGGTAATAACACATCAGGCTTTATTTATATTTACTAGGAGAAAACTGTCCTTTAACAAACTCAGCAATTTATAAAGGGACGTGACTGCTGCTATCCAAGGAGATTTTTAATCTTAAACCCTCCTGCTCTCAATTAAAAGGTATGACACAATTCTTTGTCCAGTTTGCCTCCTGTTAATGGCATTTACATGAAATATGGCACATTTAAAGCAAACACTGTAATTGTGTGTGCTTCATCAGGTCAGAGCACAATAATGCATGTGCAGCGTTCAAGACTCAATTTGCTCTCTAGATGCGTTGTAACCTATTTGGCATGATTTTTTTCCCAGTCTATATATTAATGGCCAATAATGGCTCTGATCCAAGAAAGCTTTTAAGCATGCACCTAACCTTAAGTAGGTGATCAGATCCCTGAAACTTGCTGTTCTTTGCTGATTTGTGCTCTAAACAAACAAACACTTCACTGTCTGCTGCCCCAAGCCTTCTCTTTCCTTACATGATCCTCCTCGTTGTAAGGATCAGCTCCAGTAGCGCTGGTCTTGTGTCCTGCTGTGTTGCCTTGCATCCCATCCAGGGGAGGTTCGAGCCTCTCACAAGGACCAGGGCATGTGGATGTGAAGCAGTCTGAAAATGGCTTTCCTTGACCAGGCAGACCCCAGCAAACACCCACCACCACATCTCCTGTGCTCGTCTGCCCTATAACCCTGGCCCCAAAGCTCCCACTGGCTCCTGTCCCAGGCACAGCTCCTCACATTCCTGCTGCTCTCTTATGTACTGAGCAGCTCCCCTTCCTCATCCTCCCAGCCTGTCCTTCACACAGAGCCTGTATCCAGCCATTGCCACTGCTGTTTGAGCCATCCCACCACGTCCCTGTGATCCCAGTGAGACTGTAGCCCTGCAATGGCACAGAGACCTCCAGCTCCTGTGCTTCATTCCCAGGGCTGCTTGTGGCAGCTCACAGGCAGCAGCCATAGACTGTCAACAGATTCATTATATACATCAATAAATTATCTATACATATAAAAACATCTATGGGGTGATTTATGAGGTGAAGCAGAGTTCCTGCTATCTGAATATGGCACTTGACAGGGTCTAGAGCCCAAACTAGAAATTTGAACTAAACTAGATCACAGAGGAAAATGAGCCCAAGATACAATCCCTCAGTGAAGGCACTGCCACAATTGCTTACATTTGCACTGCTCCTTTCATTCTAGTTAGATAAAAATTAACTAGTTATCCAAAGTGTTCCCAGCAAATCTTGATGTCATCTTCTTTTCATATGAATATTCTCCAGTTTCCATCTTTTACATGTACCATTATAGTAAGCTCTGTAAATTTTTCAGGCAAGAAGTTATGTTCTCAGGATGCTGGACTTGATGATCCTTATGCATCTCTTCCAGCTTGAGAATCTGATACACCCTTTTGCATTTTGTGTTAACTGTATAGAGTCTGTTTATCCATTCAGGGCTTTACAATTTTTTTTTTTTAATTGTTATGGGTCTGATAATTTTCACCTTCCTTTTTTTTACTTTTTTCTTCCCTCGAGTACAAAATGGAGCTGTAATACCCATGGTCTTTTCACTGTGCAGCAGAGGCAAAACTTGCACCATATGATGGTCATGACCTGCTGCCTACCCCAGCTGTAAGTGACAAGGATCAACAATTAGGTGGTCACTTGACTCTTCCCACTGATTTTCCTCAGTTTGTTCTCTGCTTCCTCAAAGTTCAGAGGTCACAGCAGTTTGAGGGAAGCTTTTCTCGTATTTGTAATTGCCTCTGTGTGCTTCTCTGTGATGATAGTGCCACGTGGACAAAGGCCAGCACGAGCCCCATTTTGTTTTGTGTGTTACTTGGCTGCAGAGTGAGCCAAATAAGTTGCTCCATCTCAGAGAAATTATGGAAAGAGAAGACAAAAGTAGATGACCAAAGTCAGAGAATTCAGATGCAGAGTGCTCTTCTGACACAATTGTCATCAGACAGTTTCACCTTTAAACTGCTCAGATGGCCAGTGCAGGAATTCAGAGGCCAGGTTTGTAAGGTCAGTGTGATTTTAGGCTCAGTTCCCTGTCTGTCAATCAAGTTATTAAAAAAACCACCTTCCATGCTTTTAAACTGGGGGCCATGATAAACACACTTTTAAATATGACACTTGAATCTGATCAAATCCTACAGTTAGGTGTTTATAGCAGCACTGAAGACAGCCCCATGACTGCAATAAAACTAAGTGCCCATTTCAACAACCAGATGTGGGAGACAAACATGCACACAAGGCCTCACACTTAAAAACCTTCCACATGGCAAGTGAGAGCAGCCCATTGTTCACTAAGGGTTTGGGGATTTTTCCCCTCTGGGTTCCCAGCAGAAAGGCAAGTCAGATTTATGGACTATTTTTCTTTTACATTTGCTTGATTTCATCACTCAGTCACTCCCCAGATATTAGAAATCTACAACTTTGATTCCTTCTACTCTTGGGTCTATAGGAAATAGGAAAGGCATTCCCTCCAAGATCCTCTTCATTAGTATCCTGCCTCAGTCTGGAGATTGTGTTTACACAGTACCAGCCTGGGGCACTTGAAGGCTAAAAGTCTGAATTGTTACAAATAGAACTTCAGTGCTCCTTAGGTGATGGCTGATTTTGGTTGGCTTTTTTATTTGTTGTGTTTTTTTTGGTTTGGTGGCGTTGTTTTGTTTTTTGATTTGTTTTTTGGTTTTTGAGGGTTATTGGGCTTTTTTTTGTTTTGTTTTTTGTTGTTGTTGTTGGTTTGTTTTTGTTTTTTTTTAATTTCAATCTCTCTGAAAATACCTACAGCACTGTATAATTTGAACAGTTTGAGCAGTGGAACAGGGAAGAACAGCTAGAGAGCATTTATTTAAAAGCTGGTGTTTCACAAACTGGGCCTACACTTTACTTTTGGCCTTTTTTTCCAGGCTGAAATAAATAGCTAAAACAAATGTGGTGGTTTTGTCTCACTTGGGTTTTTTCATGATTGAAGTGCATATAGTGGTATTTCAGCAGGATTATATAAATGACAATATAAGAATGTTACTGAGGCAAGCTTTGTGCATTAAAATGATATCTTTTATTAAATCCAAATCAATATAGTTGAAAAAAAAAACCAACCAGAAACACATTCATACATACAAGTGCTTTTCCAGATCTGAGGACCTCTAAGAGCCCATATACCCTAAGCAAATGAAGATGGGCAATTATCTGCTGTAAGTCATCCTGCAAGGTTGTACAACCTCTCTACAGGTGAGGACATGCCCTGATTTTGGAAAAAATCCTTTTCTCTTCTGCTGAGGCAGCCACGTGGAGGCAGCAGTGAAAATTGCATCCCTCAGATGTATGTACCAGGCCATAAAAGCAGGAGCTCTGGGCATTGTGCCTTTAGTTACATTGTGCCTTCTGGTCCTGGCAGCTCCTCTGAAGCGAAGGCAGTGGCAACAGAATTAGTCAGTGTGCAAGATGATGATGTCAGTGGAACTAATCTATTTTAGTCTATTTAATTATTGTGTTTAGTAGTCATACAGCAAAGTCTTCCAGTATCAAAAATATAGATGAAGGCAGACTGACAATTAATTAAAGTCTACCTGCTTTGGAATATCACTGTACTTATTCTTAGGTTCAGCAATTAAAGAAAGTTGATACATAGACCTTATAAAATATCTGTATGCAGAAGCAAGAAGTCAAAGCCCAGGGTAAATCTGGGTTCACAAAACCCTTTGTTCCAAGTAGTGAACAGACACACTGTAAAAAAACCCAAAACCAACTGTTTCTCGAGGATCTCTGCAATACCTAAGCATGAAGAAAAAGAGCTAAACATAGACTTTTAATTTTGCTCTCCCTATCTCTTAGCTGTTGCAGCCCTATTATTTACATTATTGCAAGACTGGGTCATTAAAAATTCAAGCAGAGCTAAGATGACTAGAAGTGATTTATCGTGTCAGTCCAGAAGATTGTTGGTTGTTTTTTGTTTATCCACCTGTTTTCTGACTCCTTGAATAATTTCTCTTTCTTTAATTAAAAAAAAAAAAAAAAAAAAAAAAAAAGGCCAGCCTGCTGCTACTGAAACAAATAGGTACTGTAGGGCACTTGAGTCCCAGGCTTTGTTTTGCTGCCTGCATTAGGTGGGTTTAGGGGCCAGATGCACTGAACTTTGCAACAGACAGTGCTGGGACCATCTGTGCAGAGTTGGGGGGTGTCAAAGAAAGGCTGTTTGTGTAAGTCGTGGGAAACGTAGTGGCCTGCCTGCCAGTGTGCTCCATGAATTGAACTAATTGAAGATTATACTCTAGAGCTTGCCGTAGCTCAGTGAGAGGATAATCCTTCATCAGCTGCAGTCGCAGCCCGTAATTGGTGCTTATTACAGGGAGGAGTTCCCCCGCAGTGCTGCAGAAACTGAGAGGCTTTAGTGTTTAATTACTGTCTTTCAATAGAGATGGGAGGAAGGGGAAAAAAAAGGCCAGAGTAAGAAAGTCCGGGAATAAGGGGAGGGGCAGCAAGTGTAATGCAATTTCTGATAGTCTAGGCTAGACATTTAACAAGTGAGAGCGCCTTTTGTGTGAGAACACAACATTCTGGCATGGATAATGAACCTCTGTTGTTTGTAATTAACCCCCACGTCACCACAAAGTCTTTGTCTGGAATATTGTCTTAAACGGATTGTTTTCCACACCTCCAGCGCAGCTGAAAAGACTTTAAAGGTCTCACTTGCCACATTCATGACAACCTCACTTTTGAAACGGTGTTTTGGTGGGGTGGGTTTGATTTGGTGGGTCTTATTTATTTATTTATTTAGTTATGTACAGTTTATTGCAGCCCTGACTGTAGGTGACACTCCCTTTTGTCTCTGGCTTCGTATTCCCACTGGAAGCTGACAAAGAAGAATGTATGGCCATACACATATAAACCTGTGAAAAGGCAGTTGAATGATTCTGAGCTTCTAGACATGAAAACGTTGATTCAGCTAAAAAGAGATGCTGCTAGGGTTTTATTTTTGGGTTTTGGATTTTCATTATATAAAATTCTACCATAGGTTAAAGCTGATGTAATACAATAGACTTAGAGTCCTCATATGTGCAATTTCTTCCTTTCCAGGCACAGTTTTCTCTTACTCCAATTCCTTCAACATTGGTGTAGAAAAGACGAGTCTTACTGGGGAGCAAAGATGAGCCACTCTGGTCCATAATCATCTGAACTATGGTTTGTGTAAGAGTTTCTAAACGTTAATGGTGTTGAAAAATAAGGATGCAATTTAAGCAAGGTAACCTGAACCCATTTCCCCAATTTAAAGGTTGGGGGCCTAATGGGAAGGTCACAGGCTTGTGTGTGGTGATTCCCTCTTCCAGATGCTGTGAAGAGCTTACATTGGCTCAGAGATGGGGCACAGCCTCAGCACAATCATGGCCCAGAAAGGTAAATCCTCACCAGAGAAAGGCTGGGGAAGAAAGCAAAGGGGGCCCATCCCACAAACACTGCAGTGTACTGCTCTGTGCTATCATTTACGTGTTTTGGCATCCTTGGAACAGGGCAACACTGCTCACTCATTTCAGCACCAGAATGGGATTTTAAAGTTAACTCCATTTGCCTTTTGTTTGTGCAAATTGCACAAATGGAAGTTTGTTTATTTCACCTAAGTCTGCTAGGAAATAATACAACAGGCTAGCATTGTTTGAGGTTAGAGAAGATAAAAAGCATGCCTGCCACTAGAAAAGTCTTGCAAACTTTGTCATATACATTTGTCAAAGATTGCTCCCTTTCTCCAAATATGTAAAATGGGGGAAAGAAGAAGATATGTAGCAAATGGGTAAATTAGGAAAAAAATGCAACTCCTAAGTAAAGCAATATATCTGGTAAAATATGTACATCTTTCCAGAGATTACATCTGACACTGTTTAAGTTTGAAGCTCTCATGCTTTTTAAAATTATATTATTTCTTCTACACACAGCTAAGTACTCAACTGTGCACTAAGACCTAAGACTTCATTAGAATGCAAGTATGCATTCAAATCCATTAGATCTCTACACTATCCATTAATTATTTTACTTGTGGCATCAGATAACTAGCAAATAGCTGGGAAAAGTCACCACACCACGAAAAAAATTCCCACCTTTATTTTATAAATAGCTACAGGGAGGTATAAAAGCTGTCAAAATAAGGAAATGGATCAAGATATCACAGTACAACTTTCTGTATAAGAAGCAGAAACACTAACAGCGACCTTTCTGAAAAGAAAGAAGCTCTTTATTTGTCTCTTGTTGCTGAATACAGGCAACAATAATGACCTAAATGAGACCTGCTGAGTGCAAACAGAAAATAAATGCATAGTGGATTTCTAGCCCAGCCACTTTCAGATGCTTAATTGCAAATTGCTAAATGCACAGAGCTAGCAATTTATTTTAACAAAATAACATTCACAGACTCCTACCAGTTTCAGCCTTGGCACCTGTTGAGTAGCTCCTACCATCAAACAACTATTTTGGCTTTGACACTAAGTAAGTATCAGGGCTCAACCCTTTTTGTTGGCTACAAATACCCAAACTCACCAGTGTTCAGTGCACAAGTGTGGTGTCAAATGTATCTGGGAGATGCTGTTCCTTTAGTAGAGTAAGGTGGAAGGAAAGGAAAGGATTCCAGTACACTAGGATCTGTTTCTCTTCAATTTTTTCCCCAAAGCTCTAGGAAAAACACTGTAACAGCTGCAGTTGTTCACTGTCCAGAAGTCTCTGTAGTGGCAATAATCATATAAAGGTTGGAGGAAATGTGACTTAAAATTGATGCCACAAGGAGCCAAAGAAACAAACCAAACCAAACCAGAAATTTTTCCTGAGCAGTGCGAATCAGTTTAGCTTTAGCTTTTAGCATTTTTTTTAGGGAAAAGTGAGTACACAGATAAAGCATAACGTGGCAAAATTGGCTAGAAAGGATTAGCAATCAGGAATCTGAGCTCTGCTCAAACCAAATAGGCTGGAGCAAGGATGAGCAGGAACCTGCCTGGGCGTGCTGGGCAGCTGATGGCTCAGACAACCTCTTACCAGAGACAATCTTCTTGACAGTTTATCCTCCATATTTTTTATCTTTTTACCTTTTTGCTCGTGCCAGCCAAGAGAATATAGATATGTCTCTGTGTGTATGTGACATTTATGTTTACAATACATGTAACTTCAATAGCTTGAGTTTTGGAAACAGTTTAATCTAATTACAGCAACAATAAAAGTTGGAGAATTAGTCTGTTCTCATACCTAAAAAGCATAAATGGTCCCTCAAAAATACCTACAGATAGATAAAATAAAATAAAATAAGCACTTTTACAAGCTATTTAGAGAGGGTTAGCCTTTGGGAAAACAACCTTTTTTCAAAGGTATTTATGCTGTTTAACAGAGATTTGCTCTAAAATTTTTAAATACCTAAACGTTTTTGTTCAAAATCCAGGAAACTTGTAATGGGTAGGTATTGTATAACTTGCAATGCCTTCTTAGACTTCAAAGTTTCAGGTATAATAAGCTGCTGGATGAAAAGAAGCAATATTTCAGTTATGAATTTTATGTATAATAAAGAGTAGTAATGATTCTTGCCTTGCCTCCGGCAGGCCTCAGACCAGTCTTGTTGGAGCAGTTCATTAAATCCACAGCAATTGCACTATTAAGCTGAGTTACACTCAGGCAAGAGCAAACATTAAATGAAGACCATAATTACACTTTGTTACAGTAAAACTGACTGGAACAGGGCAGAGCTAAACAGATTAGCTCATGGAAGCTGCACGTTTATCCCAGCCCTTCCTCTGAAGTGATAGAAGAGGGAAATGCCCCCTCTTTAGACAATGCATTTTTAATTATGATTTCTAGTTTAGATGGTTGTAGAGAAAATAAAAAGTTGAACCAAACTTTGGCTTGTTTCTAAACACAGAGATAGTAATCAAAAAAGCATGTAAGATGTCTATTTCTGCAAATAGAACTATTTTAAAGTCATCCTATTTTGAGGACTGACTGGCACTTTTGAGTACTTGCAGTTGGTAATGCCAGAAAGCTCTGAGGCCATGTGGAGCCACTTCAGCCGGTCAAAAACATGCATGCAATGATAATGTGTCATCCAGGATGTTCAGTGTTTGGTAAGTGTCCTCCTTGGCATTCTCCCTCATTGTGAACCCTCAGTATGGCCCCAGAAGCAGATTCCTTTCTGGACACACTCTCATTCCCTTATCCATGTACTCACAACTCTCCAGCTGAGAATTGCATTAAACAGGGTTAATGTTACATGACTTTCTTAATCTTTTTTCTTTAAAGCCTTAGAACTGTCTACTGCATCTTCTTGCAGTGGCACCAAACCTGATAGTCTGGGGTTTTTTCATTCATTGTCTGTTTTCTCCCCTGCATTATGTCACACCATACCTGGCTATGAACTGCTGCTGCTTAAGGGGCTTCCATAGCACACAAAAAGAAACAGCAAATCCCTCAAACCTAGTTAGAGATTCATAAGCCCTCTGATTCACTTCAAAACTGCAAAAATGCAGTTTAACCTTTTACTGGCAATAGAGCCACAGTTCTGAGACATTGTCCAACAAATGTAGGGCCTTGTGTGTAAAACTCTTCTATACCAAGGAGCCATGAGTAGTGTTCATAATTTACTATTTATCCATGACCATCTCTTACTGGCCATAAGCTAATTTTCTACAAGAAGTTAGAAAACTTGTAAGCAGCACTGCCTTTCATAAAATGCTGATGTATATGAGGGGAATCTGTCACTACCCGTAAAGTAGCAGTGTATAGGATCAGTCTACCCAAATTTATTAGGTGATTTTAAAAGCTTCCTTCATCCTGAAACAATTATTAAAATTGCAAGGAAGTCACTGCTTTCTAATAAATATGCTTATTTTTTCATACACACACAGACACAGACACAGACACACACACATATATATATACACATACAATTGAGACATAGTATTTTCAATTAGTCTGGCTAACTTAATTCTATAAATTTTCTTGAAACATTGTCTTAATCTTCACATTCCCTTTGGCTTACTGACCCCACAGTCAGAGATTTCTGTTTGTAGTCACTGCCCTGTTTAAACAATATTCTACTGAGTTTTTGGCCTAATGGTATTTAACCAGCAAGGGTCAGTAAATTACTTTTACTACTATAAAATATCAGCAGAAAAAAAAAATGAGAAAAGAGGTTTGGATAACATTTCAGGTAACCAGTGTTTAGAACTCAACTCTTAGCACAAATTCATCCACAGGGCAGAGAGTTATTAATTCCAAGCAGGCTGAAGTCCCTGGCCATGAAGGTTTGGTTGAGCACGGATTCAGACTTTGGTTGCAGACTTCGGTCCAGCAATACAAAGGAAAGTTATACTGAACTTCAGAGGCTCACAATTTGATCTCATTGACTGTTTTGACTGGATAAAAGAATCAAGCATTTGGGATTAGAGCACTTAACTCTTTTAAGATTGGTTAAGAATTTATGGCTTATTAACCAATTAATGTTTCTTTAAGCTCTTAGTGCCTTAGCATGGCTGGGCTACTCTAAATTCCTAAGGAGACTTAAGCATCTACAGTGTCTTAGCATAGTTAAGATTTCTTCCCTCATTAAAGAGACTTAACCATGTTAAGGTTCCTTAAGCATTTAACAAAGTTTATATGCTCTGTAGTTGTTGCAAATTTCCTTCTTAATTTTTAAACAAGCAAAATCAGTGTAAAGAATTGTGCAATATGAATTTGAGAGATCAAGCTCTTACCTGAGACACTCAAGAAATTAAGTTAGCCTCAAAGTTAGCTGAGGCACGATGACTGATTGAGCATTTCCTTTGTGGAACAGAAACTTTCATCAAGTGGTTCTGGCTATGCCACCAGAGAGAATTCTTCTGCATTGATAAATCACTAGTGCATTGAATTACTGAAGTGCCTGACCATAGAGCCCTTAATTTTTAAACTAAGGATTTGTTTATATTGTGGTGGTATATGTATCCTAAATTACTAAAGCATTTGTTAGTTTATGAACCTATTACTCTTATAGAGTTAAGCAAAAACTAACTTTTACACAGGTCAGTAAAGGCCTTGTATGAAAGAATCTAAGTCAGGACAGAGTGCTCAATTGTACTGAGTCCTTTCTCCTCTACTTCAGTGTATTTTGTTAAGTCAATAAAAAACATTTATTTCAAATTGTTCATATGCAAAACAAAGAATATTTAATGCTTAAATTGTGTAGACCTTTCATGGACTTATGTGAGGAGGAAAAAGAATAAAATTAGATTTTTCATTTTGAGCTAGTCGAGCAGGAAGGAAAACCACTTTTAAATATAGTTGCCTAGTTTAGGCTTAACTCTTCTTTTAAGCATCAAGATTGACATGACTGAGAATTGTGTTTGTTCAATTGAAAAATTCTAATTCTACTCCTAATGATTATAGCAGAAGTGCAATAACCTGTATGATTCAGTGACAGTTCTTCCAGATGAAAAGACAGGTGTATCTATCCATAATGCAAAGTAAAATTGGGAGGATTTTCAAAGATGCTCTGATATATGAAACACTGTTATTGCTGCCACAAACTGAAAAATACTCCACTCTTTCCTTTTTATGCAGGATAGCTTTTGAAGGAAGTGAGGACAAATTATTTTTGAGGCAGCATTTCATGGAATATGTAGTAAAATGTTTTTTCTCCTTTCTTCAGTTTATTACTCTGGTGTGGGTTTTATGGTTGGGGGTTTGGGTTTTTTTTTTGTGATATATGCTGTTACTTTGAGAAGATAGATTTTGAAGGTGCTTTCATTCACTCACACCCAACTAAGTAACAATGGATGACAGTCATAGGTAACAAGAAGTATCCATCCTTTACAACAGTCACTCTTTCATGGTCTTCCTTAAACTGGTTAGTCTGCCAAACAACTTGCTTGTCTTTCATAGGGATTACCTGAGGCTAAAAACATGCACAAATGTCAGAGGCTGAATTTAGGGTTCCCCAGCTTCAAGAGCTTATCACTTTATTATTGCACTTTATATGCCTAAACTGCAATTCCCAATTACTGCAGCTCCAGCTGTGACAGTTCTGCTATCCCTCAGATGACGATCTTGAATGTCCAGTCAGAAAAGAAGCATCACATGGTTAGGTGTCTAGCTGTGGAAAAGACTTTTTTTCCCCTGCACCACACAGGACTTCTACAGCAGAAGCAGATATAGTCCTTTATCCTCTAATTTCCATCACTCCTCCACAGTAAGTAAATTCTGTGGCTTTGCCCTGAACTCAAGGCCTACAAACTACCTCTCTCTATTCACAGTTTTGTTTTATCACGACACCCTAGACATCTTCAGTTTCTGAATATCGTCGGTGATGGCAGCCAGATATCTATGACACAGACAACAAAGGCTTTCCATCTGCACCAGAGGCCTTTGAAGGAGAACAGTAATGCTCTGGACTGTCAGAGTGATTCTGACTGTATGTTGCCCCTGTGAAGACACCAGAGGCTGCTAAGCACAAAAGGGATTGAAAAGCCATAATGGCTGTGCCAGGACTTTGTGGAATATGGGAGCAAAGCCAGCTAAAACACCAAAATAGGAAGCAACTGCAACTTACACAATTCAAAAACCAAGTTCAGGTAAGCTGGGATTTTGTGCACTCCTCATGACTGACCCTGACACAAAGTTTGTTGCCCATCACGAATCTGGCAATTCTGCCCATCTTTTCTCTCATGGCTTATGAAGATGAATATCCCTGTGCCTTTGAAAGACTGATGGCAGGACAGCCTTGCCTCTTGAAATCATCTAAGTTGGAGATGCCACGTGTATGCTATGTGGGGTTTGTGGAGCATTGCAGTCTTCCCTTGTCCCTACAGACTCAAACACTACCAGTCTAATCCAGGTTTCTCTTCCCATTGACTCCCTTTCCCTGTAGGCATTGCAGCTGCTGCTGCAGGGCTAGGTCATGTTCTGATTCCTGAATTAATCAACTTTCTCCAGTGTGTCAGCAGCAGCAGGTCACTAAAGTACTGGAGACAGATACCACGTCTTCTTTTTACAAACTCACCCTAGGAATGCCCAAGCCAAGACAGAAATCTCAGTGTGGATGTAAATGCCAATGAATTTGCTGCTGGAACTCTACTCCAGATTTGGGGCAAGAGGAATCTAACCCCACATCAAATTGCAAAGTGCCATTGCCTTCCCCTGCAGTTTGTCTGCTCCTTAGGTCACCTTGAAATGCTATTTAATGACTCTATTAGCAATTCCATCCCACCTCTTTCTCCAGCTTCTTCTGCTTCTTTCTTGCACTGAACCGACATAATGGGTTTCACCTCACATTTTGTGTTTTCAGTGTAACAGAGCAAGACAAGAGAGTGTCTGGGGGCCAAGGGCTTGCAGGAGCACCTGCCAGGATTGTCTGTGCAGCTTCTGGGCCTGGGCATCTACTGTACATATCAGAATTGCATGGGACTGATCCCAGCCCATCAGGCAGCTCTTTCTCATCCCATGTTTGCAGTAAATTCATATAGGCAGCAATTTTTCAAAGCCTTTTAAGTAGTCCATACTCAGTTGATTTTCACAGGGAAAGCAAAAAATAGTGTAATTCTAAACAAAATTATCCCTTCCTGCCAATTTCAGGGCAGGGAATCAGAGCAAGTGGGCTCTGCAGTAAAAATATCTCTTGATTTTTTCCCAATTCTCTCCCTTTCCCCCCCACCCCAGCAAAATAGAATGTTCTTCTCCAACAGTCATTCTTGGAAACCATTCTATTTATTTTAGATTAAATTTTCCAACGCATCTCAGATTGAGACACAGACATGGCACGGAAAATTTCAACCCAAGCATTTAGTGTTTGGCAAAGTTATAAGCAACTGGGACTTTAAATGGGAAGAGTTTGGCAACCTAGGATGCAATATCAGCCTTCCTTCTAATGAACATTCTTGTTCAAAGGTTATTAATAGATTCAACAACAAGTTTGAAATACAGAATAGACCAAAAATGCTGGTGCCCTGTCTGAACTTTCTAGTCTTTATGGGAAAGTGCTTTGAAAAATCATTGGAAAGCAAAGTTGTGTGACTAAAGCCAGTATAAATCTATCTATAATTTTCTGGTAGGCTTAAGAGTTGAAATATTGTCTTCAGCTTCAGTGGTGATATTAGCAAAATGCAGTGTAGCGCTAGAAAAGCTACAGAAAAGGAAATTGAGAATGATCTCCAGAGATAAAAGAACATGCAGGATGGAGTAATTTGCATTAAAATTGCCAGATTGGTATTTAATTGAATTATATTAGGTCTTACATTTTCTAGATAATATCAGTTTGAGTTACTATTGTAGGTTATTATAGAGTAGTGTATTATTAAAAAATATATATTCTTGAAACAAGTTTTGACAATGTGCTTACCTGCTAAAGTCACCTTGTGTTTTCTAAAGTAGTGAAATATGATAGCACTAAATAAAACCTATTAAATTGGTGTTTTCCATCATTCTCCTGATGGATCTCTCCCACAAGTGCCTGGATTACGTTTGCAGAAGATTCAGCCTTGTGAGCAGGCCAAGGACAGTACAATTCGGTGGGTATTGTTGATTGATGCTGTATCATTAAAGTACAGTCAGCCCTTTCTTTCCATGGCCCCTCCTTGTTGTTCAGCCATTAAAATAATACTTCCAGGTTAAGAATACCATGTTTTTAAAACTTATTGCATGTGAGTAACACTGTTGTGGCCGTTAAAATTCCACAATGTTAAGAAGAGTGCTAAATAATTGAATAAATATGGCTGTGTTTAGACTGTTCCTGTTTGTGGAGACAATTTAAAACCTGAAAGTGCATTGTTTACCACAACATTTGCCACATGATGAAGAATGTGCTCTAGCAAATAAAAAATACTGCTGATAACTCCTGTGATGACTGGTTTAAGCCATGGTGTAGAAGCCAAACTGCCATTTTAATACCTACATGTGCATGTTTTTAATGTAAAATTTAAGTAACATTAAATCTTTTAAATCTATCTGAAATTTTTGACGTTCGATTCTCTGAACAGTGATTTCCTCATTTTCCTGTTCATTGGTGATTTCCTCAAGAGCTGGAACTTGTACTTGAGTTGGACCTGTGAGATATTATATTAATAATTGAGACATTTCAATATGTGTGTGATGAACAACTACTGATCAATGGTCACTATATTACTGTCCTCTTGCATTAAAAAGAAACCTGCAGACTGTCTGTATGATTTTAGTCATACTCGTGCTTGGTTTTAATCTGACTCCTCTTGTTTCCACAGCAAACCGATGAAAATCACGCAGATACTTTCTAACTGATGCAGCAGTTAGAAAATCTGATGCTTTTGGTGTATTTTTAATCTCAGAACTCCCAAATAGTGTGTCACAACATTCTGGTCCCTCCAGAAATGTTGAAGTGTATCCCATTATCCTCGCTTTAGTGCTGACTGTTGTGAGTCAAGCCAGATATGTAAAAGTTGATGACTGCAGCAGCCTAGAACATTGATGCTTCTAATTTTTGTAGAGATCAAGTTTATGGTAACTTCTATTTAATGTTACAATTTACTCATTTGCAATGTTAGGTGGCTTTTAAAAAAATAAAATTAAATTCTGATTTTGTCTCCAAGAATCTTGATATAGTGTGGACTTTACTGATATATTTTCCACACCGCCAACTTGGACCAAGGATTAAAAAATAGGGTTAATTATAAAGCTCTCAAGATCTCAGATGGAGATTTGCTGTTATTTGCATTTCAAAGTGATGCAAGCCTGTGAGGATGAATGAAAGCAGCGCTGGGCAAGTCTAGGTAGTCAGGCTGGAGCTGTGACCCTAGTCACAAAGACCTTCACAGCCTGCTGGAGCCCCTTGGTATCCATAGGTTTTCTTCAGAGTGACAAAAATCCACCTGCTTGGCTCAGCTTGCCAATGGCCCTAAGGAAGAAGCAAAGTGTACACATAGCTGCAGGAACTCTGAGGAAAGTTAAGAAATTGTATAAACAGGCTACATTCTGTTCTGCTTGATAATTTTGGGGATTAGGAACTGAACCTTTCCAAAAATCGTAGGTGAAGATTCTGTTACTCCGCCAGAAACTAACAGCAACTCCGGAAAAAACAGGCAGAAACCCAAAGAATTTTCCAGGCCATTTTGCAGTGTTGGGTGATATCAGGCCAAGTTCAGTGCAAATGCAGAATTTGCTCTGATTGCTGCTTCAGAAATTTGCAGCATTCTGCTTGCTTAGTTTCCTTGGAAATGCTGGCAGATATGTAGGGAATCAGGGGCTCTCTGGAGCAGAGATAGAAAACCCAAGACTGAGAATGACCTCTTAACATGATGTTTAGGGCTCAGAGAGGGAGCTCTGTATTCTAGCCAGTGGCCAGAAAGCAACTTTTTTTATTTTAAAGGAACATAAGATAAAATAATTTTTCTGCAGAATGGAGTTAAAAAGGTAAAACCTGTTTCTCTCTTGGCTTGGTCCACAACATTTTATTTTTTCTTTGGAAGAGAACATCGCAGCCTGGACTCAAAACCAGTTTGGGACTTTCCTGCTGCCAGCTGTCAGGTGTCTAAGTCCTTGGTATATGCACCTTTCTAGTTAGTGTTTCTAAGAGCAGCCAGGTAAACAAGTTCCTGTTCCCTCTGAACCTGTTTCCTTGTCCCATTCCAAGTATTCCTGAACTGTGTATAAACTAAGTTACTCACCTACAGTCAGTGACTCTTGTGCAGTGGGGTGTCAGAAAAAGTACAAATGAGCAGCAAATAGACCAGAACTGCAATAAATGATGGCTTGGTTGCCAGCTCCTAATTGCAACGGGAGGTTCTGATGTCTGCTTCCACACATTTGCTTTTAATCAACAAAAACTGTGTCTGTGATGAGAAGTTAATCCTGTATGACATGGGGTGTCAGATCTCATTGGCCATTATCTATTTTAGCTTTAGATCTGTTGTTTGGATCTGAAGTTTTTGTTTTAATTTGAAGGAAAAAATGGAAAATTATTATAACCTAGTATGTTCACCTATGTAATTCTCGTTGCCAAAATTACTGCTTTTCAATAGCAAGCTTTCTTTAAGTATGGCAATACAGTTTTGGCATGACACAATGCATAATTCTTATGTTTCTCCTTGTAAAATTCCACTATGGTCATCATTTCCAGTTGATCCTCCAAAAATTTCGGTCTTGGCTCCTATTTTATAAGTGCAATGAAGGCTGTGCCAATAGCTCATGCTTATCTAGCTTGGTTACAAGTTACAGTCTGGTTTTCCAGCCTTAGGAAACAACTGAAACAATATTGATTTGGTCCAAGCCTGCCAGTTTAACTGGCACCATAGTCAAGATTCCAGTAGCTTTCTAAGTTTGGGGTTTTTTTCTCAGTGTATCTGCCATGTATGCAACTTCATTAAAAATAAGGAAAAAGTATGCTGGTTTAAATTTTTTTACATGGTTTCAGAATGGAAGATTTGCTTCTGTCAGTGGCATGAACTTTTTACATTAGTTTTTTAAGTAATGCTGTCACAGAAGTTCTTGGTGGGAAACTGAACACTCCAGCCTTGGTTAGGAAGCCACACTTAACTCCAAAAATTCTTAGCTAACTTAAGGTAGCATTTTCTTTCTTACTACAGGTTGAAAACATGTCCTGTTCGTTGATCTAACTTTGAGATATAAAAATGCAAACCACTCACGTGCATGATTCAACTAAAGCTATACTCAACTTATTCTTACATTTAAAAAAAAATCACAAAGAAATCCTTTATGTGGGATATAAACACATAAAAGGTCAAGACTAAAGAAACCTTAAAAAGTAGTGATGAAATGAGAGGACTGAAATTTCATTTTAACCATATGGTTTTCTATTTGCTGTAATGCATGGATAACATCTAGAACTGGTATAAAAAAGTAGCAAGAATGTGTGCTCACAGCTTAATATTTTACTATGAAATTCCAACTACACAATTTGTGTATAAGTAAGTAATTACTCAGCTAAGCCAAGTTTTAATGCTTCAGCCAATTCTTGCTAAATTAGATTGCACCTCAATATTGGAAGGGTGTTAGCAGATTTTTGTTGTTTACCATATTAATTTCTTCAAACAAATGCCTAATATCCCATTTCTCCAGTCATGAAAAGCCTTCCAGAGGTTTATACACATACTACTTTCAACAGGCAAAAAGAGGTGGAGACAAACTGAATATATGAAAGAAGACACTTTTAAGAGTGATGATGAACATGACATTAAAAGACCAGGCCTTTCCACAACACAAGGCAGAGCAAACATGGTTGGTTAAAAAGAGGTGGTGTGGAAATCATACTTATTTGACACTAATGCTTTTAACCTTCATCTTTGGCATGATAAGAGAGTCCTAAAATGTAACAATTGAGTATCATAGGTTTTCATATTGATATGTAAGTGGTGACTAATTCTTATTTTTATTTTTACACCTAATGAGCACGAGCATCTAATCAGCTAAAAGTAAACACTAGTATCTTTAACACAAAACATTTCCAATTTCCATTTATGATGCCTATAATATTCCTATTCTATTTATACTCAAAAAAATCCTTGTTTTTTCAGAAGTGAAAGCTTGGCTTATACAGTTCTGCCCATATGTAGATACCTAAACCCACTTGAACACTTTTGCCTTGTTAATTGGGAATGAAATTTCCCCTGTACACTGAAGAGTTTTACTCCTAGCATTTGACCACTCCAAAATAGATACTGAGAAGTTGAATTAATTACTTACTTAATAAAATAAGTAGGAAATAACATAATTTAACTGAAAACAGAGACTGAAGTTTAATTACTGGAGGCACAAGCTACATTTCACCCAGACCATCATGGTTTGGAATACTGCAGGGAATTATAAGGATAACAAGCTGCAACTGGGCCCCAATTCATGAAGTGTTACCTTCACAGTCTTTTTTTAAAGTTTGTTTTTCCTTTACTTTCAGATAAGTTCTTTTAGAAGTTCAATGTTTGTGAAAGATCTCTAAAAAATCCCAAATTGCTGTTTTAATACTTTTTTTCTCATAGATCACAAAATTGATATTTTGAAAAATACTTTTTTTTTTTAAAATTACTTTTAACAATTGCTATCTGGGTTTCATTCCAAATCCAAAGATTTGTAAAAACTCAAGTTTCTACAGTTTTAGGGGAAACTATTGATAGATGTGTAGGATTGAAGATGCAAGGTGCATTGTTTCACCTCCTTGGGACTGGATGCAAAAGGTGATTGAAATGCACAGCAAAACGCTATCACACGGCATCTTTATGGAGTAATTTCCTTAATCCTTTAATATGATGCACTGAGAACTGAGGTATCAAGGAGTTTCTTGTCTTTCCTCTTTAATCCTGGGGTTTTTTTCCCCCCAAGTTGGGCCAGGGCTGCGGAACAAACCGCTGCACTCCACCTGGGTAAGGAGCGCGTGTCCCGGTCGGGGCTGATCCCAGGAGGGGACGCGCTGAGCCACGGGCGAGCACCTGGATCCCGGGAATTCCGGGAGCCGGGAACGGCACCGCGGGACACAGCGCCCCAAGCCAAAGCGCTCTGGGAATAAGGGCGCTGCACAAACACACCGGTTAGTCAGATGAGTGCCATTCTTTAGTAGGAAATACATTAAAGAGGCTTCCGTAGCCCCTTGAGCGTGCAAAATACAAAGCAAAACAAAAAACACAAACAAAGCAAAACACCCAAACTATCATGAAATGAAATTGAAATGAAATGAAATGAAATGAAATGAAATGAAATGAAATGAAATGAAATGAAATGCCACCTTCGCGGACGAGTGCTGCGCTGCGGTGGCTCTGCCCGTCCCGGCTGGCTGCCCGAGGCCGCGGAGCGGAGCCGCTGCCCGCGGGCCGGGCGGGCCGGGCGCTCCCTGCCTCTGCCCGCCGCTCTTTCCTTCCCGCGGGCCGGGCGGGCCGGGCGCTCCCTGCCTCTGCCCGCCGCTCTTTCCTTCCCGCGGGCCGGGCGCTCCCTGCCTCTGCCCGCCGCTCTTGCCCTCCCGCGGGCCGGGCGCTCCCGGCCTCTGCCCGCCGCTCTTGCCCTCCCGCGGGCCGGGCGGGCCGGGCGCTCCCTGCCTCTGCCCGCCGCTCTTTCCCTCCCGCGGGCGGGACCGCGGCTCCCGGCCGAGGCCGCGGCAGGTGCCCGGCGCCGCTCGCTGCCGCTTGCCGGGGCCGGGCTCAGCCCTGCCCGGGCACAAGCGCCCTCCCTCCGGGCCGGACGGCGCGGAGCCCGCGGCGCTCCCCGGGGCGGCCGGCGCTGCCGAGGGGAAAGCGGCGAGGGGCGTCCGGAGCCGGGCGTGAGGGAAGCGCCGTGTCCTGGGGGATCCGCGGGCGGACCGGCGGGTCCCCGGCAGCGGGAGGGGGTGAGGCGGCCGCCAAGGCGGGGAAGGGCCGCCCTGTCCGGCTGGAGCCGCCCGAGGCGGGGGATGTCGGCGGAGCCGGGCTGGAGGGATCTCGGAGAGCCTTCTCCAAACCACAAACACAAAAATGCCCCCTCGGTCAGGACGCCGGAAAAGCCCAGCGGCAGGTGGGTTTTGCCCAGCCCCGTGCTCGGGCTCTGTGCCCGTGGGGAAGGTGTGTGGGGAAGGCTTTGCTGGTGGTGCTGGGAGCGTGAAGGAGCTGGCAGTGATGGTGTGTGGGTGACTGAGCCAGATTTGATGGGATAGATGTATGTTAGCATCTTTTACTGTGAAGTTAGGGAGAGAGAAGGTTGACAGGCAGCATCCATTCTTTCCCTCTGGGTGTACTAGTTAGCTGCTTTGTGAGAAAGTTAAGGTTATATCAGTTGATCAGAAGTAGGGCTTTCTTTCTGAGCTTTAACTTGGCAGGGATAGGGAGCAGAGGGAACAAGGAGATGAATTAATTGTCAGTGGTATTTCACTTTTTTTCATAGTCTCTCCCTCTTCAGGCAGCCCTTTGAATTAATAAATGCGAATACATTTGTAACTCTCTCAAGTAGCTGCCAGCAGTGTAGGAGTGATTACTTTTAGAGTAACTCATTCTTCTTTCCTTTTTTTTTTTTTTTTTTTAATGTCTTTACTAGGATTTCACCTTGCATTTTGAAGGCTGATTTTGATCTGTTTTCCCTTCTCATAGAATAAGTTCGACAATAAAAGATACTCACTGGGGCTCAGTAGTGATCTCTCCCTAGCTCCTGCTGACACCTGTTGCTGAACTGGCCTTTATGGTTTCTATCCATCTGTTTGACCAGTCTTTATTTACTCGTGTAATGGAGAAGTGGATGTGAAGTTAAGGCAACTTAGTAGTTTGTAAAACTTCATAAACTTCTGGATATTTGATTCCTGTGTAGAGTGCTGGTGAACCTCTGTTCATATTTACAGTAGTAGTAGTGGTGTATATGGCATGTACATACAGCTTTGAAATGGTTTTGCTGTAGTGCTAAATATTTAAAGGCCTTAAATGTGACTTGGAAGTAAGCTGAGGCTGCTTTGCAGATGTTTTCTGAATCTCATGGTCAAACATTGCTAGTTCAGTTAATTTAAATTTGTACGTAATTTCTGACTTGGTCACGTATAAGCATGATATTGTCTATAAAGACTTTAATTTGAGTTGACTGGCCCTGCTAGAGCTGCTTGAGCAAAGCTCACCTCACCTCTCCTTTCACAAAACCCCCAGCACAGGACAGTGTGAATGCTGACCCTCTACTTGCGGGGAGGTAGTTAAATGAAATCTTGTCTCCATGTAGGATTTTTTGACAAAATGACTCTTAAAAAAGACAAGTTCATGTCAGTGAAGGTAGATGCTGGTTCTTGGGGCTGAGACCTGCAGCAGCTGAGGGGCTGTAGCCATGCAGTGCCTCCTTCTCCCATGGCAGCTTGGAGAACAGGGCTGCCTGTTTTGAAATCTACATTTCAAAATACATCATATATGCTTTCGAAAAGCAATAGGTAACATTGTAAAATTAAATGACCTCAAAATAGATAGTGGTTTTTAAAAATAAACTCGCATGGTCATTATTGTTTTGACTAGACTTTCAGAATTTTCATCATCATAGCTGATGCTTGCTTTTACATGCTCTGGTTTCCAGCGTATAAGTAATTTAAAGTTCACAGAAGAAGTGGAAATCATCAGACTGATGCTATGTTTCTTTGGTCATAGAAAAAAACAAAAATCCATATACACAGGGTATGCTGTATGCCTTTGCCCACTACATGGTTAAGAGATTCCCTGAAAAAAAGTGGGGGGGAAGTTTGTTTTCTTGGGCTTGTTTTGTTTTGGTTTTCGTTTTCTTTTTTTGTTTTTTTGGTTTTTTGCTTGTTTGTTTGTTTTTTGTTGTTTTTGTTTTTTTTGCAAGAATGCAGGGTAAGGATGGGATTGGGAGAAAATTGCTTGCAGAAGAGCTGGGGAATAAAATATAGGCTAATAAGAGAGTATAGTTAACTTCATATTCTGCATCAGAAATACATATTTAAAGATTTTTACAAGGTAAATTTGAGTCTCAAAGAAGGAAATTGGAGTGGGCAGAGACAAAGAAGAATCTGCCTCTGTATAGAGTGAAACCTTGACAAATGCACAGTATTAAAAAAAAGACCTAGTGTGACTAGACAGCATAAACTGCCCACTGCCTCAGAAGGGGCTTACTGCTGCATATACTTTTATTCTGTTAAGGTGGGGATATTATCATTTACCAAAGGGAAGGATTCCCCATTATATAACCAGACATCTGAAAATGTACAACTCTGCATGGGAAACCTGGCACAGCCAGCCAGAACCTTTTTTCCATTTCAATAAACTAAGCCAGATTTTAGCATGGATGGAGAGGACATTTTCAGATGCCTAATGGTTTTTCTAATCCTGTGACCTGTGTGCCTTAGGGAAATCTTCCAGGAGTGCCCCATGAACCTACTGTATGGCTGTGTTATACCACCTTTGGGATTTGGATGTTTACTTGGAAACAGCAGGCTGGAGGAGAGAGACATGATGTTTTCACTAGATCAGGGTAGAACAAAGTAAAGCAGTTTGAAACTTAAGTCTTCTGTAACTAGTGTTTGAAATTAATGTTTGAATTAATATTATGTGATTTCTGGCCCTGACTTATTTTATGCCTCTGTTATGTCTAGGTAGGAAAGTTTTTTAATAAACTTTGAAAAATATCATGGCCCTAGTGTCAGGCCAATCGAATTGTCTGAATTAACACAGATGAAGTAGTGGATAGGGTAGCTGAGTGTTTCTCAGACTTCCTGCAAATGTGAGCACTGTTTGAGCTTATCCTTCTCTTTTTATGCACTTCCTAAATAAAAAGTTATTCTGTACTACTTTAGTTGCTGGCAGTAGCTAAGTTCCTTGGGGTGCTGGGTGGAAAAGGGTGTGAAAATCAGCTGCAGTGATCAGCTGTAGGTGTAAACACTCTGTGCATTGGCCAGGAGCAGCAGAGTGCTGCTAGGAGCTGAAGGGAGTGGTAGTTCCCCAGCCAGCTTAAATCCATGCAGCAGGTAATTACAGCTGCTGCTGACTCCCCTGGAGGAAATGAGCTGCTTCCAGCTGTAAATCAGGGTCATTTGGTTTTATTATTTTTCTTGTTATTTTTTAATAGCCTAATATTTTAATTAAGTTTTTTCCTACCTGTTTATGACTCCCACCCTTTGAATCTTCCTGTTAGTTCATTGAGAGGTGCAGCTCAGGTAAGAGAAACACTGGTTGGTTTGTGTCCTTATTTTTTTAGAAAAAGTCACTCATTGTCAGATAACAGCATTACCAGAACCTCCATTGTGGCTTGTTACTATAATTCTACCAAATAATATTTTGTCTTTCATAAAACAACTGATTCACAAGTCCATTTCTTTGGCTGAAATTTGATGAAGTGCATTACTACTAGCATAAGTTATTTCTGCTAGGTTAGGGAGAAACTGTGTGCAGCTGAGCAAGATTGGAGGATTCTTTTATTCTAGTCTGCTAATACTTCTAGTAAAATAAACCTTAAATTTTTGTCCAAGATACTTTAAAGTGATGAGAGAAGAGGGAAACTTCTGTCTTAAAAATTAAATTTCAAAATGCAAACAGCTCACATAGTTGTTTCTCTTTTTATTCCTTAATATTTGCTGCTATTTTAACATAATACACAGGAACTTAAGAGAAAAAAAGCTGTCTCTACTGAATATTGGTTGGCTTGTAACTAAAAGGAAGTCACCTAGTGCTGTGTGTGAGCACAACACAGCAGCAGTCTGCCTCCTGTCAGTGCCACCTGTACCTGCATGCCTGTGACATGAACATGGGCTTGGAGCAGGCTGAGACAATGGAATGTGCATCAAAGACCCAGCTGCTGCTTTGCTGGTCTGTTTATTAGTCACGTGCATCCCTTTGGTTCTAAAGAAAGTGTCTGTCTTTGCTTTGTTTCCTCTAATAAATGAGGGAAAATCAGGCAAGTGTTGATTTTTCTGCGCAGTGCCTGTTGGTACCTTTGTTCAGAATTTAGCTGGATACCAGTTTGTGTATTGGGGCAAATGTAAAAGTTTTCTTCTAAAATCCACAGAGTTTCCACCAAACATTCTCCATAGTGGAGGAAAGGAAGGCTCTTCCACTGGAGCTTACCTTTGTGACATAGGGTATGGTCAAGCATGCTCTTGGCCACAGCCATTTGGAGTTCCCTGCTTGCTGACTGACCTCACTGTCAGTTTTGTTCTAGTTTGGTTTGGGTTTAACTTTGCTGAATGCCCCCACGCTTGTACTCTGCAAACACAACTTCTGTGTGGCTGCTCCAGCCTGGTTGAATCAAAATTGTCTTGACGAGCTTAGATGTTTTCAGTAAGACATTTTAAAAGAGAGACATAGTTTGCTGAGTCTTACCATTATGAAGACTCAGTGTACTCCTTTTGCAATATTTTGATTGTGAACGGTATTTTAATGTATATTTAAGCCTAAATCCTGT
This sequence comes from Cichladusa arquata, assembly GCA_026413545.1. Lineage (NCBI taxonomy): Eukaryota > Metazoa > Chordata > Aves > Passeriformes > Muscicapidae > Cichladusa > Cichladusa arquata. The sequence continues at coordinate 57,355,200 of JAOTQP010000870.1, read as the reverse complement.
CGTGTTAATTTATTACTGGTTTTCTTGTGCAACAACAAAATTATCCTGAAAGTGGAATGTAAATATGGATGTATTGGCTCTTTTCAGGAGCTAGTTCAGCAAGCAAGCCTTGGCTGCACTTGTTGGCAATCTGGAGCCTTTATGTGGCCATGATATCGCATCGTTATTAGCTCAGCCCCCCTACATGCAGATACAAACAACAAATACTGCTTGGTTCCACACAGTACACAAAAAACGTTCCTACATTTCAGGATTAAGACATGAAAAATTATTCTAAACTTTTTGCAATTGTGACTCTGATACGTTTAAAGTAGTTGCTTTCATTGTATATCATGGCTCCACCATCTTTGCCCCTTCGTTCTCAGCACAAATTGACTCCAGTTTCATTGTTTTGACTTATTTGCTATAGTACCCTTAAATTAAACTTTAAAAAATCCTTTCAGTAAGAATGTCATACCTGACAATGAACGATTGCTATACAATATATACTGATAACGTTCTGCTGTAATCCAGCTCTCAGTTGTCTTGTTTATCTAACATTCTTCAGTTTGGAGAAGTGAGACAGCTTATGGAGGTTATAAAAACATCATATTTGAGTACTGTGCCAAGAGTGAAGGCTGCCCTCTGCTTGCATAGCTTGGATAGAAATGGAGTTATCTATACCCTTCTGGTGATACTGGGGAGAAGCATATGAAGAGAGATAAAGTAGGTACAGCTACTCCATTCCCTTTTTTTGCATTGGAACCACAGAAGTGTTGAAGTGTTGAAATGGATATGGAAGCTGAGGGTGTGTTGGCTTCTTAGGAATACACTATGAATACCAAAATACGGCTTCTTTGAGTTTGCTCTCATTCTGTAACCTTTCAGAAGTGTTAAAACAACTTTAAGATGCTGAAGTAGCAGATAGCACTGTTACTTATTTTGCTGGCACATAAGAAAAGTTAGAACTGTGTTTGCTCTAACTGGTCTCTACCCACATTATTAATAATGAATAATAATTTTTATTTATTCTATCAACAATTAAAGATATGCAAAAGTTCCTGGAGGTGGCAAGAACGTCTTTGAGGATCATGTGCTGGGCACCAAATGCTGCATCAAAACATGCACTGTAGCTGTATGGAATAATGTCTACATATAAACTTGTTTGTCCACTTCCCTGTGATAGTGAAGTGTAAAGTACAAAGGCAGGAAAATATGAGATACTTTGAGTGGCCTCTAATAAACATTGCACAGGCTTTCATCACAAACTGCACACATTGCAATTCCAACTATAGTGTTTCTCAGCATCTTATATGGTATATTTTTTAAATGTCTGGAAAAGTGAGGGAGAGTTGAGATTTCTTTTTTTTCTCTTTAGTAAAAAACATGCTGAAATGCTGTAGTTTTAATTCCAGACACATGATTCTTGTGAGCTGGATTTAATGGCTTTGTCTTCTGAGCTGTCTGTTGGACATTCCCCTGCATCCAGCTCTTTTCCTATGAAATATTTGTATGTCAGTCCTAATTTTTTGCTTCTCCAGGAATGATGTTTGCAATGTATTGTACTTCTCCTAAAATAAATGAGGGGAAAATAATATGGTTATTTTTCCAATTGGAATGACCATCAGTTATAAAACGGAATGATTTGCTTTCTAATTTGACTTCTGTATTGTTCAAATTTAAATTCGTTTTATTGTTCCCCTAAGATTAGTGCTGTACGTAAAATGCCAGAAGTTGAGAAGACTGAAAAAGTTGGGTTTTTACCTAAGGGAAGATATTAGGTCTTTGTAGGTTTTGCTAGAACATTTGATATTTTTATGAGGTATGAAACAGAGTTGCTACCTGGTCTTCTAATTCTCCAGTTTCTGCACAGTTTTAGTTGTATACATGTTTTATGATGCAGAAGTGATGCCTTAAGGAATCTTCTGCTGTGCAGGATGGCATTCATCTTCATTAGTAGATATGGGGTCAAAAAGATGCTTAATTGTTTTTCTTCCACTAGAAGTGAGTTGCTCATGCATCCCCGTTAGTATTCAACTGCAAATTTGGAAACCCACAGATGGGTTTTGTGGGACAGAAAAGGCATTTGGAAAAGTTTCCTGACTATGGAGCCAGTGTGGTTATCCATTTTTAATTATACATAACGCATATTACCCTGGATAGGTACTACTCACTGGCCCTCTAGGTTCTGGTTTCTGTAGCACAGCCAAGCAGACCTGATTGTATGAATTCTTTTGAAATTAATCAGTGCTGTCTCGCAGAACAAGATTGCAGTCTTAAAAGAAATCAAATCAAGGCATTGTGACTACATATAATAGCACAAAACCATTGACTCAATATCAAAAGTTTCTTAAAAGAGTGCACTGCTGTGGCTAACTAGCAGAATTAATGCTCTAATCCAAATATCAGGCACATTGCACAGGTTTAGTCACTGTTCTGCACTTGTTACTGTGACCAGACTTGCTGATTTGTAAGTTTGGGGAAGGAAGAGAGAAAAAGAAAAATATTTACACTCTCTGTGTATAAAGAGAAATTATGTGTAACAGATAGAAAGTGCTTATTATTAATGTAGTTCTTAACTTAATCTTAGGAATCTATTGATCAGTGTCTTGAAAGCATTCTCCAAGGGAGAATATTAATCTAAATATTTGTAGTTATCCAGATTCTTTAACATTTAAGGACAGCCTATTTCATTTAAAACGTAAAAAAATAGGTACCCTTTGCTTTAAAAACTTTGTTGTTGAATTTAACATGGCCTGCTTCATATTTACCATTGAATCTTGCTGTATTTATGTTAAAGGTTTAAAAGAAAATAAATTCTTTGCATGTACATTTCCTAGGTACTGATTTTCTTTATCAAGCCTAAAGCAATTTGCTTCGTTCTAAGTCATTTTACTAATTTTGCTATGAAAGTGTTTGTGGAGGGCTTCAATTATGAGACAGTTTTTTTCAGGGATTTATCACTTTTGCCATAAACACGTAGTCCTGATTATAGATTGGTACTGTGGTTTCTGTCTGGGAGCATTTGTTCCCTGATGAAATACTGAAAAGTAGGCTTTTAAAAATTACACAGAGAAGCTTTTCAGGCTAGAAGGCCTTAATTTAAGACTTTCTTGACTTTAATAGTGGAGCAATTAAGCTGTATTAACTTTTTTTAAATTAATATTATTTTAGTATAATCTATTCAAACAGAAAGGTCAGGGGCTAGTGCTGCAGGTCCACAAGTCCTAAGGATCCCTACCTCTGATCAAGGTCAGGATCGACTGTGATCTCATGTGATCAGTATTTTCCTTCAAGTTCTACTTAAAGGAAAACTAAAACTGCAAAAAAGAATGGTTTAGTCCTCTAAAATCTAAAATGTACCAGAATTGTGGAATCTAAAGGGATTCCCTCCATGGAAACGCCTGACAAAAGAGGTCTCACACAAAAAGTCTCCCACCAAAGAGAATTGCAGCTTTAAAATTAAAAACTGAAAACTTCAGGTTTTCATTGTAAAAATAAGCTTACTTGCTCCAGGGTCCCAGTTTCTTAGCTGGATTGCTAAGAATCTCAGGAAAGCATCCAAAAGCAGATACTTTTCACCAAAAGAGAAGAAAGGGCTTTATTGAAAACCTGCTTCATTGCTAACGAACAGCATTCATGGAAAAATTTTGACTAGGTCTGTCTCAAGCATAGTAGAATACAAATTTGTTCTTGTTTATTCCTGAGGCATCCAGAGTTAGGCATTCTGATATTTCTGAAATCAGCAATAACCTTAGCTTGAGAGCAGGCAGTATAATAGATTACTTGTACAGAGTCCAGTTGCTGTATGTTACTCTTGGATCTGTTGGATAACACAAAGTGTGCTTAATAATAAACCCTGCCAGTTCTCTTCCCTCTGCTCTTCCCCTCTCGGCAGATTACCAGATTTATGTTTGATTTCTTGGATCTTTTTGTTACCTTTTTTTGCCAAAGAATTTGCTCTGACTGAACTTGCTGGAAGGGAGAAAAAGCTGAAGAATGAGTTTCTTGCTCCTCTTTGTCATTAACAGTTCTGGTATTCTCTGCTGACTGCAGTAACCAGTCTGCACCATTGCTTTACTCTTTCGGAGCACTGGCTAATCCAGAGAGGGGTGCAGTGTTCATGGAATTCTGAGGGACCCGCCAGGATCATTGAGTCCAGCTCCTGGCCCTGCACAGACACCCCAACAATCCCACCCTGTGCATCCCTGAGAGCGTTGTCCAAATGCTCCTGGATCTCTGGCAGCCTTGGGGCTGTGACCATTCCCTGGGGAGCCTGTGCAGTGCCCAACACCCTCTGGGGGAAGAACCTTTCCCTGATGCACAGCCTAAACCTCCTAAGTATTCCAGAGACCAATACCAAGAGACCAGGTATGGATGACACAGAACATCGGGCTATAACATGTTCCAACTGCAGCAGGATCTTCTTCCTGTCTCTTTTTCACAGTTAATTCCAAGTCAAGCATGGTGGTAACACATTCTCTTAGGACAGAATTGGGATATGCCCTTTCAGGTGAAGGGTGAGTTATCGAAGGGAAAAATGGTGCAGTTGTTGCACAGGTGTCAGAGTCAGAACTAGTGGGGTGCTTACCATTCAGTTTTGAAGCCTGTTCCAGACTTCCAAACATAAATGGAATTTTACATATAATAATTTTTAAAAAAAAGTTAAAAGTTTGTGCTGTATGCCTGAGACTGGAAAAAGCAAGTGAGATTGCAGACACAGCAGCTTCTCTGCAGGTGTGAAAAAGAAGTGTCAGTGTGCCTCGAATGCTGTCTTCCTTTCCCAGTTACACCTGGTTACCTCTACTGATCTCTGGAGGTTTTTCCTCCTGTTTTTTCAACCTGTGGGCACTGTAGCTTCACTGCTGTGCATGGGTACAGCTCTGGCCAGGCCATTGAAATGCTGCAGGAGGTTCCCCAGTCCCCCCTTCTTTGCTTCCTTGAATAGAAACCTTTTCTTGTAAACCTAGCAACAACAACAGCAGCAAAGCCCAGACAAAAGAGAGCTTTTGGGTCGCTCAGCAGTCCCAGGAGGGGCACTGCCAGCTGCGGGTCACTCCTTTGTGCTGTCTCCAAGCGGGATGCACGGGCTCTGCTCCGCCAGCTTCAGGTTGGGGAGCCACAGGGTGGTCTGTGCCCCAATAAGAGCTTGTTTGTCTGTCTTGCCTGTTATGAATAGCAATGGATGAGCATGTTTTGCGTGATTTCAAATCCACTTAAAGTTCATGGGTTTGAAATCAAAACCAGAACTCAAATCTTACGAGATTTGTGTTCTGTCGGGAGCTGGCCTTTTGCCAGAATGGCTCTGTTCATTTAACTTTTAACCCTGGAATCAAATACATACCAGTTTGCTAAAAGCAGGTCACTTTGTATTGCTTTGTATCTTCTTCCTTATTTTTTTAACATCTATTCCATTGCATGCATTTATGGATATCAGAAAGTTGCTAGCATAGGTGTTTGCTCTCTCATGAGCATACAAATTCTGTCTTCCATCTTCATCGTGCTTCACAGTTTCAGGGCTCACAGCATGTGCCTTCTGCCTGTTTCTCTGTATATCTAAGGCAGTAAAAAAAGGCTGAAATCTGTCCTCTTTGAAGGCTGTATTTTAGATCCTATATGCTTTGTTTATGGACTGAAATCTGTGCCCTGTAGTGGTTTGGTTTACCCACCATTGTCTGTTTCGAGGGGTGACAGTCACAGCAGCTCTGCAGGGCACTGAGGAACATGATCTTGCCCAGTGCAAATGCAGGATTTTAATTTTTAAATTTTTTTACACTAAGCCTGTCTTGCCTCTAGTGCTGTTCTGCTGTGTGCTGGTGTGCTTTTATGCAAGTGCATGGAACCCCAAGCAGCCCTGATGTGGAAGATATTAGAAAGCTTGCAGATTGACTGAAAATAATCTGCAGTGTCGTATTTTGTAGATGAATCCAATAGTAGTTTATTGATTCCATATAGGTTCACTTGCTGATTCTTCTCGGGGTTTTTTCATCTTTAAATAGTTGCACCTATTAAAAAAATTAAATTGTGGGTGTTTCTGTGTATCTATAAAGAAGAGATATATGTGTTTGTTGTTATGGGCATATTGTAGTTATGTGTTAGCAGACATTTTTAAGAGGTAATTTGTTGACTTAATAAATTATATCCATGCTTTCCTTTGGTGAACAGGAAAGTGTTTATTTTTCAGTATTTTATACTGTGAGGTGATTATGGGAACCTGCTGTGATCATAGACATTCACTTAAATATAATCTCTTTGATCATGATTATCTGTAAATCAGATGCAGTTTTTTGGAGTTTGTTGGGTTTTTTACAGACATGATCAAAAGCTTATAAATAACTTGGTCTGTCACTTCTGACATCATGTGAAATAGGGGTTATTTAAACTGCAGTGTGAATTTTATGGTGTGTATATGTTCTCTGAGTCTAAGTGCAGGAGATAGGATTTTTAACATCAATGGTTGTGATTATGAACTTTGAATATGTTTTCTGTGTATATTCTGCATTTTAGCTATTGCTGTTGAAATTAATAAGCTTGCTGTAACTCACTGGAGTGTCTCAGAAAGCACTGCCCAGCATATCCATGGGAGTACTCTTTTTAGTCTAAATATATTTTACATTTATTCTAAATATATTTTAGTGATTTTGCTTTAGATTAAAAGAACTATAAAGCTTTTAACTTTTTACAGTATCCTCACACCGGATGTTCACTGAAACCATTCTGTTTTTAAAAAGGGTCGTAATACACTATTTTACTTCAACCTGAGACGGTTATATAAAGTAATTCAACCTTTTCTTAAAAAAAAAAACAAAACCCAAATCAAAGAGAGTTACTACTTTCACAAGATTGACTATTTCAGCATTAAATATTTCATTTGATACTTTTAAAATTAGATTTAAGCAACACTTTGTCAATTCTGTATACAATTGCTTGAAAGTTATTTTTGCTGCCATAAGCAATGTAATCAAAGTCTGTAAGGAGCAGAAACTTTAAACAACAGTATTGGTTAATATTCAGATGTTCATTAAAATTTCCACCAGGATTTTCAGTGGCTGTGTTACTGATTAAAAATGACTAGAGATAATCTTACTAACTCATTTTGCTTTTTCTCAAATCTCAGTCATTAAAGACAGAATGGTGGTGAGAGGTGCAACTTAAGAAATTACATTAACGCCATTTTGGGATTGATAGTTTTCTGCTTAAGCTGTGAATGTTTCTAATGTTCTTTTTTTTCTGTTTTCTATCCCAGTGGTGATGTACTGCATGAGGTCTGTAACCACAAATTCCACCCTTAATTTCGGAGCAGGGTTAAATTGGCTGTTAAGACTTACAGACTTCTATGCCACTAAAGGAAGATTTCTCCCCATGCCTGTCCCTCACCTCCCCTAATGCTTTAGAATTTCACCATGTTTCCTCTAAGGGCTTTGGATCAAATTTTGGATATAGTTACTGGGTTTAAATAGCAGATTTCTAATAAGAACTATTGTTCTCTATCCTGCCAGCTGTTCTGTACCACAGTCTGGGCAATGGGTCCTAGTCAGTAGATGTTATAAATCATGTTATTTGTCCTTTGCCAACTTTGCCCCTTTTCAAGAAAGAAGCTGCCAGTCTGAATCTTGAAAGACCCTCTGTGAAGAGCAGAAAACTTATGGTAGCTTGAAAAAGGGCTTCTTTTTCTCTTGTAAAGCCAAGTGAGGGGATGAGCAAAAGAGTCTATAAAGATACAGAGAGTGCAGAGCCACTGCTGAAGCTGGAGGCTTTCACCAGCTGCTGTTTATTGTGAAAATGGCTCTTGGTTTATGTGTACATATAAGAATGATGGATATGGAACTGGGATAAGTTCATCTCTTTTAAAATTAAGATTAAACAAGCAATTTCAATCACAAATTATGTGTCACCCTGTCTCTAATCTACCCATTCACTTTACAAAGTAAAGGAGGCAGCTGATTAAATTTAGCCAGCATGTTTTTTTGCCTGCTGTCTAGACAATTGGCTTGGTTCCCGTTCCTCTGGTCTTAGCTCTCTTTCTTGGTTTTAGGCCGACTAGGCCACTTAACCATTCTGCTGTCGTTCGAACAGTGTGTTCCTGAGGCTGATAAAGAGCATGTGGGGATGGGCTTTTTTCCTTCTTGGGTTGTTAACAGAGAACATGGTACCAGTAAATAAACACACACAGGATCTCTGTTAATGCTGAGTGAGTCCTGTTAGACTGAAAATTATTCAGCTCTAAAATCAGCTCCCTTTGTACTTTGCTGCTCCTGGAATTGAGATGAGCCCATCCACCCGACGTCACTGCAGAAGCAGTGGACAAATTCCAATGTGCTGTCTTTCCCACTCGAGTTTGTACATACATAAGGAACCAGCAAAACAAAGAAAAAGAACCTGAAAGTAAAGCCTAAAGCACACACTGTCCCCCAGCTCACCTGCAATCAACACCAAACCTGAACTACGAACAGCCCTGACTTTGAGCACCCATCTCCAGGTTCTTTGGATGTAATCATCGTTTGCATTTACAGACCCAAATGATATTGATATCATTGGAGCATATTGCAACAATATTGTTCCACTCCCTCCAAAATACCCCAGCGCATCTGCTGTGGGTTTGTAGTGTCCTGAGGAGTCACACTGATTTTATTGTACAAATGGTTGTTGTTTCTGGTGTATGATTTCAGGCTACAACTGCAGACTGACTTTTTTAGCCATGGGGTAAAGCGGAGTTCAGTTTTGAGTGAAGTTTGGAATGTAAGTTGACAATCTAAAGAAAATTTCACACAGAAAGTGCTTGAAAATTTAAACTGCTCTTATGTGCTCTCTTTTGTGCAAGGGGTCAGCCTTGGAGACAAATGGATGCAAACCAGTTGGGAATAGCCTCAAATCAGTGCATGTTGGTCAGTGCAGCACAGAGCCCAAGGGGTGTCCAGGTGTCGCAGCACCCAGCCAGGCTGGGGGGCAGGGAGAGATGCTGGACCAGTTGGGAATTGTGCTGCTTAGTGCATTTTCCAAACACACCCCTACAAGTTCCTTCAGCCAACCAGCAAGCTGGACTTTCTGTGTAGGATGGATGCAAAATGGACTGGAAATTGAATTTTCACAAGAGACATAAAGATTCAGATGAAGTTGAGCTTTCTGTCCAGGCCATCCATAATCAAAAACCTAATTTTTCCACTAGAAACATAGGCATCCTAATGTGTATATTTGTAGCAGCTATATTGTTATCTTCCATTGTGGTTTTTTTTCCTTTTTTTTTTTTTTTTTTTTTTTTTTTTAGGAGCCCGCATTAGTCCAAAATGCTGTGTTGGTGTTTGCTTTAGCAATGTCATATGGTTTTTGCTGTGACAGTAAGCAAGATACATCTCTCATGAAAATACTTGTTTATTGGAGCATTCAAATAGGCAAGCTATCATTCATCATTTTAAAATTGCAGGGATTTGGTAAAGAATATCTGTAGCAGCCAATGGCTTAATTCTTTCTGGGTCTATTTTCCTGATTGTCTGCATGAGGTGTGAAGTTTCTGGGGGGTTTTGTTTTGTACTGCCTTTTTCTGTTTCCAGGACCAGCAGAAGTTTGTGCAGAGGCCATCTGTTTTGTATTTAAATTTTCTGTACCTAGTGAATTTTCTTCTCTGAATGGGGCAACCTGAAATGCCACAGCCCTGAAACTTAACTCAGAAGTTGGGTTTTTTCCCCCTTTTACCCCCCACTGTGGATCGTACTGTGCTCCTCCTAATCCTGCTGGGAGAACTGTATTTTCCCCAGTTTGCTGTGCCATTCTTCCTCACCTGTTTCAAAGTGACCTCATACCACAGTTCCATGGAAAACCATCTGCTTAAATTCTGGGTGATTTGATGGTCTTTTCTGTCTTTTTCCTTACAGTCACACACATTTCTAGTGTTCGGCCTCACAGATGCTTTGCAAAAAGACTTTGCACCCTGCCAGAAAGTCTACCCTTTTGTCTTCAACTAACAGTTTAATTGTTTTTAATGCACATGTCATAGTTATTTTTTCTTTCCTGTCTTTAGAAGGAAAAAGTAAATATTTTTCAGGTGCACTTTGCACTTCTTACTTAAAGAAGCTGGCCTCTGCCATTTTTGGTTTCCAGATTAGGCACAAGCTTCCACAGAGGTAGTTCTTTGATTCTTTTTAATAAATAGAAGGCATTGTGTGGCTTCTGGATATTTTCTGCAAATTATATAGGTTCAATTTTATACGATGGAAAGGAAACACTGAATAGTTAGCTTCTAATTCCAAACAACGATTAATGCAGTAAGGAAGACAATATCCTCTTTAAAATCTATTTTTGTCTTTCCCTCCAATTTTGCTATACAGTTTCCAGACCTTCCCCCAGACTCATCCTGCCTAGCTTCCTGTTGAAAACGTGAGGAAACATTTGCACATATCCTCACGATGAAGCTTTACTTATTTATTGGTCGTTGCACATCATTTTCGTAGCATTATTTGCAACTTAGACCCTCCCGAAAAGAAAAAAAAAATCATTTCTGCTACAGCAAATGAGATTTTTTAATTAATTGGGACTGTTTTGGCTTAGAGGCTAACACAAGCATGCTTCTAGTGAGAATAATGTCTAAAAATGCCTATCATGAGCTAGGAGGAAAAAAAAAAAGAGGATACTCTTGTACCAAATTTCATATTGTGTTGTGTGAGAGGTTCCACATGTTGTTACTCATACAAATGTTTTCTCCCAAGAAGGAGAACAAAGTAGGATATTCAAAAGAACATAACAATAAAACATATGGATTAAAAAAAAAATCTGTCATCTTAAATGAGGAATATCATTCTTTAGCTTGCCTCCAGTGGGTCTGAGATGTTTGTAGGCTGTTAAAATATGAGTTCATTCTAGGACAAAGAAGGTTTTCTGTTTTTTACGTTTTCCTCTGTAAACCATTGGTGGGGGAACAGAAAAAAGGGTGGAATTATGCTCTGGACGCTGCTGCCTTTGCATTTTTGGCATTGTGCCTTCTTACTGTTTTATTGTCTATTTTGGCTGAACTTGAAGTTCCAACCATGCTCCCTGCCAAAAAGAAAAAAAAAAAAAGTCAGGTCCTTTAAGGATACTGGAAAATGAAGCCAGTTTTTGAATCCGCCACGTCCTGTAAGCAAATAAAAATGAATCTCTATGGAGCTCAGACGTTACTTCCTGTTCTCCTTTGGATTCCAAGCAGGAATGGAGCAATTTTTCTCTGA
>JAOTQP010000870.1:57326693-57339987 GCA_026413545.1 Cichladusa arquata | reverse complement strand
AGCTCCATTGGCATGATAATGGGAAAAATTCTTCAAATTGACACAGTAACAGAAAAAACACTCAACCCCCAACATGGTTAGACAGCAGGTTTGCCATGTTAGCTGTTCCACTAAGGAACAAATTGAGGGAAGGAAATGTTGTTAATTTACATAGAAGGAATTTTAAGTTCCTACTCTGGCAGCAATGTGTATGTGCTGGCTGCCATTGACACAATGAACATTTGGGTCCATTGTAAAGTCTTGAGTGTTCTTTGTTTTGCAGAATAATTAATGCAATCTGTTAATAATGATATTATATTCAGTTCTAGTGTCTCTTATTGCCTAGGTGGGGACAGAGTAAAACAAAGAATCAATTTATTCAGGAGAGCTGCAGCTCTGAGTTAGAAGCTTTTTGTTGAAACAGTAAATTGATAAGTTCATGTGTGAAGGCTTTTAATGGCTGGAATTTTGTGTTATTAGAGTTTAAGATCTTCAGTGAAACACTGGACGGTGCCTTTTGGAATGGTGTTAGGGGTGATGTTCAGTATTCTGTTTTCTCTTGTGCCCAAGTGGGAATGTGATACTCTTGTAAATCAGGTTAACTGCATCAAGAGGTTTGGAATTAACAGTGATGCCATAGTGTCTAAAAAGTGTTAAACTAGAACAAATTCTGCGTAAGTCCTTATCACAAATCCTACTCGATCCTTTTTATATTGCCTGTTATAAACAGACATGTATCACCATATACACAGATTATACATAATGTTTTATTATGTGTATTCCCCTACAGTGAAAGCTCGGTCAGTGGGGGATTCAGTGTGGCCTTTGCCACAGGTATTTCTAATTACAACTAGGTGACTATGACCTCAAGAATCAGCTGGCATTTGCCTAAGTAAAAACTGAGAATTTGCTTTGATGTTTGTGGCCATTTATATTCGTTTTCTGAATACGTCTATCATTGAAATCACTGTTCTGATGATGGAAACACCAATGACCTGAAGGAGTAATTTCACTTGGGTTGGCCTGCGTTTTGCGCAAAATTTTTTATCTGAAAAGTTTGAGATCACTAAAAAGTATTTTTTCTTGTGTTAAATTGCTATCAAGACCAATAGTTAACAAAACTCAAACTCCAGAAACCCAAGGTGAAGCAAGGGAAAAGAGCTGTCGGTTTTCCTGTTTAGAAAACAAGATCTTTAGCAATTTTTGATTGATAAACCAAAATTGCCAACATAGACTTTCAGTATTTTGCTTTCTAAAACCTACAATTCTAACTGTATTCTCTTACCAAGCCATGACTTTACAGGATGCCTTTCCCACTAGCAAGTGTCTAATTGACCTTTCTGAGCCAAGAGAGTTGTGAAGAACAGAATTCTTTGTCTCTGCCTACATTCTGCAAACAGCTTGGAACCTTCCCATCTCAGTGTCACATTCTAAGTATTTACACTCTAAGTTAGGACAAAAATGACACAATAGTTACTATTGAAATGGCATCTTGGGGGTAGTATATTTAATTTAATTTCCCTAAGTAATAATAGGTACTAACTCCTGATGCACAGTAGTCATGCAAAACAGGAAGAGCTCGGTCCGTGCAGTATGGATTTCGGGAGCTAACTTTTTCAGCTTGTTTGTTTGTTTCAGTGTGTGAGCTGTACTCAGGTTTAAAACCAGGTCCAGTCTACAAGTTGTTTGGTTTATTTTATGCAGTAACCGTGCTGGAATCTGCATATTTATGCATATTTTGCAGCTCCAAAAAAAAAATTAATTTTAATTTTTATTTTTGGAAAATTGGCCAAAGTGCTCGATAACAGTCCCATTTACATTAAGATTGGGCATGAATGTTTAATATTTCCTGCACAAACACTTCTGTGCATTTCCCTAAAACTAAATGACAGATATTGCCTCATTTACTATCTCCTACACCCCTTGCTCCTGCCCTGTGCATGGTAAGGTGATTGTGTATGACTTGTGTCTCATTTTCAGCTGAGACAAGAAGAGGATGCATTTTCACATGACCACTCAAAACTGCTGATACTGGCCCAAAGAAGCTGCAGTACAGCTAGATCATCAATTTGATTGTCTTTGCTCCACTTTGTGCACAGAAATTGCTAAGTTAGAAATACATTTGCTGCTAAGAACTGAGGAAAGTATTAATTTATTTTTTTGTCATTCTTTAGTTAAAAGCAATGTCGTTCTTTGCAACCCTGCCAGTTTAAGATCAGAAAGCAGTATTTTGACAGATGCTATTTTGTGTTTGCTATGTCAGTAGCAGCTTTTCATGCCCCTCTTCTCCAAGAAAGCAGAAAATCAACATGGGGTTCCAGTGGCTAAATTGCTTTCTGTAGTTGCAGCCAAATGGTTTATGTGCTTCACATGTTACTCTGATGCAGTCCTGTCAATGTAAGTTCTGCCTTCCGCCATCCCCTAATATGCTATTTAATGGTATTGAAAAGCTGTCCTTTCAAGATGCATTTATTTCAATTGTGGCAATTTGTACACTGACAAAAGCAAAGTCAGTTGATCATTTAATGTTACTCTGAAATAAAAAAAAAATCAGGTGAGAATTGTCTCAGTTTCCCTAAAAAAAAAAAATCTTTAAATCTTGCATATGAGGCAGCAAGCAGCATCAATGCTTATCTGTCACCCTAAATGAAAATCTGGCACAGGACCTCTGCTCACCAGATCTAATTCCCTGGGTACCTTTTCTGCATCCTTTGCCATTTCTTTTTCCTCTGTCTGTGCGTTGAGATGCCTCTGTCTCTTTTCTTTGAATTATTGTTCTCCAGGTGCCTGTGTTTCTTCTTTTGCCTTTCTATTTAATTTCTTCTTCCTTGTGCTCTCTGACTTTCCTCCTTGGAAGAGTCACAGCAACTATATCAAACATGTTGTTTTCTCTCACTATCAGACTAATTTTTCTCTGTACTTCTCAATCTACTGCATAAATGAAGCTAATTTTTTCCCACTGTAATGGTACAGAATCATAATACCTCTTTGCTAGGGATCTATTCAGTTTGCCACCTTTCCCTTTGCATTTCTTGAAGGCAGATTTCTTCTTCTAGAAGTACAGAGAGACTCATTTCTGAGAGACTCTTAACAGGTATTTTGTAGCAGTCTTTAAGGCTCATTTCAGAGACTCTGTTAACAGAATCCTCATTTTAGAGACTTGTATGTAAAGGCAGGCTCTGTGCTTGTAGGCAAAGGCAGATTTTGTTTGAAAATTACAGAAATAACAGGCACAGTGAATGCCTATAATCACTTACTGCTGCAATAAGTAAGTTATAAAGTCAGCTGTAAAGCGTAGAGCTTTGTATCCACCCATATCTGAATATGTGTGGAAACCAAAGGACTTAAAGAAGCAAAATTTACTTTTCTGTCCCCCTGCCTTTTCTTTTTTTTTTTTTTTTTTTTTTTTAAATAATAAGTGGATTTGCTAAGACTCCTTGAAAGAGTTGGTAAATTGTGTATCACATCCTGAATTTACCATGATTGAAGCAATAAGGGGAGTTAATGCAGGTAGATAGGTAGGAAAATCAGAAAATGGCTTTCAGATCCCATGTAACTTCTGGCTCACTGAGAACATGAATCTCTGTGAAAAACTCCTGGAGGGGAGAGGGTGTCAGAATGGCTGTCTCTCTTCAGGCAGTGAAATGTCCCATTACGCTCTTTTGAATTAGAGCAGTATCACAAAAGACAAGCTTAACTTCTATGGTGGAAGGAGTTGTTATTAAGAAAAATTAAAGTCTTTGTCTAATCTGATGTCAGATTACACAGACAGGTGTCCTCTCTGCAATGGATACATGGGCACTCCAAGCAAAGCTCTCTGTCTGCTTGTGCACTCTGTGCATCTCTTTGGCCATGGGGTTTTTTTGACTGAGCAACCATGTGCTTTTTTAAGGCATGTTTGAGCTAATTGCCATCAAACTACATGAGTAACAGTGAATATTTTCTCTGCCTTAAATACATCTGAAAATGAAGATTCACTGTTATGTTATGAAATTGTGTGAAATTTGTTTCAGACTGTGCAAGTTTCTCCCCTTTTGATAGCTAGTACGTCTGTTGTTTTCATGCTGCAGAGAGAAAAGGTTTCATATTTGTGGTTGGTGTCATCCCCACTCAAGGCTGTCTATGACAGGATCCTTCTGTATAGCCTGCAGGTGGACTTTTAATCTGTGTGTCCCGGTCACTGGGGCTGTAGGAGCCACAGAGAGTCTCCTGTTTTCCCTGGATGGGGCGAGTGTCAGAACTCTGGGGAGCTGGAGTTGTTGTTTATGTTGAGCACAAGTTGAATGATGACACTGAATTCTTCCTCTTGGAGCTGCTCTGGTACACCTGATAAATAGAATAGTGCTGTACTTCCTTTGGTTAGTTGGCATGAGTTTAAGTAACTTCTGGTAAGTCACAGTGTCTGAGCAAGGCTTGGGGAACCATAAGGTAGATAGTGGGCAGTTCAGCAGTCCAGGTTTTGTCAGAGGTGTGAGGTTAAAGCACAATCAAGTCACTTTGCTTTGTTGAGCCTTTCCATTGTCTGTGGCTAAAGATGAAATCAAAGATGTACTGGATATTGAGGTTTATGTGCATAGAGGAAGAAAATGTATCATGTATTTATTTTGTGATGATTTCTGAGCCTCAATTAAAAAAAAGTAAGTGTGAAGCTAACAATGTAATTATCAGAACTAATGATTCTTATTTCAACTTTATTGCATTCACTGTTTTTAACAGAGGTATTTGCAAAGAGCATATTTGTTCTCCTCCAGTTTGGTATTTTGCGTCAGATTCAGGTCTAGAGTGGGAAGGTTCAGCACCACTAAATTGGTGCCTGTATGTGGCCTCCCCCCTTTAAATAGCTGTCAGTCTTTCAAATTGGAATGGAGTCACTATTCCCCCCTTTATGTGTATGGAAGAATGGCACTAAAACAGCACTTAATGAGTCATACCATGTTATTAGTAGTTGAAAAGCCTATTGATGCTGTATTTTACCACTGCATAGGAAAGCCAGGATTATTACTTTGATCACAAAGTGATTAACGTGTCCAAACATGCTGCAGGGAGTTAACAAGTCTTCCTAGCCACACACAGACCAAGCAGAGCAAAAGTGCATCTTTACAGCTAATTGGAGGTTAGCTGAGCTCTTTCTACTTAGGCCGTTCCCACTTAAGGCCACCAGCAAGATCTGCCATTCCCTGTGTTTCCTCTCCAACGTTACTGCTCTCTGCTTGGAGATTCTGTTCTGCCCATGTCTCTCTGGCTTCCTTCAATACCATCTTTCCGTTGTGTCAGTAAACTTCAAGTTCCTCTTCGTCCCTAAAGAGGACTGACAAAGCAGATTTGCATATGCTGCAGGTGGGTTTTGATACAAGAGAAATGCAGAGTAATGGTGGGAATCTCTGCAAATTGTTATGAGGAATGCTTCTGTAACTAGGTTTGTAATTTGGTTTTATTTAGACCATCACCTAATACCTGGATGGGTATTTCCTAGCGGTCTTTAAGACTCATAAAAACATGAGATGAAAAGTAAAGAAAATGAGCTAACACTGATATCTGATTCTTTGTTCTGGTAGTTAATACAAAATGAAAGCAAATGTGTGAATTGACTTATGATGGAAAATGCTTTTTTTTCTGTAGATATTATGTTGATTAATGACATAATTCTGAACTTTTTAGATGAGTTGCAAACACTCGTCACAAAATTTGAGTACAGAGACTTGTAGCAAATGACATTGAGGAAACTTTTATTTCCTTAACTGCAGCATCACAATGTTGTAGTCTGGGGAAGGAAGGGGAAGAGATGGTTAGAACAACTAAGATTTATGGAAAAAGAAGAATAAAAATAATTTAGTAGTTTGGTTCTCTGCACACTGAAACACAGTCCCATTCCATATGCTGATTTTTGTAAAACATATTTTCTTGTCACTTCCATCTGGGCCTGTTACATTTTTGGGATCTCTACTTCTGTCTGCAGTAGGTCCTGGAATTGACTATTTCCAGCTGTTGCTTCTCATTGAGGTATTTGTTGGCTTGTTGCAGCTGGTCACTGTGTGGGCTTGGGTTTTCTGTTTTGGGTAGAGTGTGTTTTCCCCACCCCCCACCTCTCTCCATATATTTATGCAGTTTTCCAGCATGTCTGGCACACAGATTTTGGATCTGCACTTTCTTTTGTCCTCAACAGACAATATTTTTCCATGTGTGAAAGAACATTTCTGGTACTTCAGATACATGTATATAATTTGGTGCAGTCTTCTTGCACCAAAATTTGTCCTTAATCAAAGTCTGGTGTGGCAGAATTTCTGGTTTCACAAAGGTTATTAGGTGTGTTGTCATGATCGTGCAGAGGAACTGTCAGAAACTTACCTGACAAAATCCCTGAAGGTATTTTCCAAGCCTTCATTAGACCTGGTGTTAGTAACCACAGAATGGAGGTGCAGATGTCTGTAGAGTGTGTTTGTGCTTCCCATCAGTGGTACATGAAATGGTGTTTGCCAGCTGGCCCCAGGAAAAGCGCTGATTTGTAGTATCAATCGAGTCTCAGTCTTTCACTCTGTCCCTGTGTACTGTCCACATCTGTACTAATGTATTCATTTTCTCCTTTTTGTCCTGCGTGTGAGTGGCCAAATGAGCCACATAAAATCTCAAACCCAGGTCATCTCTTACACAGGTTTGCAATCACATTTTTGAGAAATGCAGTTCCATTTCAGAGCCCCTTTCACAGCTACTCTACCAATGAAATGTAATGCAACTTCGGCACATGTGGAGGGAAGAAGTGCAGCATGGAAATAAACCTATGTACAGGCTTGACTTACTGTTAGGTTTACATTAATGAACTTGATTGAACTGGATTGATCTCAAGGGCACAGATTTTATTCTGCCAGTTTGGCAGAGTGCTTTTTATGGTGGACTTCACATGAGTCTCACCACAATGGTATTTTTCATATGTTTTAATTTGTAGTCTTTAAATTATTCTATATCTGTTTGTGCCTTCATTCCACATTAAGGAAGAATCCTACAGCATAGTCAAAAGTCTCTCATGTGAAAGGAGAGTATTTATTTATATCGCTGTTAGAAGTAAT
Organism: Cichladusa arquata; assembly: GCA_026413545.1. Classification (NCBI taxonomy): domain Eukaryota; kingdom Metazoa; phylum Chordata; class Aves; order Passeriformes; family Muscicapidae; genus Cichladusa; species Cichladusa arquata. The sequence goes on along the minus strand of JAOTQP010000870.1, from coordinate 57,332,947 downwards.
TATTATAGTTGGCCACTTTAAGGCTTATCTAAAATCAATGTAAGTTTTCTAGAGACACATCATGTTTCTCTGCCTTGTGTTTTAAGCTGGAATGAGTTTTGTTTGGTTTTATTTTTGAATAGTTCAGTCAATGGAATTGTTCTTCTGTAAATTTTCCATTGATTTTTCTTTTACTATACATCATCTTATTGTCATGGACTGCAGTAGAAGTTCCTAACTTAAAATAACTACATGTAAAGAGGTACCAGGAGAAAGTATTGCTGTTCATGTGCAGTCTTTTGTGTGGAGGAGCTTTGTGGAAGTGCTTTGGATTTGGTCAATATGTTCAGATCCCCTAATAAAAAGACAAGTTTTCAGGAAACCCAGGTCCCTGAGATCCAGAGAGAAGTATGAAGCAATGAAGACTCACTCTTGGTGGAGGAGGATCAGGTAAGGAACACTTGAACAAACTGGACATCTGTAAGTCCATGGGGCCCAAGGAATCACATCCATGAGTTCTGTGGGAGCTGGCTGGTGTCATTGCAAGGCTGATCTCGATTCTCTCTGAAAGGTTCCTGTATTCAGGATAGGTTTCTGAAGACTGGTAAAGCAGATGTCTTTGAGAAGGGAAACTGTGGGCTGGTCAGCCTCACCTCAGGAGGTGAGTTACTGGAGCAATTAATCCTAGAAACGATTTCCAGAAGTGTAAAGGACAAGAAGATCATTAGAAGTTTTCATCCTGGTTTTATGAAAAGGAAATCATGCTTAAGAAGTCTGATGGCTTTCTATAATGAGGTGACTAGTTTGGTGGATGAGAGCAATGTATTCTGCTTAGTTTGGCTTCAGTAAGGCTTTCAATGCTACCTGTAATAAAGCTGAGGAAATAAGGGTTGGGTAAATGGGCACTGAGGGGGATTGAGAATGGCTGAGCCCATGCAGTTGTGATGAGTGGCAGAAGTCGCTAATGCGGTGTCTCAGGGATCTGTACTGTGGCAAACACAGTAATTAACATCTTCATTAATGACCTGGTGGGACAGTGCACACCCTCATTAAGTTTGTAAATGATACAAGGCTGTGAGGAATGGCTGATGTGCCAGTTGCTTGTGCCACCACCCAGAGGGACCTTGACATGCTGGGAAAATGGCAGGGAAGAACCTCTAGTCTCTCTGTGAGGGGAAATAAAAAGTCCTGTACTTGGGGAGGAGCGATCACATGGACCCAGTATATGCTTGAAAGCAGCTCTGCAGAGAAGGATCTTGGGATCCTGGTGGTCACCAAGCTGATCACGAGTCAGGAACACACAGTTGCAGTAGGAAGGCCAAAGCAACTTGGTCTGCATTAGGAAGAGCATGGATAGCAGGTTGAGCCCTGGTGAGACTGCTCTGAGGTGCTGGGTCTTGTCCTGGGGTTTCAAGTACAAGAGAAGCTTGGACATACTGGCATGAATCCGGTGAGGAGCCATGAAAATGACTAAGGCACTGGAGTATCTTTCCTCTGGACAATCTCTGGACGAGACTGAGAGTTGGGACTCTTTAGCCTAGGGAAGGTCTGGAATTCAGAAGGCTCTGGTCTTATCAATGTGTATAAGTACCAGAGGTGTTTATTCAGGAGATGAAGATGAGGATGCCAGGCTCTTCTTGGTGGTGCACTTCTCAGTAGTGCCCAGTGACAGGCAAGAAGCACACATACACACCCCCACACAAAAAAAAAGCCAAACAAAAACCTACAAAACCAAAAAAAAACCCCATGAAATTCCATCTAAACACAAGAAAGAAAAAGAAGTTTGTTCTTGCAAGGGTAGTCAAAAAATGAAAGCTGGCTGCCCAGAGAGGTTGTGGAGAGGTTGTGCCCAGGACAAGACTTGACATGGTTGTGGTTAGCCTGGCTTAGATGGCCCTCCTTAAGCAGGGAATCTCAAAAGGTCCCTTCCAACTCAGAGATTCTGTGATATGCCCTTAAAAAGAAAACAGTCACCCCTGAATTGGTCCTTGCTTTGCACTTCTCTTACAGTATACACAGATAGAATGCGACATGACAACTGCTTGGTAGTGTTATTCTGCAATTTAGATTGCCTTTGCCTTCCTCTATCACATCCTCTGGCATTGCAGCACTCTTGGTCAGAATTTTTATGTCACCTCCTAATGCCCCTTCGTACTTGCACTGTTTTTTCCAAGTATTTTTAACCAAGGCACTGTCTGAGTCCAAATTTTGGTGCAGAAAATCTGCATAAAATGTGATCTTACCAAATACATAATACTGTGGTATTTCAGTGCCTTAGGAGGAGTCAGTCTTGCTCTTAATAGATAGTTAGGTACATGAGCTGAAATAGATTTCTTGGCGAGCTTGACAAGACATCTTTTTCTGAGGAAGGTAATGTCATCTTTGGTGTGTGGAAAATATGTTATTTTCTTAGGGTAAAATAAATACCTTCAGAATAACAGGCTGATTTGTTTGCTCAGGTCAAAGCTATGAGCACATTCAGTAACTTCCTCTTCTTTTCCTGCACTTATGATAAGCTTAGCATAGTACCACTGGCATGTGCTTTCTTATTAGAGGTGTGAAGGAGAACAAAGAAAGGGGGTGAATTTGGTATTTTTGCATTTCTTCTCTGATCAAGAGTAGTGTCTTCTGGTTTGGTTCTTTAGTTAAGGAACTATGCATCGATTTTGCTCTTTAGCAAAATGTCACTTTGATCTCAGCACTGTGCCAAGTGGCTTTAAGGAGATGTTAAATAGGAATGATAAATAAAGCAATTTAAAGTACATAAAGTACATTTGGGTCAAAATTCCTCATCACAGATATCTATCATTTCACTTCCTATGCATCCTTGTAGCTAAAATCCACTGGGAACACATTCTTGGCTAACTTAAACAAATCTGCTTTCTCTTAGCCGCATTTTGGTAACAGATGTAGTCCAGAGACTGAACTTTGCATATTGTGTATTGGAATTGAGATGTTTCAGCTTAATTCAATGAATGTTAGCAACAGTTAACTAACTGCATAAAAAACATACTCCCAAATTGTAAGGAAATAAAGTTACTATTTATGGTTCTACATTTTTATTATTTTCGACCTGGACCATCTTGACGTTGTTCATATTTTGAAAGAGAAGGTGATGCCATTTGACTTTAATTTTGTTTTTTTGAAATCCAGTTCTTCTAAATCTTGCTGTAGATGGTTAGAAAAAAAGTCAGTGTATGTATTTGAAGACAGAAATTTTTGTTGAATAGGCTCAGACGATAACTTATTTTTTTCACAACTGCAGCATTTGAAAAAACAAGTTGAAAATTCATGTAATGTTGCTCCAGGGTGATGTAAATTATATATCCATTGCTTCAGCACTTAACCTTTTCTCATTGACCTTGATAGCAATTACAGAGGCTGTATTTCTCTATAGCAATCTGAATTCTGAGCAGTTTATCCACTATATGAGAGGCAAAGACCCCTTACATGCACACAACTGTGAGTTTTTGGAGCAAAACTTTGTGTGGCCGTTGCAAATAAAACCAGTTTTCATTTATATTGAGCTCTTCCAAGCCACATGAAAGAAAATGCCAAAGCCGAGTTTGAACATTTTTGTTTTGTCTTTTAACACCATGAACATGAATCCTGTTGAAGGCCCACAGTTTTACTTTGTAGAGATTAGAGAGCCTTGGTGTTGGGCATTTTTTTGGGATTTTTGCAAGTTAGCATGTAGGAATAACTGTGTTCTGTCGTGTGTCATATGAGAAAGGTGAAACAGGTACACAGGTCATGGTGTGACTGGGCACTGGGCAGAGTATTCCTACTGGGAATATGAGTACCCAGCCACTCTGGGTGTTCCATGGCTGCTTTTGGGCAAGTCTGGGGGTAGCTCGGGAAATGTTTCCTTCATGTAGGGTCATTCATGCTTAGATAGTGTAAAGCAAAGGCAGGACCAACCAGGTTTCTGTGTGTTAGCTATGTATCCATTTTGTGCTGCTGAACATGCTTTTTTATATGCAGGTGGCTTTAACTGTTAATAATCTGATTAACTGATTTAACTGTCCAATAAACTGATACCAGTGCCCCAAACTCAGTAATTAAACAGGCCACGTAAATTGCCTCTTATTAAGCTATCTTGCAGTACTATGTTTTTGATAATATTCATTCTCTCCTTTCACTTTTCCCTGTATCACATTTGAAGTAACTTCCTTAATTTTGTGTTTTTCACACTTAAAATATAATATGAGGAAATGGTGACAAGGTTTACAGAGGATTCTTGAGGCTCATTTTTGTGGAATTATAGCGATGGATTGTTTTGAGTGCCAGAGCAAGACTTCTCTTTAGATCTGGTGAAAACAAGTAGAATTTAACTTTTCCTTTATCTTTTATAATCAGAGCTACCCAGTGCAGTTTTCATGGCAGCAGGGTGAACAGTAGTGTTTTTTTTTACAGTGTAGTGCTTCTTCAGTGTAGAAGTGGAAACTCAAAATTCATGAAGACGACATCCTTCCCTTTCTTTTGGGGCCTTTGTGCAGTTTATTCTTGACAGAAGTCCAGGGTTTTTCTTCCAAATAGTTTGCAGTCTGTAGGCACTTCCTCACAGACCCTTGGGAGATTTTTGAGTATTCTAGCAAAAGGGTTTTAGGTAGTATTGAATATCTTTCACCAGCCCTTTGCACAGGTCAGGATTTTTTCTATAATTACTTTCAACAATTCCTTTACACTTTATTTTTTATTAAAACAACAGATAAGAGAAATGAGAAACGAGCTAGGCTTTTTTGTCCTGAAGAAGAGACAAATGAGAGGGGATCTTATGAATGCATAAAACTATCTGAACAGTGGGTGCCAAGAGGATGGGACCAGATTCTTTTCAGCGCCCAGACAGGACAAGGAGCAGTGGGCATATAAACTGAAACATGAGATGTTGCATCTGAATATGAGCTGTCAACTCACTCAAGGTTTTTCATTTGGATTTATACAGCTTGTGTAGCATGAGCAACCTAGAATGGATTTCTGGTGATACCCTGGAGCCATTCTAGTTCCATCAACATTCTTATGGTTTATTCATGATATATAGATGTCTTTGTTTGTATCACGTGGATATCAGAAGGGGGTGTTTGCCATTTACAAAGTGTTTTTGCTTGACAGGTTAAACTATAATAATAGCTATTAACTTTAGGATTTTCTTTTGTGTTGGCCTGCCTAGGAAATATAATTTATTTTCTTTAATTATAAATAAGTGAAATGTAAGCTAGCACTTTCTAATTAACTTTGTGGTGGAGAATGACTGCAAGTGGCAATGAGAGATTCTTAGAGATTTTCAGGAGACTAAAAATGTATTCTACAACTCCTGTTTGGTATGGTATAGCATCCAAAAGAGAGAATTAGTCTGCTACATTTTAGTAGTTTACACTGAAAAGAACTCATTACCCTGCAAATATCTCAGTAGTCTGTACAAAGTTAATACAGGGCATGTATTTTTTATGACTTATAATAGTACAAGTATTTACAGAGGGTTTCATTCAGATGTAGTATCATTTTAGTATTAACTGTTAAGTTCTTCTTATATAAGATCAATATTTAAGAATTGGATTTAGATATTTAATTTTGCAAGATACATATCTTTACCAAATATAAAAATATTCCTTCAGTGTATATTTTTCACCTCTAAATTGACTACAAGTTCATTGTCCCTTGGAAGGTAAAGTAACATCTTTACTTGGGCTCACAGTACTTTTCACAGCTGAGGTCTAAGTGCTTTTTGCCAATTCAAGTGTGTCTTCTGTAATCAAAACATTTTGGTTTAGAGCTTGAATTCAGTAAAATAAATAAAAAAACTTCGAGCAAATTCAGCAATCTTAAGTGTTCACCCCATAAATTCGAGTAGTTTTCCATTATTTTTATTTAAAATTATTTAAATATTGGTTGCATATTGTTTAAATTTCCAGGAGTTTGAGGCCCAAGTTAAACAGTGACCAGTATGTTCAGCAGCAGAGGAAGGAAGGAAGGTGTTTGTAGCAAATGGGTTCTGTGGCTGTCATGAGCAGATTGTCCAGGCCCCAGCCAGTGCCTTTCATTCCACTCCATTGTCTGAGAACAACTCTGACTTGGGATCTGAAGGTTTGCCACCACAGATAAATTTTGTGGCAATAGCTTTTCATCTCCTAGGTCAGGATTAAAGTGTAATGCATAGTATAATACATAGCAGGCTTTTTCAAGTTCTGAGTTTTTGTATTTAGGACTGTTTTTCTTTTTAAATAACTACTTTCAACATATCTTCATTTAAAACATCTTTAATTTGCTCTAATCTT
>JAOTQP010000870.1:57308325-57326668 GCA_026413545.1 Cichladusa arquata | reverse complement strand
GATTTTTTGCAACAACTGCTCATTAAATATTTAACCTCACTTGATAATGCATAACAAGAAGTTATTTTTAGTTTAAATATTCATAAAACTTCAAATGTCATAGTTACAGAACCCCGAATTTATTATTGCTTTGGAAGCGTATTTTGCTTGTCTTATTTGTATGGGATTATTTTCCCTTCCATGACAGATGGGTATATTGGCTAGAAACTCTTTATTGCGTATTATACAAAAATACATGGCAACATACAGTGCCAGGGTGATAGATGGTGTTTGGCAGGGTGCTTCAGTCACACGGAGGCTTCATTCCAGTTCCCAGATCTCTGTTGCCCTGGACAAGCCTAGCGGAGGTGTGCAGGCTCTTGCCCTTCCTGCCATGGAACAGCCTGTGACAAAGAGCCCTTAGGGGCAGGTAGTTGCAGGGTGACAGGGAAAAGGCTCTTTGTGTTCAAACATTGCAAATGTGGATGCTGATGGCAGTTTTTGGTTTGCTTGTGTTTCTCAGGCCCCGAATGAGGACTGGTCAGTGCCATGTGAATGCCCGGAAGCTGAGCCTGGATTTCACCGTGATGGCAGGTACGTTCCATGTCCCACACATCTGTCTCAGAGCCTCTTGTCCCCTTAGAGCAGGGGCAGTGTGACACCGCCATTTTTGTCAGAAAGGTGTGTCCAGCCCTTGCTGGATGTGGCAGTCCTGGAGCAGTGTCATCCAGGGCTTGTCCCTAACCTGACACTGAATGGCCTTTCCAAGAGCTGATGTGTAAACCTGCTTATATGCAGAATATACTTGCTATAGCATTATAATTTGGCTTTGGAAAGAGTTAATGACTTAGAAAGCTAGATGAGAACCTGAATTTTATTTTAAAAAATAATCTATTACAATTTAATTCAGTGGATACAGGAAATGAAAAAGGAGAGAAAGGTGCCTCAAACATTTGTTTTATTTGTAGAGAGAAAGGGCTCTGCAAATTCACACAGATGCAAATTTGAGCTAGCTAGAGGAATTGGCTAACATTCACACACGTCTACAGACTTTTTCATTGCATTATTTTCTTCTTTTGCCATGAAATTAATGTCTTGTGCCTTTTCTCTAATTATGCATCAGCTTTTGATGCAGTGGCAGTGAAGTATTATCTCTTTTTTTTTTTTTAATGCTTCATTTAACAGAACTATTTCGCATTCAGTGTATTAAAAAATATAATGTAATATAGAATTTCTGTCTTTCTTATGCTTCGTTTCCCTTGTAATGAAGATGTGAAACATCTTTTTCACAAACTACATTTTTCTCAGAACTTTTATAGTCATGTTTCTCTCCCAGTTGATTTTTTTCCATGAATGTCCCTTTCTGAAATTATGTGCCTGAACAACAAACCAACAATTTTGATTATCATCCTAGAATATATGCAGAGGTTGTTTTATAGACTCTCATACACCTTTTTGGTCTTCATTTTTAAACCAGATGAAGAGGATAAGAGATTTTTAATGTTAAACCAGAATAAAGGATACATAAATAAATTAACCTTCACTCTCATTTTGTTAAAAAAATGATCAGTTGCTTTCATAATCCTAGAGCTCTGCAAAGAGCAATATTAGTAAAAATATATTTTCTGTATTTTTTAGTGTAAGATTTTTGAGAAAGGCTGGGTCTGGTGATCAGCAAGTCAGAGTGTGGAATCTGGCTACCCCAGATGCCTTGGACTGGCTGTGGGCTTTCACTGGGTCCTTGCAGTCATGTGGAAAATCTGGGGAGCTATAGCAATAGCAACCCTCAGGTTCCTGTTGTGTAGTTTTAGCCTTCTGAGAGTTTGGTTCCTCCATGGGCCATCCTAAAGCAGGTGCTGTCCATAGGCATAATGAGCTTGTCTTTGGAATGGCTGGCTTGGAATAGGTGCCTAAGTATAAAGGAGAATTTATGTGCCCAGCTTTTGGCTGATCCACATAATGAATCCTACTTTGATAATTTTTAGGTTCAGACTCTCAGTTACACTTCCACTTGGTTGTTTTAATAACATGTAAATCTCAGTAAAATTGCTTGTACTTATATGATACAATCCAAAACAATGTTCTCTCCTATTTTTTTCTCTGTATTCTCATATTTTTCCTGGTTTATCCTCAGTCATTTTCCCCAGCTGGAAGAACAGCAGCAGTGCAAAATGCAGATTTTGCTTGTACTTGAAATCTACATATGTATGCTTATAAGATCAAGTAAATGTTTGGACATGTTTCACATTTCAAGAGTGCCTGGTTTCTGTGGTGATGGAATTCATATTGGTTGTATATCCATCTCAGTGGCACGTATTCAGCCTTTAAGTGGAGGCATCCCTTTTGTATTCCAAACTGTACTGCCATCCATGACTGATTTTGGAGTTACATCCTTAGGGTGGTGTAGCATCTGCACTGGCAGTCACTGTCTGGTAGGAAGGGTTTCTGGAAGTGCTCAGGTGGTCATAGACTGACTCCATTGTCAAGGATACTGTGCTGTTCTTACTCCAGGAGAAGACCAATGCCTTTTCCAAAAGCAGGATGAGTGTTGTCTTGATGCATGAGTGATCCCCTGGATAATGAAGTTGGTAATAATGGTTCCTATTGAATTGAGTAACTCAGGGAGCACTCTGAGCCCTGAGGTCACAAAGTTGGGCTGTTTGGGATTCCAGCTCAGTAGCCAGGATATTGATATGGGTTTAGAATACACCACACACCTGTTTGCATTTGCCTGATTTTCATCATATATTTCTGGAAGAGTTACCATAACATCAAGAATTGTGAGAAGATGACAAGGTGATTACAATTTCCAGCTAGCCTTCTCTTACTCTGTTTTCTTTTGAACTCATGCAATTGCTTGCATTGAGGTCAGCTGTTTTAAAGTACTTACAGGAACAGATTTTTTGGGTTACAAGAGTCTTTTGTGTGCCTCTAAATGGCACTAACTCAATTACTTAGCATTAGATGAGCAACATATACAGACATTCCCAGGCTAGCTAACTAGAACACAGAAATGGATTAGCTCTTGTGACTGCAGAACAAATAATGTAACAACTAGACACTATTAATTACAGATTTCAACACAAGAAATTTGAAGAGATGCAGCTAATGGGTTGCAAAACTGATTATTTGCTCAATAAGCATATCAGAAGTGTTGATACCTAGAGACCAGTGAACTGGTAAATTGAAGATGACCTGGTTTTTCCTAATCTCTGGTCATTCTCAGCCACATACAATTTAATGGGCTGCTGCTGCTGCTGTTGGTAGGTTTTGTCTTTTTAGGACAAGTGCTGCTTTTCATTTTTTTGGTTTTTAGCAAGTGAAAAGAAAGACATGGTAAAAGCTTTTTTAAGCTGTTGATAGAATATGATCATAAGCTGTGATATTGGTCCTGTCACTGTTGGGAGATTCTCCCTCCTATTTACTCTATGTCATGTCATAGTGGCAGGCTCGAAGAACTTCAAGAATTCTTTTGCAGCCAATGAGAAAATATTAAGATGTTAATAGTAGAAGGAATAGAATGTTCATCTAAGAAGGAGAGCTCGAAACTTATATTATGTTTATATATTATATTATGTGCTTTTTCAGGTCTTTTCCAGTGTTTTTTGCCAGTGTGTTCCTTTCTTCCTCCCCTGTTCTCACTCTCACATAACCTTCCTCTTCCTGAGGTGCTTTGTATTTTCTTTTTCAGAACATTCATAATAATTTCCTTGTCTCATTCCTGTCTCTTTGCTTACATTCTTTTCCTGCTCCTGAGACCTTTAAACTCTTTATCTTATCAAAATTAGCTCCCTATTTTTTTTCCATTTCAAATGAACTCCAAGCCATTCATCAGCTGAAACCCACAGCTGTGTGCTCACCCACGGCCATTGGTGGCAAGTCTTGGGCTGGTGGAGGGACTTAGCAAAAAGCAAAAGCTGGAACTTCTTTGTTGGAGGAGAAGGAATGTGAGAAAGGCCTCCTTTATGTTCTTTGTTCAGTCAGGTGCTGCAGACTTCGTATTTTGACATCTTATTATCTCATCTGTGAGAAAGTTACCATGGACTGTTACCTTGACAGGCTAGGTAAACACATGGAGAAGAATTCAGCAGTTACCCAGCTACTGTATCCTGATAGAGACCTTAATGAATATGAGAAAGGAATTTTGCTTGTTAAATGACAGAGATCTGTGAGTCCTCTCAGAATATGTATTGCATAAACTCCTGTAATTCTTAACCAGTAAAAAAAGGAAATGTATGTGGTAACATCTTCCCAGCTGTTGTCTTGCAAAGTGTGTCAGAAAGTAAGCCTTATCCCAGACTAACTCATGGAAAAGCAGGAGCTGATTTAAAGTAAAAATCTAAGAGGCTATGTGTAGTGGCAGAAGATGTATTAGAATCTGCTGTAGCATACATTTATGAACTTAATGTGAATATAATGGCAGGCTCAGAGTGAAGTCATGTATAGAAGGATGCGTATTCTTTCCATTATGACTATGCCTGCATTAAAATAGTAGATGGCAAAAACAAAGGGTATGTTCATTATTCTGTCTTGCCTTGCAATGTCAAAACTTCCTAAAGGGCCTGCCTGAACCTAAGCATAAAGGAGATAATTGACACCAACATTGGTTCCTTTACCCTTCAGTGTAGTTTTTTGAATGACCACATTTGTTAGCCAAGGGTTCTTATTTTTAGGTAAGTTACTTTGTGCTATTCTGAAAGCATTGTCCCTGTTTAGGGAGTTCCAGCTAATTGCATTTTTTGCCATCTGTATTTGGCTGTAATCTTTGATAAAACTCTGTGTGTGATTTCCTTCCAGACATGGTGCACCTTCCTAGCAGTGCCTCACTGCAGAGGAAAGGTCTTTTTGCAGCCAGGTAATGATAGTTTATGTCCATTTTTGCCTGGTTTTTAACTTCATTCTGCGCTAGCTGAATGACTTCCATTAGCATTTTTGAGTTTGGTAAAAGTAAGTTTCTTATCTGGGGCTTTAGAAAGAAGCTTCCAAGAGCTGCATTTTGATCAGCCTAGGAAAGTAAGAAGTTTAGTTGGGCTTCATACTGTGTTACAGGTTCATGAGGTCTGAGGAGAAGAGTCCTTGTCAGAGAGTGCTTATCATAGGGAAAGGACGGACTGCTTCCGTTTTTGTCGTAATCTCTCTAAAAGTAGAAATTGCACCTAGATCTTGTGGACTGTGTGACTCTTGTGAGTCCATTAGGATAAAATTCACAGTGAGCAAAGAAATGAAACACAATAGGAATTTTCAAAAGACAAAATGATGTTACTGGTGCCTCAGAGTGAATACCTGTAAAGGTGCTGTCTTCAATGAAGAGAACTTGTTGCATGCATTAGTCTTCATAACAATGCTATTTCATGCTCTCATGAGTTTTTGCCTTGCATTAACACTCCCACCAACTGAGTGAAAGGTGAACTCTGGAAAAGTCAGGGAAATGGACCACAGTACTAATCTGCACCAAAAATCTGGGTTTTTTCAGTGGGATTCCTTTGACTGCTGGGCCCAGCTTGATGCCACCACAGTAGAATCTTCAGGCTCTCTCCTATTCCTAACCATCCATGTTTCAAAACGTGGTTTTAGGGAATGCTAAGGGTGCATTGCAGTCACATATTATCTACATTTAATTGTAGAGAATTGCTGGCTGAAAGCCAACTGCATGAATCTAAGTCTCAGTGGAGAAGATGTGACTATTTTATACCTCTAAGCAGAATTTCAATTCTCTACATCAGATCTGCTACCTGATCTGTCTGGCTGCTGTTAGTTACTCACAGTTCTTTTGTGGAATCTGCACTTTATGGTGTACTGTGTTTGAAGAAGGCATGTTTGACGTGAAGTATCTTATACAGCAGCAGGGGAAGGCAGGAATTACATAATTTAGAATTTGCATAAATAATATTACTTAATAATTACTTTCTCTGTTAGTAAATAAAGCACAGTTTTAAGAGCATGAGACTCTTTTTGTTGGGCCTGATCTTCATTCTTAGTATCCTGCAGTATTTGTGTGCTTTGTCTGTCCAGGTCAGAGCTGGTTTTATAGGTTGCTGGAAAAGAAACCAGAACTACCTCTTTTTGGCACTGGCCTTTAACTCTTAAAGAAGTGTCACTTCTTTTGCCAAGCTTTTCCTTCCTGCCTACTTGACCAGACAGACTGTGACTGAATGAAACCACCACAGCTGTAGAAAAAAAACTTTCTGATGACTAAATTATTGTATGGTATTCTTAAATAACTACTAAGCAACTCCACATCTGCCACACACCCCAAAGAATAAGGAGTTCAGGATGATGCCTGCCATGCCTGGCGCCCTGTCTGCCTCTGGTAGCAGTATCCTGTGTGTACTCCCCCAGTGCCTTCTGCCACCAGCTGCCATTTCTGAGAGTCAGTCTCACAGGGTTATTAGCTTGGTTTAATGCTCAATTCAGCCACTGAAGAGCCAGAATAGGAAATGAGAACAACATGGAACTTGTTCACAACCCTGAAGCTTCTTATGTATCTCTGGAATTGTGGCATTACAATGCCAGATCTCCATTTTGGTTTTTCATTTCCATCTTTGCTGTCAATACTCAGATCACAATGCTATGACTAAATATCCCACCCTACTGCCCTCTGTGTGGGACAATGCAGGCTGGCAGAATTACACTTGTTTTCATGTTTAGCTGTAGTTATCTTAAATGAATGTTTTGCTTAGTCTAAGACAAAGAACAGTCAATTGCTGTCTCAGAAATATCTCTGACAGTGAGACCCGGGCACTGGCTGTCATTTTTCTTTAAGAAGTTGTCAAGGAAAGCTTGTGTCAGTCAGGGCTGCAGAGTGTATCTTTCTGCATCTTTCTTTTAAAATATGCTGACAGTGATGCAAACTGCATCCCAAATTCAGTATCATTTGGAGACAACTTAAAACCTAAGTAGTTTTCATACAAAGCCAGGAAACTGTTGAGGTCTCCAGGTTGAGACTGGATAAAAAGAAATGGTTTGGAAAGGCATTTCCACTTCATTTAGGATGTCAGTGAAAGTCTCCTGCTTCCAATTTTTGTCCATTCAGGAACTTCCAATGGCTGTCTGGGTTATTATGATTTTAATATGACCATGAAGGGTCCTCAGAGAAAAGTCAGACTTTGCCTCACACCTGGGGCCTGGAATTCCTGTTTCTTTTTATGCTGTGGCCTGTCTGCGTGCTGTGTTTGTCATTCTCCCTCGTGTTTCTACACCTGCACTCTACAGCATTTCATCCATTGAACAGTCTGTGTAACTCGGAAAAGGAGAGATTCCTGTACCTTACACCTTTCCCCAGAGTATCCATCTGACTCAAATTGCAGTACTTGGGTGCAAAGCAAAGAGGCATTTTTATCACTGCCAGCTGAAGCTCCCAGAAAAATGTAATATTTAAACAATGAACAGTGTATAGTGAACAAATGAAGCAGACACCTCTATCATCAGCAGCTCATTGTAGGAGCAACAGTGGTTTTTATAGTTCATGGAAAGTTGGTAACTCCTGTCAACAAATGCAGTGCATTTTATTCCTATCAGAAATTAAAAGTTTACTGAGTGTAAGACATCTTTGCTATTCTCAAAAACTCAATAAGGAAAAATATTTTCCATCATGTCCTGCTCAGCATGATGGAAATATGCAGTATTCCAAGGTCTCTATGACCATTCAACACCTGTCTGAGACTCTGTGTGAAGTCTGCCTTGGCCAATCATGAAATAACTTTAGGTGGTTGCACACAGAAACTTAATGACAAAAAGCAAGAACAGGAGCGATCCACAAAGTCCTCCCTCGCTCTGCACTGTGGAGGCTGTAGCAGAACAACAGCAGAATACTGTGAGCGCATCTGGGCACCTGATGCCTGGCCACTGCTCTCCTGCTTTAAAGCTTATGTTCCAGGCTGGTTTCTGGAAATCTTGGGAGAGGGAAACGTGCTGTATGACAGACAGACATGGCCTTTTCACTACAAGGGTAGATAAGGGGAACTGGAAAAGTAATTTAACATCAAACTTTGTTGTTGTGATGTCTGCTTCACAGTTCGTGATGTTGTAAATCATGAAGCAGAAAGAAAAAATCAGACAGCTCTATGAGAGATTGCACAGACTTAGTCTGGCCTGTGTTTTATTCTTTACACACAATTCTCTGCCACATTTTGGGTGCTCCTGTTCAAGAGAATTTTTTAAAAAATTTTACTCTGTCAGCACTGTGAGTTCAAAAACCAATCTAACAGTAAATCAAAGTGCTCTGTATTTGAGTGTTCTGCTGTCTTAGAGCCAGGAAGATTTCTCTCTGTCACTTCTCTTATCTTACAAAGAATATCCTGCTCCTTCTGGAGTGACTCCAGTCAAAAGGAGTCTTTGTACAGACTGACTTTGGTCAGGACTCTTTGTTGTCTGATCAAAAAATAGAGATGCCAACTCAACTGAGCCCTGCTGATTTGCAGGTGATGGAAAAAGAGACATGCCAAGCAGGTAACAAGCGCAGCTGGGTTTTATACCTGCTAGAAACAAAATATCATCGGATAAATCCATGTCAAGGTGACTCATACAACACATGGAGACGCGTTTTGTCTTTGCTCTGAGCTCAGATACAGGTGGCGTGCAAGCAGATTTGTGTGACGTGGCAGTGCTGGGTGGAGGCAGCAGTTTTGAGGCAAGAAGGCCCAGTAGTTGTCTCCCTAAGGAAAAGGAGATCGTGTTTACCTGTGTGTACATGTAAACAGCAGAGCGAGTGCCCGTGAAGTGACCACATGCTTCAATAAGCCCTCTTCTCATAGCAAGAGGAGGCCTGCTCCAGTGTCATTGGGGCATTTGCCTTAGTACTTTCTCTAGTACCTTAAGAGATTTCTCTCACACTTGGTATTTTCCTCTGGTAGCTTGAGTGGTCCAGTAAATAAGAGGACTGGATGTCTTGCCTGTACTGTGATGTTCTTGGAGGGACAGGTGTTGGTTGCTGAGACGTGGCTTGAAGGAGATGATGATAGGAGTTGTGTCTGATGAGGACTCTAAAAGTGGACGTATGTAACTCCAGGTAGAAGTGTCAGGCTCTGAGGTCACCTGAAAGGTCTTGGCAATTAGGCTAATCCTTTAACATGTCCTAAGGCGCAGCCCAAGAATTGAACCAGATGGCCTTGCATGGGGCAGCAATATCTGTTTGTAAGGCTGTTTGTAAGCTGCAGAGGGAAGAGCTGGATAAATCAGAGGCATTGTTCCAGTGTTACCAGGTTGCAAAGTTCTGGAGAAAAGGGGTCTTGTCACGAGACCTAATGAAAAGTTCCCCAGGATGACAGTAGCTTTATGTCTTAGATGGGAACCCCTTTTACCAGGGCTTGGGTGGAATAGCCATGGAGCTTAACTTTTGGATAAGAGAACTGTTTTGAAAAACTTAATATCCATAAGACTTAAAAGGCACAGAAAGAAGAAGCTGTCGTAGTATCTCTCTCTGATGTTGTTTGCTTATCCAAACATGCACATCAAATAAAGCCCAAGTATTATAGTCTGACAACAGAAACCTGCAATGGCTGTCCTCTGTGAGAGCATTCCTTTTCTTTCTTACTAGCATTATTTTAATAGATTAGATTGTGATTGTGAAGTTCAAAAGAAGACACCTGCCTATTTTAAATGGCAATTGAAACTGATTGACCAGTAACTGGTTAATCTAAACTTAAACTGAATGGAAAAATCCTTCTTCATTGGTAATAGGCATTCAGTATTAAAGTCAGTGTTAGCTTTTATTCAATACTAAAAGGCAGCATTACATTTTCTTGTGCATTTCAGTGGCTGGTTTGTGATGGATGAAATCCAGCATGGTGCCTCCTTACCTCCACAGGGATCAGTTTGAAGTGCAGAGACATGTGCTCTTAGCTTGCCCAGCAGAAGGGAAGATGTTGCCAGCTCTAGCAAGTGTGTGGCACCAAGGAGAACTGCGCACTGCGGCCAGTGGATTTTGTCTCATGGCACCTGGTGTAGCAGAATAAGAGTTCATACTTCTGTCACAAAGGAAGCTCAACTGTCATTTAGTCCAAGTGATTCTTGTTTGATGACACTGAACATTCTGTAGAAGCTGTGAAGCAAACCAAAGTGGGAAACACTTGCTATCGATTTTATTTTTGGAGTGACAAAAATATAGATCTGATACGATTTGTGAATGTACACTGTCCTGTAAAAGTAGAAGAATAAGTGTTAGCCTTGTAATATTTCATTTTGATTTGGGAAGTTTGAAATATTATTGTTTCTAGGTTCATTTAAGGTACCTATTTGACAATTTGACACTGGCACTGAGAGCTGTTTTGCAAATGTTTCTAACCCATTTAATTCTACGTAGCACCCAATTTGTTAACAGAGAATTTTGTAGCTATATAGACATACTGTTTGTGGTGTGCAGCCTAATGCAGTTCACCATTTATTTTTAACTTCACATAAAGACAGAATATAAAAGGATTAAGTAACAAATACTTAACTGAGAGTGAAATGAAAGTAGATATTTGCTTGTCCTAGGCTGGAGCATTATGAGCTAGAAGTTCAGAATGAAATTAGAAACTATAATATAACAGAAGTAGCATGTGGTTAAGAGATAAAGGCCAGGCAGCTAAACTGTCTGAATTACAGTATTTAATATCCTGTCTTGGCGTAACTCCAATGCCTGTTGTGTGTTTTGGTGCAAATTGTTCATACCTGTTCACTTTAAGTCTATTCCCCTCAGTTTTGGAATATTCTCCTCTTCTCCCATTTAGCTAAAGTTACACGTAAGTACCAAATATGAAACTCAGGACAGCTGTAATGATATTCCTGGTGATTCAATAGATAGCACGGCTTTCAAACACTGATGCCCAAGGCTAGAATTTGCAACTAAATCTGCTAATTAGGTTAAGAGCTAAATACCAGTAGGTGCTTATCTGCATCCTTAGGCACCTAAGTGCCTTTAAAATATAGCCCCATAGCCACTCTTTTATTTGTAGAACAGCAATGATAATCATTCTTTACTTCGCAATTATCCTAGGAAGAGAAGACCATGAAGTGTCTCAGCAGCACTATAAAAGGGGCCAGAAATGAGAGGATCCTTCCTGTCTCAATCTCTTTTGCTCCTGGTTAAGGCAGCCTGTCACGCTGACTTTCTGCTGTCTGCACTAAGGGCTCTGCTCCTGACAAAGCACCACTTCAGCTTGTTCAGAGCGTGACACACAGAGCAGCCGTGGCGTCAAGGTTCAGGGAAGCTTATGGAAGGACCATGCTGTATTTTGCATTGCATGTTTTAAATGGTCAGTATTTCTTACTGTCTTATAAGCCACCATTTTTGCATGGGTTGAGGTGGAAAAGTTGCAAATCTAACTATTGCTCTTAAACCAGCTGTGGATAGAGATGTGTTTGTACCGTGCTGGTTGTATGGACAGGCATTGGGATCTGCTTATGCTCCTACTGACTCCATGACACTGACTATGGTCAGTACTGTGCTTTCTGTCCCATTCCTGTTTCGCTGTCCAGAGACACAGGTTCTGTGTGTTTAATCACTCTTGGCAGGGAGGAAACTGAGGAATATCTGCTTTTCAGTTGACTGTTTCAGAACCAGAAGGATCTAGCCCAGCAATTCACTTTATGAAAGAAAGTGCTTAAAATGAAGCTAAATGGGTAATGTCACCTACACGAACAAAAAGTTAAAAAGAGGTCGTGAAGGATTTATAAATGTGTCCCTGTCCATGGCTCATGTGGGAGCATTGAATTTATAAAGGAAATACATTTAGACTGCAGATTTTTATACTGACTGTATGAAATTAATAGGTTATTTTAAAGGGAAATGAAACTAAATTCTTCTTGTTATTCTGTTATAGATCTAGAAGTACTGTTTTGAAGATTTTATTTGCCTCAGATTAATTTTAGCGTGATTTAATATGTGTCTGGAAACAGAATATTTTTAATAGCCCAGCTGAAAAGCAGTTGTGTTTAAACTATGGGAAATAAATTCTTTTTCTTCCCTAGTCATGATGTCTTTTTTTAAAAAAATTGTTATTTTGATGATGCTACATTTAAGTTTTCTACATTTAATCAAACCATTTGAAGTTGGTTGTTAGGTCACTGGCCTTCTTTTATATATGGAAGGAACCAGTAGAGGTTAAGATAACCTTATGAAAGATTTTGTAATTATTTTAATTACAGCAGCTGTGTTGTAAGTTGCAGTGAAGGGATGGTGCACATTCCCTACGAATTTACATGCCCACATCTGCATTTTAGAACATACTTCTGCACATGATTATTACCATTAATAAAAAATCATATTCAAGATTTTTAAAAGCTGATTTTAAACTTCAAAGTAGAAGTAAATTTTTTCAAAGTTTTCCAGCAGCAGCTCTATAGTTGAAAGAAATACAAAGATTTTTAGTTTCTGAGGTCCAAATGAAATTCATAATTAAAAAAAGAATACTATGTGAAAAGATGACCAAGATGCCTATTGTCTTCCAATACACCCAGGTAGAAAACTATTTTCCAGTAGTTTGCAGATTGAAAAGTATTTAGTGCAGATGATGAACGTGAAAAGTGGGATGGGTTCCTGCATGACAGGCTCTACCTTTGAAATCTGAGACGACAAATCATTTTGTTAAACTGATTAGTTGGCAAAACCTGGGAAATAAATTTAAAAGGGCATGTAAAAAAATGCAATCTAGAAGTTCGCCAAGCAGGTTCCTAACTGGAGGGCTTCGAGGGAGGGGGGTAGGCAGGTGCAATAGGACTTGAGAGATGATGATATTATTCCCAAACACTGAAATGGAAGACAGCAGTGGAGGGTTGGAGCTGAGGTGGAAATAACAAAAGAAACCTCTTTTTTTTTTTTTTTAAATAAGGATTTAAAAAATACTCTAATGTTTTTCTGTCCTTAATTTGCATTATATAGTATGTGACCTACTCTGTCATAGTAGATACTTTGTCAGAAAAGTTACCTGGAAAAAGAACACTTTTATTTTAAACATAATAATTGAAAGTGCAGAGAAGCTCCTAAATAAGGACATACAGGAATGAAAGAGATTAATTATATGAGGCAGGATATAAATAAGGACAGACATAATAAAAAAATACATAAATTATTAGTGGTGTACAGAAGGTGAACTGGGAGGGTTTTTTCACTTTCTTCAGTGTAAGAATTTAGCAACATTCACAATGCAGTGAAATCTTACAAAGAAAAAAATTTTTTCCTTTCAAACAATGTCTGCACATTACCTAAAGATGTTCTTGAAGTCAGGTGTGCAGGGAATATTCTTGAAGCACAGAGTGAAGTTTAGAAAATGCAGGTGGCTGGTGGTTCACTGATGTGGGGTGCCATTGCTCAGTTTTCTGCAGCTCAGGATATGTCTCCTCATGCTTAACTACGTAGTTACTTAAGCAAACAAAGGAAACCACATGTGACGTGCAGTATAAATGCTCTCTACTGCAAGTTTAGATCAGATTTAAAATATCAAAGAATAAATCTCATTATAGTAGACTGTAACTTGTTTAGATACTGCTTTTGCTCCAGAGTGCTGGGTGCCCAGTTTGGAGGTGACTCCAGCAGTGCTGCCCCTGGGTGCCAAGGTGGCAAGGGCAGTGGCCATCTCTGACTGAGGGCTGTGAGGCAAGGCTGTGGCCGGTCCAAGGGATGACGTGGCTCTGGACCAGCCTGCTGTGCCCATGGGAGAAGGGAGAGCAGGGCTCATGCCCCTGTTCCCTGTGCAGCTGCACATGGCTAGCTGGAAGCCTTTGGATGCATCATATGGCTATGCATCCATTCATTCAGGCTCCGAGCTGCTTCCCAGGGCTGGATTCTGGGAGAAGTTTGGCCCTTCTGTTTTCACATTCAGCAAGTTCAGCTTTGGCTAATTCAAGGCCTCTAAAATATGGCTGGAGTTTGGCAATGGCCCTGGAGAAATCCCTGGCTGCCTGCTCTCTGCTCGGCTCTGTGCCGCCTGAGCCTGACCTGTTCCACCCCACCTCTGAGTCTGCACATGAGCTTGGGTCTTGTTCTCACTAAACAGAGGGTAACCGGGCTTAAAGTAACAATTTCCAGAAAGATAGGTCAGGATCAGGGGCAGGGGCAGCCTTCGTGTACATGACTACAGCTCCATCAATTCCAGCGAGAAAGTGCCTCTCCTGAGTGGATCCCCTCACTTTGCTATGATGTTAGGCACATTTGCTATGATCTCTCTTTCTCCCCAGAGAGGATTTTCCCACACATACACATATGTGTGTTCACATAAATAAAATCAGGATTGATACCTTGAATATCAAGTGACAGTATGTATCCACTCAGTTCAAGATGTAACTACTTAGAGCAGTCCTTAAAGATCAGTTTGTCAGGAGTATTACCTGACTGTAACAAATTTGTTTGGGGAGATTTACAGGGTGATATCTGCTGGGGAACAGATCAGGGCAGGGTTGATACAGTATTTTGAAATATGTGCTTGCCTCTGTGTATCCTTAAAGAGAATAAAGGAATTTCCTTTCAAGGGAAAAGGAAAAAGAAAAGAAAAAAAGAAAAACCGTAGCTTCCAGGGAATTCAGAGTAGGAAACTTTTAAATCTGTCAGCAGTGATCGTATTTAGAGATTTCTCAAGCAATGCATGAAATAATATTCACTGAGCTATAGAATAGCAGTATCAGGTAAAGAACATCCAGTTTGGACCTTCCAAGCTTTCAGTGCCCTGTTCTCCTTTTCAAAGCACTGCTGCAAGAATTGAATACTGTTTGGAAAGTGTTTTTCCATTCTCCATTTGCAGAGTATAGCATCACAGAAAGTAGGATTCAAAGAGCCCCCCAGATGTTATGTTGGCCACTCCTTTGCCTGGAGAGAGGATAAACTGTACTCACTTCATTCCCAACAGATGCCTGTCTAACCTATTCATAAAAATTTCTAATGAGTGAGATCCCACAGTCTCCTGGGAAAATCCATGGCAATTCTTCACGCTATTAATCCTTAATTTTTTCTCCCCCCTGCCCAAGTAGCCAGAACCTCCCCACATCATTCATTTTATGTGATGATCTGGAATGCAATTCTGTTTGCTTTTAGAAAACTGCGTGAGCCACTTGGCTGCTAGGTGATTCAGTTCCTTTGGCAGTCTCACACTTCAATCCTGCACTAGGAAATTCTTGCCAGTTCTTTGTGATTTTCATGTCTGTCTCATGATACTTGGTGGTTTTCCTGAAGCTACAGTTACTTACTGAGACACAGATCTTCACTTTTATTGCAGAAAAGAAAAAAAAAGAAATCAAGTGTTCCCCACCAAGGAAAATGATTGCAAAGACTTATTAAAAAAAAAAAAAAAAACAAAAAACAAAACCAGAAACAAAGGATCTGGCAACGAATGTTTCAAGTTTGCTTTATAATTTTTTAGGTTTTTAAAATGCTTGGACTGCAAAGAATTAGAGGTTTTGATCCACATGTGCGTGAAGGTCTGCTAACTTGCCTGGATCTGTGCAAGCACAACAATCACCTCAGAGAAGTGAATCCTAAACTTAATGATCTATAACTGCAAAAATATCTTTCTGCTGCTTTCAAAATCAATATAGAGTTGATTACTACACTTGCCCCGTAGAATAATGGTTAATGAACTTTATGAAACCATAGTATTTGCAATCACAGCATCATACCAATATCAAACCATAGTAAGGAATGTAGTGTTTGCCTTGAAGGAACTGAAGTGGTTTGGAAAGTTGGTTAAACAGGGAACTGCATTCCTGCAAAAAAGAAAATACTGAGGTAAAATGTTTAGATGTGGCAGATCATTTTCAGGAGGAATATTGGAGGCATTTTCTTGGTTTGTCACATTTGCATAGTTATATATGAGATATATATATACACACAAATATATGTTTCTTCATTTTCAGACTTCTTCACATAGATGTTACTTTTTATGACCAAAACATAACCTTATTTATATGTAAAAAATACTAAGTTATAAGGACCTATGTCTTTAAAAAAATATTTAGGATTTTATAGATTTGCATTAAAGTGGATTTACTTGTTTGGAAGAGTTTTGCAAATTTCTTCAGAAAATAGCATTAAAGAAGGGATTGAGGGGAGAAAAATGCCAACTGCCCTCATTTTGTATATTATTAATACATACCAGATGTATCTTTTACAGAATAGATTATGAGATGTGACTGAGTGAGTTTTGGTAACAGACCTGTAACTTTTCAAGTCAGTGAAACATTAAATGCTCGGTGTATTTTGTCTTGTAGATTGCTACAATGCTGAAAACAGGTTTGGAGGTTTTTTTTCTTCTCCTCTTGCCCCAAATCAGAATACATCTGGTGTTTGTTGTCTTTCTGTAAATGATGGCTGGACTTAGTGGTTTTGACCCTGGTTCATTTTGATTAAGCTTGTTAATATTTTATGGGTTTAGTATCTGTTTTACAACATTTCCATTACTGTGTATTTTATTAAGGTTCAAGTGGTTTGTATTTTTATGGTTGCATCTGGTCTGCATAAACTCTGCTTCAGTTTAAAAAGCTGCTTGTCTCAATACTGGGTACAGGGAATTTTGAAGTATAGTGGGATGCGTGCGTGTTAATCACATGTTGGCACCTACAAAACTCTTGCTCCTGGAGTAGATCACAATAATCTTACTGCCTGAAACAGGGAAAAGGCTGTGTGTCCCTGTCCATTCCTTTGTGTTTGTTCATGCTTGCATGTGTATGTTTCACATTGCCATACCTTCAGTATTTTACCATGTTTGCCTTCAAAACAAGAGTAGTTTCTCTTGAAAGGTGGTTCAGAATGCTGTTGGGATAAGTTATGTGATTCAAGGAAATTATTGGACTGCTGTGTATTTTATTAAGTCTTTAAGAAGAAATCCTATGTCAGAGTCAAGGACTCTTGGGCTTAAATACCCATGAAGTCAATATGATGTTGTTCTCTTGATAATCATACAAGTTACTAACTTGCTTTGGTGTTCAGCTGGCTGCATGTTGTGTAAGCTTCTCCTGCATCTATTGTTTGATTTATGTTTAAAAAGGGGGAAAAAAAAAAAAGAGATGTTTTCTTATTTTAGTCCCATAGATTATTATATTTCTGTAAAGTAAAATAGGCAAACATCAAAGCAAATTTAAATAGTAGTGTATTAAATAACTAGTTTCTGAGACTGTAAATGCACCGAAAATAATGTTTCCCAAGTCTTTCTTGATTTTATCATACCCCTTTTAAAGTGTTTGTTCTGGAGCCCTGAGAATTTGATGGAGTCCTCACCTGACTTTCTTTAAAGGCGTCTGCTTTGTAAAGCATTTGCTGAAGGACTGAAATACTAATGCAGTAGGATGAGTTTGCAGGAGTGCACAGTCATTGAACACAATGAAACATTCAGCAATCCCTTTTTCAATTCTTTCCCTGAAATCTGATCATATACCTGAGGATGCAGTCATGATTCTGCTGTGAGTTGGGATGTAGACTCCTCATGAACTGCTGTGTGTGAACTTTGCATCCTTTGCTTGGCTCTATCTTGGCTCCTGTGCATCAAAACCAGCTGTTCTGCTCCAGCATATCAAAGAGATTATTGTTCAAATCTTGTTCCTACTAAAGTGCTCTTGAAAATTTTGTCTTACTCGTAGTGTACCTCACAACTCCACTGCAATTCTAGGTTTTTATTTCATGTTTTTTTTCCTTCTGCTCCTCCAGCACTGACTGCCTGTCTGTACCATTAGTCCTACTCACTTTCTCCTACAGGATGAATTTTAATGACTTGAGAGTATTCCAGTATGCCAGAGGTATATGCGAAGATACATGAACATGTGTATTTTGTGTATACAAAGTTTTCACAAACTGTAAGATGGGTCTAAAACATATTCATTGGTGCTGATAAAGAAATTGGGCTAATAGGGCTGGCTCTCTGGTGGGTTTTACTTTCCACTTTATTTCGTTCTTCACAGCAGTCAGTGATTTAAAGACAGTCTGTCAGCAAAACTCTATCAGCCTCACAACTCAAAAAAAGGACAAAAATACAGATTAATTTCCTGGTGTCTGTCTGTGGTCTGTGGAGTTTTAGAGAACTGTTTCTCATGTGCTTAGCCAGAGTGGTGAGACTGTGAGGGGACTGCAAGAGTATTTTTGCAGCACAAGGCATGGCAGTTCATTTATATGCACCTGTGCTTTGAAGAAAGTAAGTTAATGTCTGCAAAGTTTCAGTCATACTGCTACAGAACAGCCCTGCCAATGAAAAGGCAGAAAGAAAGTTAAATAAATACGTGCTCCTTGAAGAGCTCTGTCAGTGTAATTCAGCCCCAGCTGGATGTAGCTCCATTCCCCACCATTCTCTGGGCCCAGATGCCCAGCCAGTTTTTTACCCAGTGAACAGTGTGTGTCCCTGTCCAAGCCACGAGTAAAATGCTGTGGAAAAGTGTCAAAGGCTTTCCTAAAGTCCAGGCAGACACATCC
>JAOTQP010000870.1:57246225-57305873 GCA_026413545.1 Cichladusa arquata | reverse complement strand
CGGGATGGGGACACCCCTGGGTACCAAGGACACAGGGGATGGGATGTGGGGAGTCAGGGTGGGTGACACAGAGGGGAAGGGACATTTCTGGGTGCTAGGGACACAGGGGATGAGATCTGGGGGGACCCAGGGGTGAGAGGGGGGAACCCAGGGGTGAGAGGGGGGAACCCAGGGCTGATCTACGGGGTGGTTCAGGTGTGAGACAGGCGTGAGAGACCCAGGGGCTGATCCGGGTGCGAGACGGGGGATCAAGAGCTGAGACAGGGGTGAGGCAGGTGTGATTCCGGGAGTGATCGAGGGGTGGGCCAGGCTGTGAGACGGGGGTGGCACAGTGAGGGGAGGGATGGCCAGAGCCTGCCTGTCCTGCCGGTCCTGCCTTCTAGACACAGCCTCGGGCTCCAGAAGTCTTCACTGTGCTACTGTAAACACCGCCTTCTGTGGAAGCTTTACAGAACGTTTATGTCTGAGTATATTTACACTAGTGTTTGTCTGCAAAACTTCCAGTGTTCTGGTAGTTGCATGGTATGCGGAATTGTGAATTCTGGTGTCCTGCTGAAGGAAATCACTACAGCAAAGTGGAGAAATACTAATTGTAATTGGGGCTGTCAGTTTATATGCAGTTCAGAAAAGAAGTAAAACCTTGCAGCTGGGTCTCCCTGCACAGATCTTTGCTAATATTGTTAATAACTTATATGCTGTGAGCATATTTGGTGCTGCTTTTTCCTTAGTGTTGTGTGCCATGGGAGGATGTGGGTGTGTTCCCAGAAGAGGAGCAAGGAGGAGTGACTTTAGGAGGTTTAATTTTCATCTTTATCTTAAAATCTGCTTTAGTACCATCTGCAGCTTAGGGAGCATCTGCAGCACTGTCCTTGTTCCACATACTTCTGGTGTCGTTCTGCATACTTTAGGGTGTTCTCTCCCTCGAACTTTTGTTCTTATTGAAGAAGACACAGGATTGAAAACATGAGTGTGTGCCTTTTCATGGGGTGTACATATGCAGTTATTTATACTGCACTGGTGATTTATGCTGTTGCCAGACATGCAATTTCACAGTTCCATTTAAAAATTGTGAACAGGATTTGAGGCATAGACAAAAAAATTACCAGTGACCCATCAAGATGAAAAAGTTAAGGGGGAACATCATTCTTCTATGATTCTGTTTTGTTTTTGAATTTGTCTTTCATTTTATTTTGACATGGATATTTTAAAAACAAGTGGTATGTGTGTAAAATTAAAAGAACTCTGCCAGAGGTGAACCAAATACTCAGCTATTTGTTTAAACCTTCTAGCCTTCTGCTAGTTGGCTGGTGATTTTTCTGTATTGCTTTCTAAAAAAAAAAAAAAAAGAAGAAAAACAGTAGGAAACTTCTTTATTATATCTATACAGCTATAGATATCTGTAGAGCTCTGTGAGTTTTTTATGGATATTTGATGATATTTGATTGATGCGGCACAAGTTTATGCCCTGGTGAATTCTTGCTGACTGAGAGTTTAGTTTTAGAAGATTTTAGAAACTTAACCGATGTATTTGTGGGATAAATGGATTGAGACAGGTACCAAACCCCCTCTGTCTCACTTAACACACACTCAGCTTCTGTATGTATTAATTAACACTTGCATTGATTGTGCCAGTGTTATTCCAGAGATTTTAAAATGCATGGTATTCTTTTTGACAGGTTAAATCATACAGAAAATATTTTTTCACAGCTTCATTCAGTTCTGAGGACATAGAATGAAGTTGCTTGATTTTAATTGACCTCCATTTAAAAATGTGTTTATTGAGTCGATTTTTCAAAGTGATTATCCTGTGCTTCAGACAGAGCCTATTGTTAAAGCACTTTTAAAAAGGAGTATCCCTTGGTAATTAAAACCCTCCCCTGCAGCTGGGTGGCCGTGTTCTTGCTGTGGTGGCACAGGCAGGGCTTGGCCTTGCCCTCACACAGCACAGTCTCATCCTGCAGTGCATGGTGCGGGTGAGCAGCACAGATCTGTACTCCTTGCAGGCCAGTGCTTTTGTGGTGTTAATTTGAAATACCATATCTTAGTTTATTATCCATATGGAACTGGCACTCTTGAAATCTAGAAGCGAAGAAACCAGAAGTGGAAGTTGAGAAATTCCATTGACCCAGTTAACTGTAATTGCAGGGTTGGAACTGGGGCCAAGAAGTTTGAGTTCTGCATGTAACGTTTCAGTGCACAGCCCCGTTTGAATGGCATTACCTCATCTCACATCCATTTGGGAAAAGAGTTCCAAATCCCACAACAGCTCTAAGTTATCCAAGGTCGTTGTATGACCAGAATGGGGGGAATTCTTTTGACATTTTTAGTTACAAACTGCTTAAAACTATGTTTGATGCAGCACTGCATCTGTTACGGTTAGTTTGGTTGGGGTAAAATGTGTTTGTCAGACAATTCTTCTGCTTTGCCTTTCCCACGTGTTCCATGTGTCAGCTGCAAGTGAGTGATCACAGTGTCAGGAAGAGGGAAAGTATAAATATTCTAAGGTGCTTTGTAAAATACTGGCTTTCTGTGAGCAAATGGCATCAATTGGAACAAATGACATACTGCTTGCAATGATGTAATCCAGAAAGTCTGAATTGCTTTTAATGCTTCCAACCCGAATAAATTCCTTTTCTCTTGAGTTCTGCCCAGTAATCTGCTTTAATATTGCAAGCAGCAGGCTTGATCTGTGCTTATTCCTCCATTTTGAAAATTTTATGATAGAAAAGGCAGGTGGAAAAAGACCTAAGCACATTGTATGGCAGTATTAGTATATCAGAAGTATCTGAAGGTAGGGACTTTTTATAACGTTGCTGAGTGAGCTGCAGCAGTGTTCTTTTTTTTTTTTTTTTTGCATGTTTTTATTATGCTGTAAATAGTGAAAGGGATAATAGGCTAAGTTACACAGTCGAAAAATTTAAGCTGGGAGTGAGTTTTGGGGTTTTTTTAATCCATATCCATTTTTGTATATGTAGATGTAAACGTCCATGCCATGAAATGAGGCAGTGAAATAATGTATTGAGTAAAATACACATGAATATACAGATGCAGATTTTTAGTATATGTAACAGGTGACAATGTGATTAGAAATAGAAAACAAAATTTTTAAGTGTTTGCTAAAGCACTAGCTTGATTTTCTTGGATATTTTTTACATCTTGAAATAATTCTCATTGCAATTAAGAAAATGTCATAGTTGTGAGATCAGAATTTGGAAGGATTTTTGTTTCATTTAAGACTTTTCTGAAAATTATGTTACATTCTGTTGTTTATTTAATAAATTTCTCCCAGTCTCTGGCACAAGGACCATGTCTTTAGAAATTATTCTGTCCAGCAAAGGCTTTGAATGTCTATGTTGATTAACATTTGTAATTTCTTGATACACACAATGGAGTATTGCTGAATTGTATCCGATTATTTATTGAAATTAACTATCCAATTAATTATTGAAATTAACAATAAAATTTCCTATAAAGACTGCTGTTAACACTCCAAGGGTTTTTCTCCCACCTCCAGAGAATCAGGTAATTTATACGTGCCCATCCTGAGTCCTGTGACCCCTCAGAATGCCATTGACTGCACTAGAATATTCTGTGGAGATAATATGTGATTACATATGACTGAAGGCAGCAGGATACAGCTGGCAAAGTATTTACTGATTCAGAGAGAATGTGTATTTTTTGGAATTTGAAAGCAGAAGCTACCACAAACTTTTCTGTTATTTAATCTGAATTAGGAGGGTTAGGTGTTTTTTTCCTCAAATTGAACTGTGTCATTTTTAAGGGCTCAGTCTATTGTTTTATTACTGGGGTGGTTTTTTTTGTTTTTGTTCTTTTGGGGTTTGTTTTTTTTTTTTTTTAATGTCATAGTCTCTAGTACCTTTTTCCGAAATTTGCTGTTATTTTTACAAGTGTAACTGTTTGTTGAAATACGAAAGCATTATGAAAAGTTTTAAGTACACTTCCTATGTCACATATACATCTACTGAACATTCTCAATGGCTTCATTGTTCCTTAAGTGTGCTTAAGTTACTTTCTCATTATTTTTATCAAAACAAAATGAAGAAATAAAGTTGTTTATTTCTCCATGTTTATCTTGAAGGCATTTGGTGGTAAAAATATGTAAGTAATAATACAAAAAATGCTTATAATTCTGCAGGTGTTATGAAGTGTTTCTGAAATTGGAGCAGTTGATACTGCTTTTGGGAGTACTTTCTTTTGGTGTAGCTTATGAAGAAATTTATCTCAAACCTTTCTGTTTGCAGAGTATAGAAAAGCCTTCCAGTGCTCAACTTTTCAATATTTAGACAAGCTGACTAATGGAAAAAGGACTGATTGATTAGACACATCATATGATGCCATTTGAATTTCCAATACGATGCATTTTGTTGTACAAGAGATAAAGTGGTTTGCTCTAAGGCAAAATATAGGAAAACTGTTATGTTCTTACAAGAAAAAAGAGCCTTGCCTTATACTCTAAAGAATAAAAAGTGAGAACATTATCTTTGAAAATCAGTCCAGGGGAAAAATCATGGAATTGAGTCCTTTAATCATTTTTTTCCTGAGCAGTTCCTTTTGCAGGAGCCAGGTGTCTCAATGCAGTGGTGTCACTCGCTCCAGCTGTCGGTGTCCTGAGGAGGGCAGGCACTGGGAACGTGCTGCCTGTTGTGCTGGCAAGGCCAGAGCTTGGTGAATCTCTGCATTTTTTATGATTTTTATTTTATTTTTTTTTTACCTACCCGTACATGTATGTAGAATCTGTTTGATAAAAGAGTTCACTACCTCATTCCCTCTCAATTGGCATTTCTCCCTGACATTTCCTCTAACATTACAAACAGGAGTTTCACATAGCTGCCCCTACAGCAGAAAGGGGAGAAAGGGAAAAAAAATTACTGAAATGTTTTATCCTCCCTTAGTGGAATATGGAATTTCCTGCATTGTTCTCTGGGTGTCTGGGATAGGCCAAAGTCCTGTGTAGTTCACTAACACATTTTGCATAAATATTTGTGACAGATTTTTAAAACCTCTCTTTCCCCCTTCCTCTCCCCCGCTCCCATTTCCTAGCTAGAAACAACCAGGGGCTTTGTATCAGTGCCAAAGCATTGCTCAGCTCCCTTTGGTTGCAAATCCCACTATATTATGCTTTTAAATGATGAGTTTTTCAGCATAAAGCTTTACATTGGGTGTCTCTACATAACTTGTTTTACATGTTCTTAATTTGAATGTTTCTTCCCTTTTGATCTGTGTTTGATTAAATCAGTTGTGTAAATGGCTCTGCTGGTGTCAGCAGAACCACTGGTGTGGAGTGTAATTGCTGGGGCTTGGTGGCCCAAATGGTGAACTCATGTGACCTTGGAGCTTGTAGCTCTAAACTATGTAGGAATGGGCACTCCTAAAACGGGAGTTGTGCCCTTTAAGTGCCTGTGTGGCACTTGGTCTGTGACTCAGCCATCAGCTGTGCAGGGATGGACGGGGGGTGTGTCAGTAACAGCCTCTGGGCTGCTCATTGGAATACCATCCTTTGCTCTGAGCTGCACATGACTCTCTCAAATACTCTGTGAGGAGGGATTGGTTTCATTGGTACGATTTTTTTTGTACCACTCTGCTGTACTTGGACTTTCCACTTTGCAGGAGTAGAGGAAGCAGTACATGGAGGAAGTTGGTTGTAGTTAGTATCTTCTTGCTGTTAAGTCTCTGTTACTTAGGCAATTGGCAATTGCTGTTGGCTGTTAAAAAAAAAAAGGCTTTTAAAATTATATAGGCAAGACAGTTTTGCAGAAAACAAAGCATCCTTGAATTAAACTTAGACCATGTTGCACTTCTGAGTTTCATGTTTTGAAGCAAAAGACCAGATTTAAGAGAAAAATTGAAGATCTTTCAAGGTATTTATTCTCCTTATTGCTCCCTCAATTCTCTTCTTCCTCTCAAGAAATATTCATCTCCTACCTGTCTCTTCTGCTTTGTTTCAGAGTGACTCATATACTTCCCCAAAGCTAGTAGCCAGTTACCATGAGCATGAAGCTTTATTTTAACACAGTATTTGGAATTCAGTGTTACCTAATTTTTAACTAGGATTCTTCTCCTCCCTGTTAGTCTCCTAAGAGGTGCTGCAGAAAAATGCCTCATTGCTAAGTAATAGATGCACACAAAGGCAATTGGCATTTGGATACAACTGAGAAGCCCTTACTTGTGTGAAACTGCTGTAATGTGTCACATTAATTTGTCACATAAAGTGATGTAGTTGTAATGTGGTGGAATCAAGCTTATTTGATCTGTAGGTGGTAGTTTGGTTTTATATCCCTGCATAGAAAGAACTTTAGGCTTAAAAAATAGTCTGTGGCTCTGGCAGGTTTGCGCTCTTGCTAAACCTCCAGTCATATGTTCTTACTTGCTGCTGTGGTGTCTCTATTTCGGGTCCTTTGCAGTTCCATAACAGGCAGGCAAAGCAGATGACCAGGTTCTCTTCCTGGCATTGCTGCTACCTGGTTGGGGAAATATCGAGTCACTTCTCTGTTATTCCTTTTCACCTTCCTTGTAAAGGGCATAATGACAATGACTTCTTCTACTGTCTGTAAGTGAAATACCTGTAGGTAAACATTTCTTCATTAAAGAATTTGTACCCTTGAAAACAAAATATTTCAAAACACCAAAAAGAACTCTCTGTACAACCCTGTTTTAAGCACGTGTATCTGGTCATCTGGCAGCCTGTGTCATTTGCCAGCCAAATATGATTTTGGGTGATGAGCCCCAGTGTCCGACACAGAAATTTTTTGCCTGGTGCTGTTCAGTCTACAGATGTTTGCACTGCCCTTCTGCCTCAGTGTCTCCAGTCTGGATGTAATCAGTGATCTCATTTGCACTCCAAGTCTCCAGAGAAGCGATAAACGGTACATTGCGTCCTCATCCATCTGTGTCCTCAGTGATGTAATCAAATTATTGGTCCGGTGCAGTTCAGTCCCGCTGCTTGACTTGCATGGCATCAGTGTCAGGGCTGAGTTCACTTCATTACCACTGCCACACTGGTGTACCCCCATGGAAATGTTTTGCAATGTGTTCTGCATAGGTCAGCTGTGTCACAGACCAAGCTGCTGTGTTTTCCTTCAGTTTCTGTAATATCCATGGTTCTGTTTCCTGGGCCATCTGATCTCTCTGAGCAATACTGGCAATGGGATTTTGACAATGCCAGAGTGTAGCTTTTGGTGGCTGCAGTCTTGAGTAACCAGTAACTTCCGTAACTAATGACTTGGGCAGCTAGTAAATGCAAAGTTCCTGAAAGGCTGATCCGTTTCCCTGAAACATCTTTTCAGTGCCTGAATAGTCAATATTGACATCAGCCAACAGCCTGATGGATTTTTGAGACAGAATTCTGCAGTGCAAACAGTACACCTGTTGCTTCATAGTCCACCTCTATGAAGGTGGTGTTTCATAGCCTTTCTCTTGTACCATGTGGGAGAATGAAATGCTATAGCAGATCCATAACAGTGAAACACAGTACTGTGTAATGCTTTTATGGAGTTAAGGAGTGGGAGATCATTCAGACAGAGAACTGCTAAAAACTCACCTGAGCCCTGTTTGCCCTGTTCAGGATTTATCTTAAGATCACAGATATTTCAGTGTAAACTATCTGATGGTGTTGTGAGACAGCTAATAGATATTAAGAACAAAATGTGGTCCTTCATTATACCATCCCCTGTGCTGCCCTACCTGATAAGGATTTCTGACAGAGATATGCTGTTCTAGAAACACTCTCCAGCTTGGGAGCAGGTGCATTATATCTGCAGAATGATAGTTACTGCAGACATTGTGGCCAATGAGGCAGGCATGGGACAATCATGGGAAATGTCCATGTGGTCTTGACCTTCTTTGCTCACCCCCTGAAATAGTCATTTCAGGCTGCAAATGGCAAAGGCTGGAACAGTTGGAGTGTACTGGAAAATGCAGTTAGAGAGACTGTGTCTGTTGAGTGTTTGTTTCAGACAAATATCAGTGTAAATGGACACTTGAAGGAACATTCTGGGAGGGATCAGCATTCTGTATCTCTAGATCTTGGTAGATCTCAGAAAGGTGGCCATGGGCTGTGGGCTGGCAGAATTGACAGGCAAAAGCATAAATACTAAGTTCAATCTTCCTTTGCTTAAGTGGATCATGCCTGTGATTCCTAAATGTGAATCAGAAACCTTGCCAAAATTTGGGAGTGTCTGAATGCAATATGTAATAACATAATACCCTATACATTATACCATAAAATACCTTCAATAGTAACATTGCAAAATATAATTTACTTTCTTATGGGTTCATGCAAATTGCAAAGACCAGCTGGGCGTGGAACACTTCGAAGCTGTGCTGCATTCCCCACGTCCATAAGACAGGCTTAGTAAAACTCCAGGCTGGGCTAACTTTCCAAGGCAGCAGCAGTTAACACCCTCTGTCCTAATCTCTTGTTACAATCTGATGTGGGGAGACAACTCCCAGCTCACTTGACTTGACTGATTCATGTTGACATGGAAGATCCATAATGTTCTAATGAAAAAGAAACTACAGAGCTGGCACACTGACTTCTCTGGTCAGAAGAAACAGCACAGAAAAAGTTTCCATTCAAATAATGCACTAAATTACCCACTTGGCAAAAGTATGGAGAACAAAAGATGCTGATATTGGTAGCTCCCACTCCTCCCTTGGAGAAAAACTTTTTTTTTTTTAACACATGCAATAGTTAATTAGCTATTTTAAAAGTGCCTTTAAAAATATTAAACTGTTAGGGTTTGTGTGTTGGGGGGGGATGTTGTGGATTTTTAGTGGAGGGAAGTTGGTGAAAGTTTGCCTTTGGAAAGATTACCAGTGCTTTCTCTACATAGAAGAATAACAGAAATTATAGTTGTATCCAACACTGAGTGAAAAGCTTGCCAAGGGCAGGAATAGTCATTTTGGGATGGGAACTTTCCTGTGGCAGAACATACCTTCTGCTTTATGGCATAGCCCTGGTGCAGAAAGATGTAAAGAGATATAAAGGTTTTATCAACAGTGGTTTGGAATAACCTGTGTGACTGCCTATTTTATTATTTGTGGGTAATATAGAAAGCCTGTTCTCCTGCCAGGAAAACTTGCAGGGCACCACACAATGTCTTTTCTTCCCTGTGCCTCATTTCTAGAAAAGTAGTATTTAATATATATATATTAAATATATATATACTGAAATTCAGCTAGATAACCTGAGATGGTGAATCTCTGATGAGTACGGTTGGTTTTCCTCCAAATTCAGCAATCTTTGAAAATCTGATTAAGCCAAAAGTTCCTCACTTTCCCAGGGAAATAGCCTCTTCTCTCGAAAACAGAAGGTATTTTAGAGGTTTTTCTGTGCCTCCTCCTCCCCTCCATCATCCTCACCTTCTGTGTGTAAGGGCACAGGACCACATGAGAAGTGTGGTTGGGGAAGGTAAGGAACTGTGTGGAGAATGTGTCCATGTGCATATGTCAGCAAGCTTTCAAATTCTAGTGAGGATGAGGCATGTTTTCATTTAAATATGCATAGGGGTTGGAGTGGAATTGAGTTAGATTAGGTAGAAAGTAGTGTACTTCCTACCAGGCCTGAGACACCTAAGCTAGAACTCAGAATTTTACAGCAATTTTAATTTAATTTCTTTTTTTAATTTTTAATTTTGCTTCTAAATGAAGTGAGTTAATCCAATCCTTGTCTGTCTCAGACAGTAAACTGCTTTCTGCTCTATTAGTATGGATTAAATACAAACTAATGCCATTAAATACAGCAGAGCGGAGCAGAGGAGAAAAATTAACTGTGATTTTTAGGGGGTTTTCTTGGTCTTCCTGACTTGCCTGAGTTTTACTGTCTTCTTACATGTAAATTTGTAATTGTCTGTACCACAAAATACTGGTGGGACAAAGCTCAGCAGCTGTGAGTTTGAAAATGGGCAAAGCAGTTCTAGGTTTGGTGAATTTCTATAATATCTGGCAAGTTTGCAGTATGTCCTTGTGCAAAGTCATGATCCAGAAGGCAAACCAGGCTTTTCTGGCATGCTTCTACAACTTCTTGAACAGAAAGGGTATTGCTTGACTTTATTCTTTGAATTGTGCATTGGCTACAAGCCAGTGACACCAGGATTCCAGGAGCACAGTGTAGGACCCAGAGGATGTCTTCTCTAAGGTTTTCCAGTGACTGCACAGGATTCCTGTGCTTATTTCAAACTCACAGCAAGGATATTGTAAATATATAGGACATGCAATATTAATACATATTACTTTTCTATCTTTGAGGGGAAACTACTTCAAGTATTTGCAAAACCTCTTGTCATTGTTTTTAGAAAGCTAGAGTGGAGTAGTATAGTAGTAACATATAAATATCATATCATAAGCATATTTATATCACATATAAATGCAATATATAAATATATATATCACTTGCAGGTACCCTGAGACTGG
The DNA here is from genome assembly GCA_026413545.1 of Cichladusa arquata. Lineage (NCBI taxonomy): Eukaryota > Metazoa > Chordata > Aves > Passeriformes > Muscicapidae > Cichladusa > Cichladusa arquata. The sequence goes on along the minus strand of JAOTQP010000870.1, from coordinate 57,295,442 downwards.
AGTGCACCGTGTCTGTGCCCTGCCCCTGCAGTACCACCCTGCAGGGATGTGCAGCAGCTGTTGGAAATGCCCCTCAGCCTGGAGAAGCTGGGACAGACCCCAATGAGTGCAGCATCTGGCTGAAGTCCAGGGAGGGTTTTATGCTGCATGAAACACACTGGCTCCAAGAGGATCAGAGTGCTCTGTATTATCCAGCATATGAGGTTTCGAGGTAGAAAGCTGTGACCACTCCTTGGGGCCTCTCTGAGAAGGAGAACAGTCCAGTGTTATGTAATAGTCTGTAGCTATGACCATGCAGGACCTTGTGGTTACCTGAGGCCAAGCACAGCATTTTAAGTAGTAACTTCCCCTGAAGTGATTTTTGTAATAGTTTTTAATTGTGCTGGTCAATATTCTTGGCAAAATCCACATTTAAAGAGAATTAAAGACGAGAACAGTTATCAGTGACTCCAGGCCACAAAACATTACAGAGTTATTTTAAGTACTGCAATGAATAGGATTTGCAGTACTGAAGGATTTTAGAATTGCAGTGAAACTCCTCAGAAATCTGAACAACCCAAAAGGTAGATAAAGGTCACTGAGAGTCTTCTGTCTCATATTGCTCTTTATGTGTTCCTCTGAACATTGCACACAAGTTTCACAGGGTACATACTCAGAACTTTGTCTTCCCACTTCTCTTGTTGTACCTATCAGTGTTCTTCCTCTGTAGCGTCAATTACTGTTCCATTTGTTGGCCATATCCTCTTCTCTTTTTTTCTTCTTTAGTGCTAGGTGATCATACGTTTGAAGAATTGGTTTTCTCATTACAGAACTCAAGGTTGTTGACTCTATTTTTTTCTCTTAACTGGATTTTTTTTCAAGAAGCTTCTTCACATTTTCATTATGTGAAGTGCCTTTTTTAGGAGGTTTTCCGTTGTCTTCTGTGGACACAGCACTGCTGTTTGCCTTTGCTTAAAGTGAAATTCTTGAAGTGATAAATTTGTCAAACTTTGTGTATTAACATTGACTCTGGAACATTGTCCATGTAGATTGAGGTGACACAGGGAGGGACAAGTGCTTGTGTTTGTTTGTGATCAGCCTGCATCCCATTTCTGTTGTGACTAGGGAACTTTGGTTCTTAGCGCAATAATTTAATTGTAGGTAATGTCTTGATATCCTGGAAGTCCATAGAAATAATCGCCATTTCTGTAGCTCACAGTTTGGAATGAAAGTCTCTAGGGAAGAACAATTCAGCTAAATGAGAAAAAGAAGCATTTATTTTTAAAGAATAGTATCAAACCCACAAAGCCTACATATGCAGTTTGAGTAAAGCTGGTATGTAAGACTTCAGTGAATTTTAACTCTGTGATAAGTCTAATGAGCCTGCTTTCTTCAGCTGGGGGTCTTAGGAATAAAACTGTTGGATTTCTTCAAGGACCAATTTTACATTTAATTTAGTTTGTAGCCAAATTAATTTATGTCTGAGAGGAAAAAAATAACTTTGCATATGACCTTCCTGTTCTAAGAGGGAAATTTCTTTTGGCCACAGTCAGTATTTTTAAATTCCTGAACTGTAAAAAAACCTTTAGAAGAAGAAGGGGAAAACAAACCAACAAACCTTTAAAAGGAAATAAAGCATGTAGAAATAATAACAACCATACTTTATAATCTTGACTCTTCCTGCTCTGACTGGACATGAATGCCTAATACATATGTTATTCCTGAGAGATGCTTCTTACCCTGTTTAATAAAAATCCCCATAATGTGCATTCACAGGCTGATTAGGTAACCTGCATATTCTTCTTTGTGCTTAGCAAGCTTCTGCAAGGCCAAGCCAAGCAAATGTTCCCTTCACAAAAGTTAATCCCACGAACCCCACGGGGGGAGCCCCACCGTGCCCTGGCATGTGGCGTGGCAAAATTGTGAGTGACACCCCGTTAGCACCCATCTTCAACTGGATATGCAGATGTAAGGATGCCTCCTCAGTCTTCTCCCCATAGGATGAAGATGCCCAAGTCCCTGATTTCTCTTCCTTGGCCATGTTTTGTCAGGAGCCCATCATTCCTTTCTCCTCCTGCATTCTCTGCTCAACTCCATGTGTCCTGTGAGCGTGACCAGGCTCAGCATTCCAGCTGAGCTTCACCAGCCTGGACCAAGGAGCCATCCTGCCTTGGTGAGGACAAAGTCAGCTCAAGTTAACTTGGTGCTTTAAGAAACAGAACAGCAGCTCTCAGTGTGGTTACTTAATTGCATCCATGTTCTATGTGATGAATAACATTTCCCACTTGCAGAGAAAAATTAGTAGACAAATGCCCTTCTTCCTCCCAAGCTGGGGGCGGGGGAGGGCATATGAAGATGTTGTATCTGTAAAAACAGATGTGTTATTTAAATGTTGCAAGCTAAACAAGGAATAATTAAGGTTAACGTGCTGCCATTTGAGTTCTTAAAACCACATATGAGAACAATGTCTTAGACAGAAGGATCTGATTTAAGTTCAATTGTTACTTGCTAAACTTCCCTGACTGAATGGAAAATAATTTGGTCGGTTGTTCTTTGAGGTGGCAGGTTTAAATATCAATCTCTTCTTTGCCATTTGGGTCTTGCTTTCAGTGCAATTCCTTCAAAATACAGATTCTCGACTGTCTAAATACTGAAGACTTCTACTAGAATTTTGTTTAAACCATCTGAAACCTTGGCACCTTGGCTGCCTTTTATAGAAGAATCTCATCAGTTGCAAGTCTTAATGCTAAGTTTTCTTCCTGGAAGTTAGAGTTTTTTAATGTCCACAGTGGCTCTATAAAGTGAACTCCTTGTGGATGCAGTGCACTTGTAAATGCTAAAACTAGAGTTCCTGGAGCTGCTTTTCATTGGGCCAAAAATGACTGACGACTATGACAAGTGAAAACTGATGCTACTCTGTCAATCTTTGAGGCATCCCCATTTTTTTCAAAGGAGTTAATGAAAGCTGATTTTACATTTCTCCCCTCTGTTTAGCATAGGAGGAGATCAAAATATGCAGTATGTGGGGCATTTTTTGTTTTCAGTTCTACTTCATTCATTAAATGTAAATAGATATTTTTATTACAATACAGTAAAATAATTTATTCCAATACAGTAGTATGGAAAAAATTAAAAATATACATGGGGAAAATCCACCACCAGGGACAGCTTACAAAAGGTTCTAAAAAGTGGGAAATGTTTAAAAATAAAAATACAAAATAAAGTTGCAACTGTATATATATGTGTTAGGTGTATGATAATAATAGATACATTTTCTCAAACAGCTTTAGGTGTTCACAATTTTGCAGAAGTAGAAAAAACCCCCCACTAGCTGTAGTAAAAAAGTTAATATTTGTAATTGTGTATTTGATCTCCAGATTGCAAAGACCCTTAGATACCCAAATTTTCAATTTATTTCCCTGGCAAAATTTCAATCTATTTTACACCGACACTTTGATGTATAACAAAGGCCAAATTAAATATTGGATGGGGCTTGAAGCAGCCTGATCTAGTGGAAGTTTTTGTTGCCCATGGCAGGGCACATGAGCTTTAAGGTCCCTTCCAACCCAAAGTATTCTGTTATTCTAGGAAATACTGATAATATTGGTGTATACTTGTATAGCTAGTGTCTACATTCGTGTGGTGGATACATAGTTCTCCATTTTCACTAGAAATACCTGTATATTGTGTTTGCTATTCTCTCTGTAAAAAATGAGCTTGAAAACATAAACCAGATAAAACTAATTTTTGGAAGTGTAGTAGTACTCCTGCATATCTGCTGAGAGCCCTGAGACAGAAATTCTGAGAGCTGTGAACTCAGAGGTGCATCTATTTGAAACCATGCACCATGTAATAAAAGCAAAGTGTTTTAGCCCAACTAGTCATGCTCTGATGGACAAAGGAACCTGAAGATCCTTCTCACTTTTTTCTTTTCATGGATGGGGAAAAAGCAAGGTAAGGGGGGAATTTCTGGACGCAACCTTGAAGAGGTGCAAGAGGATGTTCTATCCACAAGGTCAAAGGAGAAAAAAAACATGTCACTGTTGTTCCAGGTGGGTTTATAGAGAAGTGCAAATTTGTTGGGAAAAAATGCATGATGTGCTGAAGATTTGAGACTTCCTAGTAGTTCGTGTTCTGTCTTGAATTAGGTCCTTGAAAGTGAGATTGCGTGGCATTGCTATTCCAAGGCAGTGGTGCTGTGTTGTGTTTGGTATGGCACTGGGCTGCATTTATGATCAAAATAAGCTCAAGTTTTGACTCTTGAATTGCTTGAATATCAGTAAAAAGGAAGTTCTGAAGATTTTCAGCAGGATGAGAAAAGAAAGTAGGATCTATCCATAAAGAGCTTGTTGGTCAGGTATTCAGGCAGCTGGAAGTCTTTCTGGAGAATTGGACTAAAGGGAGATTTTCACCTGGGTCTCATGTTTCCTAGAGAAGTGTCCAAATCATCTGTGGAAATGCAGATCGATGAGCATGAAAGTAACCAATGAGTGATAAAGTATGCAAACTATAGCATAAACAGAAACCCATGGTCATGGATTCCCCTGCTGGAACTGGTTTGCTTTTTAAGGCAAACTTCTGCTTTTAATAGGTGTTATTTCTGGCTTTCCAACTGGCTCTTTTTTTGGTAACTGTAATCTTACTAGGTGCATATTCCCTTCTCTCCTCATCTCCTCTGTTGTGCCAGGGGCCAGAGCATTTTTCTAATGGAACAATCATGCATTTGCCTTGATATCACACTGGTATCCTTGAACCCTGTTTTCTGTCAGGCAAAGAGAAAGAGATAGTACTTAGTCTTTCTGGATAAGAGCCAAAGCTGAAATACCTGCCAAATAAGCCAGTCAACTGAAATGCTTCTCTTCCTTTGTACTGCCCAAGGAGACAAGAGGAAAAAGAAAGTGGAAATAGGAAATAGAAGATTGGCAGTAGCCTTCAGTAGCTCATAAGGACTGTTTTTACCCTTAGAACTGTTTGTGGGTGAAGAGCAGAAGCTGTTAGCTTTTAATTGATACTGGCTTTGGCGGTGGGAATGGTCAAGGAGAAAGAGAATGAGGACAGAAAATTAGGGTGATTTAAGACTGGAGAAGAGCATGATAATAGTATGTAAAATGAACATCACATCTGGAGAATCTTGGTACACTTTTCATTATAAGTCTGAATGTGTATTATCTAATTAAACATTCATCAAAGATTTCGTCAGAACTAATTTACTCATGTCTGTCTCCCCCCCAAATTAAAATAATGAAACCAGACAGCTAATTCAAAGTCTTCTGTAACTGAAGTGCTTAAAAACATTCCACATGTAGTTTTTTCATCCAAAAAAATGCAACAAAGCAATACTTTGCTAGAGTCACTTTATGTCAGCTAATCTCACGTGTCAACAAAAGCTGTTATTACTGCGAGGTCGCTGTGAAGGAGAGGTTATGGCTGCAGTAAACGAGACATCAGCATTGCATGGGGGCTGCTGGGTAGACAGAAGCCCTATTTATATGGCAAGCAGAGGATGGAAGAAAACAAAAGCATTCAGGGATTCCAATGGCAAAATAGATCACCAGAGCACTAAATAGCTAAACTGTCTAACTCCTGAACAATTACAGTGATTCAGTAAGCTTGGGAGCTTTTGGTTTTGCTTTGTAGGAAGCAGAAGTCAGTAGAGGATGAACAAACTTGAGTCAAGAGGAAGAAATTGAGCAAGAAGTTTTTGTCTGTGTTCCTGAAAATAGTTTGGGAGGTTCCTTCACTGATGACTAATATCAAAATGATCTGCTTACAAATCTGAGAGTAAAAAGTATGCCAGACTTAAAGGAGAAATAAAAAAACATGTGTGCCTATTATGTCAGGGTTTTTATTTGGGTGTAAAATTTCATTTTAGTGAGCTTGCCCCTTGTACTGTTAGACAAGGAGCAAGGGATAGCAGGAAGCTGAATAAGATTTAAACTATGAGTCTGAAAAAAAAAATGCAAAATTTTAGTCTCTTAAATCTTGACTTTACCTTACTCTATGTGATAGCTTGTCTGGGTATCAATCCTGGTTTTCAAGAGTGCAGTGTGGAGTCTCACACCTTGATTAAATGTGTATGTGTATGTACCAGGATAATAAAAGCCACAAAACAATGAAGCATTTCTGCACGAAGACTTAATTTTTCCCTCTTTTTGAATATTAAACTTGGTAAGTCAGATGAGCTTTGTAACTACATTATTGACTTCTGCTTCTTTCACACCTTGGCCTTTCTTCCAGAGGCACTACTGCAGTATTCTAGATGCTTTAACATACGGGCTGATAGTCACGGTTTGAAGTTTGCTTTCAGAGCAGTGGCATTTCTGTTAAAATGTAATTGCTCTATTGTCCTGTACTCTGTTCCATGAGAAGGATTTTTCCTTCCCAGACTGGTGAAGGTTTCAAGGTTCTTTCTTTCATTTCCATTATTATTCTTCAGCAGGAACTTGTGTGAGAATGAAATCCTTTGTACTAGGAATAAGAAAGTGTTGCATTGCTGTTGGCTGATAATTGTTGTGGTCTTCACTTCCAAACAATTTCTAATTTGTTGAATCATTCTGACTTCAATTTTTTTCAGTAATTGTTGCACTGACATCAAAATGGCTTGGTCAAGCTTCATGTGTTGTCGAAAAACTGGTCTCTCAATTTCCGACTGACCGCTTTTGCTTTAGTCTAGAAGGGATTCTAAGACCTTGTCCACAAAAGAGTGTGTGTCAAAATTGCTATTCCAGGGTAATTACCTGACAAAGAGAAACAAATAGGTTAATTCTCTGGGTGCTTGATCTCACGTTAATGGGGGGTTTTGTTCAATGTAGCTTAGTTCATTTAGTTGATATAAGCTAAACACAAGAAACGTAATTTTAACCTCAGCAAAACTATTTGGGCAGGCATTTGCAGAAATTTTGCTGACATTGTTCCAAGGACACCTTAAGTGATTGGTACAACTGAGAGCATAGATAAGTCTGCTTTCATCCTAGTCCTCAAGAACAGAAAGGCAAATTATTCACTGACATCGACAGGGGCTGGATTGGGCTTTACATGTTTATTTACTGTGAATACATGGGCAAAACATTTTTGTTATGCTTCTGTCACTAAAATTTAATATTTAAGTACATGGATTGAAAAAACCCCATCATAGCTAATTATTTAAAGCTTTCTGATTTTTCCATATGCTAATACTCATTTTCTCTGAAATATTATTTGGATTGTAGTGTAGCAGTGAAAAATGTGCACAGACAAAGAAGTGAAGATGTGGGGACACACTGTCTCCAACATCTAAGAGTTAGATCTGATGTCCATGTTACTTTGTCTGTTTTCCTATGCTTCCTGTAAATATCTGCTATATTTACAGCCTTGAACTGCCATGAAATTTCTTATTGAAGAAATGACACTATTCTTAGACGAACCACTTGCATCTTCTGTCCCTTTCAATAGCAGGAACCTGTTGGAATTAGGGACTGAAAATTACAGAAGTGTTTTTATCATGTAATTGAATAATTTAATGACAACTCATCAAATAGTTTCATTATGAGTCAAGTGATAGTGATCGTTTGAGCACATTTGATCATTTGGCTTTTGGTAAGCCACCAAAAGCCAGGGAAGGGAAATGGGTAAGAAGAGCTGGTAGCATTCTTTAAAGTATTCAGCTAAGTGAAAAGGCAAACTGAAAAAGATAATGTCTATTTTTTTATTAGCTTGGCCTGAATGTAATGTATATATAAATTAATTTGGTTTATGCTTCTCTTTGCATCTCATGCAGTGGTGCTTATATAATTCTGTACCAGTAAACCAAAGGAATTAGGTGTTTGAATAAGAAGGGAAAAGCATGAGACTTGTCTGTTGGGAGAAAAGGGAAGGCTGGGAACAAGTAATGTGCATACAAGTTTTCCTTCTAGAAGTCCCTACTTATTCATTCTCCTCTTTAACATTTGGGGAATGGGGGGCTAAAATAACTTTTTATTTAAGAGTTTTAGTGGATGGATTGCATAAATCCTGTTTCTTCTGCAAAAAAGCATCTGGATTGCAAAAGTCCTCACAAAAATCAGTCTGACTCAGTTAATTTGTTGGTGGTGTCAAAGCAGCTGAGTAGGTATGGACATTATATCAACCTGTATAAATTACTTCAGGGTACTAAGCAATAAGTTCCATACTTCCAGGTAGGTTGAGAGATGCTTCCCTTGGGTAAAGTTTAATAGATGTAAAGCAAAATAGATGAATAGAATGGCAGATCTAGTACTCACATTTTAAATTGTTTAAGAGCAGAACTGAAGTTGCAGTTCTGCGCATTAAATTCAGTACTAAATTATTTTGGTTTGGTGTTTTCTATGTGTGTGTGTGTGGGTTTGTTTCTTTCTTCCTTTGGGTTTTTTTTTATTTGGGTTTTTTTTGTGTTGGTTTTTTATTTTTCTTTTGGAAAGATAGGGAGAAAACTCCACCAGTTTATATCCCTTTGAAAGGGCCAAAAAAAAAATCTCAACTAGTATGGATATTTTATTTTTCATAGGCAAAATGTCACTGTATTCCAAAGAGAGCAGTGAGAGCCATGGTAAACCCTCTCTCTCCCCACTGGATTAGGGAGTCTCGTGACTCTGTAGCTGCTGAAGGCAGTGGTTACCTGTGATTCCATCCAAGGCTGCATGATTCTGATCCCTGGTTGTGGCAGTACTACTGCCACATAAATTGTAACCCTCAAACTTCTGCCACAGTCTGTCTGTGATGATTTTCTTTCCTGGGTAAAAATTCTGGTCAGATTATTCATGGGCATTAGAACTTCCCATTCTAAAATCAGTATGGGTATGTAGCATTTTGCTTCAGTCGTGGTCTTAAGGCAACTTTTGCACCTCTTGGTAGCCTTAGAAATCTGCAATTGTAGTCAGCAGTCTGGTTATTCAGTGCAGTCCCTGTACCACTTCAGTTTGTGACTATTCTTCCTTTTAGTAAAATATCAGCTCAAGAGCTGAGGCTATTCCTTTTTCTGTGACCCCAGCTGCTGTTCTGAAGAAAGGCAGTAACTACAAGGCTGTTTCTCTACCATACAGGAGAGTGCCAGTTCTTTCCAAGGTGTTTTAATAGTGTAAAGAATGGCTAAACAGGGCATCCTGGGAACTGTGTGTTTAATTCATTCCTTTCCCTATGTCTATCTGCTTTTCTTTCTCTGAAATGCTTACAGATTGCCTTTCTTACAGGTCAGAGAAGAGTTCAATGTGAAAACCACTGCGTGTGCTTTCAGCACTGCACTCACCGTAAGAATTCTCAGCTTGCTGTTTGTGGCTGACGTGCCCAGAAGGACACAGTTCAAGTTTTTTCACAGCCTTACTGCTGAAATTCTGGTGAGTCTTTAAACTTTGGGAGATTTTTTATTGTTTTAGAACAAGCAGGTGTGACTCAGCAATGCTTTAGGATCCAAAGTGCTGAATACAAAGAGATTTATTTTTATATGCTCACCTGTTCTTTGGTACTCAGCTTTTCTTGAAGGTGATAGATGTCCTAATTTCTCATCAACCACTCATTCAAATAACTTTTTTAATACAGACAGGAGAATGCAAGTTTACAGTATCAGGTGACCTTAGGTTGTCTCAGTTTTTCGGAAATGGCTCAGGTGACTTCACTGAAGTTCTGTGTTGCTTCAGTAACCTGTCTTACCTTTGCACCATCCTCATGGCTGTGGAGAGAGATGGTATCTGCCCTGCACAAGGCACTTGTATGTCCCTGTAAGCCCTTCTGAATAAGAAAAACAAGCTCTGTTTTCACCTGAGAAAACCTGTGGGGTATTTTGTGTATCTCAGAACATTTACCTCAGGCAAGAATAGAGTAGCAGCCATGCCCAAGTAGTCATTTTCTCTTGAAATTAGGTGTACATGCACATACTGTCCACTGAATTGCTTTGAGATTCCCTAAAAGAAAAAACTTTGCTTTTCCTTTTTCACTTCCTGAGATTTCACAGAGACTCTAACCTGTACTGGGCCTTGACAGAAGCTGTATATGATTTTCTGAGGGGTCCGTTTGCATTCTGCTGGGTGACTGAAACTGAACTCCTTCTCTGCTGGTTCTCCAACGTCAGCCTCCTCTCTTCTGCTGAGGAGCCAGGCAGCAATATCCAAATGCATCTGGAAAACAATACTTTTATTTATCCTGGTAAACTAAGTGGGGCCATGATTCGGGCAACTGAGACACCGGATCTCTATCCCATGTCTTTAAATTTTAAGTGTGCACTCTAGCATAGTTTGACTCCATGCAATCTCTCTCCTAAACCACACTTGAGAATATTTATTCTGCCAAAGCTCAAGCTTGTGGGGTTTAATACCATCTGTCCTGTATGTAGGAACTTACTGAAGCTCTTCTGCTCACTGTTTTGCCAAGTTCAGATCTGAAGGGAACCTTTGTTTTCCTCACCCAGCTGCCCCTGTTGGCACAGACCTGAGCCTACTTTTCAGTGAATTCTAAAGCCAGTGGAAGGTGGTGTCAGGAAGGGGCTCTTCCTCCCACCACTGGTAACTTATGCCAGTCTAAGTGCTGCCTAGCTGCTAATTGCAAAACTTACACTTAAGAAAAAAAATCAGTACTGTTTAAATATTTGGATTTAGCCCGATTTATCTTTTGAATAACAAAAGAAAGGGTTTAGAAGTTTAGAAAATACTGCATTTTTGAAACATGCCTAGCAGGTGTCCTGATAGGGAGTCTCATCAGCAAGCAGCAGTACCACCTCTTCCTAATGAGGATTCCACAGCAAATGTGTTACCTGACAAAACCAAGGGACCTGGCTGTTCCCTGGCACTTTTAAAAGTATTATGAAATGTATAGGGGAGAAAACAAGTGTTGCTCATTTTCATTCTGCGGGACTATTGCTTTACTAAATATGGTGGGCTTTTTTGTTGTCTCTGTAATTGTCTGGCTAAGGACCAGGATTAGTCACTGAACCTAACTTTGCTTTTGTAGTACATTCATACAGGCTTCTTTAGGGTCAAGCTGACTCTGTAGGCATGCTTTTCGTCTTGGGCCTTTGGGGAAAAGAAGTTTGCAGGAGTGTTAATTAAATCTGTACTTCCAGGCCACCTATGTGCTGGTGGTGTTTGTCTCTTCTAAAGTTTAGAAATTTGTTCTTTGTAGAAGGCTTGTAAGTTTTCCTGTATGTTTTCCTTTAGTTTGCATTTAGTCTAGTCACTTTATGACAGTAAATCCTATTCTGTATTTGCTGAAATATTGGAAGAAATGAGTGGTTTTGGCAAGGCAGTACAGTTTCTGTACCACTGCCTTCACAGTTTTCCAGGACTAAAGCTTCAGTCTGTGATTTCCAGGGCTACAACTGGACTTTAAAAGGTAATAAAAATGGCAGTATATAACAGGTGCTTTACAGATGTTTCTGTCTTTATCATCCCCTTCCTCTTTCTTATATGCTACCCTGGAAATAATAGAAACAGTCCTGGAAGGAGTTGTCTGCATGTTGGATTCAGGGAATTGCCTCAATGTTAAACATGTTGAAATTGGGTTAAATCTGATGAAGGACATCAGAGTCTCAATAAAGTTCTGCAGTATAAGTGCAAATCAGACAAATCTCTTATAAAGGCACATATCCCCCAGACAGATATGTGAAATTCAGCTGCCTACAGTGCTTTGGGAACTTGTTTCAAACTCCTAATTCCAAATAGGATATATGCTAAATAAACCATAACTTGAACCAAATATGTAATATTTATCATACCATGAACCTAAGCATTATTCCAGCCAGTGTTGTTAAAGCTCTCTAGAAATATTAGTAAACTTAAAATTCAGGTCCAGATTTTAGTTGAGAAAAATGCCATAACCTATGACCACTGCAATTTATCAGGTAATTTAAGAAACAAACCCATACTGATATTTTGAAAGCAAAGGTGTTCATTGTTTAGTATTTGCATAGACAGTATCTTTCTATTGTGAACCTCCTAGCACAGGATGGGCACATTGTGATTGGGCCAGTGCAGGAGTGTAGGAGTTCTACATCAGCATCTCTCAGCGTGGTTTTCAGGGTGTTGTTGGGCATTTTCCCCTATCTTTAACCATATCAGTGGTTCTGTATCACATAGGCACAGTGATGAGGCACCTTGTTGTGCATGGAACTCCTTGGTATTTCTGTAGTTGGAGACCATGTGGGTAAAGCTCCCAAAGCAAGACTACTGCTCCTGCAGTAATCAGCTTATTCTGGCTTTCTGCTTTTCCTGGCAGTCGGACATGAGTGCTTTCTGTGACGTGAACTGTCTAATGCCACACCAAGTGTTACATTTCACTTTAGAAGTGGGCAGCATGAACATGGAGATCCCATGCAAACACCACTTCTTACAGCGCGAGTAGTGCTAAGAGAGAACATAGATCCTCATGCAGCTGGCATGGCTGTGTGAGTATGTCTCACATGCACTGACTCCTGAAGATGAGCATTTGTCACTTTGGACCCCATCTAAAAGGTTTTCTTTGATCTTAGCTGGGCCTTTGTTGGTGGTTTTCAATAATCAGTGCAGATATTTGGTTAAAGAAAATCTGTAAGAGGGAGTCCATGGTAAAATACTTCTTCAGATAAGGTAAAACTGCCTTATTTTCCAAACCAATCAAACCAGTCACAGACTCCATCAAATCTTCTTGAGCTCTGCTTTATATCCATGAGAATGTATAGAGGCTGAACACCTCTGTGACTGCTTTCACACAGAGGCTGTATGAACCATTATTTCTGTATATAGGTACAAGATTTGTAAAGGCTTAAACTCCAGGCTAGCACAGTAATGCCTGCAGTGCCAATTCAGAGAGAGAGAGCTGTGGAAGTGGAGGAACAGTGATACCCTGAGGTTGGTAGAAGGATGAGATCGCTCAGGGATGTGCTGAATGCTAATATTATATAAACACTGATAACCACACCTTCCTAGGGGCAAAATCATTCACTCAGCTGAAGGGAAAAGTTTCTGAATACAGCCTCTAAAGCTGCAACAGTAGTTTGTCCAGGGACAGATTCTTTTTCCTTTGGCAGATTTTTTCATTGCTCAGTTTGAGGAGCAAGAGAACCTAGGAGAATCAGCAATTAGAAAAACAAAAAGTAAAAGTACATCAAAATTATAAATCGCAATGGTCTTGTAAAGACACAAATAACAATGGGTTTGTTAGAGCTGCAAGTAGGAATGCCAATAAATAAGATACCTTACAAATGAATGTTGGAACAGGAACGTTGGTAGGGGGAAAAAAAGAGGCACAGTATTGTTTTCCATTTTACATGGATATATAATAAAAGACAAGTAGAAAATTCAAGGTAGTAGTTTTAAGAGTTAAGACTTTGATTGGTCTTTACCCTATGGTGAATTCATTCAGTTCTTGAACCGAACACTAAATGTACTTTGGGCCAGAAGATGGAACAGGAAGGACTGAAATCTGGGTTGTGGATGGGAAAGGAAAGAAACTCTTTAGCTGCCATGTGCAAAGGGATTGTGGTTCAGGAGCTGAGACACAGTGCCATGATTTCCTAAAGAGCACCTTGACCAAATGCAGGCCTGCATTTTAGCTGGTAAAATATAAATTTAAACCTGGAAATACATGGAAAAGCCTAGAAAAGAAACCAAATTACTGAGATCCATTATATGTAGGGAGAAGGAAGAAGGTATCAAATGTTGGATTGAAGTGGCAGTTTGGTGGCATCACTGGAAGAGAGGAACATTCATGCCCATGAACTGGGAACAGAGTTGTTCTTTGCCATGGAGAGTTGCATGAGCAGTCAGGTGATGCACGAGACAGGCCGTAAGTGATGTATGATAATATGGAACTGAAGGAAGACTGCAGGGAAAGCACAGAAAGCTACAGCTGTGAGCCATTAATATAAAGATGAACAGAAATTGGGGCAGTAGATGTGGGTCCCTAGGTGTACAGGAGGAAGAATGAAGCTAAGGATGTTGTTCAATTACACCATTACCAGAGGAGAGATTTTGATGCAGAAATACAGGCAGAATATTTTTGGGCATTAAAATAAAAAAATCTCACAGATACTAATTTAGAAATTTTTAAATTTTAGGAACAGGTTTTTTTATTGATTTTACTCTATTTGAAATCAGCCTTCAACTGCAGTTACAGAAACCAGTGTAAGATATTTTTCGCATAAATACTGGTTCATCAAATTTCCCTCACCTTTCAGGTGAAGTGAAGACACTCTTTGCCTCTTTGACTCCAATTAGTTTAGTTTTTAAAGTGATTTCTGAGGCATAAGCAATAAAGTTTTTTTCCCAAATTAATACATTCCTTCTTTTTACCTGTTATTTAATATTTATTTAAAGAGCTATAGGCAGTACTTTCCATGCATTCTATATAATTTATTGACTAGCTTGAAGAAAAAGTACAACTTGTCCCATGAAATGTGTTATTTGCCAGTTGCTGTCTCATTAAATACTCTGGCTTGTTTCATGGTAGCTCTTTGCTGCTGAACTTTTGAAAGATAACATGAAACATAACAGGAAGCAAGAGTTTGCCATTTTTTCTTTTTTTCTCCCCTCAGAAGTGGAGTCTGTACTTCTATTGGTCGAGTAAAGCAGTGCTTGTGTGGGGTTATTTATAAATTAACCAACACAAAATTTTATCCAGCTCTTCATCCACATGTGGCCTACATGACAAATAATTACTCAGTTAAAGACCATATTTAAAGATAAGAGAAAAATGAGTTGTGATTTTGCAATACCTCATCAAGTGGGCTGTATTTTTAAAAACAAAACGTCTTTCATTTATTCCATGGTTATTTTACACTGTTCAGTGCAGGAAATGAAAAGGTAATCTTAAGGTTCATGTTTGTCAGAGAGTTCTAGGGCTCATCCTTTGCATTCTACAATGCCCAAATTGTTTCCTATTTCCTTTTCTCCAGTAAGTCTTTGAGTGAATATTCATTGTGAGTGAATATTCATCTTATTCATCGAGATGTGAGGGAAACATCATACTGAAAGTATGATAATAAAGAGTGAAAGGAAATATTGTTCAGTTCTACTCTCACATTTGTGTAGATATATATGATTCTGTAATACTAAGAGAAAATTAGAATGCATTTCTGAGACAGCAAATTGCTTGCAATGTGGGATAGCATTCAAAATACACACTGGTGGAGTTCCTTATATGTATTGTGCCTGACAAGGCTTGAATACAGACCAGCTGGGAAGCAAACACACATGTTTAGGTACCTTTTTGTGCAGCGTATACAGGGTGTAGGAAACCAGCAAGGAAATTGTAAGTTAAACAGAGCTGTAGGATTCCAAACTTTCCTGTGCTTTCAAAGGCTGTGATTGTAAATTTGTGTATTAGAGAACTCTTCAGTTTGATTCAGGCTGATGATGTATGTCACTGCCTGATACATGTTTGCAATAAGAGGAGGCTTAAATTCAGAATAGTGAGAAACCAGTTGACCTCTCTATACTTACACACTTTTTCTCCCAAACTGGAAATTCTACAGTTTTCAAAAATATCCAATCAGTTCTTTGTGGTAGCCATTGCCAGGGGAGAGGCACTAAGTGAAGCCAGTATTTGAGCTGTCTCAAAAGGGAGAGGGTTTTTTAATAACTCGTTTATACTCACTGGAACCTCATGGCTAGAAGTTCTCAGGCAATTTAGGATGAAATTGCAGTATTACATGATGGCTCCTCATGAGCAAAAATGACTGTCACTAGACCCGAACTCAGCACTTGCTCTAACAAGTGTTTCTAGGTATAGACCAGCAGTTACCAGGATTTCCAAATCAATTTTCCTTGTCTTTGTAGACGATTCCATCCTGTATTTCATTTATTCTGTCCACACCATTTGTGGACACTAAAGGATCTATTAGCGCTTGAGGGGAAAGTGTAACAGTCATTGTTATGTTAGAAATTAACATGTGAGTTAGCTTCAGCAGTTGTAGTTGGAAGAGTAGAGACAGGCTGTGAGGTGTTGGATTTTTAAGCAGCACTGGTAATTAATAATAACACAAAGCAAATTACTGCTTGTGATAAACATCTGCGATTGTGAGAACAGTGCCCATGCTCAGTTGAAGTGAACATGGCCTGGATGGTTCTCTTTTTAGTGTGGATGACTTGGGGGACAAACCTTTTAACTGAGAGTCACTGGGAAGCTTACTTTAAGTGCTAAGCATCGTATGGTTAAAAGTGGAGTCTTAGAGGTATATAGAGATTATGATTTGTTCTCCTCATTAACCTTGTCTGTGGGGCTGAAGCAATGTCTCCATATAAAATCACTGCCAAGATGAAACTGTAATCCTTTCAGTTGTTTCATGCAGTTTTCTTGAAAGATGTAGCCTTGCCAGGACAAGCAGGGGCTGCTGCAATGTCCTAGGAGTAAAACAGTGCCTTGGCTTTTCCTGTGTGTGAAAGAGATTTTGTATATCAATGGGTGAAAGCTGAAAACTCATTTCAGTGTGTTTCCCACTCAGCACTGTGAGTGTGGTCAGAAGCATTTACAGTCCCTGAGATGGAGCTGATGGCATCTCACAGCGATGGGGCATCACTTCAGTTGGCAGTAGAGCAGCTCTGTTTTAGGGAAGAATTCTTCTATGTGCCGGTAGGTAGGAACAAAGATCTGCACATCAGCAGGAGCAGTTGTGGTCCTGAGAGAGGGACAACATATTTCTTAACCTTGCCCTGTGTAACTGTAGTTACTGAGTGGGTAGGGGTTTGATGGCACCTGTAGCATTGGTTCCAGCCTTCCTGCTGTTTCTCCTGCACACCGCTCTGCTGTGTGGCTGCTGTCCTACTGCTGCTGGAGGGAAGTTTGCACTGTGCCTTTCACTTGCCTGTTTTGACCATCTTCTGGCCAGATTACTTTTGGCTTTAGAAAGGAGTAAAAATGCCAGTTGCTCATGGCCAGTTCTGCAAATAGGAGATGTGCCTACAATTAGAGGAGTTTAAGTGATGGCTGACTTCAGAACTGTTGTCTGCAATAAACCCTTGGCAGTAGCACTAAACTTTGGACATGGAGAGTGCTCTGTGATGCACAGCAAGCTTTAGTAGAATAGGCTCTTTCTAAGCTGGTGTCTTGCACTCTGGTTTAAATTGTCTTCCTTATTCTCAGCAGGGGCTGGGAGATGTTACTGCAGTTTTCTGTGAAATTTTGATCAGAGGGGCTGTCTATGGAGATACTTGAGCAATTTAGGATCACAGAAACTTTCTCCATATTGGAATGGGGTGTGTGTTTGTGTGTGTAGGAAAAATCCTTGTGGTTGAAATTCTCTGATTTTATGAAAATAGAAGGGCTTCTGTTAAACTGGCTTTGTTCTTGGTTTGTTTGAACTATTCTTTTTAAAATTACCTAAATCCCTCCGTTCTTTATCAATCAGATGCTTTTATTTCCTGTTTTCCTTTCCCATTTGGAAGTTTCTCAGACAGTAAACACGTTTTCAGCACTTACAACTTGAAATATTTGATATTATTTATGAAATATTTTTTTCATGGAGTCTGTTAACAACCAAGCTTTGGAAAGGCATTCTTGTCAAATAGCAGTGTTAAAAATTATGCTTAAATTGATAGACAGATAATCCTGTCTTATTGTAGTTTATTTCCAGATCTTCCTATAGCAAATTTTTATGATGGGAGTGTAAACACACCTACAGTACATCAGAAGAGGACTTCTGATAATACCTTTAAATAGTACACATTTTTCTAAGTGTAACTTTGTCTGAAGTTGACTTGCCACTGATGTAAGTGGAATTTAATAAAACTTTTGTTTTAAAAAAAGCTTCTGGAAAAACAGGGTGGATACAGCAGCATATACTGCTATATCTCATTTAGATTCTGTAGTAATTCTTTCATTCATCATAAAACTCCTTTATGTTATGTATCAACCATGCACTATTTTTTTCTTTCAAGTGGAAAGGCAGTCCAAAATTGTAAACTCAGACCATAGCTATTGATAACAATGCAGCTAGTGTCCCCAGTGTATTTTAAAATAAGGTTATACATGGGAGAAAAAGAAGATAAGGTAGAAAGCTAGAATTAGGTTCATGTCAGTCTTTTGTTGGTTTGCAGCATCAAAATTAATTAACCTTTACTTGTTTGTAAATAATTGCATTACTCTGATTTACTGTAATTTAAAATGGGGCTTCAAGACAATTCACTCCCAGATACAGTGTTCTTCAAGTTAGGAGAGCAGACACCGCAGTGAATGTCCCAAAAAGTAGTCCTTCTAATTTCCCCATTACTTAAGGGTGAACCAGGTCGGAGAATGAATTATTTTAATTATTTGTTTATCAATGCAACAGTGATTTTATAAATTTAAACTGAAAAAAGGCAACTTAGAGCCTACTGATAGTGTCAGACATTTGGAAAAGCAAAAGCTTTGTATGTTTAGTAAGGTCAGCTTTCTCTGGCTTTATACTGCATTGCCCATGGTATGGTCAGTTTGTCCTTTCTGGCAGCAGCTTTTATCCTGGTCAGGTGTGCTGCAGGAGACTGTGGAATTTCATGCTTCTGAAAGTTTCCATTATGTTGTGCTGTCTCTAGATATTTCACTGTACTGAGCAAGGGTTTCAATTACCATCTTCATGCCATGACATCCAGATGCTGAGAATTTATTTCTGTTCACGTGGAAGAAGCAGTCTTGGAAAATGCTTATCAGATGGTCTCTATTACAAATTTATACAGAACCTACCAGGAAAAGTAAGAATGCAGTCTCAAGAGCATACAGGTATTAATCTTGCTAAATGAAGGTTGAATGTGTTGCGTTTCATCTGAGGTAATATCCCTCTGTGGAAAAGGGCTGTAGAAATTATTTTGGATTAAATAAATGCATGATTTTGTATAGAAATCATCCTAAAAGCACATACATTTTATTGCCATGCATTTTTGTTTTGAGAGATTTCATTGTTCATCAGTTATTCTGTAGCAGGACCACCACATTCACATTGATGGTTAACATCATATATAATGGAATATTTTCCTCAGAGTTGCAGTGTGTATTGTGGTCCTTAGTATACACATGTTAGACTCAGTTAGTGTTTTGGAAGCAGCAGGAAATAGTTTCTTTGTCTTACTTTTTTTTCCCCAATTAGATTCATAGAGCAGTAGTATCTTTAAAATACCTCAGCCAAGCAGAATTGCCCTCAGTCTGAAAGGCTCATCTGTGAATACTGAATTTTGACAAGTGAGAGTGAAAAGCAACTGGCTGGTTTATCTTTCTGTACACATCTGTCCATATAAGCACACACTCTCCTTTGTGGCTGGGGCTGAATGTTGTGGCAAGTGCAGAGCAGCAGAGCTTTGCACAGTGCAGGTGAGCAGGCTCTGCTTGAGAGTTGAGAGTATTCTGTGATGCAGCCTCTGTGGTGGTTCAGTGGCAAAGCCTGAGCTGGTACCTTCTGCATACACCCAACTTGTGGATATGGGCCACTGAGTAAATAATAAACATAAAGACACCATTTGGAGGGAGGAAATGATGGCTGGAAACAATCAGTATGGATTTACCAAGATTATACTCATTGCTGTCTAGGATAAAACAGCTGGATGAGGCTGTGGAAGAGGGACAGCAGTAGATGTCATTTATCTTAACTTCAGCAAGAGTTTTTGGGCAAGATCTACAAATATTCTTGTGTCCAATTTACAATTTGGATGTGTGGACAAATAAATGCATAATTAGTGGTTGGCTGGTCTAGCTTAGAGGGTTGTGATTAATGGCTCATGCTCTAGCTGAGGTCTGTGGCAGGGGTAACATTACAGAGGTTTTTTTTTTGTCCTGTGTGACACTTTCAGCAGTGCTCTGGAGGAGGTGATAGAGGTGTGCTCATGAAGTTTAGATGACACTAAGTTGGAGGTATCAACTGATAGACCTAAGGACAGGCTTGCTGCTCAGAGGGACCTAGACAGGATGGAGGGATAGGCCACCAGGAACCCTACAAAATTCTCTAGGAATAAATACAGTGTCATGTGCTTGGGAAGGAAGAATCCTCCTACAGTGATGGAGGCTGGGGAGCAGCTGTGCAGGGACAGCCCAGGGGTGTTGGCAGAGAGCTGAGCTGGAGCCAGCCCTGTGCTATGGCAGTGACCATGGCCAGCAGCATCCTGGGCTGCTGTGACACAGGCTGCACTGACAGGAGCACAGTCAGGAGGCTGAGGCAGGAGATTATTCCTCTTACATACGGTTCTTCAAACCTCATCTAGAGAGTTGCAGGCAGTTTGGGACCCTTCAGTGTGAGAAAGGCATTGATAAACTGTAGAGTGTTCAGCAAAGGGCCACCAGAGTGGTCAGGGGCCTACAGGTTTTTTAGGAGGGGAGGATGAGGGAGCTGGTTCTGTTAACCCCTTTTTTAAGAAAAAGCTTTGGAAGAAAAGGGGGTTTAATGACAGCCTTCCAGTTTCCAAAGGAGGTTATTGAGATGATGGAGTCCCAGCAGTGAAAAATGAGAGGATACAGAGACAATGAACATAAATTGAAACAAGAGGTTCAGACTGGATGCAAGGAAGAAATCTTTCATGTATTCAATCAAGCAAGCAATGGAATAGGTTGCCCAGAGTGGCTGTGGAATCCCCTTATTTGAAGGATTTCAAGACCCACCCAGATGAAGCTGTGGGCAAGCTCATCTAAACTCATAGCTGTGCCTGCATTAAGCAGGAGGTGGGAGTTGAGATCTCCTGAGGTCCCTTCCAAACTCAGTTATACTTTGATTCTGTAATTACTGGTTGAAATGTGCACAGCTGTACACAGCTGGAAAGGAATTCCACTTTATCATTCTTTCTCTGTGCTGGGGACATGTTGCCTGAAACCTCCTGAGTTGTTCTGTAATACATGAGCTTACAAAGAATGCTGTAACAAAAAGGTTTATATAGCAGAGGGTTTAAACCTGGAGCCTGTTTCTACACCACAGGGCGTGTTCAACACAAATACATGCCTTGGGCAAAGCTTCAGCAACCTTCTCACGGGGGAGAAAAATGGATCCTGTCTTATGATGAGGCCAAAGAGCATCCTTCCCTTCCTCCCTTCCTCCCTCCCTGAATTGCTCTCCTGATTTATATATTTTAACCTGTGCTTCTTTTTCAAAATCTGCATCTTTTAGTAATTTTATGTATTTCCAAATTTAAAAATTCTTTTTTTTTTTTAAATTTTTAAATGGAAAAATGTAGCAAAAAGTGCCCTTTTGCCAATGTAGAATGGAAAATACCAACATTTTGTGTGTGGGATTGCTGTGATGATTCTAAAATTTAGTAACGTGTATAGAATTTTGGTTTAGTTCAGATGTGCTTTCCTTAATTTTAGGTGTATTTTTTTCTCTGCCTTTAAAAGGAAAGGAGAACACCTCTTCTAGAATTCAGCTCCCATCTCTTTATCTGTTCAAGTGCATTGTTAAGTGGCTTTCTGTAACTAAAAGCTGACAGTGTGTTATTTAACTCTCAGCTTATCTTTTTTACAAGAAAAATTGCCCCTCATATATTTCTGGTTTGATATGCTACCTTAAAAGGTCTCTTTGCCTGATTGTGTGCTCACTGAAACATGCAATTTGGGGATTTTTCCTGTTGCCTTCACTGAATACAATCTCAGCAATCCAGAATTAGGCACCTTCAATTTTCCGTATCTGGGAAGCAACACAAAATAACTTTTTCGACATAAATCAGTATACCCTTGATTTTTTTCTGTCTAAGAAGATGAAAGCAGCAGAAAGCAACCTGCTCAGGTTACCTGGGCCAGTGTTGCTAAATTCTTAGCAGGCTTGTACTAGAGGATAGGAGTGACCCATGTCCCAGTGACTCATCACAGGCTCATCACAAGCTCCAGGAGGGTTGTCCAAGAAAGCATCAAACTGACTCTTTGGCAACACCAACAGACTGCTAAGCCCATTTCACTTTTCTCCATGTGTCTGTGATTAAGAAAAAACAGTGATCCCACCACAGTGTCCGTGTCACGTTTTCATCTCTGTGAGTCAGCCATTTAGAGGAGAATGGGAAGTGTGAAGAAGCCTGGCAGCCCAGATTTCCATCTAAGAGGTGGTGGAAGAGAGAGCTTACATGTGGCTGCATCAACCCCTGAGGTGGAGACACTTGCTTTCACTGTGGATCATCCCTGTGCAAAGATTGAGACTCAAAATGTTCCCCTCCCGTATTCATATAAGGCAGGGGATTGCCAAGCAGAATGCTGAAAATGCCCTTGGTACATCTGGCTGCCCCGGTGACTCTTCTGTGAGCACTTCTGATCTGAGCAGCAGATTGAATCAAGGCATCTCTGAAATGGGTGGGTCACCTTTGTGTAAAACTCAAATCCTTCACATAACCAGCTGCACTGGAGAGATTTAAGGGAATGCTGCAATTTTTAGATTTTATTTCCACCATTCTATATCAAAAATGTTTCTGTGAAATCAGGGTGAAAGAATAAAATGCCTACAATTATGAATTTTGAAAATAATAATTTAGTAGTTCACCTTCTGAGATTTTCATTATTAAAAGCACACAGAGCTCTGATTTGCAAGATCCACCATGCAATTTTATCTTCTGCTGGCAGAGCTGGCTATGTAAAACTGGTCCAAGAATCTCCTTCACTGTATCCTTACACAGCAATGCCCTGTACAAATTCTGAGATCACAAACGACATGCATTGTGAAGGCATAGGCAAAGGCTGGCTCAGGGGCTGGGGTATCTCAGAAGCCCAAAAGGTTCCTACTGAAGTCAGTAGGAACCCTGGGCCTTTTTTACTTGGATGAAAATGCTTTTTTTGTAGTTTTATGAACGTAGGAATTCAGCTCTTAATCCTGTTCCCTTGCAGTTTAGAGGTAGGATGTGTTGCAGTTGCAAAACTCAGCAGGTGAAGTCATGAAGCTGAATCTGTAGAGAAGTAGAGCTTTTGCAGTTTGATTTAGTTTCTTGTAAGAAAAATGTGCCCGCAAGGAGTCTTGGGCTGAGGTTCAGAAAGAAGTTGTAACACGTACCTTTTGCAAAAAGCTGTTCTGCAGAAGGAGAGGATAAGTGTGCTCCCTCCTTTTTAATGCTTCCCATGGGAATCAAAATGGGGAGAGAATCCTATATGAACTTTTGTATTAGACCTACTGATTATAAAACACAGCTTTAGCTCAAAATTTCAATTTGGTTCAGTTTTCTCTATATTTTGTAATTTTTAAACATTTGTGGTAATTTACTCTGCTGCAATTTGCATCTGCTTTCAGATAGCAAAGAAAAACTTAGTTTGGCATCTGGAGGTCCATTTGGAAAAGGAATGTCCTTACCAGAGTAATTACTGGTGCAGAGTGTGGGAGTAAATCATCTTCCTTAATTGTTAGTCCCAGTGTTAACAATGAGCTTATGAGTTCAGAGCTACACAGGCAGGTTTGGTCTCTGCTGGTAGAGTTGCAGTCCTGTGTGTGTGTCAGACCATCTTATTTTGCATTAATTTCCAAGTTTTTCTCGTAGGAGTTCCAGGGAGTTCCAATATGGAACTTTTGTACAGGGTGAAACAGGAGCTCTGGTAACTGATCTCTTCCAGGGTTAGTTGGCTCTCTCACTGCTTATGTTGGCACTGCTTGGTTTTAAAGCTTACAATTACAAAATTTTGTCATATTGCCTGAAAAAGTGAAGTTCATTTTGAGGTTAATTGGAGCTGTATTACAATGGTAGATATTTCACCTGTTGTTACATTAAACTGGGTGCCAGCTTGTGTTTGATCTCAGTACCCTGTACCATGTCCCTTTCATACTAATTGAGATGTATGACACTCTAGTGAGAGTTTTAATACAAAGAAATTAGTACAACGGAGGTTGTTTAATATGGTAAAAACTCCAGGATGTCTTCTAATGTTACAGAAGACTCAGAAACGTTGATTTTGGGAGAGTCTAACCTTATATAATTGTACTTTCTTGAAAAAGTACTTTAATCCTGCTCTCCTCTGTTTCAAATGGCCACCTTTTGTCAGTGCAAGAATTAAGGACTGTTTTTGTAATGTCTGACTTTACTGCTCAAAACATTAAAGATTATATTGCAGAAGGGGGTGGGGCTTTCTTTGTCTCAGTAGTAAAATACTTTGCTAAATAAGAACAGTGGAGTCTGAGGAAATTTTTTTGAACATGTGGATATAAATTTTTTCCTTTATCTTTCAAGTTAAAAAAAAAATACTAAGTATCTGGGTTTTTTCTTTGTCACAGTCATAAACTTACTATTTCATTTTGGACATATAACTTTCTCCAACTGTTTGATTTGATGTTTGAGAGTTTTCTGAAGCCTTTCAAGATCTTAAGAGGTATTTTTATATCATTTTGCTTTCCAAAATGTTGTAATTTTTGTCTTTAAACATTGGTAGCTCTGCCCAGCCCCTCCTTGTCACCCTCCTGATACACTTTGTAATCTTTCAGCCTTTGGTAAATTTGTCGGCGAGGAGAGCAGGGGGCCTGTCCTGTGGCATTGGAAATGCTGACAAGTCTGTCAACACTGGATGTGCGATTGTCCCTCGGAGCTTACATCCTAGTTTGTTGTACCGAGCAGAGAATAGAATGTGGGAGAAGTTATTCTGAGTGTGTGTGCATGTGATTGCAGTTTCCAAGGAGACCACCCTCTTTGTCTGAACATGTCCAAAATGATTGCCTAATTGATCTCATCATGTGGGACACTCTGTCTGTCTTTCTGTCTGCTTCTCTCATGCATTCTCTCCTCCACATTGTTAATCAGAAAGTAAAAAATGAAAAGTTATGTCCTCGCAAAGAGCCAAACAAAGCCATTAGCCTGTCCAAACGACAAGCTGGGGCTGTCCCTTGGTCAGAACCGATGGCCAGTGTGTCACCAGTGTGGATGTGAGACATGTTGTTGCTACTATTTCTCCCCAGTCTGTGCTCTAACTCCTGCATAGATGATGCTGAGCGCGTCTTTGAAAGAGACAGCTGTTAATGCTCCTACTGAATTTCCACTAATTATAAAATGAAAGGACTGGCTCTCTTTTCCTTCCCAAAGCTCAATAGCCTAGTTTCACTGATTAAAGAACCAACAACAAAAAATCCTCCAAAACACAAAAAGCTCAGGGAAGGAGGAGACGTCAGCCAGTGCCGATGTTGAAAAGCATGCTGATGTGCTTTTTTTGTTGCTTGTGGTTTTGTTAGTACTGATGATTTGCTAATGAAGGCCAAAGCTCTTTCAAATTTAGTCCCTCGACACTGGAACTGGAAATGAAGAGCTCAAGTTTAAAAACATTCCTGCTAAAGGGAGGAGAAGATTGCACAGGGCAGTAAGAATGAGGTGCTGCAGCAGAGCTGGAGGTCACTGCATACTGCAGTTCCTAGTGCTCAGGACTTTGGCCAATCCCCACTTTCTTGCTAAGCAAAGATTCCAGTTAAGCTCAAGCAAAATTTAACCCCAACTATGGAAACATAATATTATTAGACAGAATTAGACAGAAACTGAAATTGCATCACACTTCAGTATGTAAAAAAAGCTTATTAGAAGCAGAGTATTGAATAAATATACCAACTACTGAAATATTTTTAACCGCCTCTGTGGTTTTATTTAGTTATTTATAATTTTTATAGCAGTCCTCTTCTAGAAGGGAGAACTGTAGAGAGCAGAAATGCAGTGCTTAAAGAAGAGGAACATCACTTGCATAGCATGATTTTGTTTGTTTATTTGCGATAAGTGTCTGTAGTCTGTGTGAAAGTGGGGAGAGGGCATAGTCTGTGTCAGTTTATCTACAGTGTGTCACACGGGGTAAATACCAGCTGGCACATGAAAAAGGTCCAGGCACACGTAAGCCAATGGAATGGCTGTGTGGACAGCTTGAGGAAAAGAGTCTGAGAGAATACATGAAGTTTGCAGCACCCACAGCTCCCAACTTCCCTGATGGCATTTACTGGAGAGACTATCATTAATCTGTCTCTTTATGAAAATGTCTCCATGACTGTTAGAAGCCAGTCCCTCTCTGCTTTTCCTACAAACTGGAAAGAAGAGAATAATTGCAGAGACTTGGATCTTGCCAGTTACTACTGCCTCCCTTCTTTCTTGAGAGCAGAGCTGTTGAGCTGCTGGGTTTAATCCAGCAGAGAATCTTTGCAATTGGACATGACCTGAGCATGGAGGGCTTACAGACTGGTCATTTATTGCATTCACACATCTTACTGACAAAGAATATTTTCTCCGTGTTTCATAAAGATCAAAATTTAGGCAATAAGCAGCTCGAGGACAATTTAAATGACTGAGAAGTCCAGGGCAGGGCATAGATAATGTTATAGACTGAGACTATTAGGTGAGACAGAGCAGGTTGATGCAAACTGAGGTGAAGCAACTGTTGTTGTCAGCACCTGGGGGTTAATTTAGGGGCCTTTTTAGGGAATGCTGTGCTGATAAAAAGATACAGTACTGTGGCTGTGAATCCTAAATGTCCATAACAAGCACTCTGGTCCTCCCTGTACAACTCTGGGGAAATTCCTGAGCTGTATTTAATTAAAGCATGATAAATGGTGTATTTGAACAAATAAATTTCTTTCCCCCTTCTGTTGCTCCCTTCTGGCCAAAGCCTGAGGCCATTTCATTTCTCTTCTGTTCTGGAAAAGTGATATGAAGAGGAGCTCATGACCTTTTAATTTGAATGTCTTATGTTTCAGCTAAGAGGGAAATCAGATTTGTAGATACACTGAATTTTTTTTTTTTAAATAATAACTGTTTGAACCTACTTGCATTCCATGCAAACAGGGTACTGTTGAACAGCATTCATCTATGACAGACTAGCTGTGAGGCAATACTTTACAAAGTTTTCCAGAGAGACCTGTTCCCTCTGGGAATCTGACAACAGTCAGCACAATAAGGAGCATGCTTGCTGAGCAGCAGAGGTGCTGCTCCCGTGTTGTAGCAAAGCAAAGAGGTAGCTCTCACCTCCAGTGTCTGCACCTGCACCTGCCTGGCCTGAATGATAGAGGCTCCCAAGTGATGTGTGCCTATATTTGCATTATGGCATGTTTGGAGTACTGCACAAACAGAACTCCTTCTATTTAACATTAGGGTCATGAAATAAACATTGCAAATAGACTTTTCTGGCCTGCTTGACAAAATACATCTTTCTGAGCAAAAGGTTGAGATGTGACAATTGGCTTTAGCATACACATGAAAAAAGTCTCTATATACTCTGTAGGAGATTCAACTGCTTTTGAAACATGGGCCAGGTATTAGACCACCAAGTCAGAAGTGACAGCAGTGCATGACACAACTGCCCTTTCACATGTGCACTGAAACACTGACCTCTGCAGACATAGCTACCTGCTAACTGCCAGAAGAGACTGCCTTAAACATTTCCTCCCTCCTGTTCCCTCGCCTGCCAATCACTATCTTCCTTTTTCTTAGCTCCTCCCACAGCATATTATCAAAAGATGTTGGACAAAATCATGCTCTCTAAGGGGGCTCTTGACTCACAGAAACTGTATTTATTATTATTTTATTAATTATTATTCAGCCAGAGTCCCAAATACAAACTTTTATTTGGTGTTTCTACACTTGCCATCTTTAAATTCTTTAGTACAATGTTCTATGCCAAACTTGGGCGGATCCAGACCAGCAGAGCCTTTCTTGTGGGGGCACTTATTAAATTGAAGTTAATGAACAGTAATCATGTAAGAGCTTTCACCTAAGGCAAATTCTTCTTATTGCCATTTTTAAAGTATATTCTATAGTACTTTGGGAAAATATGTTTTTAGTAGTCTTTTTAAACTAAAGAATGGATTAGAAGAGGTTCTTTTTTCCAACTTTATATACGCCTTTGGCACATACCCTTTCCAGAACATGACTTCTGTTGTGGTGATAATCAAGAAGACTCAACACATTTTTTTCAGTATTAGGAAATATTTTTAAATTTGGTTAGGACTGGATAACAATTACCACAATAACAGGCTAGTCAGGAAATCCCAGCATTTGCTTTTCACATGGTCTGATATCTCCCACAATTAAAGCAAGTTGAGTGGAAGCATGTTACACACATGAGGCAGGAAGGTACAGATGGGATTGCTGTTCCTCCTCACTGGAAGTAAGAAAGTTTATGAGAAGGTAGATTTGAATTAGGTAACTCTAAATTTTTTATATTTTAAATTTTGATTTCACCTGAAATCTTTTGTGATTCTTTCTGTAACTGATTTAATTGGTCCTTTCTGGCTCTTTCTTTTCTTTCATGTCAGAGAGGTCTATTCTGTTTCAGTGGGTGGTTCTAAGAGTATGTGGAGCAGAGAACACAGCAAATATATTTGTCATTTTACACAAGTTGAGCATTTTGTCAACTCTTTCTCGCCCACTGTTTTGAGTAGAACATAGCTGTTTCCTTGCATTTCAATGTCAAAGGACTGCATTTTCTGACTGGAACAATATCTCAGATGTGTGTTCAGACCCTTTAGGCCCCTCTTAAAGCTGTTTCCCACTCTTCTGAGAGCCTAAGTGCTAGGGACAGGCTGTTGTGATAGCCACACTGCTCCATGGACAGGAATCAGTACATTAGGGCAGCCTTTTCTCACTCTCTGCTTTATTATGTAAATGTTTCCAGTCTCACAGTGGAGTCAAAGGGTGTAACTGTTGGAAAATCAAAATAATACAAGATTTTGATCAGCCTCACAGAATGCTGGGAGCCAGAGATGTTGAGAGCCAGAGGTGTGTTTTCAGAGACCCACTTGCAGTGAGTATTGGCACAATAAGATCTGCCCATCTAACAGGAAACTACCATCCCTGATGGTACTGATAATTAATTTAATTATATCAGCTGTGACACCACTTTGAAAACAAGGTGCCAGAATAATAGTACTTCATGGACATTTAGAAAATTGAAATTAAAAATTATTCTTAAAACTATCCCTTCTGTTTCCCTTACATTTTTCTAATTTAAATATTTCTAAATAAAAATCGGAAACAAAACCGTTCTTCTTCCACGTATTCTGGTTTTGCTACTCCCACAATTGTACAGCCTGATGTGCAGAAGCATAACTTTCCATCTTAGTCTAGAAGGGATTTTCTATTTCTCTATTTGTCATACTGATAAGGAGGCATTATTTTATTGTGCTGGGTACTCCGTAAACAGAAAAAAGAATGATCACAGCTTTAAAACTTCTGCATCTTTTTTTTCCCCTTCAGTATATGTCTGAGATTTGTGATTGACAGAAGTGCTTATGGCAAATTCCCATGGTATTCCCTAGTGGTCATGATTTTGCCTGAATCTTCCTCTTAGGTGAACAGAAGAAGAAACTCATCAGGTTTGGCTGACCAGCTCACTTGTAGTAGTAGATGGTGTGGGCATGGAGAAGGTAGGAGTTAATTAAGAAATGCAATTTGGTAATGTCTGGCTAAGTCCCTTAGAAGTAACACTCGCTGAATATTATCAGGCTTTGTCACCAAGGCAGGGTTTCACTGGCAGGAGAAGGGAACACGTATTTCTTGAGCTGCAGTAACAGGATCATCCTGTTTTTTCAGTAGTTCTGCAATGCCAGTTCATTCTGAGGTGTGGGCATGTAGTGTTCTTATGTATATGTGTGCACACCAATATCCATAAATAAGCCATAATTTACCATGGACTGTGTAGCTGGTTCATCAATACATAATTTCTGAAAGAACTCTCATAATCTCTTTTTGTAGCTTAAAGCTACTCTTAACAAAACACACGTACATCTCTGTCTCTGCCAGGAACCTATTTCATTTTTTCCCCCCTTTGCATATGTGGAATTTCTCCCCCAAACTATTTTGGCCCAATGCCCAGGAGTCCACAACAGTCAGTGACGCAGTGGCATGTTTTAAGTTCTGCATGGAACAAGTCTCCTGCTGGAGAGAAAAAAGTACCAGTTTTGGAGGCACATGAGACCTGTTACCTGGTACAGTTCAGAGAACAGTATTCAAATCATTAGTTTTGCACATTGAAAAAAGCTATACTGGGTTATAGCTAGCAATTTTTTAATATATTGTTTCTGTTTTCCTTTCACTTTGAGATCTTGGAGAAGGACTTAACATGGTGTAAGAGAGGAAAAGTATCAAAGCTCGTGGTATTTTCAGTGTATATGCAGAAGATACAGTGATGTCAGGTGTGGTGTTGCTGTTTTGTTGGCATTCAGTTCTGATGATCTGTATTGCTCTGGGCCTTACAGTTTTAAGGTTTCACAGTTAGCAGGGTGGAGATAAAGCTGTTCTATCACAGCATCTCCACTCTGTGTGAATACTGCAGGATATTTAGTGTGCAGGTAGGACTTGGTGTACAAATTTCATCTCTTCCATTCTTAAGCGCAAAGAGCAATGGAAAAGATTTATAAATACATGGGATAATAAATATGCATAACATTTGTCACGAAGGCAGTTTTTTTACCCACTTAATTGAAAGTAAAGGGATAAAAATGAATAACTGATATATGGGTGACAATGCAGTGCAAAGGTTGATTACTTTCTTAAGTGTCTTAACTGAGAAGTCAGTTGTATGTGGAGTTTTATACTAAGGCAGCAGGAATGAGAAAGCATCTCTTGTGTCTTGTAACAGCTTCTCAAGCTGTCTTGTAGCAGCTTTTCTTGTGCTGTACAGCAGAGGATTTTGGCCTATGAAACTCTTCAGAAATGCACAGGAAGCTATCCCAAAGTTCAGACAGTAAAATAGTCTGAAGTCTCTCGACCTTGGAATTCCAGTCACATGGCACAAGGACAGCAGGAAGATGATCTGTAGGAAAGGAACTGCCCCTGGAGAATTAACACTTTTGTCATTTTATTTAGCAAACTTTCATCAAACTAATGTTCCATTAACGATAATGTGAAACAATGTTTTCCCCCTTACTCAGATGTCTGTATTGTAAAATTTGGGGAAAAACCCAAGAATTGTAAGTGAGGCAAAGGGACACTCAGGTAAGAATATTTAAGAAGTGGCTGCTCAACTTCAGTATCAGAATACAAGTATTGAGATATACACACTAGTTCTACATAAACTGTACTAAATAAATTTTGATATCTTTTGGTTTGTATCTGAATTATTTTCCAAGAGGCAGTTTCAGAGAAATAAATATGAAAAACTTGTCTTTTCTCATAAGACTGCATCTTTTGTTTTCCCAAGACCCCATGAGTACTTACACTACCTGCATTTTCTTATGCTTTCTTATTTACTGATCAGAAATTACATGTAAGTACTGAATAACTCACCATGCATCAAATGGTTTTGGCATTTGATGGTGTCTTTTACAATGCATTTTAAATGTTACAAGTGTTTGAGTTGTGAGGTTTCTTCTCCAAGTCAAACCAAATTTCATTAAGTTCTGAGGACAGTCTGGTAAATCCCTTAATGCATGTTACTTAAGTATGGTGCTGGTGTTTGTTGTGGCTGCTTATAAAAACTGTAACAGAAGTCACAGATTAATATAGATCCTTTAAATCTGCTTTTGACTTACAAAATAAAAAAAAGTACTGTAATTCCATAGTATGAGAGTAATAAATGCAAAGAAATACATGGCTAAGGCAGCTGGTGTTATAGTTAACTCTGTATTCCCCTCTGCATTAGGAAAGGCAGAAGTTGTCCTTGGAGGATTTTACAAAACTGGTAAATAATTTCTGTCACTACAAACACAGTTTGTATAGCACATTGGTCTATGTCTTCACTGTGATATATTATGTTCTGTAGATAAATCAGGATGCCTTCTCATCCGACGGTAACAGCTGGGCTCTTGACACTCCAGCTCACCACGGGCTCACTTCCACAGTTTTTTTCCACCAGAGTGTTTAGTCCCACATGATTTGCCCTCACCTACATAACAGCTTTATGAAATTTGATGGTGTTTGTATGCTAAGGCCAAAAAAGCAAGAGCTCAGTATCTATAGTATTCGAAACTGGAGCTGGAGTGAGAGTTGCAAAACAGATCAACACCCAGAAGCTCTGTGTTTTAGGACTTTGGCCACTCTGTGTCTGTGAGAGCTGGGTGCTTTGCAAAGCCAGCCCTGACTAAGAAAGATGATCTCCTTAAAAATGTGACCCTAAAGGGCTTGGCAATGTCTACTCCACTTAAGAGCGTAGAGCTCCAAATTCTTGAGTTGCCTGTTGTGTTGGGAAACAGCCCCTCCTACCCAAGGGAGCGTGGCCTGACAAAAAGAGCATTGATATAATAAAGTGCATTCCACGTTTCAAAAAAAGGGCAGATAGAAATATTTCTAGCATAAATTAATGCTGGGATTTGCTGTAAGAAATTACGCTGTAGAAGGAGCGTAATTTACCTTCTTTGTGTTGTTTATTTTCATCTTGAACATTGGACCAAAGAATGAAGCTCACAAGTAGAATATTTTATTTATATGTGTGTGTGTGTGTGTGTGTGTGTGTAATATAGGGCTATCACAATGCCTTCAGATTGAACCTGTAATTAGTGAGTAAAATACAATGAAACTGTATTTGCCCTGTAACACACCTATTGTCATTTTCTCATGTGAGGTAAAGTTACCCATCTTTCTTTCCCTCAGTACCGTGAGCATTCTAACACAAGGACCTGCTATGAAGGAAGGGTAGAATACTGTGGTGGTTTATTCTAAACACTCCTTCAGAATGAACAGGATTTTTTTTCTGTTTTCTTTCACTATTAAGCTGTTGTTATGTAGGTGCCTGATGCATGGTCTGGATAGATGAGAAGGATTATGTCTAGAAACCTCTTTCCATGACATGTGGACTCGATATCTAGATGCAATCAGTTCAGATATAGAAACTCAAAGTCTCCTCCAAAGCCTGTTATGATGCTCCTGAAGCACGACTATGAATTACCTCATATATCCATGTGTTTTATATATTTGTGCTAGAAATGAAAACACAAGAAAACATAAATGTTAGTAGCATGAAATCACCCTGTAAAAAGCAGAATGGAGAAATGAACTAAGATAATCAGGCCGTGGAGAGAAGGCAAGGCTCTGTTGCCATTGTGTTACACAAAAAATAAGCAAGGAAAGGATTAATAAACTTTCCACAACAGAAAGTTGTTGAAGAAAACATGTTCACATCAACATAGAATGATTTTTGAGACTCCTGTAATTTTTGAGAGTACTGGAGTGTTTAATGTAGAAGCTCTCTGTTCATCCCTGTAGTTCTCAGTTTAGCTAATGTCTTTTTTTAAAATGGTCTTAGTGAAGTGTACAGAAATGTTAAGTTAAAAGGCACAGAGAAGAAGTCAGCAGTTGAAATGGTCCAGAAGATTGTCTACAGCAAGGGCATGCCAATATTTTAGTTTCCTCAAAAAACCAGCTATGTAGGTAGATTCATTTTGGGACTAAATAAAAGTATGAATGTCTGGAAGTCTGAATATAAAACAGTCAAGAAGCTTGTGTGGAGTACGTGTGTATATTTTGTGCTCTTCCCAGTATTAGCAGTAATGAAATAAATTGATTCTTGGATGAATAGAATTGATTCTTGGAATAAGGAAGGACATAACTCCATGTATTTATTCAGGGATTTAATATGGGTCACTGTATGAATTTTTTTACTTTTCTCCTGATTTCAGTTGTTTCTAGTGTGATCTGCCACCATCTCAGAAAAAGTAATTTAAATTTATTCTATATTGTCATCTGTGAGTGAACAGCTTGGAAGTGAAAATGCTTCTCTTAAAAGTGAGGCTGATTTACAGAATTTTATTAATAGCCACCTCTGCCAGGGCAGTGAGGCATATGAAATGCATGCCCCCCTCTCCCCCCACTATCAGGGTGTCCTGAGCACACAGTGACAGAGCCCAAGCTTGGGGACATGGAAGGACAGAGGTGATTTAGCACAGCCCAGGGCAGGCGTGGGAACTGCCCCCACCTCGCAGGCAGGCTCACACTGCCCCGTGCAGAACAATCAGGGGGATTGTGTTGCTTGGCTGTTCAGTGCAGCATTTGGAGACTTCCTAATGATCCATTCCAAATGGTTTGGCCAGGCAACCCTTTTGTACAACTGAGCATACAACCTTGTGTGCTTCCCACTTTGTGCTGTGACAGACAGTGTGCTGCTTACGCAGAGTTTAACCATGTTTCTAAAAATAAGGGTCTTTTACCTCAGTCATGAACTTATGGGAATATTGGAGAAAGCATCAGAACACAAGAAACATCTTCAATTAATTGAGTGAATAATCAAAAAGACTTGTCTCCCTAGTCACACACAAGTGAGTCTCATGCTAATTGTCCAAATCTATTAACACTTTCTTCAAGTTCCTAAAGCTCTGATATATAATTCATGATTTGTAGCAGAGACCAGAAATTAAGAGGCTGGATCTTTCATTGAAGCCAACAGCAAAACTTGAACCAATGACGCTGTAATAGGAAAACACACTATTCCTCAAAATCCATTAGCTTTCTCAGTATAAAGCATTTTATTATCTGCTCTCCCACAGTCATGTAATTCAAGTAGGAACTGGTGACACTAGTGTAGTATGAATAGGTAAACACAGTTTGGTACCTTACTGTAATGGGTCTGGGGCTTGTGCAGCACTCACAAGTCTGCATGGCAGCACCTTTCCCAAAACTGACCTTTGGGTTGACTAATGAAGGTTGCTTATGTTATATTTGGCACAGAAGAAAGTTCAGTCTGGAGGAAGATGCTTTAGGTCACCTGTGACCTGATGGAAACAGTGCAGGATTTCTGTGCTGTCACCCGTGCTGTTGCGTTGGAGATAAGAATGAGCTGTACCATTGTCCTAGGGTGATGCATCAATTAATTTTTTTCCAAAGATTTGTATTTTGCCTTAAAAAATAAGAACAAACTGCCCAAGGGAAATGCTGTGTATAATACTATAAAGAATAAATATATTCTTAGAAAAATATTAGCAAATGTAGCTGAGAAAATACTTTCCTGAAAATTAGTGCCCTAAATTAAGCTAAAAAATTAACCAATTTAACTTTTCTTCAAAGAAAACACTGTCTGTGACACAGCAAAAGCTACAGAGGTTTCATCAAATGCAAAACAAAAAGAAGTCAAAGCCAAGATTTTTACTACAACATGTTAGAACTATCAAAGGTATAAATTTTGATGATCTGACCAGAAGTGCAAAAATTTTTTCCCACCCTAATTTGAGTCAAGGGCAGGAATTGAATTAAGGTCTTAGGGCTGTTCTATTGTGTATAACCAAGACATGGTGGTAGTGTTGTAGCTGTGAGTTAGTAAAAGAGGTGTCCATAGGTATGTGGTTTTGATTTGTTCGTCTGATAACCATTTGGTTTATTAACCCAAATCAACTTCGGCTTGCCTTGCCAACAGCAAATGTAATTCTCCAGAAATGTTTTTTTCAAGCCTCCTTCCTTTAGCATTTCTAAAATGAAGTACTGCTGAGGAAAGCAGCCACCTCTGCTGGTCTTGTGATTATGGGCCCAGTTTCACCCTTGAGAACGCTGCAGTAGGGAGTGGCAGAAGGAAACCCTGGGCCATCTTCATACAGCAATGGGTGGAAAATCTGTGCTGCTTTTGGGATTCAAAAACAGCAACAGCCTGCTAGGAATAGAAAACTACTAGGAATAGAAAGCCAAGAGTTTCAGGACAGTGGACCTAAAAGGTGATTTTCTGAGTTCATTCTTGAGCTTACAGTATATGTAAAGCTCCCCATGTGAGTATCTTTCTGCTAGTGCTGGGTTTGCGTTTGTTTCATCTGTGGCCTTCCTAGCTTGTTGACGTTTTCATAGCAGTCCAAGCATTTTGATTAATATCTTCCTGTAATGTATCTAACCTCGACTTCATGATTTCCCAATCTCATATGAAGAAACTTAATCAAGAGACCCTTGGACTGAAAAGGCCATTTAGACCAAAACACCTACTCAGGTATTCTTCTTGCAGAAGAGCGAAAGGGATCACTGAAAAATTCTGCTGTTTCCAAAAAAAAATGCTGTGAAGGCCTTTTTTTCCCCCACCCTTTAGCTTCATGTAAGACATGACACACATGTGAACGTAAGTTCATGCCCTTCTGGCTGGGTGTTCATTATCCCCTGTGGGCCCACAGGTTGGTCACTGGTCATCAAAGACTAAATGGCCTTGTCATGTCTGCCTTTGGCATTAGTAAGAATTTTCAGTGCTTTTCCATAAAGAGCAAAGACATGAAAAATAGAACTAAGAGAACCGTGGTGTCTACCACTACTTCATTAGCTTTACTTGTAATCAGTCATGGAGCTGTTCAGTGGAGCAGACCTTTGGGAAAATGTGTTCTACCCTACAGCAAACAGTCCTATGAATGACTAGAGGGAGGAGGTGATGTGAACTGAGAGCCAGGAGGTGCATGGAGCAGTGCACTGACCAAAGAGAGACTGATACAGACTTTTCTGTGTCAGATCTGATTGGTTTGAGTAAACAGAGCCTGTGCATTTCTGAAAGGCCTCTAACAAATGTGTGATACATCCTGCAGCCCTGTACCAGAGCAATGCCACAGCTGGGAGCTCACCTTTCAGCTGTGCTTTGCCTGCTTCCATATTTCAAAAGTTTGCAAGGATAAAATGAAAGTTTTAGGTAAGTTAATTCTTTTGAAACTCATGTGACCCTTCAAGTTCTTGGAACTGTAGCAGGAAAAGACTTTTAAAAAAGAAAAAGTGTAGTTGTTTTTCATATTAAAGCAAGTCCATAAAATCCGTTCAATTTAATGTACACCTCAGAGGTAAACTTCTAGTCCACAGAATAAATTTGCTGCATTACATTAGATGTAAAGGAGACTTTTTATACATCTTTATGTTCTTGCAGAGCTATCAGTTGTTTCTAAGCTAGAATAATGGTAATTTGGCTTCGTTCTTCATCCGTGGTTTCATCACATGGCAGAATATTGCTGACACTGCAACACTAATATACCTTTAGCAAACATGGATTGAGAAAAATCAAAGGAAGAGTGGGCCTTTCATATTCTCATCTTTGTCTTTCTACAGGCTTTAGCCCCACAATGCCTATAAATGCTGCAAATCCAGACAAATTAGGATCAACACCAATGCCACTGAAAAAGTATTTAAAAACAAAATACAGTTAGAGGATGCAAAATTTATGCAGCAATGCGAGGAAGAGATGACCGTCAGTGAGTTTCAATTAAATATCTGCTTTGTTTCACCATTTTCAATTTCATCATAGTGGAATTTAATTTGTTTTTGGCATGTGTTTTTGCAATAAAACACTATGGATTGAAAGCTTCAGCCTCTGCATGTTACATCTTGTCTTTTGAGGTAATCAAGGATATCAAGGATCCTCTTGTAATGGCTCTAGAGGTGGAGAATGCCTTCTGTCACCTCAGAAGACAACTCCTATCGTCATTTCTTGTTCTTATGGCTGCACAAGCAGCTCAAAAGGCGAGTCACGCTCAGTTCCTAACAGAGGCAGCTGCTACTCATGGGATGCATTCCAGCCTAAACACTCTGTGGGCTGCTGCAAGCCCAAATCTCCTGGATGTCCAAGAGAGTTGGGGTTACGAATCTCCTTTCGTAAGGAACATGCCAAAATGGCAGGTTTTTGAGTTCATTGCTGGAGATTCCCCACAGATATATTACCTACTTTGGCCATCTTTTGCATCTGTCACTTCATGTAAGTCAGTGATTCTGAAGTGATTCCACATGCAGCCAGACTTTGCTTTAAACCTCCCAGTGTGCACGTACATTGACGTTTGTCAGTCCAGAAGAGACTTCCCTCTTCCTGTGCAAATTCAGTACACTGTTACAAGGGTTCTGCCTTACCTTTTTCTCCCAGGTGATGGAAATGTGAGCTTCTCTTTTTGTGGTATCTTTTAAGCTATTCTGGCTGCCAGTTGCCTCTGCTTTTTTTTTTTATGAGGCAATGGGGGAATGTTTATGAAATGGTTGTATGTCATACGCGCTTTAATGGAAACTTGAGACAAATCTTCTCAGCTTTCCTTAACACTCTGTTCTTAAAAGCCAGATGTTGAAAAAGTTTCAAAAATGTATCTGTCATGCTCAGAATCCAAGCATTTGCACACAATCAATTTTAGACACGCAAGTAGTTTGCTGAATGCAAAAAGACTCATGGCAGCTGCTTGTAGGACTGATGCTCTGACCTGGATTCTTTCTGTTTTAGGAAGGTGAGATCTGGGGACTAAATCTCGATTCCAGATCAGGAATTTGCTCAACCCAGGCTTCCAGCACAGTCTGCTGGTGATCTGAGTGCTCATCATGGGGTGCCTCTTTTTCTTCACTGCTTACATCCACAGCTTCAGGGAATTAGATGGATGAATACCTGAATTAAGGGAGGATACATTAGACAGACAAATTTATCTGATAAAGGTGCAAGTGCTCAGGCTGAAGTCTAGGGCCAGACTCCATCCCTAGTGGCTCTGCCTAGCACAGCAGGAGCACTGAGGTAGCACCATATTCCCCCTGCATTCCTCTGCTCTTGTTCAGCCCTTTCTATCTGCACAGGCACTTCAGCTGTGTTAACTGGCTTCTGGTGAAGGTGGACCAAGGGAAGGCTGCTTCGTCCCATTCAGTCACTGACCTGTACTCAGTCAAATACAAGGATAGCAAGGGCATGCAAATACTTGGGGAAAGAGCCACCCACTTCTGTGTTTTAGCTGCCTCATGAAGAGAAATTATTTGTTTTTCACTGAGTAAATGCCCTGCAGTGGTGCCTTTTTTCCTTCCTCTGATTGGAAAATATTTTGTTGAGTTACTGTATGGCTTGGATCTTCCTCGACTGAAGCTTTTTTTGGGCCTGTATGGAAGCTGCAGTAGTCAATACCATCAGTTATCTCCCTTCCCTGAGTAAAAACACAGGAATAGTGATCATTTAAAGAGAAGTATCCAGGAATGTTTGTAGTCAAGCAGACCTTTTACTCTGAATACACTTTCCTTGAAGTGTAGTGTAGTTCAGTTCTAGTATGCAATTGGTTAGCATACAACCATTTTTTAGGTTTTTAATTTACTCTAAGTTTGCTTTCAGGGCATGAAATTTGGTAGCTGAAGCCGATGGGACTTCAGACAGTGCAGCCCCTGATTTTTTCAGCTGCCAATTTCCAGCCTGTTTTTAAAACTGTGTGCTCTTACTTTAATAATTAGATAATTTTACTCCATATTACTTTATATTGTGGAATTTTAGGTGAAGTATAAAAAAAAAATATGTTTCTTTTTTTTCTGGCACAGTCTGCACTTTATGTCTCCGTCAAGTGCTTTTCTAAAGCTGTTTTTCCCAGACTGTGTGTTTTGCATGGGTGGGACAGTGGGTTATTGTTAGCCTGTTAGACACAACTCGGCTTGAATACCCTTCAGTAGTTTGGGAGGCAAGTCAGCTCTATTTGCATTTGTTCCAGTCACAAAGGTTTATAGGTCAGCAAAGGCTGGCTGGAAAAATTCAACATGCCAATGCACTATTCTTCTATGGTTGTCAGGAATTCAAACGTGCTGGTTTTTATATTTCTTCTTGGTCATGAATATATGATCGCACAGTCTGAAGTCGCTTTGTTTCTTCGGAGCTTGGTACCAGCTGGGACTAAGATGGAGGATGTGACTTGATGCCAGCTTTCCCCCCCTCTTTTGCCCACACTAATCAGCAGCAAATCAAATGTCCGTGCGTCTGGAGGCAGTGAGAGGGCACTGCTCACCACTGCACTGGAGTGCTGCCGGGTTTTTCTCTTCTGTGAAAAACACTCCAGCTGAATAAAAGATGACATTTGTCCTTTAACAGAAAACATTGCATTAGCTTAATCTCCCTTCTGGTTTGGGTTTGGGTGCTCTTTTTTCTTTCTGTTTCTATTTAGGTATGTTTGGGTGACATCCTGAAATGTTTCCTGGTTAGTTAGATGCAGAGATGGTGTGGAGACCTTCATTCGTGTACAGACTGACAAAGAGTTGGCATCTTTTAGGATTCAGAAAATTGAAAGCCGTTCATATAGCTTCAATATATACTCATAAAGGTATCTCCTGAAAACTTTGGAATATCACCAACAGCCTGATTTTTGAGAGCTTGCAATCAAAGCTTAAAAAACATACTTAAAAAGAAAGCATTTCCTTAGCTTTCTTTTTCATCCTCCAGTTTTAGAGAAGGTATGGCCTTTTGCAGTTCTTAAAATGAAATATAGATTTATCCTCTGTAATTCGATTCCTTCCAAGCTGCATTTTGAATTTTAAATGGTGTGTCTGAATGCATTGTGCAGGATACTATTGCAGTTTTGCTGGGAGCTGACATCTCATTTCCAGGCTGGCTCACTGTAGCCCATTACCCTGAAACCTGTAAGCCCCGCTTGAGTTGGACCGATGTTAACTCAGTTACAAAAACCACTTATCTTTATAGCTGTAGCTTGAGATCTGAGAATTTTCTTATGAAGGAATAAAATAATGCCAGATCTCCTTTTAATATGCTCATTGAAATGCAAACTGTGACCTTTCTTGTTCTGTTGTAAAGAGTCTCCCTCTCTGTTTGGGGCTGTTTGGGGGCGTCGCATGTGCAGCCTGGGGAGGCAGCAGCTCCCCCTCCTCCTGCTGCCTCCATTGGGGCAGCCAGGGAGCCCCGACCCTTCTGAATGCAGGATTCTGCCAAGTTGGCACCATCGTTCATGTTTATAGATTTAAATTCAGCACATGGCTTTAACTCTTCAGCTGCACTGGCTGCAAACAATCGCCCCAAACCAAAGGCAAAGGTATAATCAGTTCATTGTCTCTGCCTTGCCAAGTTGCATCTGACCCTTGGAAATCCAGTTGGGAATGTTATTTTAAATGCCATCTTGGGTAAGACACATGCAGAGAGCAGAAGCATGCTTTATGTGGAAATGTTCACAAAATATTAAACCTTTCAGGGAAGAAGTAGCTCCTAAAAGAAACATTTTTTAAAAATCACATACAGTATTGAGGGGACTACAGTCTGGAATAATTGAAAAAGACTCCACAGTTAGAATACTAACAGTCACAAAAAAACCCAGTTATTTATGAACCTCCTTTTTCAGCCTACACAACTACTAATGTGGTGCAAACAGCATAAAATTGTTAGTCACTGGAAATTAGGCTGAGAAGAACATGTCATGATTTGGTTGGAGGTTTTTTTTTCCTTTAAAAAAAAACAGTTTGGTGTGTTTTAGTAAATAAATATTTCAGTCAGTTTTGACGGTTCTATTAAGCAAAATATTTTACCACTCATAAAATAATCTTTAAAATGCAGCCATGATTGATTTATTAAGAATGTTTTCCACA
Source organism: Cichladusa arquata (assembly GCA_026413545.1). NCBI lineage: Eukaryota > Metazoa > Chordata > Aves > Passeriformes > Muscicapidae > Cichladusa > Cichladusa arquata. Next base: position 57,254,475 of record JAOTQP010000870.1, on the reverse strand, counting down.
GTTAGAGACATGCTGCTCCATGGCTTTAGTATTTAGTAAAGCAGCAATGATAACCTGACTGCAAATGTAGTCATGCTCTGAAATCTAATGTGAGTCTTAGCTTCAAAATGGACAAATAAATATTTAATACAGCAGTTGGGTGAGGGCCATCCACCCAGTGAAAGCATAGGCTGAATCCCACCACCTGCAGGCTCTGCTGAGGTTTGGGTATGGACAAAGATGCCAGGAAATGCAATTTCGAAGTTTTTAGCTGCAGCCTTTTATCTGAATGAAATATTTTTTCTAACTTGCTCACATGCTTCATACTTACAAGCATCTCAGTTGTGACTCTTGGATACAAGAATAGTATGGTTTTAGCACCTGTATTCAATCATATTAGAGTTACAACAGGGTTGGGGAGTGGAGGATTTACCTGTTTTTTCCCAACAATTTGCAAGGCATAAAGCACTTTGCATGAGACAAAATAACTCTTTCATTCACAAATTATTTTCTTCAGCATTGAGTTCTGGATGCAGGTGGGTAGTGATCTGTCTGTAAGGCATTCAGTGTTATCAAAGGGTAATTTGATAAAGTCTGTTTCTGGGATTTTAGTATCTTCATAATCATAGATGTGATGTAGCCTATGGGAAACTTCTTTGTAGCTATCTCTGAAACAGATGAAGAGCAACAAAGCATCTCAGCTACATTGTAAATATGTAACTATATTCTTATTTTAGAATAAAAACAATTTCTCGTATCTTTTTCTCTCAAACCCTGTTGAGTGTTTTGGTAGAGGATGCACTCAAAATAGCTTTTTTGGCAATTATTTTATTCTTTAAAGTGAATAATTCTTTCGTAGTGTATCAGATAAACGACATTAGTCATGTTTTGGCATTTTTCTTCTAATTGACACGTGTGTGTGTGTGTGTGTGTGTGTGTGTGTGTGTGTGTGTGTGTGTACATCCGCATGTGCTCTTCCATTGTTTCTGGAATTTTAAGGAAGTGAGAAGCACACAAACTGAAGAGTCTCTAATGGTTTGCTTGCTGTAGAAAACAGATTTATTTTTATAAAAATACACACTGTTTTCTGACCTAGTGTGAAGATGCTGTATTTATACAAACACTAATGCCAGAAACGCAGCTGTTACGTTACTTTGTGCTTTTATTGGTGTGGTTTCCACCAGCTCCTAAACCCCTAGGATCACTCCTAAGTGAAAGCCAAAGTTGCAGGCACAGCTTGGATGCATGCCATTGTTAGTCCTGGACTGCACTGGATTTTTTTGTGGTTGCAGCCATGATCAATAGGTGGATTTTTGGGTTTGGTTTGGTTTGGTTTTATGGAATTGGTTTTGAATACTGAAGGGAAAATGCAGAAATTGCATATTTGAGATTTCAGGGCCACAGAAGAGGAGCAAGCAGACCACTGACATATCGCAGTAATTTTGGATGATGACAAATCCTTTAATTAGGTGTATGCAGTGTGAGAAACCCCATGGATAAAGTTGTTTAGAGTTTGCAGTTTTCTAGAGAGAAAAGAATCATAAACCAGCCTTGGAGAATTGCTTTATTTTAAGGTGGGAAAAGGACATGGGATTTTCTCACCTGGTGCTTTAGTTTTCCTCTACTTGTTCTCTTTTTTTTTCCTCCAACACTGATCTTTTCCTTGAGAATCTCTCCCCTTGTGTTTTTCAGCACCTGATAGCTCTGTCTCAGGGCTGGTGGCTGAGTTCAGACCCCTGCAATAACTCTGAAGAGGTAGGATACATGGCATGTTTCAGTATTAGAACAAACAGCCCTTGTCCTCCTTGTTTCATTATGAAGCTGTAGACATCCAGAAAAGCCAGGAGACTTGACATGTATTTACATGTCCTGATACTGCCAACAGCCCACCGAGCTTCACCTTCCCAGGGAGGTTATCCCTGTGCCAGGAGAGGCCCTTATCCCAAGGCAGCTTGTCCTCCCTCCTCCTCTGTGTCCCAGGAGCTGACAGCCTGTCAGTGTCTGCCTCTGGGGAGGTGGCAGTGGCAGCTCGCTGACATGGATGTTGGCTGATCCCAGGATCGCCTTTTTGTGCTGTGTTCTTTGCCTTTCCTCCCCAGCTGAAGTCCAAAACCAAGCAGTGTGCCCAAGAACTAGAGTTTGCAAAGGCTGATCACTGCCAGGAGTGTTCTGTGATGGAGGGTAGAGGAGGGAGAGAGAGACTATTGGAGTCAGTTGTTGGGAAGCCTCATCTCCGTTCACCTCTTGCTAAGGCAGAGTGGGAAACTGAAAAGACCAATTCACTTCACAAACAGAACTTGGATCCCTGCGAAGGACCCATGTTTTCCTCCTGTCAAATCTTTGAAAGATCAGAAAAAAAGTTTTGCTCTTAATTGACTTTAATGCACTCCTTTCCATCCCCTGCTTCAGGACACATATATGTAATCTTCACTCATACTGAGAAAATGGTGTTGGAAAAGCCAAGCACATGCCTGATGTAATGAAGAATCCCCTTATAATGGTGACCATTTCTCATTTTGAAAAGTTCTGGTTATTCTTTCTGTCCCGTGGGCCTCAGCACAAAGATGCACTGTCCCACTAAGCATAGCTTTACTACTCATTTTACCCCATGCTGTTATTTTATCTCAGTGTTTTTTCATTGATTCATTAAAATAGGAAATACTTCTGAACAGTTTCTCTCATTTAATTCAGATTCTCAGAAAAGTATATGCTGATTTTAGTTACTGCACTGAAAGTTTTTAAGAACATAACCAATTAAGTTTAAAATACTCTTTAGAAAGCATTTAGCAATCTAAAACCTAAACTTCTATAAAATTTTGTATAGTGCTTCACTACTTGGTGCACATCCATGTGGACTAACTGCACAATGAAATGTCTAAGAAGATGGGTTACTTTATACAACACTACTTGAAATTAATTTAATTATATTAAGGCAGAAATCATGGCACTGCCTGATAATCCTTTTTCATTTCTGCTACACACAGGAGTTTAAGGATATTTCTAGTGTGAGCACAAGTAGTTCTTTGAGCAAGGGCTCTTTGAGGATTGGGGTGAAGGACAGAACTCCTTTTGATTGCTCCATTTGTTTGTCCCTATGCTGAAGTTCAAGTCGACGGCACACGCAGAACCGCTGCACCTGACAAAGGACATTTTGAATTCCTTGGCCCTTCCAGAGGTAGTGGAAAGGAGCACAGGAACCCCAGGCCTGTGCCATATAAGAAATATCTCCCTTGCCAATATTGTAATGCTGTATTTCACAGCAGTAGCCCCCTGTAAGAAGGGGATGTTCTGTACACTTAACAAAACCAAACCTAAACAGAAGTGGGTTTAACTGTGACCATGGTTCTCCTGTCCCAGTGCACTGTTCTGTGGCACTCAGAGCTGGATTGTGTGCAGGAGCTGAAAGCCACTCCAGTGGAAGCTGGAAGGGTGTGATGGCATATGGGGGACTGGAGATGAACTCAGGGTAGGAAACTGGTGAGACGCAGGAGAAAAATTGTTTCTTTCCTTGTATCAAGGTCAGCCTGACCCCTCCATGCCCTTCCTGCTGTCACCACATTAGCACCAGCTTTGACACTTAGAGCTGACCTGTGAGACGGTGCAACCACAGGCTGAGAATGAGTAAATAAAAGAGTGGCATAGAAATTTATGGGAAGAGCAGTGAGGGGATTGCCAGCCATATACATTTCATATATAAATTGGTTTTCCTTAGAAGGGAGATTTGCACTTGCTGCGTTTAGTGGACTTGTATTTGCCCAAAGTGCAACTGAGTTAGGTGTTGTATATAGTCCCTCTGGGATTTTTTTGACATGACCAAAGGATTTTTACTTTGCAGGGAATGTTAGCCTGGAATGTGGCCAGGTCTGACCACTCTGTGTAAATTTTGGATGTCTGAAGGGGGAGATTCCATGCTTGGTTAGGCTCCTTCTGGCATGTCTTGTGAGGAGTGTTCTCTCCCCTTGGTGAGGTCAGAGGGCTGCTGCTGGAGGGAAAGCTCTAGCTAGGCACATCTTACAGCGTGGAGGGATCACTCAAAGAACAATTGCCATGAAAGATTAATATTGCATTTCAGTTACTTTTAATGGTGATGGCTCTGATTCTGCAGTCACTCTTTCTTTCTCTGTGTGCATCTGATGCTAGAAAAATTTAAGTTGCACAAGAAATACAAGTGAATAATTTGCTCTCAAATGCATTTTACAATGCTTCACCTAAAAATAGGTACTTCTAAACAATGCAAAAAATGAACCAAAACCAAGAACCAAATGTAGCTGGCTTTTTTCTGATGAACATGCTTTCTTTATACAAGCTTCCAGGTGTAAATACTGACGTTATGTACATGCTATAGATTTATTGTTGTTTAGTAGTTTAGTGATATCAGCCAGAGAAACTGCTTTTCATGCATTTTTTTGCATTAATCTAGCTCTTTTATTACTTTCTCTAACTTGAAAAATTTTCTGTTTCCTCAGAAGGGCAGGAATCTAACAGAAAAGTAATTATCTACCACAAATATGGGGTTTTTTCCTAAATAAAGAAATACAGTAGTTGGAGTATTCAGTCCAGAATCAGTGGCACAGTTTGAGGGTCAGGTAATTTGGTAGAATAGCAGAGTTCTGGCAGAATAGGGAGTCCTTAGGTGGCACTCACTTGAGTGCAGGTTACAGCTTCAAGTCTATGTAAGTGTTGAGATACCAGACTTTGGAAAACTGTAGCTTTTCATTGCATAAGAAACATGTAAAATATTTTTAGGGAGTTTAACACTTACTAGCACTCTGATCTTTGCACAGCAAAACCTTTGGTAACTGAAGTAACTGGTGTTAAAATGTTGAGACTAAAGTAGGTTGTATCAGCATTTCTGTCAGCATTGCATAACTCAAGGTGACTCATAAATCTGGTTATGCCACCAGTGCCTTGTAGTTAAATGGGTTTAAGTATCTGGAAGATCATTTCACAGGTATAATTCCCACTGGCAGTGAGTGAGGGCCACGCCTGGAGTTCTGGTACTGGCAGGGGAAAGCTGTGGAGACTGTGTGCTCCCAATCCTGCAGGGAAGTTCTCCACCTGCCTCTACAGACAGCATGTCCATCCAAGTAGTTCCCAGATGCTGTCACACTTCACTGGAGCATGACAGATGACCAAACATTGGTCTGAGTAAGAGTGTCAAAGGTTCTATTGATTTTGTAGTTTATTAGTTCTTGACAGAATTTTAAAACAGAAAAATGAATTCACTTGCTAACTGCTACATTTTCTGAGCACTTCTGAATAGCTGCTGGCTACTGTCTTTAGATATAATGATGGAGTTCAGGCAAGTTCACCAACAAGTGTATTGGAAAACTTTATGGCTGTATTAAGAACGTGTGCTATCCTCTGCTGCTGGCCTTTGCAGCCTTCTGAAAGCAGAAGATGCTTTAGTAATGTTATTTTATAGAAAATACACACAATAAACATCCTCTAGCACTTCAAAGTTGGTAAATCTACATCCTGAATGGAAAGTTACAAAATATGCACTTTGCTTTTAGCCTCCTGATATGCCTTAAAACTTCTATATCTTGGCTAATTTCTGCATTCCAACTAGTAGTTGGCAGGGAAGACTGGGAGCTGCTCTTCAGAAGCAATGCTTGGATCTGTCACCAGCATGCTGCTCTGCAAAAATTCCATGTGAATTGGGCGTGCAGGCCACCACCCTTCAGTACATCTGAGTTCTGCTTAGCAGAGGGCAAGTGGAAAAGGAGTTTGAAATGGCTCAGCTATAGAGGTGTCACCCTTGGTTCAGCCTTCCAAGAAGATAAAGAAACCAGAGGCTTAGGGAACTCCATTCTGTGGAGTTTATGGCATCTCAGCAGGAACTCTTCTAATGTAAAATTGTGCAAATTAACACTGTAAGTAAGTTGCTACCTCAGAAAGACATGACAAGTGATAAGGTAATGGGTTGCAGGACATAGACAGAATGACCTGCATAAAAATTGAGTTCCACAGTTTTGGGTGCACTAGGGAGCAAGGAGAGTGAGCTGAGCTGACCAAAAAGTGAGGTGGGAGAAAGCTTGGTTAGTAGCTAAGTAGTCACTGACAGTCTAATCCTTCTGGCTGAGGGTACTCTGGCCAAAGCCTCAAGGACTTTCATGGGCCCGAGCAGGTGGAGAAAGCTCCAGGACAGACGTTCTATGTATCATGTTTATAGGCAGAAAACTAACATCTTTGTAGTTTCAACATCATAACTTCCTTGTCTGAAATAATGCTGTTTATTTACAATATTGTATTTTGGGGAGGGGATGTTTGAGGCATAATGTGGTTTTTTTCAGAGACATTCTGTCACTTGGAAAATACTGCAGTACCTTTCAAAAGCTGTTCTTGTCAATTTATAACTGGTTACATTCAGCCCTTGCTGATAAGAAAATCATCTGATATGTGAAAAAACCACAGTACTGCATTTTCCTTCCTAAATAATAGATGAACATTTATAGATGAAAGCCCCTCCCATTAGTTAAATAATAAAGACTTGCATGTTTTCTTTCAAATGAAACATTTTAATCCTAAGCAAATGCAACTGATACAGTGATAACTCCAAATATCAGCCTCACACAATCAACATAAAAGGGCATTATTTGCCCAACTGTGCTGAAAGTACCACACTTACTTAAAAAGAAGATATTAAAGGATAGAAAATAGTTTTTCAAACTGATTTTATTTTATATTGTGTTCCAGCACTAATCTTATGATTACTTTTGACTTATATTTTAAAAATAAAATCTTCATATTTTCAGGGAGCACTCTTTGATTAGCTGCATGGTTGTCATAGCTCTGTTCTCCTTCCTCCCCCATTTGTCTTATATTTGCCAATATTTGGATACTTTAAGGTTGAAATAACAACAGATAATACTAAATCACAGACCTCTTGAATTAAAGGGACTTTGGAAGTCAGAGATACTACTTCATTTCCACATTGAGTTACTAAGCTTGTTTTAAAGACAGCATTTAAATTTATTTCTTAGCCTCTTCTTCTTCCCCAAAGAGTCAACGCATCCCCCAAACCACTGCTCTTGCTCCCAGCCTTGCCCTGTATTGTATTTCTCCTCATTAATATCTGTACATTTTCCAAAGTGCACAGTATACCACAGCAGTGCCCTAAAATTCAGAAAAGATCTCAAGTACTCCTGTAGTACTAATGAGTGTCAGAAGTAAATTCTGTAGAGCAGGTAACAGAAGACTAATGACAAATAAACCCATTTTAAAAACATGTGGCTAGAAGTTGAAAATAATGCACTGCACTTTCATACATTTCTGCATTTCATTCAGTCTGTGATACCTTGACCACTGCCTTGGCCAGGTTTTTGTTGAAGTGGAAGATGTTTACCTCACAATTGATACACACAGCCATTTTTCCATTAAAAAGTTCCTTTCTTTTGCACAATGTCTGTGTGAGTGTTCAAATATTCACCGTGGAGCTTGGAACTAGGTATTGGCTGATGATGACTTAGAAACAAGTATGAGCTTGCAGTCCTGAACCACATGCTCTGCTTTTCCATACCAGGTGGTTAAACAATGACAGCTCAAGCCTGGTCACTGTCTTCCCTCCAGCAAGATAACCAGACTGTGTCAGACTTGTCCTCAGAGGGGTATTTGCCTCCAGCCTTGTCCCTGCACAGCCCAGGTCCCAGGGTGATGTGAAACAGCCTGATCCTCGTTGAGTTACCAGTGCTTAGACCAGCCCAGCAGAGGACCTCCTCTGAAACCTGGAAAGAGAAGGGTGGGGAAGCTTCTTCTGTGGTTTGCTTCATACAGATGCTGCTTTGTCACTTTAGTAGCCTTTCCCTCTGCAGTTGAACAAGGGTTTCATTGTGTGAGAAACTCTGTCATTGTTTAACCCCAGATAGAAACTCAGTCCCATGCAGCCACTCACTCCCTCATACCTGTAGGACACAGGAGAGAATCAGAAAAAAAAGTGAGAAAAAGTGAGAAAACTCGTGAGATGAGATGAATACATTTTAATAGGGTAAGCAAAAGTGTGTGCACAAGCAAGGCAAAACAAGGGATTCATTCCCCATTTCCCTTGGACAAGCAAGTACTCAGCCATCCCAGGAAAGCCAGGCTCCATCACAGGTCACAGTGACTTGGGAAGACAAACACCATCACTCCAAAAATCACCTCCTTCCTCCTCCTCTCAGCTTTGTATAATGGAGTGACACCTTATGGTCCAGCGTGTCCCTGTGGCCAGCTGGGCTCAGCTGTCCTGGATGTGTACCCTCCCAACACCTTATGCCCCCCAGGCCCTCACTG
>JAOTQP010000870.1:57216586-57234994 GCA_026413545.1 Cichladusa arquata | reverse complement strand
GGAGGGGGGTAAGAAAGCAAAAAAATAAAAAAGGGGGATCAGGATATGATAAACAGCACTGGAAAATGGCAGGAGGATAATGTTTACTTTTGAATCCCTGGCCCGCTGCCAGGTTGGCGCTGGTTTTTAGGTTAGCAGAGGTTGGGAGGAAGGGCCAGACTGAGGCGGGGCTTGCTGCTGTCAACAAAAAAAAAAAAAAAAAAAAAAAAAAAGGCTGCAAATTGCTGTTCTCAGCTTTTTTTCTCTCCTCTCCTCCACCCCCGCCCTCCCCCGAAAAAAGGCAGTGCTTTCTCTTAGGCTCTTAAAAATGATGCAGAATTTTAACCATCTGCTGTACCCGGAGCTCTTCGCTGGTGCTGCACAGCTGAATTTTTGCAAAGGGAGGAAATTGCAAAGCTTTCAGAAATAGAAAACTGTTTGTAAGCGTGTAAAATATTTTAGGGAATCCTTTCTTTAAAGAAAGATTCTATTTAATTACGGCCTGAGAAGTGGGTATTAACAGAACTGAAATGTTTTTAGCCTATTGTGGGTTTTTAGCCAGAAGAGACACAGGTGTACTGCTCCATCACAGCTTTGCAAACGTAGCATGAGCTGTGAGAGACTCGGGAAGTGTACAGTGATGGGAGCTGATCATTTCTATAACGCTGATTTTTTTTTTTTTTTTATTTCGAGGCTTGCTCTGGATGTGTACATGTAGCTGAATGCAGCAAAGTCATCCTTTTACCAGCTGCGTGTGTATATATGGGAGTAAAATTATTTAATGAGCAATATGGGGACTGGCAAAGGAACCATGTAACTGCTATGGCCTCCTGAACTACCATAGTATGTCCAGTGCACAAAGGGACACTATTCCTAAATAATAAGGGATGGGTAAAAAGGCTTTTGAATTGGTGAAGCTTAAAGGAGAAAGTAGAAGGAGTCTTTAATGTGGAATCCTTACTTCCCATAAATTAGATTAACTGCTTAAATGCCATGAACAGCAAATTAAATATTTCAGATGTTCATAAATCAGAATATAATGTTTGTCCGGAGTTAGAGCTAAGAAAATTGGAGGCTATTGGCTCATAATTCATCTACATATTTAAGATCAATTAGCAAGAAAAGGAAAAAGAGATTGTAGTGAAATATTTGAGGCATTTAGTCCCTTTTAAAATGCAGTTTGGATTTTCTCTTTTTAAGATCTGTCAATAAGATTGTTACTTTAAGTCGCTAGTTATTGTTGGTAACTGTGAGGACTGTATTTTCTTTAAATGAAACCTCTACAAATAAATATTAAGAAAAGCATTTACTTTCTGAAGCCAATGTGGAGGCCTGATTGAGTCTCTTCATTCAATTTAAATTTATTTTAAAAGGCTATATTACAGTGCAGATGTCTCATAGTCTACATACATTATCTTATTTGTAAAGCTGAAGACTGGGGATGTATTTTGTCACCTGTTGCCTACACAGGACAAAAGGGATGGGGGGGAAAGAAGATTGACTGATCATGCAAGCTTTTGCAGGGAACTTGTTCATCATTTCATTACGGTTAGTAAAAACCAGCCACTTTTTTCCCTCTGCTTTTAGGTGCCCCAGAAAATTGTACAATATGTGTGCTTCAGACAGTGCCAGAGAAGCATAATGAGGTGTTTAGTCACAGTTTGGATGTGGTATTTGTAGAAAACAGTGCAGGAACTGTGGGCTGGATTTTCAAGGGAATAGTCCTTGTAATCCAAGGCTGCCTAAATCCCAAACTGGTATCCAGGCAATAGCGGCACTAAATTCTCTGTTTGCTTTTTGTTAGGCACTTGTCTGCTGAACATTTTCCTTTTCTTGCAAGGACTGCAGCATGGCTGGGCATTTTGATGGTGGGATTTGTTGGTTTGGTTTAGGGTTTGGTTTTGTTTCGTTTCTTCTGTTAACCCTTGGATTTCTGTTCACTCCCTTTATTGCAGAGCACCTCCGTAAATAAGAATGCAGACAGTCTGGAGTAAGTGTGCTTTTCTGATATGGAATACATGGATGGGAGGGCTTGGAAGGGTTGGAATTTGTGGGCCAGTAAAATACTAATGTGCTAGCATTTTCCCTTATTGTGTTATTTGGACTTAGAAGTCAGTGGTGTAGTGGAGCACTCTGGTATAAATGACAGTCTTACCTAATATTCTGCAGTTTAGAGAACAAAGATTTCTTTGGGAATAATCATGTCTGAAAGACTTCAGTATTGATGTACTCTGTCAGTTGTACATATTTTACTGTATGTGCAAATACAGCATTATGCAGGCTTTGAGAATTCAGAATTGTATATTGGAAACCTGTTAGTGTGTAGGACTGTATGAAACTGCAAACACCTTGACTGGTAGTGAAGTATATCACTTGCTTATAGCAGTGTTTTTTCTGTGGGTGTACAACTGTGCATGAATAAATATGTAGAAGATGCTGGTCTTAAAAACTAATTTTGGATTTGGCATTATTTTATATACTATCTGTAAGGTATGTTGCCATCCCCTAACACGCATCTCAACATAACCTCTGTTCTTATTTTAATACTAATTTGTTCTTTCAGCAAGAATAATAGCATGAATCTGTGGATTCAGGTTATAAATTTAGTTCTAAATTTAAATTAACAAGCAGCTTCTTTTAATAGAAATTTCACAGTCGTAATGATAGTTAAACAAAAGTATCTTTGTGCAGTTATTTGCAAAAAAAATTGAGCTTAAGTTGCTGAACCCTGAATATTGTATTTCTGCTTTATTATTGAATGCTGGACCTGGTTATTTGAAAATAAGTAGGGTTTTTTTGAGATATGGGGGAAGTTTGCTTTCTCACTTTGAACTGACTATTGTCTGGTTAAATAGAATATTAAAAGTAGTATAACTACAGTTTTGTTTAAATAATGAATTAAAGCCAGAAGATGACATAATATGCAAAACAGTTTATAGCAACAATCAGTTTCCAGATAGTTCTGTGTGCTGCCAAATTATGGATAAAATAAATTGTATGAAATATAATAAGAGTAAGGACATGTTGTCTGATGCTTGCAATGCAGCATCGTTGTTACCTGGGAGAGTTTGAATGATATATGAGCCAGGAAAGTATTACTTTTTTCTTTTTTTTTTTTTTTAACTTTTTTTTTTTCCTCCTTTCTTTCTTTTTTTAATATGAAGTCATAGATCTGCCTAAGTGTCAAATCTATAGAATTCCTGAAGAGACAAATTCTGGGATGTCTCTTTCATTTTGCTTTGTGCTGACATCTTACTGCTACAAAGTATATAAGTTCATCTGAAGATTCCTGAAAAGCCCCAGTTCTGTGAATTTTTCCAGTACCAATGGACATGTCATATAAAACTCTAAAAAGAGATAGCCAGAGGGCTTAGTTCTGCTGTCAGCATAGAACACGTTTTCATTATTCTTCTCCTGTGGTTTAAATAGAGATTCAAATCAGGCCTACCAAATTTGTTTGAAATGAAACAGAAAATACAAATATGGATGTGTGTGCAAATATATTTATTTGTTTCTTATCTGCCTAATTAAATCAGCAACATGGTATCTGATGCCCATTAAAAATGTGGGGTTTGTTTTGGTTTATTTTTTTCAGTGCCTGAGTTGGAAAGTATTTAATGGTCAGTAGAAAGAAATGAGGAAGAGGAGGGTGTGGCTGCCGCTGGGAGGCTCTGGCCCTGCAGAGGGTCCCTGGCTTGTAGAGATGTGGCCCTGCATTGGCACAAAACAAAGACTTCTTATAGGTAAAACTGAATTCTTCTTCTTTTTGTTGTTGTTAATCAGAAAACAGGCGAGCATGTAATCCTGCTATTTCTTATGCCTGTTTCTGAAGGCAGTCAGTGGTCCTCACTTGAGTTTGGTATCTTTATTCTCATCTTGTTCCACTCCAGACTATTCAACTCTTTCTGTAATCAGTCATGACAACAACAAAAACTTCTTTCAGCTCTGCAGAGTAATAGGAAAAGTGGTTTGATGTTTTGTTTATTCTGAATAGCCAGTGAGGGACTGATCCTGTGCGTGCTGAAGTGGGTCTGTACCCACATCTGAATTTTCATTTCCACTCTGTATTGTGCCTTTAGTCCCTGAGCTGGCACATATACACACAGATGCTTCTATCTATAGCTCTTTGTATTATGGCCACAATTACAGCATCATAAAGTCTTGAAATGAGACTGAGAATATTTTCAGGTTACAATTCTTGTGGGATGAAATTTTGACAATATTTTTAGCAAAACTGGATGCTGGTTTGCTTATTTTTCTGAGACATAGGCCCCATTTGTTACAAGGGCACTTTGTTAATAATGCTGATTTACAATTTTGGATCTGACCAGTTGATGTTAAAACTATTTTTATGCAGTGGTACAGTTTAAGCATTCCTTTTTTTTTTTCCCTTTGCTGCTGCAAATATAGTTTGAAAACATGTGAGTTCTGAGACCATAAGTGAAGACAGAGCTGATGAAACTTCAGTAGTAAAACCACTCACCGGTGTGGTTACAGAATCTGCTCCCACATCTCATGTCTTATATTTGAGCTCATCATCTCTTAATTACATATCCTTGTCTTCCTTTGAAGAGCGGCAGTGTGTGGGTTGTGGTGAGGTATTCTCACAGCTTGGGTGAATTGTTAGCCACAAGACCAAAGACTGAGTGTAGCAAACCACCACAATATCCCAGGATCTGACACGCAACTTGGACTCTCTTATAATTATTAAATGAGTTTTGCAAATCATGATGCATGGATGGGAATAAAGATAGTAAGATAAAAGAAAGGAAATGTATTTATATGTTAGAAAGAAGAGCGCTATATGCAACATTTATATAGTAAAACCAAGTCTTAAAATTTAGGTTCTTGCTAATTATTTGTGGTGTCGGGGGAAGAGCAGGTGGCAAAGTAAACATGCATGTTTTTACATGTTTTTGTAATGTTTGAATGATGCATTGACAGCGTTGTGTCAGGCACCATAGCTTGCTTAGAGGATGAGGCATTTGCGTTAGATAAAGTGAACTTACCTATTTTTTTGCCATTTCTTTTGGCCACAGAAAACAAAAGTAGAAATTGCTGCACTGGAACAGGCTCACGGTGTAATTAATGCCAAGTCTACCCTGGCATTTTTTACAAAGGATTGGTTGGTGAGAGAGTGAGGGTGACCAGCATTAGATCCCTTTTGGAGCACCCTGTCCTCGTCAGAAAGTGGGGCAGGCAGGTCTCTTGGCTTTGCACAAAGGTCCATGTGGTCTTTCCAGCAAACAATCCCATCCAATGCTGTATTTCTGTAGGCTATGGTTAGAATAATTCTTTCTGATTCCTGCTGATGTGCCTTAACAAGGCATTGATTTCCACATGCTCAGACTGCACGTTGAAAAATCATATATTCGCATAGTTTGAATTTACTTTTTATTTAATTTAGCTGAATCCTTTCCCTTTCAAGACTGGACGTGGGTGAGAAAGTTGGACTACAGATCCCGACTTTGAGACTGTGTATCTCTCTTGTGTTCCCTGTTGCTCATGTGCTCACTAACATAAATAGTTTGATCACTTTGTGTTTTCATATATGACAGTCTCTTAAAAGTGACATTGTTGTAGACACCTGCCCTTGCACTCCTGTTACTTCTGTAGCTTTAATGAGGAAAGGCTCACTGGCATTCCCCAGGAAGCTGTTTCCCTGGCAGGCAGATATTAGAAGGATAATGTTTTCATTGTCTCTGTTTTCCAGTTTGACTTATCTGACATTATTGCATATCCCTGAAAGTTTCTTTGATTTGTTATCGTGGCACCCAGGTCCTCCCCTTGGAGAATATTGCAATATGATCTCCTTACCAACTATTAAAAAAAAAAAGTATTTATTGTATTGTGTTTCAAGTTCACTCAGCTTGGTTAAACCCTTCAGTAGCCCCAGTACTCTTCTCTAGCTTGTCATTTTTGCCACTCTTTATTGTACAGCTGATCTTTCTAAATATGAACTAAAGTTAAAAACTGATACCAGAATGGCCTCTGCATTCAACTTTTAACATTTCTCTTGTCAAAGTGTCTTTTCATTCGTACGTTTTATTTTTGGCTCCTTAGCTTGTTTTTAATTATGATTCCAACTTCCAGTCATGACTATTGTGTTTTCTTCATGGGTCACATTGTCAAAGCCCTTTTGAAAGGCCAAATAAATAATAATGAATTCTGTGGATGCACTCAAAGTTTAAAAGGACATATTTTTCGTTATGTTATCAATGTTGTTTTTCTCCCCATTATGTAATCCCTGCTCAGGCATTAAAGTTATAATCTTTTAAAGTAGCCTTCCAGACGGTTTACTAAATCACGGAATTCATTGGCATGTAATCTGGATCATCATTTGTGGCTATTTTTGAGGACTGCTGTCCTTTCATTCCGGTTAGAAGAGTGCAGATTTTTGTTGTAAGCCCTGCCTCCAACCTTGGGCTGGTTCCGAAAGGCTGTGTGTGTCCTCAGAATGGCTTGCCTTCAATTTATCCCTCTATTTCAGCACTTTCTGTTTTGCTATCTGCTGTTCTTTTAGCCTTTACTTGCAAAAGAATTGATTAATGGGATTTGCTATTTGAAAGGATCATAGAGGACAATTTCGTGACTTGAATATCATAGATTTTTCCATCTGTATGAAGCCTAAAAACTTCTTTTTAGCCTGAAAGGTACCTTTAGGTCTGTCTGGATTTCTGGGCATCAGGAGATAGAGAAGCATGTCTTAGAATATGAAGTAGGATCAAGATTGCTCCATCCCCCCAAAAGATGGACAATGCAAGGATTTTGTGTTGCAGAATCATGTTTCCTCTGTTGGCCTGTTCAAGAGAAGGGATGTCTCATTTCCTCACTTTCCTGAGTGTTATTTTTGCTTCCCATCTTGAAGGGAGAATGCTGTTGGCTGGTGTGAAAGTGAAAGAGAACTGAAAAAGAAAAGACTAGGGCTTTCCCCTGAAAGAAATAGTGGGTATTTTTTTATTAATATCTCAGATTAGGAACCCAGCTAACAAGAAATGTTAGTATGGTCATAGAGGGTGAGAAAAGGCAAGGTTCCTCTTTTGCATAACTGAATAGCTCAGGGTCATAATCAGCCATTATTTTTTCTGTGGTGTTTTTTGTCCTCTTTCTTCAGTCTCTTTGTTTCCCAGTACTATTTCAGACTTGCCAGACAATTGTTGTGCAGTCTTCCTGCCTCTAATGTATGTCAATAAATTGTCCTTATGCCACTGGTTCAGTCCTTATGCTCCCAATCCATTTTTAAATCTTAATGTCTAAGTATATTCTTTGTTCTGGTTGTTTCAGTCCAGTGCTTTTTGGAAAAGGTACCCCTTTGCTTCAGCCTCATACAAAGCTCTGCTCAGTACTCTTGCCCACCTGCTCCTTCTGTGTCTAGAGATTTTGTTACCCTTTTCTCCCTGATGGTTATATTATTCCTGTATATTTTTTTTGTGCCAAAAAGCAGAGTGTTTCCTTGGAATTGGTGGGAAGATCTGATGAACAGACAACATTATTTTAAATACCTGCTGTACCTTTTTGCTTTGTCCTGGACACAACCTTTTCTAAACCTGTTGTCAAGGCTTTGTGACTTGACTTTCTCTCCTTGACTCCTGATATATAATAAAAAGCCCAGTACTATCATATCAGATTTCAGGGATCAGCAGTCACAGGAAAATGTGTTACTAGGTTTGGTTGTTTCAGGCACAGAACTGGATAGGTGAGAGTTACCCCAAGTGCCAGTTGTTCACCCACCTGCAGTAGGGATGCCACCCATCACAGTGCAGACACACGATTGGGAAATTTTGGAAATTCCTTCTTTGCTCTTGGCTGTGTTGGAATCTGCAGTAAGTTTCTGGCTCCTGCTGCTGGGTCGAGAAAAGATCAGAAACCACAGGAGCAGGAGCTGCAGTGGTGGGTGAAGAGAGGCCAGTGCAGGCTGGGTATAACGAGATCCCAGCTTGCTGCACGTCTTGCATTAATTGATGCTGCTTGAAACTACAAAGGTGAACATATTGTTATGGATCCAAAAATAGATGTTTTGCACAAAGTGTTTGAGAATGGAAGGATAACCTCTCGGCCCTGCCTCTGTATGGTTCATGTTTTGTGGGACTCTAGGACCTTGATTTTTGGAGTTTTGGGCACTCCTGGTCCTCTTCTCAAAGTTGCTGGTGACGGGTGATCTCGTGCTGATTCCACCTGATTTACCCTGTGTGGGATTTGACTGTGGTGCTGAGCTCCCTGCACCAAAGACTTTGATCGAAACCTTGCTCCCTCGCCTGGCCTGATTCCTGTTATTTTCTTCTGGAAGCTCTAACATAATGTTCAGCTTAATCAGAGGTGCCTCTGCCTGAGGATAAAGAAGGGAAAATATCTTAGTCTGGACCACTCTCTTCTATGTGTTCTTTTCCTCCTATCATGGCTGTCTAACTGATGGTAACATCTGCATCCCAGTGAGCCACGTCATCACTGATGAGGAAACCAAGGTACAAAGCAAATTTGGGATCATTTAGCAGGCCAGTGGATTGGAGATGAGAGTGGAAAGGAGACACTCCAAGATGCTGTCTAGCTGTATGTTCCAATGCAGTATTACTTCAGCTATTTCAAGAGATGCTTCTCTTAATATCCATATTAATAATGATGTTCTAAGATAGTATAAGAAGTTGGTAAGAGAAATCTTAACAGCCAACATAAGTGCTTATTTAGCTTGATAAAGTTTAGCAATCAGCATATGTGAAATTTTATAGGCAGCATATTTTCGATTTATTTTCCTTGTTCTCTTTTCAAGTGAACCATCATGGAGTTAGCAATTGTCTACAGCAACAGGCAACTTCTCTGCCCATCCACAGACTACAGGATATTTTAAGAATTTTATTTATAATAGTTACTTGCACTTTTTAATAGCTACTTTAAGACCCAATAAATTCTATAAATCAACTCAGAATTTTTCAAAAGGAGATACAAAATAAAAAAAACTGTAATGAGATGATAAGTTTTCACTTAGAATATTAAAAATAACTTTCAAGCAGCTGGCTAGCTCTGCAGAAATTAACCCAGTTCTGAAACATGAATTTTTAGAGACTTTTGCTCTGAAAATAATGTGCCACTGAGCCATGACAGCTTCAGGTGTCTCTTTTTTGAAGGGGGAGTAGGTGGGGAAGTCCAGTGATTTAGTGACTGAAGAGAGTTGCCACTTGCGTGAGCTCCATCCCTAGGGATATGACCTTTTTAATCCTCTTTAGTTAATGTATTGGTGATCTTTACTTAGGCAGAGTAAACAGTGCTGTTCTGAACAAAGGGGAGGTCATGCTTCCTGCATTACACTCTGACCCGGGGGTCACGGCCTTTGTTCACTTCTCAATGGGAATTGCTCTCCGAGGGCCACCACAAAATGGAGAACTAATTTCGGCACGTGCTGGCGGAGAATGGCAGAGTATCAGGTTTGCCTCAGCCCAACCTCCGAGGGCGCCGCACTCGCAGACAGAGGAAAAGTCAAACTGTTTCCAAGAGGACGTATTAGCTCCTTAATTACCAGTGGCCATGGCACTTAAAACCACGTTGAACTAAATATATTGCTTGGGCCTTTCCCCCTGTAATTCAATTGCTCACTTTTTAGCCTTTAAATTTATTTTTTTTTAAATCCCTGACTGGATTCTTGCAAAGGAAGAATCACAGACTAGTGAAAAATAGCGATTTCTTCCCTTAAAAGAAAGTGAGAAAGCACATGACAATTGCAGCGTCGAACTTGGGCCTCTGAGGTCTCAGAATGAGCCTTGTTTCTCAGCCCGTCAGGAAACGTGGTGCTGTGTCCCAGAAGATTGTATTCAGCAGCTTTTCCTTAACTTCTGTGTGTTACAGCAGCGCACACACACAGGGCCCTGTGAGGCCAAGCATGGCAAGCATGGGATACTGAGCCAGAGAGAACTAGAACTTCCTCAGCTTTATCACTGATTTTATGCAAAAAGGCTGGGATTTTTTTGTTTTTTTTCTTTTTTTTTTCTTTTCCCTTGGCTTCGAAAGTAACTGATGGCAGAATGTGATGCATCTCATTTTTAGTTGCTGTGACTAGGGAACATATATAAACATGGAAGCTGAGATAAATTATTTGGAAGACTTGCATACAGAAAACCACCACCTTTTACCTAAAGTTGATTCTTTCTCATCTGTATGCTCTTTTTGCTCAGCAGTAAAATCTGTGAAATCCAATTTTTGATCAAAAAATAATTAAAGTATAAACACATAACTTCAGTCAGCGTACAGCTTTTCCACATTTCTTCCTTCTATCAAAAAAACCCCCCAAACTAAAAAAGCCCTAATTGCTGATGACAGCCAATTTGTATAAAACACAGCAGGGTTAAAGCTGAGCACAAGGGATCTGAGTGTATTGGGGGGAGCTTATAATGTTGCCATCACAAAAATAAATAACACTACAATAGTAAACTTTGAGACTTCTGTGGCTGTCAACAGGAATAGCATTAAGGTAAAAATGTATTTTTGCGTTCCAGTCATTTCAAGTAAAACATTACCTCCCTCTTTGAGTTTCCTTGCAGTTGAATTATTTAAACAAACACTTCTAATAATCTACTCTTAGACTTAAAAGTACATTCTGTAATACAGCAGAATGAGTTCTTTTAACAAAAGAAGTGGCCAAGCAGCTGAGCCATCGTGCCTTTTGAGTGAAAACTTGCATTCAGAGCTGAAGCAAATGTGAGCAGCGATGCTGACTGCAGCAATACTGAAACCAGCCCTTCTGTGTCTCTTATTTGTTGCAGCAAATTCACAAAGTCCACTACCTTTAGATTTTTTTATTGGAAGATAGAATGGAAATTTATATTTACTTGTTTTCCACTAAAAATAATATTGTCAGGTTGACATAAGTCTGTTGCTCCCTCACATTACTTAGTTATAATTAATATGTTTACTAACAAAAATACAAAGTCCATCCTCTTCCATAATTTTTTTTCAGTACTAGTATTGCTTCTCTGTTACATGTGGGATTTTAGAGAGTAAAAGTAGTCTCAAGGCAATGCTATTTGCATTATTTTGGGTTTTTTTTTCCTTGCCTTAAAGCGTTGATATGGTTGTGCTTTCTTTGGAGTTAATGAGCTGTAGTAGAATTTTAAAATGTGGATAGCAGCATGGAGTTCAAAAGAAAAAAGTTAAGAAAATATTCAGCCAATATTCAAATTTTGAAAAACTTCTTTTTCTTTAGAAAGATATTGGAACCTTACTATAACTATAGGAAGTGCCTGATGAAAGGGAAAACTAATTTTTTTCAGTGTGTGTTAAACATTTCAGCATGCAGTATGATAATTTAGGATGCCATTGTAGAAGTGCCTCTTCTGAAAGATCCTTAGTGAAGGAAACCTTTTGGAATGCTTCTGCTGTGAATGTTCCTGACTCAAACCTCACAGGATTTTTTTTTTTTGTTTAGTTTTTTTTTTTTTTTTTACTGTTTAAAAGGAGCTTTATCTGTGGCAAGGTTTAGATTGATAGAATGAGCAGAGAATAGTCTATTTTACTGTGTGAACTTGATTCCTCAGCATTACTATTTCTGGCACTGATTTTTCTAGCTAGTGTACCTGGTAAAGCTTAATGGTGGGTAAGATTTCTCTCATTTCCTAGACAAAGATGTTGCTGAAATTAAAACATGAGCTTCTAATTTTGGTATCAAAATTGTTTCCAAATGTGACCCCTGCAGTGAAAACCAAGAAAGAACCGTTCATATTTAACAGCCTTCTCTCTTTAGCAACTGGTGTACACTTGTCTGCATTGCTTTTAATATGAAACCATTTCTGTTTCCCTGTTGATTTCCTTGATTCTCTGGACTATTGAAATATATCAGTTTAAGGAGGGAAAACATGAAAAATTTAAAAAATAGTCCTGTAGAACATGGGGTTTGGTCAGGCTTTAGGTGTGCTATGGAAATTACAAAGCCTGTAATTTACATTTTGAAGACAAACATTTTTCCAAACACTAGGATATGTATTCAGGCCTAGTGTAATTCAGCAAAATTCATTTGAAGTGAATGCTTATTTTCCTTATTTGTCTTATGTCAAAATCTAGTCTTCTGCCTCTTTCCATTAAATACTTGAGAAAAAAATAAGTATGTGAAAGTGTAAAAAAGCTACCTGGACGCAGATAGCTACATATCATATGTTCATGTGTGTGTGGTTTTTAAATTAATACTTGGGTGAGCAGAAAATACAAGACAGACGTCAGTTGCACCTGTAAAAATAAAAAGGCAGCTTCTCTGGGAAACTGCATTGCTCAGTTTTTCTGTAGTAAGAGGATCCTTGCATTTTCCACTGGCGTTAACCCCTTTGGAAGGAAAAATGCACGACAGCCTCAAAATGGTGTTCTCTGTTAGGGAAAGGCAAAGATGAGCTGGAATTGTGCAGTAGTTCAGTCATAAAAGGGCCTTTTCTAATAGATTTCCAATCATTTTCTTAGACTGCTTAGTGTTTTGGCCAGTAAAACCTGAACAATAATACAGTAAATGTGATACTCCTATGGAAATGTTTTCCTGTGAGCATGGGATCCCCATTTGCTACAAAAACAGTCATGTAAGTGCAGTTTTAAAGCCAGACTGTTTTTTCGAGTCCCCACAATGAGTCTGAAGTACCTGTTTTGCTTTCCCCTCTGAGGTGAATGCTCAGGGCACTGCCAGCTGAAGACTGGAACACTTTGGTCTGTGCATGCAGTGCTTTATTCAGTGAAATCCCTGGTGTTATGTCAGTCTCCCTCATGCTTCCAGGGGTGGGGGCAGGGTCCTGCATCCAGGCAGCCCCAGAGCAGGGAGCCTTGTTCTCTGGACATAGGGATGAGTTGTTACGGTAACACCGAGGGGTGAAATTCCTGCTGGTGTAGTGCTGTTACGATCAACTTCTTTCATGTAGTTCTTACTCTGTTTCTAAGTTGTGTTAAGGTTTTTAAAATGTTGCATTTATTTATGTAACTAGAAAAACAGTGGTCCTGAACCGTGCCTTCCTTTGATTTTCCTGCTGTAACTCAAATGTAACCTTTCATTAGTAATCTTTAGGCTGCATTATAAAAATATTATAATTTCTACTGTGCAGAATTGCATAAACAATATTAATTTAGAGTCTTATTCTGGTAGTATTTACACTTACTGGGCTGTGGTAGCATGAAACTATAGCTGCATACATACACCCTGTATCCAGGTGTCCCATACTGCACCCATGTACAGAAGGGACAGAGTATGTGATTTTGTTGAAATGATTGCTGGGGGAAGGTGGAATTGTTTAATTTTATTACAGATAAATGACAGAAATAATATGAGCTTCAGACATCAACTTTAATTTTGGTATTTGATTTTTAAAATTTTTTTTAAAAGCAGCTGTATTTCTAATTGAGTCGGGGAGACTTCTCCACGTCAAACCCAGTCACATTCTCCTGTTGCCAAGAGACAAAAGGTCCAGGTTTTTCCCTCTGTACAGTTTTCTTACTAAGTTACTTGTTTGCATTAGGAAAAAAGCTGTACAGTTTTCTTGAAAATTTTGGTGGATCAAAAATACTCATTGACTTCTATTACTGTTGGTAAATTTTTCTGGGAATATACATTTAAGAGTTGACCTTTTAATATGTCAGTGCTTTGATCAGCCATCTAAAATATTCAGTAAAATGCTTTTAGGCCCTAAGAAAAAAATGCTAAATTTGAAACTTGAAATTTCCATGAATTAGTCACAGATATCCCCAGGGATAAACTGGAAAATATAGTTTGCTGAATAAGTCTGGAAGCAGGTTTTCACAATTTCACAACTCCCCCCCTCCTTTTCTTTTTCTGCAATGCCAGTTTTAGTATTCGTGCTGCACTTTATTAGTGTAGACAACATAGCAAAAACTTAATTTTGTCTTTTTCTTATAAGGGCTTTTGTGTTGGTAATAATCTTCAGTAAAATCATCTTTATTAAATTATGGCATACATTTAGTCATGTGGATGCTGGTTCATCTTTGAAACAGCAAAGTGGGAAATTGGGAGGGGGGAATATTTTTTGCACTGAATTTCTGTTTTGCTGGCAATACCAAAATGATCTTCCTTTCTAAAACCCATTTTACACTCCACTGTGGAGTGACAGCCCAGGAGGAGAACAGCCTCATCCCAGGCCTTGGAACTGGCCCTTTCTGTCTGCAGGGAAAGAAAAGACCTTTAGTTACATCACATTAGCATCTGTGCAGGACATTTTGTTCACTAAAACTGGGACGTAGCAGAATCATGTTAAAGATGAGTTTATAACTTCAGGCATCCCTTTGAAATACATGGAATTTAATAATGCACGTGTGACAACTCCAATAGGTGTGACATGACACACAGAAAAAGGCTCAAATTACACCTTTCATGGAGCACAAATTCTATAAAGTACTGTTCTTTTCTCATATTATACCTGTAGCTGATACCAGGCGTGTAGAAGTCTGTATTTATCTGGCTGGATAAATACATGAATACTTCCAGTAGGTTCATTATTCTCTTGATATTATATTTGATTATAACAATAATGTGTCGATATCATTCGTGCTAGGAGGGGTTTCTTTCATGGAGAGGGATTTAAATTTACCAGTGCCAATATACTGTTACTGTGTGAGATTCCAGTTATACTTTAGATAGGCAATCTAAGGTGCACCTTATGCACAATATATTTTACCTTTAATGGGCTCAAAATAAATGGCAACTTGAACTGTAGAGCTGCAATTGGCCACATAAATACATCTGATACTAACCCTCAGCTCACAAACAGAATTCTGTATCTACAACCATTTTAGATTGTCTCTGTGTAGTAAGTAATTGCAGCTCTGCTATGAAAGTGATACTGTAATGGAAGTCCCTTTTTTTTTCTTAAAGTTTATGCAAATTTTTCATCTTTGCTAACATTTCACTACCAAAAAATCCACAAAGGAATTTTGTGCTGTATGTAAATTTTTTGTGCATTGCAATTGCCTTTGTTCGGGATTGTTGCACTCCGGTGTAATTAAAACCTAGATATAAAAGAACTTTGTCACTGGACAGCTCTTGAGTAGTTTAAAAACCTTTAAGTAATTTATAATGTAAAGGAATTTTAAGCCCTTTTTAGACGTGAGAAATTGCAAGTTTTCAATGAAGATTTCATCATGTATATTTGCTTATTTTTGCAACTTATCGTTCTCTGAAACCAAACATTTTCTTTTTTTTTTTCCCCCGGTGTGTTACTTTTCCTTTCTTTTTACTCACTCCTTTTTTCCTAGATATATAGCTATAGGTATAGATCTTTTTTTCAATCTCCAGCAGCTCTTTTTGAGCTCTGCTGGCGCCGGCTTGTGAGCAGAGGTGCCCGTGGGGTGGAGGGAGGGCTGGCCCTGAGCCCCCCGGCTGTTCGGGCGCGGTGCTCCGGGCAGAGCAGGAGTGCCCGGCTCTCTCAGCATTCCGGGCGGGACAGCCAGGCTGCCGGGAATGCCGCCTGGGATCAGCCTCTGCTCCGTGCGGCCGAGGGCCGCCGCTCACCTGCGCTCCCGAGGCAAGAGTACAGGGAAAAAAAAAACGGGGGAAAAATGTTGCAAGATAAACAAAATTGTGGTCGGTAGCACCCTGAAAAACCTGCTGATGCAACCACCCCCTTTAATGCCTCCTTTCTTGATGAAAAAGAAAAATTTAAAAATAAACCTCTTGTCCTAGTGCCGGAGTTTCACTTTTGTTGATACCAGTTTAATGCCAAGTTTTCTGTGCAACACTATTGTTAAAGTACAGTGTACTGGAGGAAGTGTTTTTGCAAAATGCTTCATTATGTTTTGAGGGAAAGGGTGTAGAAATACATCCTCAATCAGTTTGCTTTTACAGTTCAGATAATTTCAGAATTGTCTGTTTGGTATTTCAGTGTTTTTCCCCCATAATTTAGTAGGCCACTGATCCTTTGGAATTAATGCAAGTTATCCAGCAGTAAATAGAACTTTCCTAAGTGACCTGCACAATGGCACTGTGTGTAATTGCTGTCCTTTCTCTGAAGTGTGCACCCCTGTAATCCCCAGACTGGTCCTTTCAGGGAATGGTGCACAAGACTGCTTTGCTTTTCTAGATAGATTTTAATTATTTTTAATTCCTAGAGAGTGCCTTTAGAAACAAAAGCTGTCTAAATGTTAAGTAAAATTATTCTTGGTGATTTTTTTTTTTAATAATCTGTACTGGAAATATTTTAATGATACAATAAAATAAAAAGGAGGAATTTATACTTTTCTGGATAACTTAATCTTAAAAAATAAAAAAGAAATATGTTTAATTGGATTATTAAAAAAAAACAAACCTAAATATGTACCTGATCATCTTGTATTAAATATTTCTGAAGGCTGTTAGATTACAAACCACCCTTTATTGCAAATGAGCTGTATTATCTGGAGAGCAAAAAAATCATGGTCTGCTTAGAGGTGACCTCAGTGTGGATGTCTCTATCATACCAAACTGAGAGGAAAGAGCAAGAGATGCCACTCTGAGTTAAAATACAAGCAAATTAATTAGTGTTCAGCAGTAGTATTTATAATGAATTTCCAATAGACAGAACTTGTGATAAAGGAAAAGAAAGGAGATATAAAATTCTGTAATAGTATAAACGGTGGTGTGAAAATACTGGCTTACTACTATTTGCATAATTTGAATTTATTCAGACATGATGAATCTTAAAAAATTTTTCCACTTCCCTTTTTGAAATTCCATTTCTGTTAAGTGAAGCTTACAAGCTGGACTTGAAGTAATTGTTTTCCTGTTTCCTGAATCCCTAATTTTTTAGTACTGCCGTAACCTAAAGTTAGACAACTTTCAATCTTACTCCACAACTGTGGTGACAGACAGAATGCATTTATGTGTCTCCTTGAGGGAGGGTAGCTTTGGGTGGATGAATACAAGCCATAATTGTGTAAAGGCGAGGCACTTTTAACCCTCCAAATGCACCAGAATTATCCCCATTAGGAGCAGGCAAAAGGCATTAACAAAAAATGAGAAAGGAAGGGCCAGGTATGGGGAGTAAAGAAGAAGAAGACCTATATTTTATATAGAAAGCATAAAAATAAATAGGGAGCTAAAAATCACATCTGAGAAAAAAGAGGTAAAGTCATTCAGAAGCTGATTAAATGCAAGTAAACACTCTGAACTAAGCAATTTGTCTATGTAAGTCTGATCCTTCCCTAAAAAATAGGTCCGTCTTTCATATTTCATTGACATTAAAAGTTGTTGACTGCACTATCATGTGTAATCTCTTTTGTTTTGTGCAGGGTTAACGTTCTCATCTGTGCATGTTCTGTTAAAATAAATATTATCAGGAATGTCATGCCATTATTTTAAAACAAAAATGATAAGAGTTTTAGCTGGATATAATGGCTGTCTGCTGCTAAGGCTGTTATCCAGAAATTTTGCTTGCTTTTACTTTTTAACCACCCAGAATTTATGCACATCGTCTGCATCCACAGTCTATATGCAATAGAGACCAGTTATTAGAAGAGGTCAGAATTACTAGGTGTCATTTTACCGAAATAAATATTTGTGGGAACGTTACTGTTTAAATATATTGTCAACTGCGTCCTGATAATCTCTAGTATGCTTTTACTATAATTCCCCTAAAAATAAATATTAGAAACATTTTGTGGTTTCACACCATTAAAAAAAAAAAAAAGTTGGTAAGGGAAAACCATAAAACATCTATTTTGCTTACAGAAGAAATGTGTATTCTCAGAATGCTGGTGGTTGGGCATTTTCTGGAGATCTGAGGCTGGATCGAAACGGGTAACAGAGGTTCCCTGGATTTGCCACGGCAGGAGTTGTTGGAGCTGCAGCACGGCCAGGCAGCTCCGAGAAACCCACATGTGCCACCCTGTGCCCTCTGACTTGGCTGGGACTGTGCATTTTGAGAGCAGGACTCGCTCGGTGTCAGGCCTGGGGCCGGAGCTGGGCTCCCTGGCCAGGCTGCTGTTCCAGGCACAGGGCGTGCAGCTCCACGGCTGCCTCACCAGCCGGGATACCTGGGGCATAGAACAGAGCCTTTGTCCATCGTTACCACAGCTGGGCACTGAAATGCTTCACTTGTGAGGTTATGGAAGAGGGAAACGCATCTGGGAAAGAACCTCCGACTCTGAGACCCTCCTCTCCATTTTGCAGGATAGTGCATTGGAGAGCAACCACTCTGGATGGGATAGAAACCTATGTCTATGGGTTTTCTTTTTACATTGCAGTTTTTCCTATCACCTCATGATCAATATTTAGTGGAATAAAATATCAATTAATATATTCTTTTTCCTGAAAAATATTTTACAAACTTAGACATATATGGTATTGACTTTTCCAATCAGTTGAAGCTGCCTGGCTGCTTTAAAAGTACATCAGGAAAGCAATGATAGCATAAGGAGCTCCCTCAGCTGCTCCAGACCTTTCCCCAGATCTGTTGCCCTTCCCTGGACACGCTCCAGCACCTTCCTGTAGTG
>JAOTQP010000870.1:57164694-57209596 GCA_026413545.1 Cichladusa arquata | reverse complement strand
TGATTGTGGCCAAAATGCAGGATTCGACACCTGGACTTGTTAAACTTCATCCCACTGGACTCTGCCCATCCATCCAATCGTTCTAGGTCCCTCTGCAGAGCCCTCCTACCTTCCAGCAGATCAACACATGCTCCCAGCTTAGTGTCATCTGCAAATTTACTAATGAAGGACTCAATACACTCATCCATGTCATCAATAAAAATATTGTTCAGGATTGGCCCCAGCACAGACCCCTGGGGGACGCCACTGGTGATTGATCCCCAGCTGGATGCAGCACCATTCACCACTCTCTGGGCCCAGCCATCCAGCCAGTTCCTAACCCATCGAAGAGTGCTCCTGTCCAAGCCATGGGCTGCCAGGTTTTCCAGGGGTGTGCTGTGGAAGAGTGTCAAAGGCCTTGCTGAAGTCCAGGTATACAACATCCACAGCCCTTCCTACGTCCACCAGGCCGGTCGCCTGGTCATAAAAAGAGATCAGATTGGTCAAACATGACCTTCCCCTCCTAAACCCGTGCTGGATGCTGGCTGGGTCTGATACCCTGGCCATCCTGTAAGTGCTGCATGATGACACTCAGTATAAACTGTTCCATAACCTTACCAGGTACTGAGGTCAGGCTAGCTGGCCTATAGTTACCAGGATCCTCCTTCCCACTCTTTTTGTGTCAGTTGGCCAGCTTCCAGTCATCTGGAGCCTCCCCAGTGATCCAGGACTGTTGGTAAATGATGGAGACAGGCTTTGCCAGCTCATCTGCCAGCTCCCTCATCACCCTGGGATGGATCCCATCAGGGCCCATGGATTTATGAACATTTAAGCAGCCCAGCAGCTCTCTGACTGCCTCCTCCTGGATAACAGGGGGACCATTCTGCTCCCTGACATCATCTACCATCCCAGGAGGACAGTTGTCCTGAGGACAAGCTGTCCTCCCACTAAAGGCTGAGGCAAAGGTGTTAAGCACTTCTGCTTTCTCCTCATCTGCAGTTACTAAGTTCCCTCCCTCATCCAATAGAGAACAATGATTGGGCTTACACTTCCTTTTGCCATTAATATATTTGCAAAAACATTTTTTATTATCCTTTTCAAAAGTTGCCAAATTAAGTTTGAACTGAGCTTTGGCCTCCATAATTTTTTCCTACATGCTTCAGCAACCCCCTTAACTATTTCCTGAAAGACCTGACCCATCTGCCAAAGATGATACATTCTCTTTTTATTCCTAAGTTCCTTCAAAACCTTGTTGCCCATCCAGGCTGGATGTTTGCCTTGTTGATTCATCTTTCAGCACACAGGGGCAATCTGCTCCTGTGCCCTCAAGATCTCTGTTTTGAAGCATGCCCACCTTTCCTGGACTCCTTTGTTTTTAAGGGCTGCTTCCCAAGGAACTCTCTGAATAAGTCTCCTAAATAGGCCAAAGTCTGCTCCCAGGAAGTCCAGTGTAGGGTTTTTTTATGCTTGCAAAGCACTTAAGCAAAGAGCAAAAGAATAGTCAAGCAAATGAGCCACACAAAAGCTTCTATATAAGAAGAGAGTAAAATTAAAAAGAAAATAAAAAAGAAAAAGAAGGAATAGTTTGGAGATGAGATAATTAGAGATTACTGGCAACATAAACTGACACTGAATGAGCAAGGTTTTCAGAAATCAAGTGCTGAACACTGATCAGAGGTCAGTGTTGAAACAACACATTTTAGTGGGTAGTCCTTGATCTGGAGGCCTTTGGATTGCTTCTAAATATCTGCAGAACATCATAATTAGAAATACAGTGATAATCCATTTAATCAGGACCTATATATCTGCTAGAAAGCCTTTAGGGTTCTGATATTTAAAAAGAAAAAAAAAGTAAAAATGGCCAAAAAATGAAAGCCAGTAACATCCAAAGACCAAGACATTGAGATCCTTGCTGCATTAGGTAATAGGATATAGTAATGGTGCTCATCAAAGAAAAGTGATATGAAGGGATTTTAAACTCAGATAAACTTACTTGCCCTTTGTCATGAGACAAGAATAATGGGATAGTAGATGAAACTGAAAGGAAATAAATTCAAACTGATAAAAGGGAGGGTTTTTTTTACACAATGCATAATTAGTCAAACTCACCGCTATAAGATTTCACTGAGACATAGAGCTCAGAAAGAAAAACAGGCATTTATATGGATAATGAGGACATCTTTAGATAAGATGAAAACGAAAAAAAGAATATAAAGAGTACTGCTTTGTGGCATAAATCAAGTACCATCTCAAGATAGAAAGCATTAAGAAATGGCATAGGACAGCTATGACCCTCACAAAGATTATAAGCATCCTTTAGGAGACTGAACTATTGTCCTAAGCATGAAGGCAGATACTCTCTTACTTTTGATGCATTTTATTTGTGAAACCTTCTAGGTTCGTAACCTCCAGGTCTACAAAACAGGGACTGTAAGACACTCAGCAGATGCTAACAAGCAGAAAATATTTGGGCGTAGAGTAAGGAAGAATTTGACAGCAAGAGGAACAGGGAAAGCCTAGACTTGATTGGCCTCATTCTTTCTGCAGTAGCAAGATTGCAAAAGGCTGTGAATTTCAGCACAGCTGAAGTTTAACTACTCCAGCCTTCTGTTTCTGCCTCAGTGGATTCTGCTTCTATCAGCATCAATGGGATTGGAATAAGGCTTTAGGGCAAGCATTTAGCATAGACTTAAAATCTACAGTTTTATTTAAGCAACTTCTCTGGGGGTATTGATTAGTAAATCTTTGAAAAAGCATTTTTAAAATGTCAGGTTTTCTTACATCATGTGGTGATACTTCACTGTTTAAGAAATGATTATTCTAGTTCTGACTTGCAGCATGATGAATCACCGGGTGATATACCAGTGTGCTTTTAACACTGTTGTGCTTGCATCAGGGAATGGTTGCATTGATGTGCAGAAGAGAAAGCCAGGCCATAACCTTCACTCAAGAATAGATCTGTAATTCAACAATATTTGTAATGGTTTCATTATTTCCTGTTCTTCTATTTTGGAATTCCAGTTCCAAATGGAGGATATTATACTTGTGGATTAAGGTTATATTTAGGAACTTCTTCAAGGACCAGACATGCAATATAGGGAACCTGTGAACAGGATTGAGGAAGATCCTGGACATGTGCTTGCAGTAGCAGGAGGCAAGCAGCCAAACAACTAAGTGGGTTCAGCCAGAAATGTCCAACTTATGTTTGCAATCTATTGGGGTTACAGGAGGCAGCATTAGACCTGTCACTGTTAGCTTTATGAAAAAGGAAGAATAATGTGCTGCATGGTAGAAAGAAAGAAAAGCAACGTCTGGAGGGAGAAATAGTACCAGCAGAACATCTGGAGCACTAACTAAGAGCAGAAAGAAGGTGGCTGTGTAAATACTGGGAGCAATTGAATTACGATAGTCCCAGTGTTTACTAACCCTTTGCTATCTGTAGACAAAAAAGAAGCCAAAGAAAACAGTAGTCTTTTGAGCTATCAGCCCCATTTTGCAAATCACATACATAGAAAGTGAGCCATCCAAAATTTCAATTTGCTATGATTCATACCTCTCTAATTTTGATTTATGATGATGCATCCTGTGCTTCATGATGCACAGAGTGAGAATGAGATGCCTAGTCTAGAACACTCGGGTGGGTAGGTTGGAGAAATCTTTTTTTTTAATAAGTTATATTCAAAATAGTCTTAAGAGAGTAAGGTATGTCAATCCATTCTTAAAAACTTGTTTTCACAGAAGAGAAAAACATATCAATATATGTATAAATATATTTAACATACCCACGCAGTATCAAGGCTTTAAGCTCCAGCTTGGCAGGTTATCAGCCAGTTACTTTGGATTTCAAAAATTTTAGTCATGTAGAAGCCAATGTGTATACTTTAATGGTTTACTTGTATACTTTAAATTAGACATAAACCTGCTGAATCAGCAACAGAATGTTTCTTTTTCCTGAGCTGACATTAATAATCATGTTTTGGATCACTGGCCTTCCCACCCACCACAAATATTTGTATCTCTTTCACAAGAGAAACTAGGAGCTCTAAGTGCATCTGTAGCCATCTCAAATCTCAGAATAAGAAGCTAGAAGGGAGCTAGGATTTTGACTCCTCATGCCAGTTTCTCTTTCTAATACCACCCTTTCTTCTAATTCAAGCCTAGCTGGATTTCACATCACAGAGTTCACTAAAAAAGAGGAATACTATGCTTCATACAGAGTGAATGTCCTTACAGGTGCTATCTCATTTCAGAACTGTGTCTGCTTCTTCTACTGACCACATTTTGACCAGTTAAAATAATGCAGTCTTCAAATAGTATTCTTTCCCACTTGGGTAGATTTCCTTCGTCTGGTGTTTATTTAACTGTGCACAGTATATTCCTGCATAACATTATATGTTGCAATTAGAATACCTTGCAAGGTTGGGAAGGCTGAGTTTCTTTCTTCTCCTGTTGTTTCAAAAGTAAACAGATTTTTCAGTATTTTTTACGTTGTCTTGTATTGGAAACCATTCTTGCACTCACAGATTTAGAATAACTGCCTGTGTATGTATACCTTTGAGTAAATGTCTATGTGCATAGAACTTTGCATATATGCATATGTAGAATTACTTCTGTGAACAGATACCTGTTTGATCAACCATGTTTCCCTTATTTTTCTTTTTATCTCTCTGAGCCATCAGTGACACATCAGGATATGACTAACAAGCTCCACACAGAGAAACAGTATTTTATCTGTAGAGTTATTTATCAAAGGAGTCTGCTCCTTGCAAACTGGTCACTGCAATCATAAAACAGCATTAGGCAGAATATATGATTAAACTGTTTTTGTTGGTAAAATAAAATATATTTATCTGACTTACCTTTTCTTAAGGGATTTGTGAGCAGCTCTTTTTTTAAACTTTAGTCAAATGTAATCACTCTCTCTTTTTATCCAAATGTTATGTATGGTTCTTCGAGTATTTTTCACTGATAAAGAGCTTCTCAGGGGTTTCTTTTTCTTTGCTTATCTTGAGATATGAAAAACCTGTTATTGTTCAATACTGAATAGTGGAGATAATACCCAATTTCTAAACTTTCAAGTGGAGCTTCA
Source organism: Cichladusa arquata (assembly GCA_026413545.1). Classification (NCBI taxonomy): domain Eukaryota; kingdom Metazoa; phylum Chordata; class Aves; order Passeriformes; family Muscicapidae; genus Cichladusa; species Cichladusa arquata. Next base: position 57,204,528 of record JAOTQP010000870.1, on the reverse strand, counting down.
TCTTGTACTCAGTGAGTAGAATAAGATATACATGACAATTGGCATTTCGCATACCTTTATCTACAGTTTTTCCACCCAGTCACGAAGTTATACAAAATACTTCTGGAGAGATGTGAGAGAGGAAAGAAAAAGACTGAAATTAAAACCAACCAAACAAAACACCCCCACAAAAGTAAGATCTTTTTCTTATTGCCTTTGCTACAGCTTTCCAATAACTATGAAAGAGTGGCATATACTGAATTCAGGCTACCATTTCGGAGAAAGAAGCATACCCAACATTCTTCTGTGTTCTTTCTAAGGCATCAGTGATCTTAAAAATAAATAAAAGGTCATTATCTGACAGTTGAAGTATTAAAGGCTGGAATTTAGCAGGATCAGACGCAGTCCTGCTGGGAAAGAGGGAGAAAAAAGTCTGTCTGCATTCTTTCATAGCTTTATAGGTTCATGTTAGGCATGACTGGTTGGCATAGGAATGTCTACTTCCACGACATCCCACAGAAATAATTGACATCAAAGAGTCTCACTGAAGTATGGTGGTGTAAAGAACTATTCATGAGGTATTGCAGCTTGTTTGCAACCTGAGTGCACAGTCTGGCCCATAGTTATTATTATTAAAGCTTGTGAAAGCAAAGCCTATAATTCTGAGAGCATGGGACAGAGAGGACAATGTAGTATTAGCAGAGGATGTGAGGATGAAGAAGTGACTTGGCACAAAGATGATGACACTAGGGATCTTGAGACCTGTGCCTGTTCCAAATTCTGCTGGTTGGTGACTGAATTTAGCAATCTGTTCAGTGTCCTATGTGAAAATTTAGCGTTTAGTCTCCACCCAGCTTTTATACACGCACAAAAAATTACTAGCCTGTGTCCTTGTTGGTGACCACAGCAGGGAGACTGAATTACAGAATCATGAAATGCCTGTGGTTGAAGGCACCTTTGGAGGCTATTAGGTCCAACTCCACTGCTCAGGCAGGTTCAGCTGGAACCAGTTGCCCAGGAACATGTCCAAATGGCTTTTAAATATCTCCAATATCTAGACTCCACTAGATTTATGGGCAACCTCTTCTAGTGCTTGGTCACCCTAAAGTTAAAAAAAAAAAGTTTGATATTTGGATGGACCCTTATGTGTTTCAGTTTCTGCCTACTGGCTCTGGTCCTGTCATTAGGTGTCACTGAAAACAGCCTGTCTCTGTCTCTTTTCACCCTCCTTGTGAGTATTTGCAGACATTGATAGATAGATTGTAGACATTTGTAGCCTCTGAGCCTTTTGTTCTCCAAGCTGAACAGTCCTAGCTCTCTCAGCTTCTCCTCACAGTTAAAATGCTTCAGTCCCTTAATTTTCTTTTTTTGGCTTGCTTCAAGTATGTCCATGCCTCTCATGTCCTGAGAATCCCAGAACTGTATATGGACTCCAGATGTGACATCACCAGTGCTGAGCAGAGAGGAAGGGCTCCCTCCCTTGACTTTCTAGCACTTCTCCTAATGCAGCCCAGGAGAGCAGGATAGATGACCATGAAGATTTGTCCTGTGCTCTAACTCACTACTCTGATCTTTTCTGAAAAAGGATGCTGGCAGTACTGCACTCTGAAGCCTGGACTGCCATTGTCTGTTAGTTAAACAGCCATTCTGCTGGTAAACACAGAAAGTCAGTCTTTAGGCTTGCCAGTCCAATATCTGCTCAAATCTAGACTCTCTTTTTCTTCCTTTTCAATAGAGAGGCAGAACCTTGGCAATGACCAGTCACACAAACCCTGCCTTGATATCCTCACCCTACTGGGTTTGCACAGAGGAAACAGCAGGAATGGTGCCAAAATTAATCTGGCACAGCAGATAAAAACAGCTGCTATTGTCCAAATGGTATTAGAGTAATTTTCATTCCTTGTATAATACCCCATAGATTAAGGCACTTATATATTTAAACCTGAAGTTTTACCACATGAAGAAAACCAGACCAATGTGGAAAAATTACAAAGGAATTTTTCTCTGTTTCTATTTTTTATGTTTTGGAAGATATTTAATTAATTAGATTGAATGACTTGTTTGGATATATCTAATCTGTAAAGATTATAAAATCAGAAGTATTTTTAAACCATAATAATGCCTATTCTGCTAGCACTGGTACTTATGTCACTTGGTTTCCTGCAACAATCTCTTGATCTAAATTTTATGTATTTATCTGTGTATCTTTCATGTTTATACACCAAGCTTGCTGGCTCAGCTAACACACCACTCAAAATGACGTAGTTCTGCAAAGTGATGAAAACATAAAATTATTTCAGCCTGATCTGGAGTTCACGTCTTAGTACAGAAACCACGCTTTATGAATTTTTGTCTCCCAGCGTAGCCCCTGGTAAACTAAACATCAGCAAAATGTTGCTGATTGCAATAAATTTGCTGTATCTTCTAGTGAACCTTAAGCTTTCATTCAGTCTCACATCAAGTGGGTATGGACTAGATTTTAGAAAGAGTGCATGACCTAATGCTTAACAGTAAGAGAAAAAGAACCCATTGCTCATTTTACTGGTTATTCAACACAGGATATAGCATAAACCTACTGTCTTAACTTCAGCTGGAATAGAATTCCTTTTCTTCTTAGTAACTGTGTTTTGGATCCATTACCGAAATAATGATAACCTGTTGATGTTTTGGTTGCTGCCCACTAGTGCTTATCCTCTACATCAAGAACTTTCAGTACCTATACACTGCCAGCAGGTTCTCAAGAGCTGGGAGGCAGCACCACCAGAACAGCAGACCTGAGCTGGTCAAAGGGTTATTCCATACCATGGAATGTCATGATCAGTACATAAACCAGGAGAGCAGGCTGGTTGTCATTGCTCAGCAGGTGGTGAGCAACTGTATTTGGCATCACTTGTGTTTCTTGGAGTTTATCTCTCTCCCTCTCCTTTTTGTTCCAACAATAGCAGGAATATTAATAATATTTTAATTTTTTCAATAATTAAAGTGCTCTTAACCCAGGAGGTTTATTTTCTTTTCTCTGATTCTCCTCCCCATCCTATCATGGGGCAGTGCAGGGTGTGAGCAGAGGAGTCTGGGATTAAGCACCTACCTATCTGAGAAATTTCTATTTGCCAGGGGTGTGTAATCCCCAGGCTCCGAGAAAACAGAAATTATAACTTTTATTCAATCTTTTTTCCTTTAGAAAGGAAAATATGATATTTTAAGTGCTGGACTTGATAACTCTTGTGGGATCCTTCCAATTCAGAATACCCTGTAATTCTGTGATCTTTCTTATGTGATGGAAAACCAAAGCAAAAAAAGCCCTTAGACTCAGCTCATTTTATAAATTACTGTATTAGGCAAAACAATCAATGAGAAATAAATTTTAACAAGGAACATCCATTTACCCACTTCCACCATGGTGTCCTTGAACATCAAGCTGTTGCTTTAGTCACTGTTCAGCCTCACTCAAAAGTTTTCTGTTATGATAGAGCATGCAATCTATCATCCAAAAAAATTGCAATCAAGATTTACAGATTATGTCCCTAAAACTCAGCACAAGCATTTTAAATAATCAATTGGTATTTAATTAACACACAATTGCTGCTCTAATACTGAATCAAATCCTCTTAAAGTGTGTCCATAATTCCCACTAGAGTGGTAATGTCCTGAGAGTGGAAGAAATACCCTGCGATCATTAGAAGAGTATTGCAAATTATGGAGTTTTTGTCAAGAGATTAAGCACTTCCAGAATCTATTACACATGGAGAAAAAAAAAGGCACTTTAGAACAGAAATGAATTATGGTACCTCCTTCCAATCCTTTAAAATACATTTTCTGAATAAATAGATTATCTCACCATTCTTTCCAACTAATATGCCTAAGACATCTGCATAGTATTTTTTATAAAATATGTCACAAGAAACTGTTTAGGAAAAATGATGCAAACACAGTTTTTGTCAAGTTAGTTACAGCACCTCTCATATGAAGACAGGCTGTGAGAATTTGGGTTGTTCAGCCTGAAGAAAAGAGGAGTCCAGGGTGACCTTACAGAGACCTCCTAGTACCTGAAGGGGACTTACAAGAAGGCCTAAGAGGGACTGTTTTCACAAAGGTATGTATTGATATGATGAGGGGGAATGGCTTTAAACTGGCAGAGGGAGGGTTAGATTAGATATTAAGAAGAAATTCCTTATTATTAGGTTGGTAAGACACTGGAACAGGTTGTCCAGAGAAGTCCTGGGTGCCCCATCCCTGCAAGTGTTACAGGCCAGGTTGGACGGAGCTTTGAGCAACCTGGTCTAGTGGAAGGCGGGTTGGCCCTGCCCATGGGCAGATGGGATGGAGCTAGATGATCTTTAAGGTCCCTTCCAATCCAAGCTTCATCTTATAATTGGTTATTTAGTGAATGAAATAAAGAATTATGATATATATGTAGACTAATTCTACCCAACTTGTCACACCACAGCTAGAATGTACAAAAAAGAACAGATTTAAGAGGAGAATCAGAGTTGTCTTGAACTATCCTGTTGTGCTGAAGAAAGGATTAATCAAAGCTGGAATTGTAAGTCCAGCACATATTTTGACTAAGGGAAATACATGTATTCAGCTCAATACATGGTAGCACTTTATGTGATGGAACCCAGCTTCTTCCAAGCTGTGGTTTCCCCATGGGGAATGTGATCCTTCATATCTAGTTGGCTTTTCACTCACTCTTTTTTTTTCCTTTCCCCACAAGGACCTTGTAATTTTTCATATGCCTTTATAAACCTAACACTTATGGTCTCCTGAGGCAAAGATTTCTGTGATCTAATTACTTACAATGTGCAACAGTACTTCCATTTGTTTAGCTTCACTGCCCAATCATTGTAGAGCATTAACTTCTAGTCTTGCTGCTGTATTATATAGATCATAGTTTTGTATACTTTTGTCATCTGCAATTTTAATCTCATGATTTCAGTGGGGGGCTGAATAAGAGTCCTGAAAACTGATCCATTCCAAACCAAAAGATTTTGTACTAGCAATAAATATTTCATTTCAAAAGAGTGGAATATACATAGGTTAAGTACTTTCAGTACTTCATGAAGTCAGTGGAATTCCAAGATGCTGTTGCTGTTCCACAGGTCTCATAAAGAAAAAAAAATCTTTTGTTACATATTCCCATGATTTTGTGCCTGAACATCTATCAGAAAAACAGGAAAAAAAAATCTAGGTAAGTATCAAATTCAAAGGCATAATTCTGCAATGCTTAAATAAATTGTTTCTACTACCAGATCCAGGATTCTTTTTAATGTGTTTTGTTTTGATTTGATTTGGTTTGGGGTTTTTTGGTCCAAAATGATATATAAATACATCTGTACCAGTATTTGTGCAATAGCTATGTGCCCTTCCAGCTGATAGACAAATATTCTGTTTCTTGAATTACTGTGATTCTCACATATATTGCTTCTCAGATATATGCCTCTGTGTGGATCTATATCTGTATCCATATCCATATATTTCTATATACACACAAGTAACCCCTTCCCTTGTATTGGTAAAAGTTGTTTTAAAGTCCATGATTAAAAATTGTCTGTAAGTGAAAAGCACCAAGGAGAACTATTCTCTGGAATTATTCATCTGAAGTGCTGCCTAGGTATATCCACCAGAAAAGTTCTTATTTTTCAGTCTCATCTCCTACAGAAGTAACACATGGTGGTGATCACGTCTAAATACTTGGATATACTTAATTCTGACTATATTTTGCAGAAGAAGGTGCTTGACAGCTAATTTGGTTTTCCAAAATTTTGTAAAACCAGACATGGCCAAATGAAGGAGGAAAATCCTAATGATTTTCTAACAGAAGATGCAGAAGGAAGCTGGACATTAGTAGACACGGGACAACCAATCTGCGAGAGAGGATACATTCCTGAACTACAGAAAAGATTCAGCTGGAGCTTATTCTATCTCCAAAGCTGCTCAAATGCACATGAATCTATTGAGAAACCACGCTCCTCATTAGACTGGGACAGATATTATTGTTACCATGAAGGACTATTAAAAAGTAAATGTTATATGTATGCTTTATATGTACACATATATATGCACAGACAAATCCAAGGACATATTCATGTATATGCGTAGAGGAAAAATTTGAGGCTTTATTCCCTTTTCATCTCATATTGCCATAATTTTATGACCATTTGGAGCTCTTCAGTGAATCATTCTATTCCACATAATGATAGAATATTTTAATCTTGGAAAGTATTAATATGAAAGTTGGCACATGAAAGACTAAAACCATATTAGTAACATTAATAAAACTAATCTTTATTTTTTTAAGAGGCCAGCTGGCTACATAGAATCCCAGATTTGATTAATATCTTTAACTTATTAGTCTCCTCGGCTTTATTTTTCTTTTCTTTAATACATTTATATTAATTAACTCTGTCAGCTATATTATAAGTTCATTCCACTACTCAGCACCTTCTCTATCTAATAATTGATTTTTGAGCTCACTTTCTATTTATGTATATTTTCTTTGTCATTTAAACTCCATTCTGCTTGACCTGAAATCTCACTGAGATAATCAGTCTTAGCTAGGAAGGACATGTTAGATAGTAGGAATTTTGGACAGGTGTAAAGCTCATTAGGTAAAAAAAAAAACATCTGGATTGCTGAGCACAAACTGTGGTAGTGAATGGATTTATATCCTGCTGGTGACTGATAAAATATGATGTTCCCCAGGTGTTCACTACTGGTGCCAGTTCCATTTAATATCTTTGTCAATGACCCAGATGAGGGGATTGAGTCCACTCTTGGTGAGTTTGCAGATGGCACCAAGCTGGGTGGGAGTGTTGATGTGCTGGAGGGCAGGGAGGCTCTGCAGAGGGATCTGTACAATCTGGATCAGTGTCCCAGCGATGTGAGGTTCAACAGGGCCAGGTGCTGGGTCCTGCACTTTGGCCACAACAACCCCAGGCAGCACCACAGGCTGGGGGAAGACTCACTGGAAAGCTGCTCCAGGACAAAAGACCTGGGTTGTCAAATTTTGGAACAGATTGCCCAAGAATGTGGCTGAACCAGCATCCCTCAAGTTATTTAAAAGGCATGTAGATGTGGCTCTTGGTGATATGGTTTAGTGGTGGACTTAATAGTGCTGGGTTAGTGGTTGGACTTGAAGATCTTAGAGACGTTTTCCAGCCTAAATTGAATAATTTTGTGCTAAATTTGAGGCCTGAGCAATTTGCAAAACTGATTTTTATGATGTTATGAAATCTTCATGTGTTAACTGTTTTTTTGTTTTGGTTTTTTTGTTTGTTTGTTTTTTTGTTTTGTTTTGTTTTGTTTTGTTTTTAACATAGACACCTCTATACTACTTCATATTTTTTCTACTGAGCTATCTGACTGTCATCAAGTAGGTATTGAGCAATGACTTTTAGCTGGAAAATGCAACTATTTCGTTCATCCTCCCTTGGGTATGGACGTTTTATTTCTTTTACAGGTATGATGTATTATACATCTTGACACTTAAAGAGTAGATCAGAAAGGGCATTGTGAACGAAGAGGAGTAGGTGAGGTTGGATCTGACTCAGATTTTCTAAAGATTTTTCCTGCAGTCTTGAATAAGCCCAGAAAAAACCCACCAAATTCTTCTTCCCTTGAAATATAGATCACTTTAATAGAATGTTTATATGGTTTTGAGTAGCTCTTCTTGTTCCCACCCTTTGTTACTAATTTTTAAACTTGAAGTAATCTTAGAGTTTTATTTTTCTGGAAATCTTAAACCAATATTTTATAGAATGAGTGATTAGATATACTTGATGGCATCTCATGTTGCTTTAGCAGGATATAAACTTATTTATCTTTCTGCAGGATAATGTCATCTGCTTAAGAAGCAGCAGTTGCGTGTGTATTTAAAATGTCATTTTTGTTGTCTCTTAGTCAAAAACTAGGCCACCTATTTTTTAATGACAATGAACTCAGCAACAGCACACTCTGTGAATAAGCATTGTGCTATTTTTGTTCACTTTATAATATGGAAGTCAAGCAAAATGAGACATTCAATGTTCAGATGATGATAAGGGAAAAACCACATGAAGGCTTTATATTTTCTCTTTTCCTGTTGAATATCGTTGAACTAGATAAAACCTTTAGCCTCTAGAAAGTAAGAGAACTAATTAAGCTAAACCCAAAATTCTATGTTAGCGCAATAGGATTTAAAAAAGTACTTCTACCTTGTCAAAATGACAATATTTGCATTTCTGTTGTCATTTACAAATAACAGTGGTTTTATTCCAGATATTATTTAAATGATTCAGTCTTTTCTTTCAATTAAAAGTTATCTTTTGTTCAGTTGTCAAAGAGTAACGAAATTATTATGTCTGAAATTTATATTTCACTTTGTTTTTTACTAGATTTATAAGACTGAAACACATAGTTTCTGACAAATGTCAACATCTTACAATTTCACCTAGATTTTGGCTCTTTTCCAGCACACATGGTCTAGTTTAGGTGTCATATTAGAGAAAATCAGGTTCTGCACAGAGTATCCAGCCAAGTGCACTACCTTATTCCCAACTGCTAAATGTTGACACTTTCTTATATGTATATCAGGTTACTGTTTAAAACAATGTCCTTGGGAATTATCAGCAAACTTTACTTTGTTATACACTAATATTATACATGGGAGACAATTATTGAAAGTGTTATGAACAGATGGTGCACTAAAGAAAGAAGAATAGTGTTCAATAATGAAACATAATGGGCTAGTATACTGCACAACAATGTTAAAAATCTTCCACCTTTTTGATATTTGCGGAATAAAATTTAGTTATTATTTGTGAAATTATTTGCATGGAAAAACTGCTTTTCATTAAAATACCTTCATTTGCAACCTTTCTGTAACAGATCATTATTTTCCTGGGTTTAGAGGACAGTTATAGATGTCCACATGTATATATATGCAGGTGTTCACCAAGGAGAGTTCATGAAAAGTCCTTCCTGTTTTCTTCTTTGCTTCTGCAGTCCTTTTAGCCAAGAGTTTATGATAAAAGAGCCAAAAAACTTCTACCAGAAAATTAGTTTCAATCCTAGGATGTTTCTTTTTTTTTTCATTTTAAATTACAAGTAAAATTAACTGACCTGGTCTTCACAGCTCTAAGTGGTCCAATTATCCCAGTGAATTTTAATCTCTCTGAATGAAACACCTCAAAAAAAAAAAAAAAAAAAAAAAAAAAAAAAAAAAAAAAAAAAAAAAAAACACAGCTAGCTGATGGGGAATATACCCACTCCTGAACTCTGATTAATATAATTGCATTTTAGAAGACATCATTCAGTAGTTTAACATCTCTGAATGATAGGTGAATATTACCTGAGAATCACCTGTCATTTAGACCACCCATATCAGATACTTAGTGTGAAATACATCTCTTTCTTTTCATATTTTCCCTTAAGATCTGTGTTAATTCCCGTACTGTAGTATTAGGGAGCTGCAGATTCTTATAATTTCTATTTAATTAACAGAAGATATGGAATAAGGTCTTTAAATCATCAGCCTTCACAATGCTTTTGAGTTCCTGTTTAGGTACCTTTTGTATTTTCCAAGGGCTGACTTTGAACCAGTAGCTTTCAAAGAGCTCAGAGGGAAGTCCTTCCCCAAAAGACTAGAAGAGCTTTTCTCAAATATCTATTCCATGGATTATAAAGTGACTTTAAAGGACTGTTTGAATAAAATGAAGTATTTCCATTTTTGATCAAAAATGTAGGAGAGAAATTATTAAAAACTATGATGGAAAATTGAAGGCATGATATCGTCTCTTACAGACTGACATTTTTGAGTCAGTTTTAAAATGGGAGTGGTATGAACAACCAGCTGATTTTATCCAGATCTATTCAGCCATGTAAAATTGCTAAAAATGCATCAGTAAATACAAAGCTCCATCCAGTAAATACAAAGCTGCTGTGCTGTAGCTGACTGTTTGGATTCAAGTTAAAATCCTAACTAATGAAAACCTCTCTTAACTCATGAACCTCTTAAACATATTTTGTTGTCTTTTACAATATAGTTAAATATCTGATGCAGTTTTAGTCCCCTCAGAATGCATTTGATTTAAGAATATTTTAGTGTCTGTATAACCATAAAGTTCTAATCCCTACAGCAGGTCTGAGTTTTTCATCACTCATTGAGTAATACAGGGCTTTGAGAAACTGCTGCTATTCTTAGATATAAAGCCAAGTACTGGTTATTAAATATGGCTAAGCCTCAGAAATTTCAATTTTGAATGAGAATCTTACAGAATTAGGTGTTTTAGGTGAACATCTCATTAAATAATTTAAAATAAATATTTGAGAATCTTGTGAAATGTTGACACCTGAACCCCCTGTCTGGACTTGCCCTATAATTTCCTTGCAATTTTCTGCTTTTCCCACTGTTGAGCTACAACCTGTGGCACAAAAAAGACAATCTCCCAAGTGGTTCATGGAGTACTTGGTGATAAAGAGTATGCATCTCCTGACTTCAATTTCCCTACATACTCAGGTCTTCCAAATGTTATCAAGTATTTTGCCAAGACAGGATGAGAGCTGTAAGTAAGATAACTGGGGAAACAAAAGAAAATTTCCCCGAAAAATCTCAGTGTGGTTGGTTGAAAGATTTTTGTTTGTTTTTGTATTTTAACTGACACCTTTCTCTAAACTTTAAAGAAAATTAAACATAGTTGTAGCAGTGGTATTAGTTCAGAATATATATCTAAATAGTCTTGTGGCTTTGAAGAGTTAACAATTTATTTTCTAATGAATAATTTTCATTCAGTTAATATTGTATCTTCTAACCCTGTTAATTTTGCAAGATGCAATTCCCATTTGTTATTATGTAAGTTTTTTATTGATTTTATGAAAATAACTGTAATGAGAAAATTAATGAAAATTTATTAAGAAAACTGAATGAAGAGAAGAAAACTTCTATTGAGGTTTACCGACTTACCCCTTTTTTTTTCTCCATATGTACTATGTATGAAACACAAAAAAATTGCCAATCAATTATTTTTTTCTTTGATGTAATACAATGTAAACATTTTTCTTTTCATATGTGTTTCAAAAACGTTTGTTTTTATCAGAGAAGCATTTTTTTCCTATAGCAGGAAATGTGTATTTTAGATGACGCATTTCTTTGTCCTATATTCTGAAAATCGTATTTATTTGAATCTCTGACTCTTTCTATGGATCAGATCCAGAAAGAGAAAAAAATTAGTTTTGGCTTGACACTAGTTAAAGATTTTGAAGTAAGTAACATTCTGATTCTGCTGCTGGAAAATGAGAAGAGGAAAGCTAGATAGTTTCTCATGATGATCTTTTCCTTCATGGGACCTTAATGTCCCTTGGAACTGAATGCAATGGACAGATAAAAATTCCCCCACAGAATATCCAGCTGGGAAACATATGCTTCATGCCACCTCTCCAAATCAAAATTAAGATCAGAGAGAAGTAGCAATGAAGTCTACTGGGAGATGAGTTCAGATCTGAAAAGATGGGCAGGAGGACAGAAAATGTGCTGAGAGTATAAGGAAATTTCATACATATGCAACCACCTTTGGAGAAATTTTGTTTTAATGTATAATAAAGTTGTGATCTGAGTTTCAGAACATTGCATTTACAAAATTGCTCACACAGGGAGCAAAAGTATAAGGGACAGAATGTTGCTTCTGCAAATGAGTATTTTTCATATTGTTTTCTTGTTTCATAAATATATATTTACACCCACTTTAAGGTGCAACTGCTGAAAAAAATTCTAGAAATACACCCATAAAATAACATAAACAAGACAATAATGAGGACTTCTAATCACAGTTTGCCTCAGAATTTTTTCACCATAAGGAGTCCATTTTCCTGAGACCATGTACGTCGGTGTTTAGAGGGTCACATATTATCTTAGTGGTTAAATATGCTTAAAGCTCTATCAATACAAATTCCATCAGTAGGAAAAATTAGTAGTTTATTTTATATTTGCAACAGTGAGAGAAAATATTTAAAATATACCTTTTCTATTTAGATGCAAGGACTCTAAGTATTTTATCAATTTATTCCTCTTCTCCTGACCCACACTTATTTGTTCTGAAATATCTTGTGTGTTGCTATAATTTTAAGTTTATTGTAAGAGAAAGCAGGTGGCATAAAATAACTTACATTACATGGATAGTGGGTTTTTTAACATATTAAGTAGCATATATTATGCTAATCTTAAGTCCTTTCTTCCTTGCTAGCTTTCATATGCACTTAGCAGGAAAATCTCTGGGGCATTGCACTAATTGTCAATGAGAAAAGTGAGAAAACTAGGCAAAGAGCATAAATTGTATGAGAAGAGTGGAATTAATGTTGAATTTAAGTTTCCTCACAAACTCTGTTTAGGGTATTTAAGATTACTCCAAATGCATGATATCGAGAATGCAAATGTATTTGAATATGAATATATTTGTTTTCCATTAAAGTAATGACATACTGCATAATATTCTTTTAATGCATGGCTATTAGTAGTATTTGTGTTACTATTACTAATATTTTTTCACAAAAAATATTTCCAAAGTAAGAAAACATAAGAAAGCTTTCCTGTGGAATAATCAGATCTTTGTGGCTGAAAAGGAACCTCTGCTTAGTCTTGCCTTGTCCTGCTATATACAGCTGCCTCAGTACCTCAGTCATTCCAAGAGTTCCATGTAAACACTTTCTAAGGAGGTTCTGAATGTTACTGTTCCTGGCTCCTTCCTTGAGAAAAAAAAAGTATTAACAAAGCTGCTGTGAAATCAGGAGAAGCTGTCTTGATTTAAAAAATGAAAATCACTTAGTTATAGAATAACACTTGTCTTAAAACCACTCCTCAAAGGAAGGTTCTTCAACAGTGGTTTTGTTTATGAACAAATTTGAGTGTTTACTTTTACCATATACAAATTTGATTTCCAGAGGGTGTTAACAGTTATGTAGAAAAAAGATGCAATGTATCATGGAAGGCACAGCCTTCCCTTCCCTTATTTATGATTTTATAATTTTCCCTTGAACCTTTATATGTAGTTATTATGCAGTGAATTTTGCACGATATGATTTGTTTGTTGTTTGCTGTTTATTTGCCCACTCAGCAGGGTACAGATTGTGTGTGGGCGTACGTTCTTGCATTGTGACTGCACAGCTTGTTTGTGGAGGACTGCAGCTATCCCAGGACAAGCTTGTGGAGTCATTGGTACACTAGAAGTGGCACTGTGCAAATGAGCCTGTCAGAGTCCCAGCTCTGGGGAAGGTGTGAGAGAGTGTCCTGTCAGTGTCTCTGCCTCATTCTGCCATTAGTTTATTTGAGAGAGGTGATGGAAATCTAGACCATCCTGTTAGATAACTGTCCGGGTTTGAAGGACAGGTGTCTACCAATAAAGGCAGAAGCTTCTCTTTGAAATGGAGAATGTAAACTCCCTTCCTCCAAATTATTATAATTTTGAAATTAAGGGGCTCTCAGGCAAAGATATGGCAATTAGGAATAACAGTTCTTCACTAGGAAAATTAAAAATAAAAATACAGTATTACAAAGAACAATCCCAAAACACTGACAGAGTCAGAATACAGCCTGACACCCCATCAGTCAGGATGTTGGTAGCAGTTCCATTAAATGGTGGCTACAGTCCCCCTGCAGTGGCAGATGTGGTTCAGCTGAAGCAGTGCTCCTGTAGAAAGGTGCAGTTTTCCTCTGAAGGTCCAGAGATGATGTGGGAAGGTCTAGCTTTCCTCTGGAATCCAGTGGAAAGATGGTATCTTGCTGTCCAAAATATCAGGTTTTTATCTAGGTAGGAAAGGCTTGGCACTAGGTCAGTAATAAACTCTAAAGTTCTATTAAACTATTCCTCCCCTGCTTGTATTGAACTATTAAATATTTGGATGGGATATTTTGGGGGAAATATTACCTCACACCTGCCTTCTGTAGCCTCTCCTTTCCTCTGAAACTACTCAACACCATGGACTAGAAAAGGTGAAGGTTAGCTGTAACCTACAATAGTGATTCCTGTTTTTCTGTGGACAGATTTATTCACCTGTTGCATTGCTTTACTCTTAGTGCCATAGGCATGACCTTCTTAACTTCATGTTCGGACTACAGTTTTGCTCAGGGCAGGGGCAGGCCTGTGATGGTGACACCTTCCCTCAGGAAAATGGAAATGTGCTCTAATTAGGCATTTTTCCTGCTAACTGCATCAGTCCCTCGCAGCTTGAAGCAGGTGCCGGTAATCAGCCCTCCCTCCTCCCCCCGCCGTGGTGGTGCTTGTGCAGGTCTGAGATGCACAACAAAGCCACGCTGCCACAGTTCTAATGCTGATTTATGGCGCCTGTACCTGTCCGAGAAGGGGGGGGAAATAATTTAAAAATATGATTGCATGTCTTTTGTTTCTCAAATAAGACACACTGTGGAGCGTGTTCCTTCCCAGCCGCATGCGTGTTCGTGCAGCATGTGCTCGCCCAGCGCGTTTGATTGTTGCAGAGATAAGTGTTCATTTATTCAGTATTCGTGCAGCTAGCTAGACTCACGTTTGCAGCCAGAAGACAAAAAGTTGGAATCCCTGTAGCCAGCACAATAGACATTCCCCAGCAGTGATCCCAGTAGATAGAAAATGGATGGGTAGATGTTTGGAAGTGCACACGTACTTCTGCAAGTCCTGAGTTTATCTGCTGTAAACTGTACTGGGCTGTGCAGATCTGTACTTGTTTATGCATCTGACTCCATACCTGAGCCACAATACATTGAATTCTATTGAGCTGAGTTTGATGGCCTTTGGAGCAATCCCCCTCCACCAGATATTCACTAACGTAGTCTCTTTGCACGTTTGTGGAGTCGCTAATAATTCTGGCCTGTAACTTCTCACCAGAGATCAAACCAGCCTGTGATTCTCTTAGGAATGGTGCAGAAATCTGTCCACAGGTATTCCTCTGCACTCACAGAGGATATTTTAAATCTCCAGTTCTATTTAAATTTGGCTTATGATCTCTAAAATAGAATGTAATTCTGTTCAAGACATGTTCAGTTGTAGAGGGATATGTAGGAATAAAATGCCCAGGATCAAGCCCTTTGCAGCTTGTCTTTTAAAAAAAATACACCATCAAATATGAGACCTCATCATTTTGAATCACCCTTTATAAAAACTGCCTTTTTTCACAGATTAGTGTTACCATTTATTTAGTAGTTGTATACTCCTCGTTCTTGCATATTTTGAAATTTGCTGTTCTGTACCTCTGGAAACAAAGGATCTGATCCAAAGGCCTCTGAAGGCGACGGGGGTTTTTCCACCGACTTCAAATGGGATTTAGATTAAGACTATATACATAATAGTTTCAAATAAAGATCTGACTGCTACAGTGGTTTTCAGGGTCTTCCACAAAACTTTACAAAACTCTCATAAAAATTGTCTAGGCATGCTGCTCCAAAATACATATCTAAGCATGAATCACGTTTTGTTGTTTTGCTTTAAAAAAAAAAAGGGGGGGGGGCAGGATGGCACTCTGAAGAGCTTTATCTCACTAGTGCTCCAAATGAGTGTTCTATGAATAAAAAAGAGGGAACGTTGGGTCAATATTTGGTATGTAGCTGATGCATTACCTTATGCATTCTTTATTTAAATTAGGGCAGCCTTTTTGGAAGGAGTCTATAGATTTGAGATGGCAGTGCCTGTTTATTTTTACACACGTAAATTTAAATTAACCTCAACCGTCGTATCCTGTTATCTGCCAAGGAAAACATTTAGCTCCTGTCCAATCTGTGTGGAGTTTCAAAGTGATTTGCTTTTTTCAAATTTGTAAAGCACAAATAGAAAAGTAAATTGCTTTGCATACCGATTGAATATTTTGCAAAGGGGTAGGAGGAGGATCTAAGGAAAAATGAATTTATTATTATAATAACCAATATACCTTTATCAAATATTAATTAAGTCATCATTTTCTACAGCACTTGATTGATTGCATTTGAATTGCTGACTGATATTTTGCCACACTTTAAATCTGAGGGACACTTAGCATGTTGCCCATTTATTCAGATACCTTCACAAAGATATGTTTACTGTGGCATTCATTCAGCTCCTGAAGTTCTTTTGTCAATGTAAGCAGACATTTCCAGAGGAGAGGGCAGCTACAGTTTCAATAATAAAAGAGTTCACATGGTTTTATAACTATAGAGGCAAATATTTTTGGAGTGCCATATTAGAAAAAATAGTACTATTTAGACTGGTCTCATTTTGTTTATTTTTCTCTGATTTTTTTTCTCATTTTATGTAATTTCAGAAGTAGGAAAGTACCCTGCAAACAGTTGGTCTCAGAAGCTAGAAAACAAGTAGCAGCAGCAGCATCAAGTCTATTATTTTAATGCTGGGGGGACGGGCCGCTGAACTGAGTACCTTAGAGAAATGTGTGAGAGGAGAGCGTTCTTGTTTTTCACAGCTCTGCTAGGCCAAGGTGTTTTACACTGGAGTTAATTCCTCAGAGAGGAGTCAGTTCGAGGGGCCTGTAAAAGTGATCACCAGATGCTGGTTTTTGACACAAAGTTACATTATTATTTCTAAAGCATTGCTCGTCCTAACTGGTCTCATGGAATCACAGCAGCATAGGTGATCGAGGAGGGCTTGTTCTGTGGAGAGTTCATTTGCATTTTCATCTGCAGGATATAATAACCATAAAGCAGCTACAAATATTGACAATGTCTCAGATGGACAGTTTCAGTTCAGGCAGTTCTGTGTTGGTGAACACAAAGCTTTGACATGGACTTCTAAATGCATTGGCAATCTTTTCAGAGCTGCTCTTGCTTTTTATTGGAACGCAGTCTGCAGAAGGCTAGGAAAGCTGTTTGGTTGCATCCAAGAGATTTTGATCGCTGTATTTGTTTTGCTACCCAAATACAAAGAGCTCTGGTATATTTACTTCTATATTTGTATATTTAGCAAGTATCATTTTTAAAAGATTTTTCTCTTTGATAAATCATTCTTTATTTTCTTCTTTTTATGTATATATTTATTTTTCTCTCTGGTTGCATATTTTTCTTCTTTTTTTTTTCTTTTTTTTTCCTTTTTTTTTTTTTTTTTTTTGAGTGAAGGAAAGTTCTCATGATGGCTTTGTTACCTTTGACAGACAAGATGTATTGTGTAATTTGTCTATAGGAAACAAAATAGTATATCCAGTTGTGAGTCAGTGGAAAGTCTCCCACAGATATCAGTGGGTTTTGGATTGTACTCTCAAACCCAACTAACACTAATTTAAAAACCTTATGCAGGAAGCCTGAACTCAAATGACTCTTAAAGTGCATTTAAAGAACGCTACATTCTGCACAGCCTTCAGATTTGGGCAGTGAGCTTTTGTACCTCCTTGCTTTATCCAGTTTAACCTAAGGAGTGTCAGCCCTGCTTTCTGGTTTTAAGGGACACAGAACCTTCCTACTCCAGCGAGCGTTTATGAATTGCGGGGTGCACGGAGGGAATTGATCACATCCCAAAATGAGTGGAAACTCTGTTACAGGCCCAAAGAACATATATAATACTGCTGCAGGGGTTCATCATGAGATTTAGTTTTGGTTTAATGCGGTGTGGCATATAGGAGTTTTTTTGATTGCTTCGTTATTATGTGAATGAATAAATAATTAACATTTTAAAATTTGTTTTTATTAGTAACCATTTTATAAAAACAGTTTTTCAACTCGAACTTTTATGAAGATAGCTAGTTACCAGTTTTTAATTGAAGGTTATATGTTTCTCATTCTATAATTATTATAGAAGGAGGAATTAACATGATCACATGGAAATTTTGTTTCTTAAATGGAGATTTACATTGATGGATTGAAGGTTTAAGGTGCAGATTTACATTTAAATTACATATTACATGACATTTACATTTTAAATTATACTAAAACAATTATTTCTACTGTCTTATTGGTACCTTTGAATGTCTCTATAAAATTATTTCATTTAAAGTATAACCTACTCTACTATGTATATGTCTCATGTATGAGATCTGAGTATTTTTTGTATGAGTGTGCTCCTGTTTGGTGTAAATGAAAGTGAAGCTGCATGTACAATATTCACATGTATACATTTAAGATGCTATTTAGCACTTAGAGTAGTGATTACTTCTCTGTAACAAAAAATGGTTTTGGGGGTGGTATTTAACAGCATAAAAATTATATCTCTCTGGTGCTTGCATTTTGTTTTTCTCAAAATGCTTTCAGGAATCAAAACTCAGCAATGTTGCTTAAGAGAAGATTAAAGATTTCTATTTAGTTATTTAATTAAAATCTATTAAGGAATAGCACATGGCTGCAGGTGCAGCCAGCTGGGAGTAAGGAGTGTCAAGGACAGGGCTGATTTGGGACAGGAAAGCCAACTGGAAGGTGGTTGTGCCTGCTGTAAGGAGCAGGCCAGAGAGGAAGTCAGGAGTGAACCTAGAATAAGTGTTATTTTCTAAGGAGACCTTCATGTTTGTGGAAGGTACCGTACATGTATGTATGTCCTTGCTGGTGCAGATCTTTGGTCCATGGCACTGCAGGCCATGTCTTGCAATCCGTTTTATCAAGTTGGAAGGAACTTTGAGTATGAGCATAATTCTCTTCCCAAAATAGATTTCTTTACAGTGTCAGTTGGATATGATTGGTTTGTACCCATATAAGGTTCTGGGCTGGACACAGAAGCACTAAAATTCCATCATTGTTGAAATAATTGCTGCAAGCTTTTTAACTTTTGATGCATGCCAAGCTGAATACAGCATAGAGTCTGCACAGGCCTGGTGGTGGGTTGGATTTCACCTGGAAAAGGGGGGGTAAGTGCACCTATACCCAGTTCCTGAATTTTGTAACTTTCCTTGTCATCGGTATGTTCCTCCTGACATACAATCTAACCTAAAACATTAAATGGCAGAGCAATTGAAGGTTCAGCAGAAAGTGCTAACGACCTCTCCTCAGCGTTAATCTGTGAAAAACTAGGCCTACACCTTAACTGTGTATATAAGTTTTAAGGTTGCAAATAGTGGAAGAACAAATAGAAAAGTCTTACAATTCAATTAACACCTAGAGATCAAGCTGAAAAACCACTTTGGCAGTGCATTTGCAGCATTTGCATTGTTTCGGCTCTGTATGAACATTTCTGTAGAGCGCTCAGGACAAAAAAGTTTCCACAGGTGGCCAGTGGCTGTCAGATGGGTATTCCTTCTAATGCAATTTAAAAAAATAAAACCACTTTTCACAGAGTGAATTTCACCTCCATGCTGATGGCTAGTCCAAGGCCTACATAAATTTTAAGGCCCACTTATATAGCCCCCAGCTTTTTTCTGTCTGTCGTGTACCATAAGCTACTACTGTAGAAGCCACTGGAAGAAATAACAGGTACAAAGAATAATTAACACTTCTGGGACTGCAGATTATTTTGATCACACAGTTTAGTCATTCTTCTATGTTTTCTTACAATACCCTTTAATTTGTAAAATATTCATCTAGACATGCTATTGTCCAGAAATTAGACCTTGATGAAATGAGAATTGTGGTGCCCTTGTCTGGAAAAGTGAGTGAGAAGTTGGGAGATTTTTTTTTCATTCAGCCTTGAGTATAAGGGTAAGCATCTCTTCTAGTTTCCTCAACTCTTTCCGTGCCTCAGTACCTCCCCTTGTAACTTGGAGATAAATCTGGTGTTGCCCATGAGGTTTCTGCTGTGAGAAACAGCTGATGTTTGAATAAACCATGTACAGCAAATGCACAGCACAGAGCACTGATCTGGGAAGGCAGAGTTGCTCGGAATGCAGAGCTTGCAGAATTTGAGGGGTGCAGCACTGCCCTTGCACAAGGGGCATCTTGTAGTCTAGATCTGGGGTGTAGCTGCTGTTCTAGGCCTTGACTGCCTTTGAATGGAGTTTTTCTCATAGCGAGCCTGGGCCTTGCCTCCCAAAATTCACTAGTATTCCTTACCAAAGTGGAAAGGAATGTATTGCTTGCCATGAGGTTTCTTTCATCACCACTATCTTTAAATTAATCACTCTGTCTTATGCATTGATAAATATTAGGAGAGACTAACCCATTCAGCATCTGCATCAATATATACCCATATGCCCAAAGTCAAAGTCCAGGTCGGATCAGAACAGCCTGGGAGAAAGACACTGGGAAATTACCTGATCTCTTATCCTTCCAGTTTAGGATTCTCCTGTGCAAGTAATTAAAATTTGGTATGTTGATAGCATTTTAAGATTATATGGGGAGGTTAGGTAGATCATTGCATTTAAAAATCCATAAAACAAAACAATCCCCCCAAACAGCATGCTAAAACCATGAAAACTAGAACTTACAAATCATAACAATTTATGTGCTCCCTGCAGAACAGAAAGCTGAGAGGCAAATTTTAAAAATAAAGACACAAGCATATTTTACATGTTTTGTTTGCTGGCTCTTTTTTTTTTTCCCCTCTCTGATAATTCTATTCTATTTATCCTACAGCTTGCCTAAATGTAATTTAGTTTAGGATTTTTTTCTCTTTGCAGCAACCTCTCCTCTGTTTGCACTAGGAGCTTGGTTTCTGGGAGCCAGGAGGCAGGTTTGTCCACACTGGCACTGTGGCACTGCAGTGGCTGGAGCAGCAGATGTCCTGGTCACTCTATGTCCTGTGTCCATTGCCCAGGAGCATGGCCACCCTGGAGTGCCCCAGACACACGGGGTGCTCAACAAGGAGCAGCTGAGTGCACAGAGCCACACTGGTTCCACCCTGTGGACGGCTCCAGCAGGCCAGGGTGTTTCAGAAATGCTGGAAAAGCTGCTTGGGTTTAGTTTTTCCCTGCATTTTTAATAAATGTGCCAGTGAAAACCAAATCCTGCAGGTGCTTATGCACAGGACTGACCTGTGCACCTACATACAGTCCCAGACTGGGACTCTCTGTGTTCTGTCTCCATGTCCTCTCCACTTTTCAATGGCATCCCCTCTCCCTTCACCCACAGCTGTTGGTGCTGACTGGCAAGCCAGTGCTTTGAACCAAAGGTAGGAATACAGGAGTCCTGCAGCCAGACCTCTCTGAAATGTTTCCTAGTATTCCTCTGCCCAGTTTGGCAGCTTTGTAGTCTGATTATTAATGGCTCTGAAAATCTTCAAGTGAGTGCTGCTGGGCCCCTAAGTTGTGGTGCTGGTGTTTATTTTGGTGTCTCCAGCTGGCTCAGGAGTGCTTTTGATAACTGGTGGTCCTGGACTCTCATTCCCACTTCCAGGCTCAGCTGCATATGGATGTCCTGAGTACCAGGGGAGTGTAAGTTGGCTGGAGCAGGCAGCTCCACTCCTTTGTTTGCAATATCAGTTGAAATCAAAGGGGAGAAATTAATGTGATAAACCTAAACAGAAAAAGGGAAGGTGTAGAAGTTCCAGTCTGGACTGTGGAGCTGGGCAGGGTTTGTAGTTATCTACATAAAGTGAGTGCTCCGGGTCTTTTTCATGCTCTTTGCATGAGACTTCCAAACTTCTGTGTTTGATTTTTTGGGTTTTCCCTACTCTTTCTTTCTTTACTCTTTAGGTCGATTGACATCCAGTCTTTCCAACATCCCTGGTAGGCAAAGCTGTGTTTGCAGGCATTGTTTTGCTCGTGCACCTCCTGTGTGGTCAGTGCCTGCCTTTGAGTGATACCCAGGTTGGAGGAAGGCAGAAGCAGCTCCCTATTGTCCTCAGTGAAAGGTGTCCTCAAAGGGATGAGCAGGTTTCAGCTTCCTGAAGGAAAGGCCTGGGAGCTCCTGGTGCCACAGCCAGACTGACATGGTTTCAGCACACTTTTTGAGAAACAGACATGTTGATTTCTGCAGGAGTTCATTGTCAGAGATGATGAGAGTTTAAAGTGAGAGATCTTAGTTAAAAAGAAAATCAGTGGTAAAACAATGTTTCAATCTATAGCCTCAGTAATAATTTACTTTTGAAATCTAGTTCTGCTCAGAGGTGAAACCATTTCCATTCATGTCATGTTGAATCACATTAGAGTCATAAGTCAGTGTTGGGAAGGTTTATTTTGTTTGTATAAGAAGCCCTTCCAATAACTCCTCAAACTCCTCACAGCTGTTTTCTTTGTGTCTGATTTTTAAAAGTGGAATTTTTTACAAATGCATTTGAATTTTACTTTGCAATTAATAAAAGGCTCCTCTTTAGGATGGAATATGCACATTGCAGACTATTTAACTGGAAGCCAATTTTTGTTTTGAGCATATATTTTATGAATAAGTTACTAGTATCACTTGTTTTAGATGTACTGCTGTAAATAATGCAGTGACTTGTATGACTTGTACCTCTGTAGGAGTTTTGCAAAGACTAACACCATGAGGCATTAAACCTCTTCCTAAAATATATGAAAGAAAGAAGTGACATAAAAATTTTTCTTTGAGAAACAGAGATAGAGAAAAAAAAATAAGGACAGCTGGGTGAAACATGCTTCTGTTGATTTGAGAATTCATGTTTTATTTTGTCTAGCGATCAATATGCATTTTTTTCTTTTAGAAAAGAAAAATACATAATCTGATTTCCAGTTTGAAAAAAACGATTACCTATATTTCCATATTCCACACGGTTTCATTTTGCACTCCGATTTTAATTTTGCTCTTGTGTGTCCTGTTTCCAGTATGAACTTCAGTGTTGAAATCCACTGCTTTTGTAATTTTTTCTTTTAAAAGGAGAAAGATGCTGATTTCAGTTCAGATATGTAAAGCAATAGACGTGACTCCGTGGCTGCTCCTGGTGAAGGAAGAAGCTTCTGGAATGACAGCGTCAGAACCCGAGTAGTTGTCTCTGCAGTAGCCTGTGCTGGTGCTGGACTGCTAGGCAGGCTCATCTTTAACAGCACATGGTGCTCTCCTGTACCTCTATTTAATTTGTCTCATCTGTGGCACAGTCTCCTCTAAAGAACACAAGCTTCAGATGAAAATGTAGTTCTCAGACAGAAAGGAACTGCAGTAAAAGTAGTTGTACAACTAGTTTGTCCTATGATTAATAGCAAGACTTGCTTAGAAGTTAGTCTTTGATTTCCTCTGTTTAATTGTAGCCCTAAGTGAAATGGGTTTTTTGATTTATAGAAAATGCAAAATTGGGTACAGAAAGTTTTAAATTACAGTAACCGTAAAAAAATTCCCACAATAATCATCCCATATTGTTTCAATTCAAAAGAGCTAGGGCTTGATTTGTGTGGGAAAGAACCCATAGCAGCCAAGTTCCACATTTGAAACTGGGGAGAGGGGAAGATCAATTACCCTCTTTTGAGAGTACAAAAATATGCCTGAACTTCACTATGTAATACTTTTATCATATATTCCCTCTCTGGAAGGGTGTGTGTTAATTTAGAATAGCTGTTTTCTTGCATGGATATCATGTAAAAGCAAGTAGAAAAATCGTGTTCAAACATACAAGGGCATCGGTTAAAAAAGCAAAACCATTAGGAGCAGCAATGGCTCCGTGATCATGATGGAAAACTGATCTGTTTTACAATATTTGCATTATGCAGAAAGGTTCAATAAACTGTGAAAGTTCTACCAGCCATAGTTCAATAGCAGTAGCTTTAATAACAGTAGTTTAATTCCTAAGCTACTTTTTGGAAGTTCTGCATGGCTGTTGTCACTTTTGCTGCTCCGTATTTGTGTTGACTTTTTCTTTCATTAGGCCGCAATGCCTGTGCGTGTTTACAGCACTAATCCTAGATGCTGAAATTCAGGATAGTAAAAGTATATTCAGTATCACTGAAGCTATTCCGGAGTAAATGACTTCGCTTTAACGGATGAGACCAAATTCTGCTCTATTTGCAGGGCTAAATGCTGAAAAACACTGATCTGACCTATGCAAGTTTGCATGGGAGTTCCTGAGAATAGGAGTTTTGGCTCTTTGTATTTGGTTTTTTTGACTACCGCAACGCAGTTAGAAATAATTCTGAAAATAATAATGCAGTTTTTATTCTGTTGGCCACCTTGGTAGCTTTTAAAATCCTGCTTCGCAGTCTCCCCTCACATACAGTTTCATTTGGAACACACTGAATTTACAGTTTGAATGTAAAGTGCTGCTTCTATTCCATTTGATCTAAACATAAAGCATAGTATTGATCCATTTATAAGCATTTTCAAATTGTGCTGCACTTCTTGGATAATTTATTGTTGTAGAATTTTAAAGTCAGGTGAGATCTGAATTTGTGCTATAGCCTGACAGTTTAATCAAGATACAAATTTAGAAACAAATCAGCACTGTCTTTTATATAGTACCTCTAAATCCATGGTAATTTGTACCAGACCTCGGTAACAGGAAAGGATCACCGTTTCATGCTACCAATACCAGTGGGTGTTGCTCCCCAGCTGCATCTTGTAAGAGAAGATGCAAGAGAAATTAAAGGATCCCCACATGCATTTTTCTGTAATGTACCTTTTGCAGAGTATGAGGTTGATGGAAAATTCCCTTGAATTCAGTGTGCAAGCCGGCTGTAAATAGTGCCATATGTTCTGCGCGCTTTAACTCCTACCTTTTGAGAGCACCGGGCACTGGTTTTTAAGTCAGCTTTCTTCACTTTATAGTTTTAAAACGTTTAAAAAACGTGAAAGCTTGTACTCTACAAACTCAGAACAGGGAGGGGAGAGCTGAAGTGCTGCTGGTGCCTACCCTGGCTGCCTCGGGACTCTCCCAGAGGCCTGTTTCGGGGAGCTCTGCTGTGCCAGGACGTCCCTTGCAGCACGAGCTCGTCCCTGCACGCTTCGCTCCAGCGTATCCGAGCTATAGGCTGAGGCTGTGTGCGCTGGCAGCACAGATGGAGTGTGCTCTCATTAGGACTGTTTGTTGCCTGTTGGAACACACAGCATATTTCTACCGTGGCATCAACAGTTTCTAAGAACTGAGGTCAAAATAAACAGGTTGCAGTTGGATTCAGGAATAGTCTGGGAAACAACTTAAAATTCCCTGCTTAGGCATAACCATATTCCTAGATAGGTGGGTAAGAAGGCATTCTTACAGCAAGGGCTCATCTGAATTGATGATTAGTGTATGCAGCCCAGTGTGGAGTTGCAGGAGCATAGCCAGTAAATTCTCTACAGATTTTCTACAGATTTACAGATTCTACGGAATTCTGCATAGGTATGCAGAATTGAACTTATTTTAAATAAATGAGCAAATTTAAGCATAGCACTCCTGCACTGTTTCTCCCAGTCTTTGTAGTGCTTGAGCAAAGTGAAAGTGATGTCCTCATGCCCATTTGGAAGGTGCCTGTTTTCACCAGGCCTCAGCCTCCTGTGCAGGATGTTGCTGAGGGCCCCGGCATGTGCGGGCTCTGTGCAGGAGCAAAGCTGGGGCGCTGGCAGACACCCTCTGGCAAGCTTCCTGGAAGCTGCTTTGAGTTGCTAGTGCCCCAAACTCCCCACCCCACCCTTTCCCTGGGGATTAGTGCTTCCTCAGCAGAACCTCCACCTGAGCTGCCTCTTTGCAAACCCGCAGGTCCAGCTCCAGCCCTTGGAAGGGCATCGCTCACTGCGGAGCTGCTGCAGCACCCGAGGTCTGAACCCGTGGATTCAGCGTGGAGAGCCCTCATCTCCAGCAGCCAGGTGGGACAGACTGCTGGGAAAAGGGACTTCGGTGTGTGACAGCAAGATTCAGCAGTGCCCCTTCCACCACTGGTAAGTATTTGCAGGGTCAGCCCATACACACACTCGCATTCCAGGTGACAGCCTGGCCCCCCAGGTGTGAGTGAGTTTTAGCCAGGAATATCAGTGAATGCAGGGTTTAATTTGTAGTGTTTAAAAAGCCAGCAAAATTTTATGAAGCAAGACAAATACTTGTGATGATTTTGGCTTGAGTAGAGTTGTAAATAGATTTGCTTCCTTCCAGAATCATCAACAGTCACTTGTAAGGGTTTACTTATATCTACCTGTTCACAGTTCATTTGCAGCCAAAGGAACTATCCTGTTTGTTGAGCTGCAAACACACAAAGGCGTAGCAATCTGCCAGATGTTAGAAAGTGTTCTTATGGGATTTGGGGCTTTTTGGGCAGGGAGGGTTAAATGTCACTCTAGTTTTGGTGGTTAAAATTAAAAAAAAAAAAAAGTAGTTTTTTCCTTTTCAGAAATGAAACATTAATAAGCTGTATGGTATGTGTAACAGTAAATGACTAATACAGATATGTGTAGGGGAGAAGTGAAAAAAGGTGTCAAAAGAATTATGAAAATTTTGAAGACTGATATGGAAAGATGTGTATAATTCTCTAAAAGAAAGGATGAAAAAAAGCCTTCCCATATTTTTTGCTGCTACCAGTTTACAGCTCTTGCCATTCTTACTTCCCATGGCATGAGGCATTCAGTGGTCTGTGTAACAACCACAGGAATAATATTATCATCCCTTACTTTTCCGCACTGACAGGGAAGCAGCATTCCTAGAATACCTTGTTTATGGGATGATCTTACTGTCTCCACGAGGTTTTCTTGGTTCTTGCTGCTGTTCTCCATATGCCTCTACACACAGTTTGTGTGTAACAATGTGCCTTTCCATCCTTGACCCTGGCAGGTCTTGTGCAGCCTCATTCATCCTGACCCACCACCTCTTCCCTGCTCACAGACAGCTGCTGAGTCTCAAGCTCTTCACTGACTGTGAATGCAGTTGGGAACACTCTCCTCCCCCCCACTTTTAAGTTGGCTCTCAAAGCCCATCGCAGATGGTCTGTACCTCATACATAATAAAGATTTTTTTTCTTCTGAGGCGGGTTTCTGTGAATGTGAGAGGCAGACAGTCTGGCAAGCTTAGACCTGTGTTTTTATATTTTTTTCTAAGCGAGCCTTGAGGGATTTGTTTGCCATAATTTGAAACCCCTTAATAGCTTATGGAGATCAGTAATATCTTGGTTCCAGAGGCTGGAACCTGATTTGTCCATTTGATATTTTCTAAGGGGAAATTATACACATTGGCAAAATGGAGTTAGGGCCCAGCTGGACAAGACAAAGAAATTAAGCAGAAGCATTCCAGGAACTAAAGCAGTTGTTTTAGGAAGGTAGGTTTCTAATAAGAGTATGGTAGATTTGTGCTTGTTGTATATGTGAGCTGTTTTGGTGTCACCTGTTACAGCTGTGTATTTCAAACCACTTGTAAGATTTGTTTCAGTGAGTTCCCTCTGTCCTATTTTCAGACTTCAGCAGTAAAGTCTGTGTACCAAAATGTCCCCAGGACCTCATGTAAGAGTCTAAGGAGCGTTTTCAGATGTCAGATAGTTTGGGTTCTAGATAGCTCAACACCTTTGCTTCTTAGTTCCCTTGTGTATGGTTGTATTGGTGATGTTATGCTCAGCATTCCAGTAGCCATAAAAACAGGTCCATGTGTGGAAATCTGCTTGATGGGCCAGGCTGCCAGTGGGCTCTGGGTTTCTGTTCTGCATGGAAGCTGCCACAGGGCTCTTCTTGATCTCTGCACTATGCTTTGGGAGCTGAAAATGTAGAATATATGCGGGAGGAAAATGATGGAAATACATTTATACCAACAGTTTCAGCAGTGGTTTTTACCCCAGTGAGAAAATATATGTCAAGGTGAGATATGGAATTGTATGTTTTAAAAGATAAGGAAAAATGTCCAAAACTAAATTGGATTTTGTTATGATGAGGAAAAAATTTTAACAAGTATTTCACTACTTTGTTGTACATGTTAAATGCTGCTTTTGTGTGTGTGCGTGTGTGTGTGTTGTTACTCATTGTGTAGGAGCAATTAAGTCCAAAACCAGCCCATGAATTGTAGAGTATTTGCTAGAATACTTTGGGGTTCAATTGTCTGAAGCTCTTGGCTATTAGAGGGAAAAAAGTCCCAGGGGTGTCAGATAAGACACTTCTCCAGGGCCTGAAGGGTGTCAAGAGTAAGGGTCTCTGAGAAGTGAGCAAAGCAAATAAAATCTTTTGAGAAGAGATGAGCTCCAGAGAACATTCCAGTTAGGCAGCAGTGGTCAGCAGCACAGGGCAGTTGTTGTTTCATCCTTCAGAGTGGAAGGACCTTGGGAGGCATCTAGTCCAGCCTCCTGCTCAAAGCTGGGCCAGCTGAGACCAGGTGGCTCAAGGTTTTGTTCAGTTGGGTCATGACAGCCTCCAAGCATGGAGACTGCACAGCGTCTCTGTGCAGTCCCTTCCACTGCTTGACTGACTTCATGGCAGAAAGGTTTTCCATTGTTTCTGACTTGAACCTTTCGGATTTCAAATTCTGTCTGTTGTCCCTTGTTCTCCCACCACGCCCCACGTGAGTAACCTAGCTCTGGCTTCTCCTAGCCTCCTGCTGGGTGTGGAGAGGGTGTCAGCAGAGCCTACTCAGGTCCCTTAGCTCCTTCTCACAGGGCTGATGCTCATCCTGGGGGTCCCTCTCATTCTGCCTACACAGCAGTGTCGCTCAGCAGGCTGAAGAGTGGCCCCTGGAGACAGTGCTGGGGCTGACCCATGCTGTCCCATGGGATGCTGGCACCAGGACAGGCAGGGTGGCTCCCTGAGAGCCACATCATTCTTGTCCAGCCCCTTTAAGGGGTGTAGGTATTTTTGCTGACCCTCAGCTGGAAGCAGTGCCAGGAGCTGATGCTGTTGGCTGGCCTTGGCCTTCACAGCAAATTCCTGGGTTAATAGTGTGGCATTACTAATTTCAGGTATTATTATAGAAAAATATTAGCTTGGATTTGAAAATCATGTCATAGTTTAAATGCTGGAAGATGTTAAAGCACTGTAGAGTTTCTTTGCAGAGTGATTTTTGAGCTGCTGAGATACAGGTTTTAAGCATAAAACACAACAGTTAGAGATATACTTAAACATTGTTAGGTGTCATGTAATTGCATAACTGCAGAACCCAAGGCTTTAAGAACAATACTGTGCATCATGAATTTGTGATTTGATTTTAAAATAAAAAAAAATTTTAAAAAATCAATAAGATCAGGAGTCTGCTGCTTTTGTAAAGCAAATGTTCATCTAAGAGGGGTTTTTTCAAATAGTGAACCACATCTGTAAAGTTCTGAAATGATAGCTGCTCTTATGTGCTCATCTGCTTAGCACAGTAATTAAAGTATACATTAATGCTCTGAGACACATGTTTAGTAGTATGGATTGAAATTAATCACCCTGTCCCTATAGAAATTGCTTGATGAGTCCAACAGCATATGTGTTGCTATAGAAAGCTGTGAGTTTGTGTATTGTACATGGGTACAGTTACATTAAGTATTTAATATGCTTTATTAAATATAAATACAACAATACATTTAACTTTATTAAAGATATGGAGCGGGGTTGTTTGCATCTTTATCCAGTGTGGGACAAGCATTTTTAGAGGTAAAACTTGCACTGTAATAACCACTAAATATGAAATTGTCAAGCTGCTCCAATACTGCTTAAGGAGTCTTTCAGGTGCCTGCAAGCATCGTGTGAGCAGGGCAGAAGGAATTCCTGCCTCTGTGAGGTGTGGCTCACCCAGGGCCAGGCTGGCACATCCACTGCGGGTCCCTCGTGCAGCACCAGGTGCAGGATGGGCTTGTGCCGAGCTGAGCTGTGTGGAGGAGGCCTTTGGCTGCTGAGAGAGAGTGGAAATTCTGCAGCCACTGATGAGTTTCATCTTAGATTTAAGCTTGCAATGCTGATTCCATCTCTGGCTTTCTGGACATGGGACACAGTTGTCCTGAGGAAGTCTCCAGGGCGAGTTTACAGCCGTGCAATTACCAAGTGAGCTGCCACCTCAGCCTGTACCATGGCTACTCTGCCTGCCAGAAAAACTTGGTGATAAATATTCCACAAGATGCTTGGGAGGCTGTGATGTCAGCCCTACACCGGCCGGTTCAGCAAGTGGGGTTTGCTCTGCTGTTTCACGGTCTGTGTGACGTGTGAGTCAAAGAGCAGGTGCGGGTCCTTCCCGCTGCGCTGAAATGCACGCGGTGTGCAGCTCAAAGCACTGCTGCTGCCCCTTTCCCAGTGCAGGGAGCTGCTCTGCTTCCTCAGCCTGTGTAGGGAGCGGCTGGGGAGCTGCTGCTTTTCCTGGTGGCACAGGGCAGTGTCTGACAAAGAGCACCACTCCGTGCAGCGCCATCGGGAAGCGCGTGGATTGAGAGAGGAGCAGCGAGCGGCAGGTCGAGGACACAAAGAGAACAAAATCGTTGTCTGGGGGATTGTTTGAGAATCGCTGCCCTTGCCAACTTAAAATATACGCACAAAAAAATGTCTTGTTCTTCCCTGCTTACAACTCCGACATAGGACCCAGTTAAAAAAAAGATTGTTTTTGCAAAACTCTGACTTCTGTACTCTCACTGGTCTACATACCTCTTTGTGTGTTCAAGATCTAAATGCAGTGTTCAGGTAGCCTTTCTCTTACAGCTAATTGATATCCTGCCCCAGAGTTACAAAAGCAGAGAAAAGAAAACCCTTACATTTACTTACAGACATTTACTGCTTTAGTTGATACATATTTGCCTGTTTCTGGGTGGTGAAAGTTTTTATTATTAATATTTTTGCAGCATATCAGCCTGGATGTAGTCACCCTGTCAGGAGTGTAAAATTTACAGGAGAAATTATTTTAACACTGGAAAAGCTCTTACTCATCTGAACCATCATTCAAAATGCATGATGAAAGTCGCCAAGCAGAAGTTCTCCATCCCACTGTCTGCAGAGCTCCTGCAGATCTTCTGAAGCTTAAGGTAATATTAAAAATAAAGAACAACTTAGTTGCAAAGTAGAAGCTGGTGCAAAGCGTGAAGGTATAATTCTAGGGCAGAGTATCCTGTTTGTGCATTGACCCTTGTCTATGGGAGCAATGGCATTGTTAGAAAATTTCAATGCAATATTTGTTTAAATAATCAAAGCAGAAAGAACAATAAGCTCAAGTTTACCACCAGAATTAAATATATATAAATATACATATATAAAGAAATTGCTTAGTATTATTAAAAAATGAAAGAATGTATTATGTTTTCTTTATTCTTTTGA
This sequence comes from Cichladusa arquata, assembly GCA_026413545.1. Lineage (NCBI taxonomy): Eukaryota > Metazoa > Chordata > Aves > Passeriformes > Muscicapidae > Cichladusa > Cichladusa arquata. The sequence goes on along the minus strand of JAOTQP010000870.1, from coordinate 57,173,663 downwards.
AAATATATGTCAAAGTACAGTAGTGTTTAACTATGAAAAATAAGTGTTAAATGAAAATAGGAACCACTGAGTAGGACAATGTATTTTGTCTTGCTTAGCTCCTGAGAAATAGCTGCAATATTTGCACTGTGTGCAGTTTATGCCATTGCTTGTCCTTAGTGCTTTTGGTTTGTGTTCTGTAGTGATGACCATTATCTTACATTCTGTGAATTAGACTCTTGCAGTGTATTTCCTTATTTCTCTGTCATTGTAGAGCAGGCAGCTGGGGTGTCATCATGATCCCTTCTCTATGACTGTCATAGGATTTTATATAAAGAGCATTTTCCAGAGGCTATCAGTATGTTCTCTTATACAAGATTTTTTTTTCCTCTGGCTTGTTTTAGGTCAAATATATAACTAACTAAAACACATTCCAGAAACTTTGTTTTCTAAACAAAGTTCGTGTTGGGCACAGTTGTTACTGTTGCAGGTGTTCACATCGGGGCAGTATAAAATGCTGCTTATGACAAATGACAAATAATGGAATGCTCACTTTATAGCCTCAGGAGTTTGGCCTGGACCTACAAACAGACATTATTTTTCATTTCTTTATAGACAGACAAGTTTATAAATAAGACAGTTATGGGCATAAGCATTCTTGCAGCCTTTGGAGCTCATCTTTCTTGTAAGCATCAAAGAGAATATTTGTGGTAGAACACACAGTAATGAGTGTGGGGGAATCAGCAGCATGCAGATTCATTTGTTTATTTATTTATTGAATCTGGTTATGCCCTATCCTCCCATCATCTGTGCCTCTGCAATAAAGACAAAGCATGCCTATTTTCTCTCTTTGCTATCACTCCAAATGCTGTAGATAAGAACGATAGCTGGACACAAGTACCACACTGTGCACCCCAGAACACCAGAGGTATTAATGAACACAGGCAAAGACTTGTGTAACCATTACATCAGTGTCCTATTTCTGGAAATGACTACTGTAAATTACCATTTGGCTGAGGAATCCATCGTGCTGGTCTGGAGCCTGCATGGCCCAACTGGGGATTACATCAAGCACATGAAAAAGCTGCCCAGGAATCCTGGCACAGAATGATATTATTTTGTTTTGCATAGGAAACCTGTGTGTTCATGCATACATGTATATAAATATGTAAAGTGGCTTGGATTGCCTGTGTCTGAGGGCAGAGCCCTGTATGTGGCAGAGCTTTTAGCTTCAGGGGTTGTACATTTTTTATGTCAGCTCGGAGGCAATTGAGCTGAGCTGAAATGTCAGTCTTGGGGGGTCACTGGTGTGAGAGTTGCCACAACAGAGTTCCTCTAAGGCCCCTTAGAGAATCTATGATTTGATTCCTCTCACAGCTTGGTCAAAACCAGCTTGTGTTAATTGGCTGTGTAGCCCATTTATCTCTGCAATGCCTGGGATCACGAGTTTGGGGCTGTGTATCTGCTGAAAAGGTACTTGGGGCTCAGGAGTTTTGAGGCCTTTAATAATTATCTGGAGGTATGACCTCTGTTGAGGAAATGTTACCAGTTTGATGATTTTTGTCTTGGTTTATGTCTTTAGTTAGTGACAGCAGTGTTTAAAACCTGAGATCTGTGTGTCCATATATTTTACATTGAATTTAAAACACAAATATCATAAGAATCTCCTTTTTAGAAATGGAGAGAAAGAAAAAAATACCAGTCTGGTTAAGACATGGTTGTTCTTATAAAGAAAACAGTGAGTTATTACTGCTACCTCTGATGTATCTAAGTCTAGTAATACATGTACCTCTTTAGGCCTAGACCTCAGAATAAATTGCAAGATCAGAAATTAAATTCAAATCTTCTAAAAATCGATCCTCATGTATTTTTAAGGAAGTGGTCTATTCCAAGAACTCTAATGTATGAAGTCTTATTAAGATTAAAGTCTCTGGAGGGTGAAGTTCATTTTTTGAGGAAGAAACCCAGTTAACAATAAAATCAGGTAATACCCAATGATATTGTCACAAATAATTAAAATAAATTTGTAGTCAGAACATCATCAGTGTGTGCAATAAATAATAGCTGAGAGGAAAGGCTGACTTCCATGCTTGTTAAATTGCTTGGAAGTTAATTTGCACGTGTTCAGGTGAAGAGAGAGGTTTGGTTATGTGGGATTATTTTTTTCTCAGCTGCAGTTTTTTTTGTAATTACACAAGAAATGGAATAATTTGGGCTTGTCAGACCCACCTGTGAAAAGCAGATGCCCTTGTACACAAACGATCTTCACTCAGTTGGTGAGCAGTGAATACAGAGAATGGGCAGTGCACTTGCTCCAATATTAGATTGCTCTTGTGAGTCTTTCAAGCTGGATTTCTTTCCAGCCCACAGGAAATGACTGATAATCCTTTTTTCTTTTTGTTTTTTCCCAGAGAAGGAATGTGCTGGGGTAGAAATCCAATATGTAACATAAAGATTAATACATACCCTAAATTTAGATAATTGTAAAGGTATTGACTTTCTCCAACTAAAATGAGAGTAGTAAAAGAAGGGAAGTTAATCGTGAGAGAGCCTGGTTGCCTCTTACTGTTGTTGTTTTCTGTTCCTTAGAATATTGCCAAACTTAAATTATTTGGGGTGAACTTTCAATGCTGAGTATATTATTCAGATTTGCTGCCATAGGCAAGTTCAGTCATAACAGTTCGCTTTTCCTGAGCAGAGGACAGCCTTTCCTTTGGCATCTTTTAAATTCTGAGAACTTTGTGCTTTAGCTATAACCGTTTTCTTCTCTAAAGAAAATCTTCATTTGTGCAGTCAGCTGGCTGATTCAATCTCCAGCTGAAAAATGATCACGAGATGAGTGTATGTTCTTTAGAATTTAGTCCTGTTTCTGATGGGCTTTAAAAAGCGCCGACAGCTTTAGTTAAACGCAGCAGTGGTTTTCAGTATGTGGCTCTTTGTCTCTGTACAGGATTCCTGTGCAGGAGGTCCTGTGAGAAAAAGCTCTATCAAACATTGGGAAAAAAAGAGATATTATTTTAAGATTTTAAGGAACAAAAAGAACTGGCAAGAAATAGCATAAGAGAATGCTTAAACTCTCTGGGTAACCAGGAGAGAGGTAGAACAGGAGTAATGTTAATTTAGAGTATTTTGGGCAAGCCATGATCTTTCTTGAAGAATTTGGTATTGGTCATGTTCTTAATTTTTCTTAAATATCGTATGTTTTTTTTAATTACTACACAGGTTACCAAGTACTTTCGTAGTCTCATAATATTATTTTGCTCTTTCCAATAACTTCCTTATATTAGTAATCACTTAAACCAAATTTTTAAATAAACAATGATTAGCATTTGTGAATTCTTATCCCTGGAAGCTCCATACCCAACTAAAGCAAAACTGAGATAGATAGATAGATAGATAGATAGATAGATAGATAGATAGATAGATAGACAGATAGATAGATAGATGGACAAACATCAAATAAGTTGATATTCCTGTATTTAAAGCACCTAGAGGTATAATTTCTCTGTAGGTGATGAAATGAGATGGGTAGGTTTCCCCACCTACTTTACAAACCTGCTCTGGGTGGAAGGGGAGTTTCTGGAAATGCCTGTATCCTCATCAGGTATGGTGAGTGCCCACTCCTGGACATCCCATGGCTAGCAGGTTGAAGAAGTCCCAGGAGATGAACCACAAACCCACATTGCTTGGAACTGGAACCAGTGCCTGTTAAACTGGCTGGGAAAAGGTGTGCTGTTTTTAACAGGGCAATTCCAGGACACCTCTGGTTAGTTTTTAAATTTTCCTTTAGATCGAACCACAGGATCCCAGAACCATGGAGTGGGTTGTGTTGAAAAGGACCTTAAAGACCATCCAGTTTCAGTCCCATGCCGTGGGCAGGGGCACTTTCCACTGTCCCAGGTTCCTTCAAGCCTCATCCAGTCTGGCCTTGGGTGCTTGCAGGAATGGGGCAGCCACAGCTTCTCTGGGCAGCATGTGCCAGGGCCTCACCACCCTTACAGGGAATAATTTCTTCCCAATATCCCATCTAACCCTGCCCTCTGTCAGTGTGAAGTCATTCTCCCTTTTCCTATCCCTTCTCTGTCTTCAGGTGGCCTGAGATGGGGGACACTGGCTTTTAAGAAACCCAGTTCAGATGATGAGTAAAACCTGACCAGTTCTGAGGTCTCTGTCTCCCTTGTCTCACATTTTCAAAGACTTCAGGCACTTCTAGCCCAATGTGTCTGTCAGGGGATTGTATCAATTCTTGAGACAGGTAGCAGAATAGGAAAAGCTGGAATGCTAAAGGAAGGTAGTGGAGCCCTTTTGCAGTAATATCTGGTATTCTTTGATTAAATCTAGGCATGCAGTACTCAGGATATGATTCTTATATTTGGTTGAAGATTATAATTCTTTTGGTTTTTTATTTTTTTGTGGTTTTATGGGAGGGAACTGCTTGTGCTCTGTGAATGCACACTGTTGTTGAAAAGTTTTAAGGACATGGTGTTTTCAGTGTAAATGTGGAGCTACTGGTCACAGCCACACAGACTGCCCTAAATTCATAAGTTCATGCAGTGTTACTACAAATACTGCTTATAGGATAGCAGTTTAAAGAAAGTGCAGTGTATCTTTCTCCCATTTCTAGATATGGTGTAGCAGCCTGACATGATCAGTCACTACCATGTGACCACTCAGGTGCCTTTGAAGAGCTTCACAAATCACAGACAAGTTTAGGGCTCCTGAGCTGCTTGATGTAATCAGGATATGCATCTATAAAGCTGTTTACATACAGCCTGGATTCAAGCAATTACCTGGCTCTTTCTTTCTTTTATTTTCTTTTTTTTTAAATTTCAGGAATAATTTTTTAATAAGGAAATAGTGTGTCAACAAAATTCATATTTAGTAAACTGGCTACAATAATCAATCATTTAAAAAAAGGCATGAAGGTCTGAATAATTTTAAGTGTATGTAGATTTAATTGTAATGGCTGTGCCATGTATTATTCTCAGACTCTGGAATGAGGCATAGCAACTGACATAACTTGCTCCGAGTATTCCCTGGATTAAAAATTCTTGCTGTTTGGATTCTGTCATGAAATGGTTGGCATCCCAACAGTCGTGACAAGTGTATATGTTGGCAAGGAATTAAAAATGGTGGTGCCTCTGAAGTTTAGCAGGAGGTTTCCTGCCTGGGGATGGCAGACAGTTGTAGCTGTTACAAATGCCATTCCCTTGTCTGCATTGCAGCTCGTTTCTGAAACAAAGCAAGCTTGGGCACATGTTCCACTTTGTAATAGGAACTGCTACATTTGGTTTTCTTTGAGTCTTCTCTGACACTGGAGTCTTCATGTGCCACTTCTCTTTTATTTCTTGTTGTTTTGTTAATAAATCAAATCTGACTACAAGATCTCTCTGCCTCTAAACCACAGTAAGGGCTGCTTGAAAAAGCGTGAGCCTCCCAAATTTTTTACCCTCAAGAGGAAATAACTGATTTTTTGTTTGTCTTTGATCCAGTCTCATCAATGCAATTTTCCTTCTTCAAACAATTGAGCCTGCAGTTCATTATAGTGCAAGACCAGAATCCTTCTATTACCTTATTTTTAGCAACAATTAAATTGAGCCTTAAAATTGCATTTGCAAAAAGAAAGGCCTGCACAAGTCCCAAATGTTAGAACTCAGCTCTTAAAATTTGCTCTCTCTGAGGCTTCAAGACAGACAGCAGCAGATTGAATCCCAGCACTTTGCTCTCCTGGATGTGAGTGTCACTAGGTGGTGTGGCTTGGTGGTATTTGTGGCAGCCTCCTGGACCTGCCTGGATGTGCCACCTGTGCTGGGAATCCTTCCTCCAGCCCTGAGTTGAGGGTGCAGGGTCAGAAAGCACCAGGATGCCTCAGGCAGATGCATCTGTGCTGGAGGCTCTCAGCCTGGGACAGTGAGGAGCTCCCACCTTCCAACCCCCCTCCCAGCATCAAGGACATGGGGTGCCTCTGCTCCTGTGGGGTTGAGCATCTTCCCAGAGCACAGCCTCTGACTATTTGTCAGAGCTTATGTACATGTATTATGTACATGATTAAAACGTAACTTCCCTTCATCTTATGGAGCTTAGAAGCTCTTAGAGGCATGAATTAATGCAGAGACAGGTTGTGTCTGCAGAGTCAAGGAGCTGTGCTGCAGAAGAGAGAAGTTGTTTAGTCAGATAATTTGTTGGGATCAAACATTGCCTCCAGAATTTTTCAAGCAAGATTGTTTATCTGCAGTTGGGACTGAAGGACACCATTACTTCTTTGTAGGACACCTGCCATTAGAGAATATTGTAGTTTTCTTAAACATGGCTGTTAAAAGACTAGGAATAGAAATTCACTACTTAGGCAGGACAGAGGTAAAGAGATTTGGAAGTGTGTGCCAAACTTGTGAGAGCAAACTCCTGACACAGTGACTGTGGGAGCCCAACTGGAACATAGAGAGAGGAACATGGTTTGAAACACTGGATATTTTACTGTTTTTGTACCCAAATATTTTGTACTGTTTTTGAGATATCCATATGTTACAGGTAGTAAAGCTCTCTGAATACCCATATTAAAATTCACTGCAAAAATATGGAGCCCTCATGTTATTTACCTAGCATGGTGAGCATGGAAGTGTGGTTACCATCAGGCAGGCTGAGAGATCCACAGAGAGAAAAAAATCTGATTAAGGACACCTAGAAGTAGGCAGAGTAACCTCCTGCAAGAAACCAGACCCCTCAGAATGCAAAACTCCCAGACCAAGATTTCAGGCCCATGTGGAAGAGCTGTGTCTGTGTATGAGCCTGACAAAGGGGATAAAAATGACAAGATGAAGGTAGAGCTTTCTTATGCTTTCACCAGACAAAATGAAAGAGTGAAATAAAATTGCCAGGAATGAATACACAAACCCTGGAACAGCTGGGAAAAATATTTGAGGAAAATGTACAGGAGGTAGCAGAGGGATACTTTTCTCTAAATCCCAAAAGCAAGAAGCAGATAAGAGGATAGATGCTTGCATTGTGTGGTGGAAAATTCTGGCGTGCACATGTACATTAGAGACATAAAAGATCTCCTAATTAGAGACAGGATCATTTGTGGGACATGTGATTCCAGTTTACAGGAGGAATTGCTGAGAAAAAACATCTAACCCTAAAGGAATGAATCAAAGAATAAGAGCAGCTGAACTGTCCAGGAAAAGGAGCAAAACAACAGCCACTTTTGCAGGATGCTGCAGAGTCCAGGAGAGGGGGAAGAGAGGGATGAACCTGTGAGCAATGCACAAAGGTGAAGTAAGATTTGGGACTGGTGGGAAGGGAGCCACGAGGGTTCCATTCAGCAGTGGGCAGTGGTGCTGTGTCTGGCTGAGCAGGCTCTCCCTTCCTTGGCAGGGATGCAGGAGGCAGAAAAAAACCACAGGGCAGTGATGGGGCGTCAGTGCAGTGGACAAAGCAGCAGGCTGTTCTGGAGCTCAGCATATCTGAAGGAAAATGGAATCAAAGAGCCAGCCTGTATGGGTTTCTGGGTTAGCAATCCTGAGTTTGTCACCAAATGTTTGCATGGAAAGCACAACTGTCAAAAGGAAAGTTGGGGTGATCCATTTGCATTTCCGAGAGAGGAGAAGGAGGAAGATAAGGTTTGAAAGAGGCACCAGGAAGTCAATCTGTCTGAGCGTGACCTGAATGTTACCCCGGTTTTTTGTGTTTCTCTACGCCGTTCTCTAAAGAAAAGCCAATTATATTTCAGAAGAATAGGGGCCTCTCATGTTGTTATTCATCATGTGGCACATGAAACACCAACACTAACTCCGAAACTGTGAGTTAACCTTGTCCTTTCATCACGTATGGTCATCTCATCACTAGGCTGGTGACTGCTCAAAGCTGCCTGAAAGTGGTTGAGCCCCAGACAACTAAACTTTTATACATCAGTACAAAAGCAGCAAAGAAGATGAGAAGGAAAACTGATTGTCCCTGGGGACTCAGCATAGTGGTTTGGGTAGTCCTGCTTAGAAAGTCACTTGTGGCTTTTATAATGAGGAACTTAAGGTTTGAATTTTCAGACTTATTAGCTGTACATTTGTTTGTTTTTTATTAACTTAATATACTACGTGCCACATTTTCCTTGGGGTATTGAGTCAAGTGATGGATTCATCCAGTTTAGCTCTAGATGCATAGGCTCTCTTTTTCACAAAACTTTGAAAAGATTTGGGTCTCAAATTTCCTGAAGGATTTTATTTTATGCCTGTATATTTTGGTACAGCAGCTAATGTTTTCTGTCCTGTTTTCTTTCTGACAGTATGTGCTTCTGGCTAATGTAGAGAGGGAATGTAGTTTTTGTTTGTTCTCTTTCTTGACCCGTGAGAATTAGAGTTGTCTTCTTATATGAGCAGAGTTAAACCACTTTAGCCTACAAAAGAATCACTGGAAGTTTCCAATCCTCTCGCTCTCTGCTTCAGTGGAAAGAAAAACAGGTTTTAGAAAGTCTGAGAAAGATATGGCTATTAAGCTAATCCAGTATACTTCATCTAGCTGCTAAAAATCTTGATTCTTAACAGTGATTAAATATAATTGCATCAGTAAAGGTGGTGTAAAAAAACCCCTGGCTTTCATTAGAAGCTATCTTTAGGAAACCATGATTCCTTGACTTGAAAAGTTATGTGTAACATCACTGTTGTATTTTGGGAATGCTTTGAAGGTTTCTTAAACACAGGGTTATGTAGAAAGAATAAATAAACCCCAGCAGAGCAAATACACAATTCTGAAGTATTCTTATATATTTCAATATGTATCTGCAGTGCATGTTATTTATTAAAAAAGAAAATTGGGCATAAAGCTGAAAAATTAGTGGATAAATATTCTGCTATCTTGAAGATCTGATCAAATAGTAAAGATATTTGGAAGAAAAAACAAATTAACAAACCACCACCTATGTGCTGGATAAAATGGTCAGGATGGAATGGAAGGACTCCTGGTAATTTAAATAAAATTAAATCCTTTTTTTTTGTGTGGTT
>JAOTQP010000870.1:57141453-57164669 GCA_026413545.1 Cichladusa arquata | reverse complement strand
TTTGTTTGGGTTTTTTTTTGTTTTGGGGGCTTTTTGGTTTGGTTTGGTTTGGTTTTGTTGTTTTTGGGGTTTTTTTGTTACTCTTCAGTTTGGAAGGGAATCTGTTCACTATTTTAAGAGCTGAAAAACAATGTTGCTAAACTTTTTCTCTTATTTTCACAAATTTAAAATCTGAACTGTATCAGAGCCTTAACACTTTACATTCTCTTTATAGAGAATTTAAAATTTCTCCAAGTTATGTGATCTGAAAAAGCTCTTCCTAGACAGTCAGATGTTAAAAAATTCAGCAGTTTTGTTATAATGCAGAGCACCACATGCTGCTCTGTATCCTTGGGTTGAACTGGATATTTGCACTTTTATGTTTGTTTTGTAGATTATGAAAAATTGTGTAAACTGAAAGAGGACTGTAAAACCTCCTGCACTGAAATACTGAAAAATACAAAATAATCTAGTTCTTACATTGCTTTGTCACTGCCAATGTCAAATGTTACTGCAAGTATTTATTGCAAGAACCTGAGTTACTGCAAAGACAAAAGTACAACAGTGAGCCTTGTTTGCTTAGAGAAATCATATACTCCCAACGAGTTCCAAGGGAATAATTGTCCATTTTTTGTGGGTATTCAGGTGAAGTGATAATTCTGAAGCAGCGAATGCTATTGATAATGTTTCCACTGAGATACTTAGTAAAAATATATTTAGCTGTTTCCATAAACTGAGTTTAAGCAAAGTTTAAGTCCAGATCGTGACTGGATGGTGAGATGCTGAACTAAATGCTGATATGTCTTCTCCACATACTTTCTGCTTTTAAGTTATTAGAGGTATTAAAACCATAAAAAACATGTTAATATTTTAATATTAGGGCATTTAATGAAATACTCTAAATATTGGCATATATAGGTACATGTGCACTATGCAGTGTGGATGATGAAAAATTAGTCTGTTGTGAATTCATTATTTCTATTCTGTTTAACTATTTGCCTCTTATTTTGAGAATCCCAATGTGGAAAAATATTTTTATAATTTGTGTTTGGCATTTTGGCCTTCGTGCGGTTTTGATTCGTGAGTTAAAATCCTGTTTCCATGGAAATCAGCTGAATTTTTGATAAGCTTTGAATTTCTCCCACAAATTAAGGCAAGTGGGGAACATAATCTGGGCTGATTCTGTCCCTAATGTCATCCATAGTATTTTCCCTTTTATTCCATACGAATGGGTGCTGTATTTTGATGATTATTTACATGAAGATTCCCAAATGTTACTGCAACAAGTTCTCTTTTCTCAAGGGAATCCAGGGTATTTGATAGCATCGAGTTACTTTTTGTGTGACAGCTGTCCACAACTTCCTCAGCAGGAGCAGCAGATCCGCCTCTGCCCCACACCATAAACACCAGCAATCAGTGCTGTTTTTCTCTGATTACTTTCAGAACAGCTCAACATTTCAATAAAAATGAACACTATTTTTTAGGAAGTAAAAAAAAAAAAAAAAAAGCCTATAATATGAGCTTGATATATAGCTTGAGAGGAGGTTTTTAGGCTAAAGTTATTTTTTTAGAATAGTCAAGAGAAGTGAAGCTCCAAGCACCAGCTCTGTGTTTTCCTAGCTCTAACTCGTAACTGGAAGAGGTGGATGGGGTAGGAATTGGCTTCTATAGGCAGGGTGGGACAAGAATGCCATCGTTTGTTACTCTGTAAATGTCTGTCCCAGGCCCTTGAAAGCAGACCCTTCCCTGCACTGGAAATGCCAGGTGATGGACTCAAGCAATATTCACATTCTGAGTGTATTTCTGGCTTTCCTAATCTTTGATCCTGCCATTGAATCCGCGGGGGTGCAAAAATCCACCCACACAGATCCGATGTCAAAATCCTGGCCTTAATTATTTGTGCTTTGGTTTGGACAAATTACTGTTCTCTGTGCAGTAACCACAGTTATTACCAGAAGTACAGGACAATCTAAAACATACATACATACATTATGTAGTGTAGATATGAACTTTTTTTTTTTTAATAAAAGTCATACCTTTTTAAATGTATTTTGACTCTTAGCTGAAGATGACTCTTGTGCTGCTGCAAATGACTCTTTGACTCTTGTGCTGCTTTCCACCTGAGCAGACTGGCCTGGACCTATGGCAATTTATTCTCAGAAAAAATGAGTTCATAATGTTTCTAATCTGAAAGCCAGCCTAGAACGAAAAGAATATCCAGCTTTATACACCTTGCACTAAGATCCTACTGATTTGTCTAACTGCAGATGGACTGCACTAGTTTTCTGCACTAAAGATGCAGCCCCTTTTTTAACTGTCTCTGGGCTCTATTCATGATTCCAACCATCTCAGGTTAGATCATTTTCATCTGTATATAAACAGAAGATGAATCTCTTAGGAATAAAACCGCTTTAAACAGGAACAGTAAATTAAAAAAAAAAAAAAACCCAACCTAAAATCAGAATTTTACAGCAAATTCAGACACGTGCCAGAGCCACTGCAGAGGTTGGCAATGCCAGCCAGCACCGTTCTTTAATCAAGTAAGGAAAACTTTGTGAGTTTTATGTGTTTCCCAAAGTCTTTCTTTCCATCTTTTCATCTTACTTTTTCCTGAGTTCTTGATCATAAGTTAATGCTGATATAATTGCTGACATAATGCTTACAAATAGGTTCCCAGCAACTGAGTATTACTTTAAATTTGGATTTTTGTCTTTTGTTTTTTCCTTACTAGAACTGTATATAAAAATATGCTCTCTTCAAAAGTTCATGGGTAGGACATGGCAGGCCTGGTCATTTCAGTTCTTGCATGTTGTCAGTTGGAAGTCAACTGAAAATCAGCAGAAGCTCCCAGCTAATTCCTGTGCCTGCTTAGAATTTTTAAAACTGAGTTTTGTTTGAGTTAAAAATCTGTACCCCATTTTTCAATGGAGTGCCAGCCAGGTGCTCTAAAACATGTTCCTAATAATTTGCTTTATATCTGATGAGAGAGTAGCACTAGCTTTGATTTTCAAGTTCATCTATGCTTTTGGATCTGAGATATCAATGGAACGTATTATGGATATGGATTACGGTCCAGTCTCAGTGTCTGAAGCAGTTCCTAGAGTCACAGGAAATATTTGTTTTGCACATGTTATTATTGAGGAAAACCCAATGGCAATAAAAGATTCCAGAATGGAAAAAAACTTTCTAGTAAAAATCACGTTTGTGTGAGTGGCCTATGTGAAAATGCTAGAACCTCACAAAGCACAGCATACCTGTCTCATCAGAGGTAGTATACTTGCTTTTCACTGAGCAGTGTTTGCAGTTTTCAGAAATTAAATACAGCAGTAGCATTTTTCCAGGTTATTAAATAATGCAAAAGACCTTTTCCAGTTGGGTACAATTCATATTTCCAAGTCATGGTTGCGTCTGGTCCTTCTTCAAAAAAAATATTCTCAAGCTTTCAGAATTGCACGTTCCAGAGCTTTGATTTCCCCCTGAACTAAATCTCTTGAGGGGTTCCTCTGTCTTCTCCTGATTGAGAGGAGTTGTAAGCTAAGGCTAAGGGTCCACTTAAGGCTTTTAGTGATAAGCCAGTTTCACAACAGGGAAAAAATTTACGTTTAATATATTTGTACAGTTTTGTTTGGTTTGGATTTTTTTTTTTCCTGCAGAATTACTAGATTCTATTGTGGCTTGTATGGATATTACGAATTTTTTTTCAAGATCGTGAGGCAAAATTTAAAAATCACTGGTCAGTGTGGAAATGGCACTGTTGAAGAGCTAATCTAGAAAACTTGCTGATAGCCCTTCCAAAGGTTTCGAAGCATTCAGCTTTGTGCAGGAGATCCACCTATTAAACTGTCTCTGGCTGGGATACAGAAGCCCAAACTTGCCACCTTTCAGTCTTTGACCTACATCAATTTTTATAGGAAATTGCTATACATATCTACTTCCCAATTAATACAAAGTGATATCTGATAGCTTCCCACAGTAAAAAAGTTGTCTGCACATATATATCCATATGGGAAGCGTGGGGGATGTGATACAAACAAGAACTGTGTTTCATCTCTCAAGATACAATTAGATTGTGGCTTTTCAAAATCTGCAGATTTTCTCTGTAAATTAATCTTCCAGTGTCTTTTGTTGCTGTCTTTCAAGTTCTATCAGCTTCCAGCTAGAAAGTTAATGATAAAGCATCAGAATTGCACCCTTTTAAAAGAAGAAAAGCAGGGTAGGCATCTGCAATAGTAGTGTAATGGCACCAAATTTTGCATGCACAGTTTAGAATTATTTGCCTAAATGCTCATTCATTGGCACACAGACGTTTTCTTCAGTGCTTTATCTGCATATGATGTTTTGCAGCACCAGTCTGGCATCATTAGACAGCTACCCGCCAGCATTTTAAAGATTTTTCCATAGAGCCATAAAATTGCACCTTCCTTGTCGAATCTGAAATCCAGCCCACTTGTAATAACAGAGCAGTGGAACAGTGTGGATCTCTCCTGGATGTCTGCAATAACAGAGCAGTGGAACAGTGTGGATCTCTCCTGGATGTCTGCAGTGCAGTGAGCTGGGGTAGCTTGCCTTCACGCTGAAATGAAGGTCATGTCCTAATGTTGTACCTTCCTGTTTAAAATGAATGGCTTGTAAATGTTTATCTCAGCTAGAAGTGAGAACCTGGTCTGTGCTCTCCACTTCCCTCTTGGAGAAGCCATGCAGCAAAACAGCTGCATATCCCTTCTCTTGCTGTTAAACATGTACATCTCTGGCTTCAGCTCTTTGCCAGGTTTCCCCCTGCTCGTGTTTGGATTCCAGGTAGAAGCTTGAAGTAGTGCTGTCTGGATTTATAGCGGGTTACATTGTTTTCTCCAGGGAAGAGCCAGTGAAAGGGATCACCCCCGTGCAGGACTGACAGTACATGCACAGCGTCATGCAGTGCAGAGTTCCTTTGGTTCTGCCAATAGGTATTGCAGTGTAAAAGGTCTGGAGGCTAGCTGGGGCTACTTCTCTAGAGGCAGGACCAAAGTACACAGTATACTGGCTTTCATTTTGCTGGTTTTGGACAGTCAGGGCTGCTTTCCATTTCCTACAATGTTCCAATATAACCAAGTCACATGTGGTCGATAATGGAGGCTTCTGAGACCTGGGGCTTCTGTAAAGAGGAAAAGAGCAGAGTAGTATTTATACAGTATAATATTTTGATTTGCTAATGGGCTGTGAGGTGGGTGTTATCATGAACTACTGTGCAGCAAGAAAGGTTCCTAAAACACGTATCAGCTTACTCCATCTCCAAATCATTGCAGATAACAGTGTTTAGTTTCTAATTAGACTTGTGTTGTGCTAATTCTCGTGAGCACTGTAAGTGATGGATGTGCTGCATTTCAGTGGCAAGTAACAGAGCAGCTGAGTGGAGCTCAGTGATGAAGCCAGCATGCAGCTGCTGAGGAAAGCACACTGCTCCCAGAGACTGATTTGCAGGGTGAACACACGCTGATTGGTGTGGCCTTGCTCCGAGGGGAAGAGGGAAAAAAAGGCACATAGTCTTCAATGCAACTAATGATATTGTAGTCCTCAAAGGATTTGGAAAGAAACATCAAACTGAAAATAAGAGTCCGATGGGTAATAGTTCACAAATCATGTATTTACTTTGCATAGTTTTTTACACTGTTTCTTAGGAGAGGATGGACATTATTCTTTTTCCATGCCTCAGTCCCCTATATTTAAAATACAGATGGTTCCTCCTAAGTACTGGTTTCTGTACACGCAAGTAATAAGAGTAAACTTCAAGGCAGAGCCTCGTGAATTGTTTCTTGATGGAACATGCCAGAGCAGCATAGGCATTTTATGTAATTAAAATTATTTCAGAATCGTTTTTGCCAGCACTTTCGTTTGTGGCCAGCTCAAGTCAATATGTTTGGTAGTGCAGTTTCATTGTGGAAATAAAAATAGCAATATAGATTTGATATAGACAGTCTCATTGAGCTAGACTGGGTTACTGTAAGGAACATCTCCTAGCTTAAACACTCTAATCAGGTCCAAATCCCTTCAGTCAGATTCTTGTAAAGTTTGGCTTTTTCAAATCATCATCGTCGTTGCGTTCAGCACAAACAAAGGCTGTGCTGTCACTCTTGGATGTCATTCATGTAGCATTTGATTTTTTTCACAGCCTTTAAAGCCCCTGTGAGGCCAAGCAGGGCTGTTCCTCTGCTTTAGGGGCTTTTTGGGCCCTCCATACATGAGTTAAAGAAGAGGGGCTGGCTAAGGAGTGGCATTTTCTCAGGATGATCAAGCTGTGGCTTGCTGCAAATCCCATCTGCCCTCTCCACATGCAGCATTAGAGGCCCTTCCTGGAACAAGCTCCTTGGGGATTTACCTGCATAAGGTTGCCGGTACGGGGTCACTGGAAAGGCAGATGGGACACATGATGACAGACTTGGACCAGTTGCATTTGGCAGAGAACAAACCTATGGAGTAGGATAGTGACTTTATGGGTGAGAATTTCTTTTTAAGTGGTATTCTTTGTGGAGCTCATCCCCCAGTCAAATAGCAAATATTGTAGTAAAAATAGCAGTGGTACCATGCAGGGCTTGGATTTTCAGAATTGCCAAGTGGGCGCTGCAGGCTGCAAAGAGTGTGTTTGTGCAAATCGTGGAACAGATAAAGGTATTTGTTCCTGTCTGTGTGCTTCAGCCTACCAGGAATACTTTTTTGCAGGCTATGTAAAGAAAGGTCAGATTTTGCTTTGTCAGTTGACATTGGGGTGAATTAAATTAGACTTGAAAACCACAATAATATCCCAGGTAATAAAAGTTAATCTTGAGGTAAGAATGACACTTCTGTCTTCTGCTTGAGAAAGGAAGGTGTGGGCAACCCAGACTTCTCATACTGTTTTTTCTCTCTTAGAAAATGCTAAAAGAAGGCTCTGGACTTCGTGAGAGCTTTAGGAAACTTGGGGGAAAAAATCATGGGGTATAAACATTCACTTGACTCAATTATGGCAACATGTTTTAAGTATATGAACTTGTAAAATGCTCATGCTTTTTAATACTGAGTAAAAATGTTCTGCTACTTGCTGTGAAGATGAAACTTGTCTTGGACTTCACTGGCAGTGAAACCAGGCTTACTACAGATCTATGTTGCAGATTAGGTCGTTTACTTATATTTCAGTTATGTTTTTTCAGTTTCTCTTTCTCCACTGCTCTGTTAAAGTAGTGCAGCTTCCTGGAGGGCCATAGGCGTTGAAAAAGCTTGAAGCACTAAAAAGACAAATGTTGGGTCCTTTTTCTTAGTCATGCAATTTTTTATCTACCAAGTACAGTATATTATGCTGTCCAAGGAAATAGATATCATTTGCTATACTTTAAAATAACACAAAAGCCATTCCGGCTCTCCTTGAAGCCAGTGAGAACATTCCACTCGTTCTCACTGGGAATTTGCAAGCAACCCATAATGCAGTTTCCATCAGAGCAGGAGAAAGCTTAGAGTCCATAGTACCATGCAAATGTAAAATAAAAGAACTTGGTGCCATATCATTTGCACATTTCGGAGAGAAACTGTCTTGGTTTTGGAGGCGGAGTCCCATAAGCTTGTTACTCAGGCACTCACACATCCAGAAAAATTAAAAGTCCAGAGAAAGAAGTGTGCAACTGCCCTCCAGCTTGGTAGTGTTTTGTTTGAGTGTGTTAGAGCATGGGGAAGGAGTGATAACCTTCTTGTCCTGGGTGTTCCCTTCAATCTGCAGTGTGAAGTATCAGCTGCTGTTTGAATGTGTAGTAATCACCAGTAGTCATAAAGTCTAGAATACTTCCTTGTGAAAAGCAGAGAAATGGAAGAACTCCAGGGAAGACATTTCTTTTTTTAAAGAGGGTTTTCCCCTGGGCTTTCCCTGCCACAAACCAGGAGAAGTTTGGCTGCCCTGTTCCCTGTGCACCTCCTGCTCACTGTGCCTGAGCAGCCCTGAAAAGGGGAACCCAGCACTGGGCCATGTGTGAAGGGAAATGTATGGGTAAATATGCCTTCCAGACACCTGCCTCAGCAGCATGGCAGCAAAAAGAAATGTCTCATGTTCCCTCCACGTGAGACCAGCCTTAAAATTCTCCAGAACAATGAGGTGCATCTGCAGCTACAGAGAGCCTGGGGCCTTCTCAGGCATTCTTGCACTTCTCAGCTTGTTCTTGTTGCACCTTGATAGAGGTAAGATTAATTATTAGATCCACAGCTTTAGACTTCCTGCAGTTACTCAGTGCCCAGAGTTTACTTTATCTATCATTTTCCACTCTACCCTTACAGTTTACTATAGGGAGATTAAGTACTTGCAGCTACTGGCAGAATTTGCCTACCAGGAAATGACATGGTTTTGAACTCCAAGGGATGTTACTGATGTGTAAATCATTTAATCTCATCCAAATAGTATATTTTTCACAATATGCCTTACCTTAATATTGGAAAATAATGAGTGATTTGGGGTGATCAGGTTCAGCAATCTTCAGAGGGAACCAAGATCTTTAGAAATTGCAGTTAGGGAAGATTGTATCTTCTAAAATCACATTGCCTCAAGTTTTGAAAATCTCTGGCATCAATATTCATGAGTGCCAAGCTCAGCGATATTTAATGAAAGAATACCTTTATGGAAAGTACTTTACATGCACAGTAGATGCATTTTAGAACCTGTTTGAAATGGATGTGTAGAGCCTTATGTTCACAGAAAGGCAAAATCTTAGGAGAAAGAGGTGTTTGAAACTGGAAACAAGCATGTGGGTCTTTTGCTACTGGATCTGTATTTTAATTGGACCTCTGTGCTGCTGTCTGACCTGTGATGAGGTGACACATCAATCTGCCATGGACAGAATGGTGAGGAGAGGCAGAGACCTGGAGAACCATGGGTTAGAGGAGACTTGGACTCATGCCTGATATGACCCATGGCAGTGACTGGTTGATGGGACTGCCTGGAATTTTGAAAGATGAGCAGAATCAAGGAAAACACCGAAGAAGGTGATATGAAGTATGCTCTGGGCATTCTGTAACATTTCTGTTCTCATCCAGCTCTATGTGAAGTTGCAATATATGTGTACTTATGCTGATTTATCTTCATGTTAATGTCAAGTAGTCTTTCACAAATGCAGAACACACATTATCTTACTGGCCTTGAGAGAAAATAATTCTCTGGTGTTTATTCTGATGAATCTAGAGGAATTCCACAGGCCATTTTCCCAAATTTTCTGCTTGTATGAACTGGTGCAGCATCACTTTACTCGATGCAAGCTTATGCCAGTTTTTGTGGCAGGTGATATGGCCTTGATGAGAAATCATTTGTCCCCAATTCCTGAGTAACCAAGAGATGGAAAGTTTTCCTTAGGTTTGGATTTGTAGCCTTCCATTTACTACAATATGTGCACACTCCAGGTGAGTTGGTCTAAGCCAGTGATGTGTCTGTGTATGCAGATGTTGTACCCCAGCTAAAGCACGTTTCTGGTTCAACTAAAGAAGGGAAGGAAAAAGAGTTTGAAAGTAGCCACTAAGTCCAGCAAAGCTTCAAGCACTGCCAGTGGTCTTGAGGATGGGTCAGTTCAGGAGTTTCAAAACAATTGCTAAAGGAACTGTGCAAATATTTTGCATCCTTTCCTATGAAATGACATGGTTTGTTTGCTGTTGCTTGTTTACCTGCTCTGCAGGGTATGTTGCATTTATCAGTCAAATAGACTGAAGGGGGGTAACA
Organism: Cichladusa arquata; assembly: GCA_026413545.1. Lineage (NCBI taxonomy): Eukaryota > Metazoa > Chordata > Aves > Passeriformes > Muscicapidae > Cichladusa > Cichladusa arquata. The sequence continues at coordinate 57,154,993 of JAOTQP010000870.1, read as the reverse complement.
GTACTTTAATGATGATGTTTTGACTTTTGTTGTGTTTATTCTTTGTTTTCTGACTAAATTCAAACTCAGATGGTTTTTTTCTTCTGCTGTTCCAGCATGTCTGTCTCAGGCTGTCCCCTAAAAAGAAGAAGCAATAATCTGTGGAAATGAACTCAGAACACACCAAGAGGAGCCACTGGAGACTAAACTGCAAGGTATTCAGGTATTTTATATCCTACACCAGTAATTGGTGCATACACATGGTGTGCTCTGCACTTCTTGTTCTTGTTAACTCACACAAAGTGGGTGAGAAAAATACATAAATAAACAAAAAATTATGTGAAAGATGAAAGTTGTTTAGTCAGAATGCCCCCATGCAACTTGAAGATGGAGCCAGGTTTGAAAAGATAAAGTTGCAGCTCCAAGTTCAACACATGTTGATGCTGCTGTCCAACACATCTGTTAGCCAGGTCAGATTTTACCATCTGTTACTGCCCAGAGCACTGATGGCCATCTGAGAAGTGGTGGAGAAAGAGGATCCTTCTCTGACATCCACTGGAGCAGCATGAACAGCCCCTCCTCTACTGGTGGGCTAAGGCATTATGACACTCCCAGTGACCTCAGGAATTAGGTCCTGGTCTAGGACTGCAGTAAGGAAGAAATTCACTTCCCAGAGATGCCAGAGGTCCTGTGTCTCTTGCTAGGCCTCAAGGATTTTTATGAGCTTTAGGTTGTGTATATGTCCTGTATCCAGCTGAAAGAAAGCAAGGCTTTTACAGTTCTTCTCAGTGCAGAAATGAGACTTGCAAGTTGGAAAGCAAGAATAATCTAGAGAAATGTAATTTTCTAGATAATAGGAAGATAGATTTTTGGTTTATTAATGCATTTAGGAGAAAGTAGCACGGCTCTGTTGAGTCTATGTTCCATGTCTCTGAGGCAGGGCAAACATTTGTGTCATTCCTTTTCCGTGCTCAGTGTGAGCAGGTGATGATAGAAATGCTGTGGATGTGCAAAGTGACAACTTAATGGCAGCAAGTAATTACATACATGTTTGTATGGTGATGTAAGTGCAGAGGTTGGCTGTACACAGCTTCATAGCTGATTAATTGGGGGAAGCAAATGAGCTGCTAATGGGAGGAAAGGTAAGAGTTGTGCCCAAATACCAAAGTGCATTTAGAGAAAACATTTTATTTCCACAGTCATTGCAGTCTTATGTTATCTCATTGCAATACTTAAGCTGTTCTAATTAACTGTTGTTCATAATTAAGTATTTTAAACCCACAAAAGCAGAGGTACCTCCTAAGGGTATATATTTAATGGTTATATCACTGATATGTGAAAAATCACTCTTGTTGAATGTTATATCATATGTGACTGAAAAGCAGATGCAAGTAAACAGCAAAGTCACTGTGGGTATTATTTTATTTCCTGAGTTACACACTCATCAGCTTCCAGATATTATTCACATTGGGGTTTTTTATGTGTGCATTCCTGTGGTTTTGGCAGTGTGTTCATAGACACTGTTGATGTACTCTTTCAGATTCTGCTACCCAACTGCTTCTGGGACTTCATGCAGTTTGTCTCATCTGAGAGAACTTCAGATAAGTGATACGGAAAACTGATAGTAAATCCCAGAGTACCAGATTTTGCTGCACGTAATTCAGATGTAACAGATGGGACCAGTGAATGATGGTATAGTATTTAGTATTATTGGTACTTTTCCTTACTTTTTCTTTCAGTATTTTGTCCTTTTTTTCCTTTTTTCTTTTTTCTTTCTTTTTTTTAACCTTTTTTTTTTCATCATTGGACTTCTAATGCAAGTAGTTGCTTGTCATGGCATCCCAAAAAAGCAAAGTCAATGGTGAAAATTCTTGGTTTTCTACCAAGTGTTTTAGAACCTTGAGCCAGCTCATTAGCCTTCAGAATCGTCCTCAGTCTCACTTTAGAACTATAGTTTTCTCTGTAAGAGCAGGAAACTGCTGTCAGAATCTCCTGATGTAGACTTAAGAAAGGTTTCTATTCAACTTTGAAGAGTGATACTGTTTTCTTGTAAGAAGATTAATTTAAATATTATCTAAATAATTTATACTTTTAACTCTTTTAAAAATAAGTGCACTTGACATTAAAAAATGTTTTACTGCTCAGTTATGCTGTTCCTTCAAAAGAGTTATCACTTAAAGGCAGGAGAAACAAGCCTTACACCAATTTTATTGACAATAGATGGGAAGAATAGTACCTGAGAACATTCTGTAAGCTGAAATTATGGACTTGTTCTGTACCCATAGGTGGTGGTCAAATCAAACTTTCAGCATTTTAGATAAGAATTACTGACCTTCCTAAAGTTTTGGAAACTCATCATTATGGGGAAAATATACTTTGAATTTCAGACAGTGTTTGTTCCTCAAAATAAGAAAACTCCAAAAGTCAGATTTTCCTCTTAGAAATTTCAGTCTGTATGTCATTTGGGTAACAATGAGTAACAAGCTATTTTAGAAAGTATTTTTTTTCCCTTCTTTGGGGAAAAATGTACTTAAAGCTTTTTGCATTAAGTTTTGCAAGCATTTCATGTTTCTAACACTACCCTGATACACTATTTTCTAAACAAATTACAGGTGTAACAAAACTACTTACAGGTGTTGCTATGTTTGAGAGATACAGCTTTTAATTTGGTTCTGTTTTCACAGAAGGAGTGCTTCCATTTCCCAAATTTTGTGTAATTTTGAGACCTGAGAAACTTGCAATCAGTATTTTGTCACAGTCAGTATTTCTAGAAGATGGTGGCACTTCAAAAGGAACTTTTCCTAATTATAAAATTTTACAAAACTCTCAAAACCCTGGTTCTTCTCATTCCAAAACACACTGCATTGAGCACAGGAAGAATTATTATCAAGTAACTAATAGAGAATGTGATGGTTTTTGGGTCTGGTAACCGAGGCAATGGTTCCAGACAGTGCAAGGAGAGTTGGTTCCATGTTCTGAGCTTTGGTTCTGCACTGAGTGGTGACCATGATGTTAACATGGTGCTGATGTTAGCAGGGTGCTGTTAAGTTGGTGGGGAAATTTGAATGCCTTTGTTTCACAACTATGGCTTTGCACCTGTTACACAGCCCAGACATGAGCAGTTCCTGATGCAAAATGAAGAGTAGGGAGGAGTGGTTAGTTAAATGTCAGCTGTAAAATCTAAATGCAGTGATGACACTGAGGAGGGAAAAAAATTAAGGACAGCCTTAATTTTTATAGTTCCTGAGCTTGTGGTCTGTAATTTTGGTTTCCTTGATAATTTCAAAAACATGAATTGTTTATTTGGGGTTTTTTTTCTTCTTTTTTTCTTTTTCTGAAGACATTCATTGGACCTAAGTAGCATTTATTGAACAGTAACGTGGGGAGGGAAGAAAGTTTCAGATATGAATTAAGTCTGAGTTATAGTGACTCGTAACTGACAACAAAACACCCAAGAAGAGACATGAGACAGGATGAGATTAAATGAGACAAGCCATGAAAAAGGGACAGATTTATGACTTATCGGCCTACTGATAGGATGAGAAGATATGACTGGAGAATGAGATCATCTGGCAGAAGTCTTCTAGGGGGAAAAGGAGGGGGTTCACAGGACACATCCCAGTAGCCTCCTGTGCATAGTGGGAGGATTGATTTAAGCCATGAGAAAATCAGTGTTAAAAATGATACAAAGATGGGTTAGATCCCAACCCTCAGAGGGTCTAGACTTTTCTCTCCCTACACTTAGAAAAACAAAGAAACAACAGTTAGGATGACCCTGAGCCTGCAACAGCACATGCAGACCACACACTCCAAGGGTAGTCTCACCTGCTTAAATCATATCAGCCTGCTTTCAGTGTTGGTAATGCAGGGCTCTTTTCAGCAGTTTAAGAAAACTGTTGCATTGCTTAGAATGAAGACAGGAGGCAAAAATTTCACCTTCCTTCTAAACAGTTCAACAGTTTTCTTAAAACATCAAGATTTGCTTTACATCCCTGAAACTGAAAGCATGTTTCTAAGTAACTACATCCTTTGTGCTAGCTGCAGCCAAGGCAGCTATATGGATTATAATTGGTGGAATTGATTGCCAAGTATATTTGGGTGAAATTTCAGTTGGCAAAATTATAATCCATTACAAGATTCAATATCTTAAATTTCTCACCTAAAAGATGAAAAAGAGACCTTGGCTGCTCACACAGGACTATACAAATCTGTGAAGTTCCTGTGTTACTGTAGCCATGGCCCCTGCCTCTTTTCTAATTTTGTTCTTATATCCTCTGCAGAGAGATGAGGAGAATCTGTTTGGAGAAATGCACTGAATTCTGCACTTTAGCTGAATCTGTAGAATCAGTTGGCAGCCTCTTGAAAAAAATTTTTCTGATGAAATTTCATCTTACATCTGATTCTGATAGGAGTGGAAAAGATGCAAAAGTATGTTTCTCACAGATTCAATAATTTTTGCTCCGTGATTTAGCTAAGAATACTAAGGACTTATCTGTACAAGTGGACAGGTTGAATTAAAACTTGCTAATGGATTGGTAGAACTTGAGGTGATCAGTAGAGCAGTTTTGACTTGGCTGGATGTATGAAATTTAATTTGGAATATAAAAGTGAACTGCATTAAAAAATCATAAAACTTCTATTATTCTTTAACAGTAGCTAGAACTATTGAGTTTTGGATGGAACAGAAAAAAGGGCTAACTTTTTCCTTAGGATGGTAAAGTTTAAAAATTGTGAAACTTTTTTGCTCAATTTAGGCCAGTGGGCTGAAACAGGATTTGGTTAAGCCTCAGTGTGTAACACTGTGCATTTTATTTAATTATTGCTGATCATTCGCTCCACAGCAGTGTGCATGGAGTGAGAGTTCCCTTCAGGAAGGGCTGGAACATCTGAGCTTAGTGCTGGGACTCATCCTGCAGCAGGAGGATTGTCCAGCTGCTCAGACTGGCACCTGTCCTCAGCCCTGTCCAAACCCAAATGCCTAAGGAAGTGTGTAAGGACAAGGAAATTGTAGATCATATTTCAGCTAAGTGATCTCTTGGTGCTCCCCCACCCCAGAGAAGCATGCAGCCAGGCATAGTTTATTTCTCATTAGCAACTGAAGTGGATTTCTGTTCTGTAAACTTGCCCGACCTCCCTGTGAGCCTTGCAGCCTCCCTCGCAAGGAGTCCTACAGAATGACACACCTGTTGTGAAGAGCCACTTTGTTTCTGTTTGTTTTGAAACTAACTCATGCTAGTTGGAGGTGAAAGGATGCCTTATAGAATCTGACAGCGAAACTAGAAAAGGTTTCTTAAGCTTGTATTTTTGAAATGTAATTTGTGTTTAGGCATTAGGTTAGTGTGGTGGATATGGCACAGTTAAGTAATCCAGGACCAGGTTGCCAGTTGAGTGAAATAATTATAACCCAAAGGATCTGTGCTTCAAGAGAACTTAAGTCTTAGCAGCCATATCAGTTTTAAGCATGGGCACTTTTGGTAATAGCAGAAAAACTGCCGATGGGTTCCAGTTAATGAATCGTTTGAGCTTGCATTTAACTCCTCTGGGTATTTCAGACTGAGTTGCCCTGGGGTACAGAGTCTGAGTACTCTAGAGGTACCTCTCTGTAAAATTTAATCCTGTTACAACACTTATGGTGGGGTTTGTTTGCTGGATAAACACCATATGCTTTTCACTTTGCTATCCTGTGCTGAGTAGTGTTCATTTTGTGTAGAGCCCTGATTCTAATTGGGAGCTTGTTGAGATCAATGTATTCTGGGATGTTTCTGCTTGCCAGGGATAAGAGGGATGAATGGTACAGAGAAATAATGGGAAGAGAGAGGTAAAGGTGCATGAGGAACACTGAAATCTAAAGAAGGTAGGAAGAACATGGATCAGCAGCCTGTTACATATTGAGACACAAGATCTCCTTGGGAAGGGCTAATAAATACATCAGTAACTTCAGCTGCCTGAGCCACTGTGTCTTCCCTTCGTAGCACCCTCTATGAAATAAGAACACAGCAAGAGCTTCAAATGGAAAACAATAGAAAGAGAAGAGTGTCAAGATTACATTTTGCTCACCAGGTTTTGTAGACTAATAAGATTATTCCTGCAAAACCAAATGACCAGCCAAACAAACATACAAAATCATAATAATTGAGAGACTGATTTTAACTAAATTGCAGTAGGGTCTTGCTGTCTGTGGGAATTTTTCCTTACTAGATTTCATTTTGAGAAGGTTTCTTAATGCAACTGGACTTGCACATCTTAGTCTCCACTGAAACTGAGATGTCTTAAAAGTCAAGTTTTCTCTTTTGGCAAAATATAATAAATATAATGCATGACATTACATGACATTACATAATATAACAGTGGTATTTCTACATGCGAAGAGTTCCAGGTTAAAATTCAAGATAACCTGTATATAATAAAATATTTGATCCATTTACATCCTGAATTCTTTAGGAAAATATAAAGCTTGGGAGAAGACAAAACACCTTCTTTTTTATATGACATAATGGGACACTGAAAGATTAGGGTCACAATGTCAAAAATTCTGAAGTCCTATTTAGACTGCAGGACAGAAGACTGGACTTTGAAAAATGTTTAACAACTAAGCTATTCCAAATATCTGATCATAAGAATTGGAGCAGAAACAGGTTGATGCTGTGCTCACTTGAAAACCTAGCAGTGGAAAATAGAGAAGCTGTTTTGAAAATCTGTTTTACTGCAGGAGGTAAGTGTGGATGCTGACATTTAACCCATGGTCTAAGCAAAACATCTTTCTGGGTTTTTTAAGTATTTTTGATAGACAGAGGGTAAAGGGGAAAGAAACAGAATGACTTAAAAGTCATCATTAGGATGGAGAGGAATAAGGGCAGCAGGATAGCAGGTGTAGGAAGAAAATGCCATGGACAGTACATTGATGGCCGTGAAAGATGCAGCCCATCAAAAGTAGTCAAAAGTAGCTTGAGATGCTGGAAGCAGTAAAAAAAGGGAATTATTTTTCCCACAGGTGTTGCTGTTGAGCAAAAATTGGAAGGAAACTGTGAGGGTCAATAGATTGAGAAAATGATCCTGCCCATCGTCACGGGAAACCATAACCCTCACCACTGTGGGACAGGAGTGAGCAGCAATGACCAGCTTTGCTGCCTTAGGAACAGCCCCATTAGCTGTATTTTTCAGATAAGGTAAGAAATCAGTTAATATCTGAATTGAATTGGGAAAATACTGTTTTTAATCAAATGCAGCCTAAGCAAAAAGCCGGAATATAAACTTCTAAAATCAGTGACTTTATACATCTTCCAGAGGCCATGTATGTCAACTGTGCACCTGTTTTTGGGACTGATACAGTAGAAGTGTCTTAACACAGAATACTGAAGTAATTGTGTCTGTTCATTTTCTTTCTTGAAGCTGTTTGCTGCATTTCAGACAGGTTAAAATGGAGTGTTTTTCTGACTCTTGGGACTGACATTCAGCTTGCCTATTATGTCTTATTAAAGGCTCTGTCAGGTTTGAAAATCAGAATGTTCAAATAAAAACAGTGTCTGGAGAGAGAGGCACAATATGCTTTCTTTTTCTAGCCTGTTAATAAGTGAGGAGTGGGAGGTAAAGCAGGGTTCACTACAGGACTGGGGGCTACTTTAGTCCTTTCTTTAACTGAAAAGAGGAAAAAAATATTTATTTGTTAGAGAACAGCCTGTGTTTGTATGCACTCAAAATACTGACTGATTTGCTGATGTTAATGACAGACACTGCATGCATTTAATGTCCTTGGACGAGAATTTGCAGTAATTCTGTTTCTCTTTGTGGAGATAATTAAGGCACACAGCAGCTGTCTGGCAAACATTAGTGCTCTACTACCTGGTCCCAGGGGAGCAGAGGCAAGGCAGGAGTGATTTGACCAAGTGATTGGCAGGACTGGAGTGAGAATCAACCCTTAACCAAGCCCTGCAGCCAAAGGTGAGCACATAGCATTGTACTTACAACATCTACAGTTGCTACACAAATCATGGAATTGTTTAGGTTGGAATAGACCTCTAGGATTATCAAGTTCAACCATCAAATGCAGAGGAGAAAGTAGTTTTGTGTGTAGAGACAAAAGATACAGCTGTGCCAAGTGCTCTATAAATACATAGTGAGAGGAATCCTCATCACGACGCTGCTCAGTCTGTCTAAAGGAGGAGGAATCTCTCATAAATTGCTTTTTAATAGTAAGTCAAGGTAAGCTCTGCCCTAACTGAGCAAGATTTAGACGTGTCTTTTCTTCTCAAATCAAAACTGTATATTAGTTAAAGGAGACACCTTTTAATTAATTTCTCAAAATGTGATGTATATTGCATTATTTCACAGAATTATTTAGCTTAGAAGCACAAGGTTTCCTGAGCCTCATGGTTTGTGCAGTATCCTCCTTATCTACAAATAAACAATATATGACCTTTGTACTCTAGAAGCCTAGTAAAGACCCTGGCAGGACATCACAGAACCTCTTAATATAACTTTCAGCTATTTGTGGGAGTCTGCCTCCGTGTCACTGAGAAACAGAGTTGGAGGTGACAGTTCAGATTTTGCCTCCTCCTTCCGGAAGCCATTTCAATCATGCAGCCAGTTATGTATGTTACTGTGCATTTATAGCTTAAGGAGTCATTTCCACTTGGAAATAGTCCTGGGCACAGCGAAGATGGACATAGAGTGCAGGCAAAGGTACAGCTCTATTACTGCTTTAAGGTACTGAGGTTAAATGTATGTTTACCAGGTTTCTGTTTCAGTGGAAATTGCAATAATAGATGTGATTATGTACAGTTCAGTAAAGATGCAATTTAGAATGTTAAAATATTTATGTGAGCACTCAAATGCCACCCTAAGTAGGTGTTATATTAAAATTGCATATTAAAACAAAATACAGATTTCCCTTCCCTACTTAATGTCAGTTACTTCATTTCAATTACCGAAAATATTTTGCAGTTGTTTTTAGTTTCCCGTTTTTCTCTGCTTACATAAATCTTACACGTTTGATGAATTTATGCTTAGATCCTTCAATATTTAAAATAAAATTAAAAGTGTGGAATGCAGGCATAGTGTTTTCACATGGACAGAATGTTTTCAGATGTTCATAAATGTCACACTGTTCTGGTGCGTCATATTAATATTTGAAGTAAATATGTGTTAAACTATAGGAAGGCTTTCTTATGTCTTTTTTTGGGGTGTCAAACCTCCAGTAAGCTGTTTAACATGAGGGCTTCTCCAGTGACACTTGCTGAAATAGTATTTGTTGGAGTGCATGTGGCAAAGCAGCTGTTTGATTCTAGGCGTCTAAAAAATGCTGCAGAATTTCGGGTGAAAGCAGTGTATTCCACTAGCAAAGGTGGTGATCTTTTTGTAAAATGAAACTCTGTGTATTTTAGACAGAAGTTGTGATTTTTAAGGTTATACCTGCATTAGTGGTATGTATTAGTTCATATATTGTTTAATTTATGTATTTCATCCTTGTAGTCAGGTGCAGAGCTGTTTGTGTCTAGTGTCTACTCTGAGGATATTTTTATCAACAGTTACACAGAGAAAACTGAAATTAAAGACTTCCCCATAGGCTTTGTGGATTATCCACTCTTTTGTTGTTGAATTAATGACTGTTCAGTGCTAAACTACAAATGGAAAATGAGCTGCCATTGAAAGGGAAATTCAGATGTGTTTTATGGATTCTTTGTTTTTCTTGCTTCCTTGTGATTGCACAAACACTGTATTTTAGGGAGAGCGAGAGAAAATCCTAAGGGCAACTGTACGAACCAGAACTGAGATTTGGTTCAGTCGCTGGTCTCCATGCAAGGGGACTTCTCTTTCCATCCTTCCCTGCTGCTGGATCTAAAAATGGATTTTGGAGTACCAGAACCTGTGGCCTCAGTTATGTGGGTATATGTTGTGAGAATTAGTAGTGCCAGTGGAACTCAGCGTTGATAAATGCTATTATTATTTTACAATTAGGTATGAAATGTTACCTGTATTACCCTCTCAGGACAGCACACTGCACTTCAGGGAAGAAGCATGACTTGAAGAAAATGAGAACATGTTTAAACAGAATGTCTCCAGGATAGTCAAGGGAGAGATTAAACTGGAATTCAGATGAAGTCTTTTGTAGGTACATACACTAGTGAGGAATTATCAAAATGGGAGAACCAAAGCAGAGGGTGCTTAGCTTGCCCTTTTTTCCCCCAGTAAAATATGGGAAGTAAAATTTCAAATGTCATGTGAATATTGAACCCCATTTTGGTTTGCTTTTAGTTTATTGAAAAATAATAAATTATAAAAAAATAATAAAAATAATTCCAAGGCTTCTTTTTTTCATCCTGCTGTTGTTGGACAAGGGTTCTTTCAGCAATGCCAAACTGGTTGACTTATGATAGGAAAAAGTGCTGTGAAATAGTGATGAATAAACAAAACCTGAAAGATTTTTTATGTGTTTGTTCCCCACTAACTTTTTGCTGTGCTGATACTCTCAGTGATTATTTATAATTGTATGAAAACTGTGTCTGCCTGCACGAATATGAGAAGACACGCTTGGTTTAGTCATGTATATGAAGAAAAGGAACTGTGTAAAATATTTTTCATTCCTCTTGTTAATTCTTGATTGAAATCCATTGAGCACTGTTATTTTTTTGCTGGTAATGCACAGACAAAAGAGCAGACTGTCACCAAATTCATATTTCAGAGGATAAAAACTAAGAACATGTTATTTATTTTATGGATATGTATGTGCATAGTTAAATGTGTATCAGTTATAATGGGCCAAGGAAAGTGGCAAGGAATCCTTAGTGTACAGATGGAATGGGAAGGAGAGAACCAGAACAGAGCTGGCTTTGAGATTTGAGGCAAAGGCAGGCATTTAATGTGCAAAGGATCAGGTTCCTATTGGATTCCCAGTACTGGGGGCATAAAACTTTAATTTCCTTATAGAAGCAGAGCAGCTTGAAATGATAGGTTTCACAGTGGAAGCTGAATATTGTTTTTCTTTTTAATTTATTATTTATAATTTAAGAGGTTGTTATAATTTATTGTATTTTATTTTACCTTGTCTTTAAAACTACTAGCTATTATTTAAAATAATAGAATAAGGTTTAGAATACAGATTTACACAAATACGTATATATCCATTGTAGAAGAAAAATCTATGAAGCAAAGAAAATAGTTCAATTTGACATTGTGTGTAAGAAGACTTGGGAGCCTAATTTGTACTGATGACAATAAAAATAATTTTGTGAGGGAAGTGTTATGACCCACCTCTGAAGGTGGGGTAACTGAGGTTCTTATGAATAGATCCCTTGGGGTGGATTAGAGTGAAATGACACTGTGTTTCTAGAGAGACAGAGAGACAGACAGCAAGTTCATTTTAGAACCATTTGGTTGCAATGGAAAGGAGGTATGTAGCTGTTTTGGTTAGTATCTACAGAAAAACAGCAATATAAAAGTATAAAGATATCACTTAAGAAAACATATAAGGGAAAGAAAGAAAGAAGAAGAAAGAATAAGAGTAGATAGTGGAGAGGACACCCATGGATCCAGTGACAAGAGTTGATTGTTGCAATTTCAGTGTCTGTTGGTTGAGGTGATGGTCTCAGTCTGGATCCATGAAACACAAAGTGCAATGGGTTCAATGCTCAGGTGGGAATGTCCAGGTATCTCCCCTGGGGGCGTGGGAAGTGTTGCACTGCCTGATACAGCCCTGTGGGTCACCTGGTGAAGGCCCTAAAATAAGTCTGGGGGCATTTCAGGGCTCTTTGACACCCTCTAAGATACGAGCCTGCCTCTCAGGTCAGTGCAGCTGAGCTGGTTATGCCCCTCCATGAGAAGGATGAAAACTCTGAGGCCTCTGTGTGAATGTCTTCCTCGGGGTCAGGTGGAGTTTTACACCTGAGCCACTCACTCATGTAAGGGAGGACACTGCCATGATCAAAAGCGTTATTGCACCTCACAGGATCTGCTTCTTATCAACCTCTTCCCTTATCTCCTCAAAACCAGCTTGTTGCTAAACAAAGATGGTGGGTGCTCACCCCCTCTGCCCCTGGGCAGTGCTTCTGCAGACCAGAGGTTTCCCCACCACACCCCCAAAAGCTTTCCTCTCCTCTGGCTGGGGGGCTCAGCAAAGCACCCGCTGCTTTGGCAAGTGGCCCATCGTTTGAGTTATTAACCCTTAACATTTCAGTCTCTCACATGAAAGAATGTCTCTGAAGCAGTTCCTAGAAAATGTCATTACCAAGATTAAATACTACTTCTCCCTTAAAGATTAAATCACACTAAAGCACCATGTGGAGAGTTTTGCTCTTCATAGCCAGACTGTGAGTGTTGTCACAACTGTCACAGCCCATGCAAGGATTCTCCTCATCTCCCTGTGTGTGTGGCAAGCCTGCTTAGGCACACAGACATCCTGGGGTGTGATTCTTCAATTCGTCTGTGCATTCTCTGTGCAGCACTTTGAGGAGTAACAAGGATTGTGCCTGTTCAGTGTCTGCGGTCACAGGTGCTCACTGAAAGCTGCACCATGAATGATACCTGAGAACCTTTCCTGCTGGTTTGCTCCCTTTGACTTGGAGGATAGAATCAGGTGAATTTCAAATGGCTTTAATATATTTTAAGCTGTGTCAGAACATACTTTTTCTGGTGTTTTGGTGACTACTTGCCCTAGCTTGCCCTAAGACTATTTTATTAATGCCACTTTATGTCGTTAGAAATTCAGGAATATGATTTCTCATTAGCCACACAGGTGTAGGGTAGGATTTTCCTTCAGTGAGTGATTAAAAGAGGGCTCTAGGGAGCACGGTGAACAGGAGCAGACAAACAGGCTTATCCTCAACTGTCCTCCTGGCTTGGTAGATGGTGTCAGGGAGCAGAATGGTCCCCCTGTCATTCAGGAGGAGTTAGTCAGAGAGCTGCTGAGCAGCTTGGATGTTCATAAATCTGTGGGACCAGATGAGATCCACCCCAGGCTGATGAGGGAGCTGGCAGATGAGCTTGTGAAGCCACTCTTCATCATATACCAACAGTCCTGGGTCACTGGTGAGGTTCCAGATGACTGGAAGCTGGCCAATGTGACACCCATTCATAAAAAGTGGGAAGGAGAATCCTGGTAATTACAGGCCAGTTAGCCTGACCTCAGTACCTGGTAAGGTCATGGAACAGTTTATACTGAGTGTCATGACACAGCACTTACAGGGTGTCCAGGGTATCAGACCCAGCCAGCATGGGTTTAGGAGGGGTAGGTCATGTTTGACCGTCCTGGTGACCCACCTGGTGGATGTAGGAAGGGCTGTGGATGCTGTCTATTTGGACTTCAGCAAGGCCTTTGACACTGTCTCTCACTCCTGGAAAAGCTGGCAGCCCATGGCTTGGACAGGAGCACTCTTTGCTGGGTTAAGGACTGGCTGGATGGCCAGGCCCAGAAAGTGGAGATGAACGGTGCTGCATCCAGCTGGGGATCAGTCACCAGTGGTGTCCCTCAGGGGTCTGTGCTGGGCCAGTCTTGTTCAATATTTTTATTGATGACATGGATGAGGATATTGAGGTTTTCATTAGTAAATTTGCAGATGACACTAAGCTG
>JAOTQP010000870.1:57030422-57139737 GCA_026413545.1 Cichladusa arquata | reverse complement strand
AAAGTTACATTTTGTTGCAGTAGTGTTACAGAATCAGAGTCCTTTAGGTTGGAAGAGACCTCCAACTATTAACCAAACACTGCCAATGCAAGCACTAAAATATGTTCACATCTATACACCTTCTAAATCCCTCCAGGGGTGGTAACTCCACCACTATCCCAAGCAGCATGCTCCAATGCTTGACAGTCCATGGGGAAATGTTTCCTGTTATCCAACCTAAACCTCCGCTGGTACCACTTGATCCTGTTTCTTCTTGTCCTGTTGCTTGTTACTTGAGAGAAGAGACTGGCCCCTATCTGGCTACTAGCAAGCCCCATAAAAATTCCTTTAATCCTTAAAGAATAATGAGCTTCACCTTGGGCAAGGTAAAAGAACGTGTGAATAATGCAGCAGCTGCCACAGGCTGACAGTAAGTCTAAAAGCTGGTACTTGCTTACCAAAATGGAGGCCCATTTCTTCTTGGAATCAGTACATTGTGAAGTTTTAGAAGCAGTAAAGCACAGTTTAGAGTCCATTAAGGGTGTGCTTTCCTTCTGGATTAAAAGACATTTTTCCAGTGACAATTTTCAGGTACTTGTGGTACAAGACCTGAGGATGACAGAAAAGACCATGATTATAATATGTTCTGCTTACTAAGAGCTGTCATGGTTTCTTGAAGGTAAAACTACCTCCTTAGCAACTTTCTAGCGGAGGAAGATGGTGTGTTCTTTTGTTTCTAGGATGCCTGCAGTAATTCCAGATATAGCAAACATTGCATCCAAAATTGGGTTTTACAGCTAATGATGTCATCTTGAATGCTCTGAAAAACTCTGGTACAACCTTTGAACAGTCCTGAGGGGCAATTTGGGATTGCTCTCAGATAACAAAGCATAATGCAACAGGTAGATGATTTTCTTCTTCTCTTGCATTCAATGCAAAAGGATTTTCTTGCATCACATAATTTGTTGGACCTTATGGCAGCTGAGAATACAGTGTTGAAAGCCCCAAGGTGTTAGTTACAACTGTTGCAGAGCCCACCAGAATACTGTGTTCTCTATCTCTGACATTGCCATGCAGTGACAGAGATTTGTTTTTCCAATATCAGCTCATATGGACTCAGTTTCGATTTTGGTAAAAATAGTGATCAGATTAATGTATCAAATCAAGGCCATGGAGCTAAATGAGATGGGTACTTTGGGTTGCTGCGTTGCATTCTGACAAGGTTCAGCTACAACAAGCTGAAGATTTTTGCTTTTAGTAGCATATTGCAGTGAGTATGAGGGTGCATGAGCTATGCTGTTTGTAAATGCAAGTCTGGCATTCTTTCATAAGTTTTTTAAATGGTCACAGTGAAAATCCTGAGAATTATAAATAGAAAATTTTCCAGTTTTTTTAAGCAATGATGATATTTTGAACAGTACACTACTGAAAAATGGGCTCCAGACTTACTCTTGGACATCAGCTGAACAGTAAGTGTTAGCAGTTAGAAGATTTCATAGATGAAACCTTATTTTAAAATTGCCTTCACTTAGGTCCATTGTGCATGGAATCATTTGGTATTGGCTTCTGATGAGCAGGATGTCTTTAACAGCTCACTGGGATTTTCAAATGCATCAGTATTGAAGTTTGGCAAGTGCTTGTGTTCCTTGAGGCATGGAGAATAAACAAAATTCTGTTCTTTATTTCAGTGTCACTGATAACATGCAAATCAGAATCTGTTAACCACTGGCTGTTCCAGATATGACCTCAAAGCCAACAAGGGAGACTTGATGTAGTATGACTCAAAACCAGATGTATTTTGGTAAGTCACATAACATGCGTTAAGAAGTTGAGAAAGTGATCATTTGTGGTAACAGATTTTTACTGCTCTTTGTACCTGAAGTGTATTTTCAAGAAACATTGCTAAAAAGCACAGTAGACTGTTCACATTTTGGAAGGTGTTTCTTCCTTCAGAGACCTAGAAGACCAAACCCCCATACAAGGAAGGCTTAGAACATCCTGCCACAGCCTAAGCTTGTGGAAAACTCCACAGTGCCTCAATGTGGCATACTGGTTTTGGTCAAGTATGCTACAGTGCTCTTCCTATCTGTGCAACTTCCACCTTCTTTCAGAGTTATTAATTCACCTGTGTCAGTTAGAACATCTTTATTGGTAAACTTGCATTACCTTAGCACATCAAGAGGAATATTCTCATGTTCAAACAACACTGAAGAATATCATCTACTTGAGGAGTTTTGCATTGCTTTCGAAAATACATATTGATTGCAGCAGAATTTAAGTAAAACAAGTCCAAAAAAAAATATATAACTCTCATGTATTCACTATGTAAATGTTATTTACAGTTAAATATTATTTTCTTGAACCCTTGAAAGCTTGGTTTTTGAGATGATAACCTTATGGCTATAATACTATTAGTTCTTAAATGTACTGATGGTATCATTCTGCATGGGTGGTTCTTTTATACCTAGAGGACTCTTTAGTGGTGCTAATACAGCTAACAATATTGCTTGACTTTATAAAAGCCTACTAATGTGTTTACTTGGGGTTAAGAAGTCACACATTTTCCCTTCCCACCAGGAGCAGTGAGCTCTGATGTGTATTTTTGCTTTCTTACATTAACACATGTGTGTTACAGAGTACATGTGCAGGTGATTAAAAAAAAAAAAAAGGCTGCATAGCTCTTTGGTGTCACTGGAAAATAAATACAAGTGTGTACCCCACTCAAGTGAGGCTCCATATGAATGTGTAGATATCACCTAAAGGTAAATTGCATATGTGTCTAAAAGACAATTTCTGATGAGAAAATTATCTTATATTGTCAGGGCCTCCTGTCCCATTTTTATTAATGTCCCAGATTTGAGAAACAACTGAAACAGAAGGTATATCCTTACTGTGATACCTGGGTGTGAGACAGAGCATGCCCTTTTTGAAGGAGTAACTTGTATAAATTCTTATTTTTCCACTCATAAAACTCTTGTATATACCTCCCCATCCCCATTTTTCTCCCCAGAGTTTATCATCTTCTATTCAATAACTGCTGTTCTGTATCCCAGTTTGGCCCAAGTAATAAGTAGATACTAATGACAGTCCTTTAACCATTGTATCTTGCTGCTGACATCTGCATAAGGAACAGATGATGTCCAGTGTTGCACCACTGTCAAGGCATGGAAGAGTCTTCTTTCACTTTTTGGCCTTCCTGATGTTCTTCCAATGAAGCTGTTCCAATTCTAGTTGACATTATATGTCCTCTGGACTGGTATGCACCTGGTGTTCCCTGCATGTATGTGTTTGAACTGTTTAATTAGAGCCATGGGAGACATCTTCTGCACCTCAAAATAATATTTATTGGCACTACAGCTGGGGAAACAGGCATCCACCATAATCTGGGATATGACAAGAACAGCAGAGACCAGCTGAAGGAGGGATTCCCAAAATTTTGGTGTATTTCTCATGGTGCTTGCATGAGAAAAAAGCATCTGCAAAATGGCTCCAAATGCATTTGTCTTCTGCAAGTGCAGAGCCTGGGACAGAATTGGAAACAGCTGTAACCCCTGTCTCAAGAGGTACAGTGAAGATCCATTTCTATAGGGATGCTATCCCAGCAAAGTTAATTGGGCAAGTCCTGATCTAAGGTATTATTAGTGTTTTATTATCGTGATTTTCTTCTGACAGCCACACATGAGCATTTACATTAGAAGGACACCAAAAAAGGTCATAGTTACTTAAATAAATAACATTGGTATTTTGCAAATGAGCAATTAAGTTATGAAAGAAGCCTCTTTTCATATAGCTGCTGGCTTTGATCCTTCTCTGCCTTATTTAAGATCTAAGGCTCCAGAGTTAATTCCTGGTATCAGATACAGAATGTAGCTCTGTTGTGGTAAAGTGTTGTGTGACCTCCTGGACCAGGGAGAGAGCAGGCTGCAATCTGATAACAGTAGGTCCTGCTCTTCCCTGGGGTGGAATTCCTTCCTTGTCTTTGCAGCCTCTCTGTCAACTCACTCCCATCCTTTCCTGCACCATCCCTTTGGCACTGGTTTCCTCTGGTTCCTGCTACAAAAGTTTGTGGCCACAGCACAATATGTGCCCTCTGCAGCATCTGATCTCTGTCTTGACTGGCTTTTCCAAGGCTCTCAAGACATTTGCTGTCTCCCTTCCACCTCATCATCTGTATCTCCAGGTCTGAAAACTTCCTGCACAAAACACTTGACTGGATATAGGTCCCACCATGTGTCACCACAGACAGGGGAGTGATCAGCATGTGCTCTGAGACTGTAAAAGCCAAGTGGAAATCTGCTAGTGGGAATGTCCCTTTGTATTGCAGTTTATCGGAAAGAGATTCCAGGAGTTAATAAAGAATTCCTGTAAATTTAGAATTACATTCATTTTCTAAAAAAAACATGAGTTAGTGCTTACTGTAAAGTTCTTTTTTCACTACAGACTGAACAAGGAAGGAAACAAAATATTTGAGTTCTCTCTGTTAGGCAGCTACTTTCTCTGTGCCTTTTTCTTTCCTCTGTTTATTTCCCAATACCTCAGAGACACAGTTTCCTCCTTTAGCAGGGACTGTGACCTTAAAACTAGCTGGCTCCAAAGTAAACACAGAAAAAAACCACTTCAATTGTTTCCAATATGTGGTAAGTAACCAAAATCATGTCCATGCTAAAGCTGAAATTCACAGTCTTTTAGAGCTACACCAAGGCTTTTGTTTCCCTGAGCCTTCATGTGTTCACGCTGCACACTGGCCTCTGTCTCCAAAGACACTGGTAAATCTTGCAGTGCCATTTGTAAGTAATTTGTCACTACCTTTGCCACTCCTGCAAAAGTGTTTAGAGGGGACATTTTCTGTTTGGATGAGGGCCGAGTGTGGCACCCAACACGCATGGAAGTGGTGATCCCAGGCTACTTCTCTGGTGTTCTGGTGGGCAGGACATCACAGCTGGCTAGGCCAGCTGGAAGAGTTAGTGATTTATCAAACAGAGAGCTTGTTTTGTCGTTTTTTGCTTCTAGTTGTAGGCCTCCATTCTCTGGTCCAGCTGCACTGGGGCTGTAGTGCAGCCACATCTATAGGGCTCTCACTGCCACTCCTGCCTCTGCTGCCCTCACATCTGCCCACAGCTGGACCAGAGCTTGCAGTTCCTACAGAAGCAGTTTCCAGGAACAGGACTTACCATCAGACAGATTTAGTGGGGCAGTGAACCAATTCCCGACCTGTTCCAGTAACAAGGCTGCTGTCCATGTGCTAAAGCAGCTGTTAACAGCTGTGCTCTACATTTCACTGAGGAGCCCTTGGTATTGTGTAACCAGTAAGGACAGAAGGACAGGAGAAAGGACATTCAAGTCTGCAAATAAAATCCCTTATGACAAGTAAGTATTGCAAAGGAGTATTTTCAGAGTCTGCCCAATACGTGGGAATGTTGGTGAGGTCTTACAAACACCTCTCCCTGGGCAGAATTGTCTCCTGACCTTGCTTAGGAGAGTTTAAAACTGATGCAGATGCCAGAGTAACAGTCCATTGGGTCTCTCACAAACAGGCACCAAGTAGTGCTTGTGCAGACCCACAGAACACAGGTATTCCCTTTGCTTCTCATCTTGCAGGGGGGATCATTCTATCTCTAAATACACCAGCTGTATCAGTGTGGTGTAGCAAATACATAGCCACTTGAAGAGTTTCCTCTGAATACAGTCTAAAAGCCTTCATTTATTTAGAAAAAAAATCTGTATTACAGTGTTTTGAAGCCTTAGAATAGGACTAAGAAATGTTTAATTAGCATTGAGAGCTTGGTCCTTTGGTGTAGGGGAAAGAGGAACAGTTGAAAAAGGAGCAGGGGGTAACATTTTTTGTACTTTTCCATCTAAGATGTAGCATGGTTTGGGAAGGTTTTATTAATCTGTTGTGTTAGCCTGATCCACAGGGAGCTCATTTTGAAATTAAATATACCAAAGCATTTATGATTTACAGGGGGAGTGGGGAGAAGCCTTAAAAAATGTCTTGTGTTTGATCTATTTGTCGCTATGAAAATATTGACAAAAAGCAAAAGAATGGCCTTCATTTAGCTTATTATTGTTGGCTTGTTTTAATGCTTTCTTATTAAGGGCAAACTCCCATTAAGATGTGAAATTAACTCTTTCACAGTTGCAAAGGAATAAAAGATGGAAATTTGAACATCAAACTGTAACTATTCTAAAGTAGGTAATTCCTACTCAAAAATACATAGTTTGGCCTGAGAGGGATTCTTCTAAAAGTAAAAAACATATATGGAGTAAGTTGTGCAGAATTTATGCTGCAAAGTATCTTCAAAAATTAGCTTCTGTGTAAAATCAGAAATACAGTGTTAATGACACAGTTCTTAAAGGATTTCAGAAAATAAATCCTTTTGGGGGGGGAGCAAAAAGAGAGCATGAAGTGTTAACTACAGACCCAGTGCAAAGGTTCCTGGGACCTTAGCTTCATCCTCTCACAGAAAGCTCTCCATCTGTGGAGCATGCTTTCCCTGGGAGTCAGCAAGCCCTCTGGGAGCCTTTTTTGAAGGAGAAGTGCTCCCGATGCTGAAACGGGTAAAGCAGTGAAGAAACTGGAGTTGGTGCAGCACAGCAGCTGCTGATCCAGCCAGGTTGTGCCACTGTCAATTACCCTGGGAGCCCAGGGCTGGGTTTGGGGGCAGTCACTGTCACACGATAAGAACTAGGTTGAGGTCCATGCCAGAATTGCACCTTAGAATGCACCCAGAGTGGGCCCCAGGGCACTGCCTGGATGTGGCAGCACAAGGGATCAGGTCTAGGGCCCAGCCTCCTGCTCTGCCACTCGTGCTACCTGTGCCCATTAGTTTGAAGGACTCTTAGGTAGCTAGAAACTCATTAAAGCTGGCAGGAGAATGGTTACCTAGCTCTGGGTTAGTAATGCAATGCCTCATGTTGCAGAACAGCCAGACCTGAAGCTTAAGCTCTCTGTTGTCACTTCAGACAGACAGATGTTACTACTGCCAGCCCAGAATTCCTAAAAGAAAATGCTAATTTAAACTGCTTACCCCGTTAAATTCCCGTTGAATTTGCATTAGTAATGAAAGTAGTTGCATTGTTATCACTGTAGTATCTGAGGAGGCTGTTGGCCAGAATGTCATATGAACAGGAATGTCTGTTGGGATATTTAATTTCGTCTCCTGTGACAATGTGCAATTGTTCTCTTTTGTACATTTTCTTTTAACTCTTAGTTGTCTGGGTGATGTTTTGGTATAGGCAGAAGTCCTTCCAGACCAGCACAAAGTGCACAGTAGTGAAGTCCATCTGAAGAATGGCAGTGTGCAGGGAAAACAGTTAGTATTCCACTGCACTGAAAGAAGATGTTCACATTTTCCTTCCCAGAATTTCCCACCAGACTCTGGTTATATCTGCAGCCAATACATCTCCATGTCTCTGTAACTAAGAGAAAACTTTAGGATTTTTACTCACCTGTTCCTGCAGAGACATCCCTCCTCGGAGGTTATTTTCTCAGATGTGCAGAGGGTCCCTTGTGAGCCTGTCTCACAACACATTTCACCTGCTCTCAGGTGTCTCAGTGGGTGCAGAGCTCGCAGCACTTAATGCTGTATCCTTGCAATACTTACATTATGCATCATTATGCTTTTATTGGAGCCTAGTCAGAAGACACAGGTTTGGATTGGTTTGCCATGGGGACATAGAATGAAGTTAGAGGTGTAGGAGGTATTGGTAATAAAGCTTATAAAAGGCAGCAAGCTTGTGCTTGGTGTTGTGAGCCGGAAATACCACCTTCCCCACAAAATTCTTTTGGTTTGCAGGATTCTTTTTTTTTCAGCCTTTGGCTTCTTTTGTGTTATATTATTTTGTGTCTTTGGAGTTTTGGGGTGGATTTCTTTGTCTGAGGAACCAGCAGTATTTAGCATATAGGGGGACATTCCTTTAGTAAAGCAATTCTTTCAGTTGTCACGGCAATTGGTCTTACATGAATGATGAACAAAGTAGGAATGTATGTAAAGAGATACATTAGGTCATAATGGTGAATCCAGTATTTCTTAAACTAACAAGGAAGCATTTTGGGGTTTGTTGCTGTAGTTCATTTTATCCAGGTGATTTTTTTACTATAGTATTCTGGTCCAGGTTTGCATTTAAAAACTGCAGCCATTGTATGGTCACAGCTGTATCAATCTCAGTTTCTCGTCTGTGAAACTATTAAGTTCTTCCATTAGGATATCTATTAGTCAAAACCAGACAGAGAACTATATTATTAAAAAAACAGATGTGATACTTCGTGATTCTTACCAAAATATTTTTCTGCTCCTCCTTTCCCAAACTTCCCTCAGTCAGATAGGCAGAAATGGCAGCATAGTGGGAGTGCTGCTGTGCCCCTGAGGTCATGTGCTCAATCATTTTATACAAACGGCCACTTTTCTTACAGCTTTGCTCAGTTAAAGGATAATTGGAGACTTGGGGAGGCAGGGGATATTATTCTAGAATCAGCATATGTGATTTCCAGCATTTCAAAGTGGCTAAGGAGTATTTCACCAAAGAAGTGGAACCCCAGAGAACAAAAGTGTACTGACAAAACGTAGGATTTTTTATCTCTTTCTCTAGGGATTTAACAGTGGAATCAAAATTCTTTGCTGCTCAAAAAGTTTTCTACACTGAAGAAAAAAAGCATGTCAAAGAAATGTGCCATAAGTAACATGCATAGTCTTTTTATTCCCATTCCCTGATTTTTAGTATGATTTCTTAACTTTTTTCCCAATATTTGTCAGTTGGTTTTTAATCCTTATTCTCATCTCTCTGTAATCATCTCACTTTACCTTTCTCTTTTTCTGCTTACAGTCCTTTTCTTTTGTTTCCTTCATGCCACCTCTCTTAGGTAGGTCAAAAATGTAACAAATGTGCCTCTGCCACCCCTCCCTACTGTCTTTATTTAAATTGAAGTGGAACTGGAGGGTGTGTAGACTTCTGCTTTTCCAATGTCAGCAGGTGAAATGTAGTATATTCTTCCCAGGAGCTCATGCAAACATTTTTTTCTTAATCTTTGTCTTGCTGTGTTTAAGTTTGCAGCTGCTGGATTCCACTCTGAGTTTCAAGTTCAAAGGCATCCATACAGTCTTTGTGAAATATCACAGAAACCACTGAACTTTACCTGGATTTGCAAGGAAATTTTGTCAAACCACAAGATTCCCACACTTCCAGTATTAAGCCTTGTGTTAATTCAGAGCTCTTTTCTCACAGTGCAGATTAGAGTTATCTTAACTCTGAAGGATCACAACCTATGGGGAATTCTTCCTAAACTTTGACCTGCTTTCAAGTTTGTAACAAAACTCAGAATTCTTTCTACAATTTTGGGGGTTTGTAACAAAAGCAAAAGACAACTGTAATCCAGGTTGATTTTAAATCCATGGCTTTAGAGATGGGTTGCTGGGAAACATGTGGTATGTCGACTATAGGCTGAATTCTTCCCTTTTCTGAGAACATTTTACCCTGCTGTCCCTGGGGATTTTTCTTTTAACATGGTCAGTCTTTCTATCATTTCTTCCAAGAGATAGAGTTTCAAAATATGCTTCTTCCAACTACTTATTCAGGTAGCTGGTTCACTCTGCCACCTGCACTCTGGGTCTCCTATCCTTGGCTTTTGAGGGCCAGCCCTTCCCATTTGGTTGCCTCTTTGTGTTCCTTTGGATATCAAGTAGCAGCATCACACTGGAGCATGAATGGAGTAGAGGGAACAGAAATGCTTTGGCCTAAACTCTTCTAGCCTCAGTGTACCTGTATAATCCTGTATATTCAGCATGTCTTTGTATAGGAATGTATCTCTCTTACCTGTTTTGTTTCTTTTCTACATTACAAATCCCTCAAAATCAGAGCTGCATGAAAATTAATAATGATTGGATTTTTTGCATTATATAATCCCAGAGTGTTCGGTTTTTTAATATCTGTCAGCCTTTCCAAATACACCAGTAGCTCGTCTGCTTTGCTTATTTTGTGTCATTAAAAAAAAAGCAAGCAAAATCCCCTCAGCCATTTTTTATTTATACCATAGTTTTTCTGTGTTAGAAAGTTGTAGGTTTTGGGTTTTATTTTTTAGGTTTGTGTTTTCTTCTCCTCTCAGGAAACAATGTGAAATATCTAAATCTCTAAAGCAGTAATTTGGCAGGTACCTAAATCTTTCATGAGAAGCATGTGCTTTGCAGTTTTTCCTGAAGATTTGCATATTTGTTTCTTAGGATCTATCAGGTACTAATACTTTTACAAGGAGACTGATGATCCCACATTTGAAGAAAAAATGTACTTATTAATTCTTGGTGCTTTTTGCTTTTATCAGCTCTGGTGTTACTTTGTTCAGCTTTAGCTGTCCCTGGCTTATTACACACAGAACAGTGAAATATGAATCAAAAGTCATTTGCAGAGATGGAGGTATAGACTCTGTTCTTTAAGTGTTCATTTGCTGGTTATGTTGCAAGTGCTTTCAGAGCTGTGCAGAAGACTCTGACGTTCCTGGGGCTGTAATAGAAAACACTAGTGTCTGGACTTTCAAGGGAAGAATGTGGTTAAGATTACAGTGACTGAGTCAGTGTCAATGGGTGGTCCTGAGTCCATGTGGCTCCCAGAAAAGAGTCTCTGCTCAGAGGGGTGATGAGCTGCCCTTACTGCAGTGAAACAGCTGGGAAAGGGCTGCCCTGGACTCTATTTTTGCCTGCTCAGTGGCCAAATGCTGTCAGGTGGCTCCTCAGCACTGCTTGGCTTTAACTTTGCTATAAAATAAGATAAAGGGCTTAAAAGCTGGGCCATCATAGAGCTGCATGCTCCTTTCATCCCCTTGGGTCCCTGCTTTTCCCTCGGCACATTCCCACTGTCCTGTTCAATGAGACAGTTACAAAATGTCTGCCTCACTCCCACTGCCATTTTGTGGCCTGATTGTTGAATAATTAAGACTGTGAGAAGTAGAAAATAAATGGCATGGCGTGGGGGAGATTTCAAAAGGAGCACCAAATCTGCATGTTTTGTTTAGGCATTTAATTGTTGCCGACTGGCTGCGTTTAAACAAGTGACTTTACAGTGTCTGGAAGAAAACAGGCTCCCAAATTTGAGGAGCTGACCTTGGGTAGATGCCATCAACTGTTCTTTTCTATTGGCACAAATGTGCTGCTGGCAGGGTCTCCCTGTAGCTGCAGTCAATCACCCAGCTCTGAGTCAGAACCTGCTTACACTGTCCTGGGCCACCACATTACAGCACGGTCATGCTTTGACCCCAGGTGCAGCTCAGCCCTGCTCTCTCCCTGCCATGGCTCTGGGCAGAGAATCAGAAGGGTAAAAGTGAGAAAAATCATGGGATGAGATAAAGACTAAAAGATAAAATAAAAGTGTGTGCACAAGCAAAGCAAAACGAGGGATTCATTCCCCACTTGGGCAGGCAGGTGCTCAGCCATCCCAGGAAAGCCAGGCTCCATCACAGGTCACAGTGACTTGGGCAAACACCATCACTCCAAATGTCTCTGCCTTCCTCCTCCTCCCAGCTTCGTATAATGGAGTGACATCTTATGGTCCAGCGTGTCCCTGTGGCCAGCTGGGCTCAGCTGTCCTGGATGTGTACCCTCCCAACACCTTGTGCCCCCCAGTCCCTCACTGGTGGGATGGGAGAGGAGTAGAAAAGTCCCTGGCTCTGTGCATGCCCTGCTCAGCAGTAACTAAAACATCCCTGGTTATCAGCACTGTTCCAGCACAAATCCAAAACACTGTCACTATCAGCTGCTGGGAGGAAATTCAACTCTACCCCAGCCAAATCCAGCACAGCCATTAATTCCAAATATTATTTGCAATAACCTTCAATAACCAAGATTTGATCAAGAAAATATAGGATATTTAAAAATACGAACCTTCAAAATAGATGTAGTTAAGCTTCTTCCATAGAGCAACGCATAACATGGTTTAGGAAAAACAAAAGCAAAGGGGTAGACTACAAATGTGCTGAAAGCAAACTAAAAATGTGTGACAAGAATTGAAGGGACGCTGTGGTGTTGTTCCTGTGGTCTTAGGGATGCAATACTAGCCATATAAGGAGCAACATTAGTGGAATTTACTCTGATTCTCTGTGAAATCCTCTGTTTTGTGTGTGTAACATGGGCAAGGGGGATGGGGAAGGGCAGTTTACGTTCACAGGAGGGTGTAAATTCAAAGCTTTTTAAAATTCTGCCATATCTTAATGATAATAGTTAATCCCAGTGTCAGAACAGTACTTCTATTTTTAAAATGCAATCAATCAATCATTTTAATACATTGCACCCTTAGTGCCAAACACCTCAGAAAACCATGTGTACACCAGTAAAAATAAAGCATCTGAAACTCCTGTAGAGTCATTCTTCCTTTCTTTCTTACATATCTAAGTACAGTAAAAGCTCAATGCTGCAAGAAATATCTGAAATTACATAACAAGTAAATCCTCCAAACAAGACTGATTAACAGGCGGGGATTGCTGTCATGAGCTGAGCAAGGCGGGACAGAGAAACTGCCCCTCCTGACCAAAGTTCTCTGAAAATACAACATGTGCTGTTTTGTTCTGGGGATTTGGTTTTGGCTTTTGAAGTGAGAGTTGTGTACTGCCTTTTAAGGGGATTACAAGGAAAATTGCTCCTTTCTGTTCACTCTCTGGAAGGTGTCCCATGTCTGCCATGCTTTTTCAGAAAGCTGTTCATGTAGAGGTGATTGAGGTTGTAGGTAATTTTTCTGCCTCTGCTGCAGTGGTTCACACAAAAGCACAAGAGTCTTGTACATCTGTTCCTCATCTGCAAAATTAGGATTAATGCTTCCTTATCATTAGTGCTTGTAAATGACTTTGAAGTTCTTCCAGTGTGCTGCAAATATACCTGTTACTGTGGTTGGTGATAAAAATGTGAAATATATAACTCAGACATGTTAACAGCATATTAATTGACAGAATTTTTAACTTGACAACTTGAATATAAAAGTATCAGCACCATATTCCAACAAATAACCAGCCACAGTGAGAGCATAACCTTTACATCATCTCTGTTTTTACTTCCACGTGGATTTTCTCATGAGTGAATTTTTTTGTGGGTTGCTTATTTTCTGAGAGTGACCTTCAGTCTTGTATTGATCAAAGGATTTACTTTTTTAATATAGGACCAGCAAGAAACAGTGTTTTCAGTCATGAAACTGGTAGGAGCACTACATTGGACCAAGAAGTTATGAATTAATTTCAACCATTCTTGTTGCCCCAAGATAAATAAAAGGGAAAGTTTTGAAAGAGATTTTTGGTTTCACTTGAACAGTAGCCTCCACAAATAGGTATTTATATGACAAAAAATAGCTCAATGAAAACAAGTTTAGTTGAGGTAAAATTGGAGCCAAAAGCACAGATGATCTGGACACAGATCATAGGTTACAGAGTTAAGACATCTGGATTTCTATTCAATTCTCTGAAGGTGTAACTAGGAGTTAATAAGGTTTGCTTTCCTCTTCCAGAAGAGCTTTTTTTATATGGTGTCTGAAATCTGGCTTCCTTAGGGGATTAATAAGCATTTTTCCAATAATTAAAATAACTGCCTTGAAAGCACGAGGCAGCTTATGATAGTCCTTCCTAACCTTATGCATTCATAGCAGCAATACTGTAATTTGTGATTTGCAGATGTGAGTGCATCCTTCCTAGGGACAGCTGTCCCAGCAAGCAGGATATTTGAGCCAAGACTTCTTTAAATCATTTGACTTGGTATCTTAGACAGTATCTGAAAGGACTTTTTTTTCAAGTAGCAGTAAAGAGGGCTTGTATTTTGTGTTTGTCTGGTCCTTTAGGTCTCCTCCCATTCCGTGTTTCATTCTGATGTTGATATACATGCTCTTGTATGGCACATATTTATGTCAGATATATTTATAAGTATATATGGGTTTCGTTTCTTATAATTATATGGCACAA
The DNA here is from genome assembly GCA_026413545.1 of Cichladusa arquata. Taxonomy (NCBI): domain Eukaryota; kingdom Metazoa; phylum Chordata; class Aves; order Passeriformes; family Muscicapidae; genus Cichladusa; species Cichladusa arquata. The sequence continues at coordinate 57,125,840 of JAOTQP010000870.1, read as the reverse complement.
ATGAAAGATTCTCTTATAGGGTTTGTGGTTAGTGCATGTTGAATTTATCCTGCTGTTCCACACATTGCTTGCATGAGTGGTCGAGGACAGAATGCCACAGCAGGGAATTATCAAATATTTGATTCAATACTGACTCTTTTCTAAAAAGGAGATGTTGGATATAGGAAGGGCATGGCACTGAAAAAACTTCAGTTGTATTTCAATATTTGAAGCACGATTTGTGCAAAATATACCATATTTATATACGCAATTGTTTTAAGCTCCAAAAGACATCAAGAATCTCCATGAAAAATCTCATAATCTCTCATAAAGTTCTTAAGATTATTTTTTCTAAATGATTTTTTTTTATTATTTTGAATTAAGGCCTTTCTCTTCTGAACATAGATTGCAAGTTTTTGCAAGTAGTTATCTTGTCCAGTGTTTGGATACCCCTAAGGCAGTAAGAATACAAGCTATTGCCAGATGGATGACAGCTTTCATTCCTTTATCATAGTTAACAGCAAAGGTTCAGAAGTTGTCATACCAGCTTTTTAAACAAAATAGTAAAACCCGTAGTGCCCATGTTTCGAGAATAAAAAGGTTTGCTAACATTCAGCATCAGCTGTGTTAGGCTTCTTGTAGTGCTGACTTTTTACGTGGCTGTTTTGTGTCTGATTACTGCTTCTTGACATTACTTTACCAGAGCCATTCATTTAAAGGATCTCAGGGAGAAAACCTCAAAGAAATGACAGTATTTTAAGGTCCTTACCATTGTTTCCCTTTGATATTAGACACCTGCTTTCATGTAGCAAGAAGGGTTCTTTTTGCTTCTAACTTATTAGGTCACAATTGTGAAAACGTGAATAGATTACTTAATATTTAGTCTGGTATCCTGCTACAGCTATAGACCTTTAAAAATTATGTTACACACCATACTTATCATCATATCTAGATTGATCATTTTGAGGGAACAGCCCTCCCTGAAAGCATGTGGTATTACAGAAGATAGGAATGAGTTACTTGTGTATTCCCACATGCCTTATTAAAACAACCCTATGTGTTATGTTCCCATCTTACTCTAGATGTTGCAAAATACTTAGTCTGCTTACTTCATTGGTTACTATGCAGTGTGGATAGCTAAAGTCATGACAATCCTGTTCATCCTTTCAGTTATAATACTTGGTGCTAGGTTATGTTTATGTTAGAAAGATCATAGTTTTTCTTACATGAATTACCAAGTACATGAATGTTGTAATTGTTATTCAGAGCCTAGATGATTCATTATTGATAGAAAGTGGTGTTCCTTTCTTAAAGGAATGGGCTGTTCATTTGGAATGTTCAGTGTTACAGCTGTCTTTCCAATGACAGTGATTTGGGGTTTGGTTTCCTTTTCAGCAACTAAGGATCATTCTAGCAAAAAATATTGGTGATCCACAACAGGGCACTCTTCGTGTCCAATATCTAGATTAGAAAGTGTTCTGGGATTATCATACCCCCTCAAATGTTCTTAGAGGAAAAATTACCTGTAGACTTGGCATGTCCCACGTTAATCATCCACATTTCATTTAAGAGCGTGCGGCTTTTTCTGTTTGCTTTTGTAAAGGTGCTTTCTATGGACTGTTGATGCTGCAAGACGTAGAAATTAGGAGACTTGTATATTAGCACTTCCACAGCACGATAAAAGATTGGGGAAATGTGTTTGCCAGCAAAACTGGTATCCAAAATTTATGCATGTATAATATATGGAAATAAAAGGAAAATATTTAAAATACAAGGGGATAGTTAAGTGGTGGGGGAGAAGTTAAGCTTTTATATATCTTAAATGTTGTATCTTTAAATATTTTACTTGCTCTGTAAATTGGGGGGGGGATATTTATTTGGGGTTTTTTGGGATTTGGGGGGAGTTTTGTTTGTTTCAGGTTTTGGGGATTTTTTATGGTTTTTTTTGTTTCTGGGTTTGATTTGATTTGGTTTGGTTGGCTGGGTGGGTGGGGGTTTTTTCTTCTGGTACTTGTGTGTGTATTTTACAGGCTCTGACTTTCTGGCCACAATAGAGCAGACAGAATTACTTGATGCTGAGAACCTTGTTAATTTTATGGCCCATTTTCACATGGAGATCAGCTTTTATTTCCCCTCTCAGTCTTTATTCTTGATTCAGTTGTTAGTAAGGTTTACTGAGCAAAAACACTGGGGGTATTATGGGAAGAAAGCTAATCAATGCAGCACCAAGGGACAGTCCTTCAGAGTCCTCCCTGTGGCTGTGAGCCAGACTAGAGGTTACTACGAGGTTACTCTGTCTGACTTTAACCAAAATACCCATCTACTTCTGAAAAGGCTGCCGGCCACCCCAACATGTGTAACAGAAGCCTCATTAATATGAGCTCCCAATATATATATATACACCTGTTGTACCAGCCCCCAGCATAGAGCCTGTGTTTCCTATTTTAAACACTTTGCATGTCTGTCTGCATTCCCTGCTGTCTGCAGTTGCTGTGCTGTGCTACTGCAGGGCAGCTCGCAGGCGGTACCTTCAGGGAATGCAGGAGCCTAAAGAAAGTGGTGGCAGATGTCAGTGGACCTTGCCAAATGCTATTTTTCAGCTTAGATTGTCTGAAAGATTCACTGGCTAATCCAGACTTTGTGATACAGAAGTATCCTCATTAGTCATGGCTTTGAGTGTGCGTTTCTTTAACGCCTGCTCCTTTTTCAGGTATTGATGCAGAGAATTGCATTGACATATGTGTAGGAAATCTTTATTTGTTTTGCAAGACTCTGCTTCCTAGCAAACCCCAGCCCTCCTGTATGCAGAGTTTAACTCTTCTTAGAGTTGAATTATTAGAAAGATCCAGCACTTCCTTAGGGCTTTTACCTGTTTTGGCTCTGAGTTCTAATAAATCATTCAGCAGCAAAATGATTCTAAGATAAACTTTTCCCCTTTGATGAAATATTTGTTCAGCAAATTCTACAATATAGTTTATGTCAAGAGTTATATATCTTCCTTGTTAAAGACAAACAAAAAAGGATCAAAATCATTGTCATACACCACTGCTGATTCAGAAGAGGCACAAAAACTTAGCATATCCAGTAAGCCGTGTATTTTCTGGCCACCTCGTTTGGTTTTCCTGACAAACGCATTGGGAACTGCCTGCCAGTACTTCTAGCCCATGCCATATTTTGTGTAAAGGAGCAGTAAGCTCTTAAGGAAAGTATACTGTTCCCCCAAGCAGGTCCTGAGGAGCCTCAGGTACTCTTACCTGCATACAGGTGGTTTCCAGGGAACACCCTGCCTGTAGTTGTGTGGCTCCTGTTACACTGTGAGTGCACTGAAATATCTGCAAGCAGGCACATCTGCTGTTGCATTCAGAGTTTTCATAATTGTTCTCACAAAGCCTCATTGATAATGTTTTGTTTTTAGAAGTTTTCCATGGAAATTTTGGGTGAGGTATGAATCCTAGCACCAGGTATTGATGGCTAACAGGAGGCTGCAGTTCTAGTGGCAATGAGCTGCAGTGAATCAGAGACTCTGAAGGAAATCCATTAGCTCTACTTCAGTTTCAGCACTTCCCTGTCTGCTGTGATCTTCTTCCTGCCCATACCATGTTACAGCATTTGATTGTGAATTGTAGTCTGAGAAGCATGTGGCAGTTTTGATATGCATGTATGTTAAACAAAATTTTGAGAGAAACAGTCTCCTCCGTTAAAAATCATAAGAATGTAAGAATTCTGAGCCAGAGACTGGGCTGGCCTACTGTGTTGTTTCCAGCAGTGATTAGTAGTCTGTGCTTATGGAAAAAAATACAAGTGCTAAGTATATGGGATAAATAGGCAGAAGTGTTGTGGTTGATTAACTCATTCACTGCATGTGGAAAATCCTCCTGGACTGTAGGTGCAACAGGTCAGAGCAATCTTAGCCAAAAGCCTGCATTTGTATGGTTGGACCTACAATCACATATTGGGCATAGGGACTGGCACAGCAAAAACACCAGACAAGTCTGAGACTATGGGTTCCAGCCATTTGCAAATAATCTATTTGTAAGGGCATTTGTCTTCATTGACAGTAAGTACAAGAGTGTTCAAATGCAATTAATGACTAAATCACTCTTAATAACTTTAGTAACCTGCGTCTTTCAATAATGGATTTGATTTGACTGGATTGTTTTATTTCAACATAAACCCCATTTTTCTAGTCTTTGTAGGCATTGGACTCAATGATCCTTGTGGGTCCCTTCCAACTCAGCATGTAATTCTGGTGTTTTGAGGACTTGGATTGTAGAAGTTATTTTCTGTTGTTAGTTGAAGCGGCATCATGTCACAAAAATTTGCATTTTGCACAAAAGTGTTTTAGTAAAGTTGCAGTCAGGCTGTAGAGCTTATGGCAAAGGAACTAACTGTAGTTATTACACCTAGGATGTCTTTTGCAAATATGAAGTATTCCAGAAAAGGTTAATAGCCAACACTTTCCTAAAATGGCATCAGTTAATTAATCAGAAGGATAATTTCTCCTTTCTTCCCACAACGGAAATGTCTTGCATTGCTCTACAGTAAGCTGGGGCTTTTCCATGTTAGCAGACCCCAAGTGTCTGTTCTACAGCATTTGGTGTTCAATACTGCACTACTGTAATGACGTGGAGGAGTACAGTTTCAACAATCATAAGTTAAAACAGCAATCGTGTTGGATTGCAACCTGCCATGGTAAAGGGTGGCTCATGACATTAACTTTCAAAAGTACATACCCAGGTTAAGTTAAACCAAATACACTGATTTCCAGTGTCAGCCACTAATGGCTGAGGTGATCATTAGCACCCTTTTTTGGTGCACTGCACGAGGGAGGAACAACAGCTCTGGTGGTTCTGGTTTAAAACTAGATGTAGGCTGTCTTGGTGTGTAGATATTGAGTACAAAGGAAATTCCACACTCTTTTCTAGACCAGCATTATCATTAGTTCTCTGACTCTCAGACTGGGTCGCTTGGCTGCCTCAAAGACAGTAGTTAACATGCTCCTGCTATTCACCTCTTTCTGCTTTTACCCACAATGTTAAAATATAGTTCTTGCTAAAGAAGATCATGTTTGTCATTTGGGAGCAATATCCCTGATGTTCAGTAATGTCCCCATTCACACTAATACATAAACATATCTGTTGAAGGCCCTGGAGCACAGGCATTGTGCGTGTCAGGATGAAAGTTTAATATGATGTTTCTTGTTGTGCATTCTCATGTTTCAACAGAAATTTATCTAGCAACTGTTGCTCTCCTATAGCCAGTCTGAGAGAGAGGGCTTTCTTATGAACTCTCTGGAGAAGAAATTTAATAAGACCCAGTCATGAAAACACTGACATGACTGAATAAAGCCCTTTATGTCTAAACATCTGCAGGATTGCAGCCTACTGTAAGAATGGAATAATCTGAAAACCATGTCCATAAAATCTCAATGTGGCACTGTATCAACACATACTCTTTATACAGCCTTAAGGCTGTCAAGTTTGAAGAGTTTCTTTATCTGTACCATTTCTATCCCATCTTGTGTCTGGCCTGTAGGTTCCCATTGGCCAGATGTCTGACTGAGGCTAAAGATTATTTTTGTGTACATTTTTGTACGGTACCTATATTCTATTTTAAGGAAAAATATACACATGCATTTTTCTTTTTTATTAATAAACTGAATGACAATTTAAAATAAATTCTTTCAGCTGTTCAGAATGGTACACAGATGTACTGGCACATTTCAGAGTGAGTTAAATAGAGAGCAAAGCATTACATCACCTACAGAGCTGAGGAAGAGGGGGTGGTCTCTGACCACTAAAGCAAAATGAAGTAGTGCCAAGGTGGTTTATCTTTAAAAAAGATAAACCAGACTGTTACCTCTCCTTGTAGATTGTGTGGGGAGCTCTGATTCCTTACCACCTTTAATTCCAAGGCCAGGTATCATCTCACAGTGGGTAACCCAATCCTAATATTTAGGATGCTTAAGTCTTTATAGGACTTTGCTCTCAGACTTGACAGTGAAGAGAATATTCACTTGCATTTAGATCTAATTTAGGTGCATGTGTAGATAATTGTTATTCCTAAGCTGCTGCTATGGAGAGAGAAAAGAGAGGTTCCTAAGGGTATGTATGTTGAGATGTACTGCAGATTTCTTTCTGAAGGACCTGTCTGTATCTGGACACTCTGTACAATCCTCTCACCTTAACTGAGATAGTAAAAGTGAGCTGTAGCCTCTCCCTGTATCCTCTCTACCTTTCTGTTCTGTAAACAAAGGCAGTATTTTTTCTCTTGTGAGGCTGGGGGGTAACATTCTGAAGGAGTTGTGAAGCACGTGGATATTACAGTGGTTAAAGACTGAGAAATGCCAAAATGAGAGGTGTCTTTTGTTGGAGGAAAGTAATATTCCAAGAGGATTGACTTGGAATGGAATGTTACATATATAAAAATTTTGAGGATGTTGTGGTGAAAAGTAAACTTTCTTCATAAAACAGCAGCAGAATTAGATTTAAAAAAAGTAGAAGCAGTAAGAAGTGAATAGATATAGTATGTGATGTGATGAGAGGGAGAACAATCACAGCATAATTTCTTTGGAATGACCCAGAGTAATGTATATGGAGTGTGCAAGGGATGAGGCCCAGGTAATTGCACTTGAGTTCAGTCAGCACCCTGAGGGAGAGTTCCAGAGGTGGGACAGGGATGGAACCCACAACTTGGTGTTATCAGCACCATGGCCTTGAGCCCATTTCAGGGTCAGTCTTACTTGTGAGAGGGTTAACATTTACTGAATATTTATTCCATTACAGGTGGCATTCCTGCACTGTTTAAATACATATAATTGTTGAGAGGGCTAATGTTAACTGAATACTTGTTCCACTAAATTTGGTGTTTCTGCATAGCTTATGTGGATATAGTTGTGACAGGGTCACCATTTTTATAATATTGGTGCCGTTAGAGTTGCTTATTATGGACTTTGAGTGTTATTATGGACTTTGAGTGTTATCTCACCTTAAACCAGACTGAGGGGATCTGTGAATCTCAGCTCCTCTCCCCTTCTCATAGTGGGGACACGACAGAGTTGTTTTTTATGTTCCCCATAGTTCTATCACCATCACAATGCAAGAAACTAGGAATTGTTATTTCACCATACTTTATTGGTTTCTGTACATGGCTATGATTACAAAGCATATATAAAAATATTACTGGTGCAATTGCTTTATGAAAAATGTCAGTGTCCCTAGCTACTGAGACTAAACTGCTGAATACTTGAGTGATTTATACCTGATGTATTGATGTCCATGATTGGTCAATTAATCAGACCACAATTAATCTTTCTACTGGTGATTGGTATAGTAATTTTAAAGGTCTGAAAGCAAGGATGATGTTACGGGGTAAATGTTGATATTATGGGGTAAAGGTTGAAATATTTTTATCTGGTAACTTTTCTTTAAACTCACTTGGCTGTGAAAGTAGAGGAGACTTTTTTTTTACTCAAAGCTTTCAAGGTTTGCAGCTATTAAATTGACTGGTCTCAGGAATCTTGTCATAGTGCTTCCCTGAGGGTAAAGTCATCGCTCTACAAAGTGCCATTCATGCCCTACTTACCCTCAATTAAGGCTTCTAAAATAAGTTTGCAGTGGGACACTGGCCTTCTTCTGAAACACATTCCACACCTGCAGAAAAGACTTTGGAAGGCTGCATTTAAGATCTGTATGTCTGTTCCTTACATTTTCCATTATAAAGATAACACATAAACTTTTTTTTCTTTCTCTCTCTTCAGAAACAGAAGGAATGACTTACTGAGGAACCAAGTTAAAAGTGAAAGAAGTGAAGATTGGTCATCTGTGCAGAGGAAATTACAAGGTATGCATAGTAATCACACTGGAGATTCATTTCTTGCTGGTGCTTAGGTCTTCATGGTACATTACCTGTGGCAATAAAGTTTAAAAATAGTCCTCAGAAACCTTGAGAAAGATGTTTGGAAAAGAACTTTTTTCTTCTGTGTGATTGCCACGGTAAGCAAAGCAAATATTTATATGGTTATAAATATCTTTGAGATGCACCTTTAAGCTCATTGCTGTGCTGAATTGTAGCTGTGTTTCTGCAGGTAAATGGCAATCACATTCAATGAATTGTTTTTTTGGCTGAGGCCAGTAAAAACAACCCTTCTCCCAACACTAAACTGAAATCCCTCCAGATCCTGTCAACGGTCATTCTTGAGACTTAAAGTGCTTGTTTCATGGACACATTTAAATCACTGTACGCTTGGTTCAGCAGTGTTAGCATTTTCTCTTCCTCATTTGTTACCATCACAAGGAGATGCACTTAGTACCTGTTTTGCACTGCATTTGAAGAATGCGTCCTTCTACATTTGTCATCCTGAAAATTGGTAACTTAAGGGATGCAAAATCAGCACTACTAACAACTCCTGCCTCTCAAATATTTTCAGTAAAGTGAATGCTTAATATTTATCCAGTGACTGCTCAGAGACCAGCACAAGGCTATGTGCCACTTAAGTCCTGAGGTTAAATGTTACTTCAGTGATGCATAAAATTTGTATTGACCATCTGCCCAGCATGGAGTTGAACCCATTAATGAATAAGCCTCACAGTATCACTGTGAGATAGGGAATTATGATCTCCATTTAACAAGTGGTAAAACTGAGCCCCAAAGGGCTTATGTAACCACTTCAAGTTCTACAGGAAGTGTATAATAGAACCAGTGAGGAAGCCCAGCTCACCTGACCTGTGTGGACACTCCTGCACCTGGTATCCTTTTCACCATATTCTGTTATCAACTGCTGTACATTCTATATGCACAGTTCCAGCCATCAAATTCTCTTGCAAAAAAACTTAAAACACAGCTGATGTGACCTGTAAATCCTTCTCGTCCATAAAGAACAACATGAGACACAAGGCACAAAGGCAGCACAAACAGCAGCAGATGGCCTTCGTAACTGGAGCAAGTCAGCACAAAGTGACAACAGGGAGAGCTGTTGTTGTGACCTCCCTTTCTATTTTTTTGCATAATGTTGAGAGGAAGACTATGCAGATCTTTCTGTAGTACAGAGAGGAGCTGCTAGTAGAGGGCAATCAGTGCTTTGCCTTTTGTAATCTTGCTCAACATCTCTTTGATTTCTTTAGTAAATGTCAGGTCACATGCTTGCATTCTAAAGCTGAAGTATAAATCATCTTCTCAAGTGACAGAAACTGTCATTTCTCCTTGCAAAGTATTTTTCTAACTATGTCTTATGTAACGGTTACAGTTGTTGACATTTTTCTTAAAAGCCCTGTTGGTTTGACACTCAGGATTCAGTATAAAGCTACAGACTTGGATAGAAAATTCTTCTGCCTTTGCTTGTACCTCTTTCCTTTCCCATAAGCTGAAGAAAGAAATATTATGCAACTCTGAGTCATGCTGTAGAAAGGTGTTGTATTTTTAATATCATTAGAATTTTAAAAGAAGGAGAAAGATAAACCTTAGCATAGGTGAAACCAAGAGTTAATATGCTTCAATTATAGAAAGTGGCTATTAAATTTTGATGGGATGCTGTGACTGATACTTCAAATAAAATGTTGATGTGCCGAAGTGGGGAGTGTCGATAATGAGTTGAATACTAGAGAAAGGCTGTTGATTTTTATGGAAAATATATATATAAAAAATACATGATCCGCAACCAAAGACATTCTTGTGGAGGTATCCATAGGAAAAAAACAGCATATAGACTTCTTAAGTCTGTCTTGGCTTGTGTCTACAGGAATGCAGTGTCATGGCATAGTTATAGGCTGAAAGTACTTGCCCACATGAGATGTTTTACTGTGCCCAGCTTAAGGATGATACTGATTCCTGCCCAGCTTAAGGGTGCTACTCTAGCATTACTAATCTGCTTTCCCTCTGCTCTTTCATGCCTGCAGAAAAAGCTATTGATACATCTTCCTGACAGGTCTTTCTGAGGAGAAACAGCTACAGAATGTGGAATCAGTTGTGTGAAATTCCTGTTGGTGAGGCCTTTGACCTTCAACTTCTGCTGAGTGATCAAAGAGAGAACTTTCGCAGGTATTTCATGTCTTCACCTGTACTAATCTCACTTTAATGAGAAGCAAATTATTCTGGAATAATAAGTTCAAGAAATACTTTTTTTCCTTCTGAGAGAATGCTACAAGGGTGATCTGGAATACCAGGAGTGTGGTCTTGAGTGGGCCTGTTAATCCTACTGCATCCAAGTCCAATGTTTTAGTTAAATTTTAAGTAAACTAGAGACCTTTATGGTAAATGCAAGGTATTTTAAGATACATTTAGGACTCTGAAGATACACTAGATGTCTGTATTGACATAGTTTTCATCTCTCAAAACCAGCATCTGAATTGTTTGGTTAAGTATCCTGTGGCTGTCAAAGAACCTGGAAAGGACTGCTGAATCTAGAAAGGAAAGTCAGGTCTTGATCTAAACATCTCTGCTATATAATGAGATACTGTCTAATAGCCTTCACAGCAAACCGTTAAACTCAATACAGACACATGCTAGAAGGGACACTTGTCCTTGTTAAGAGAAGGAGGGAAAAGTGCCCTCCTTATTCCCATAACTAAAGGCCAGACTCCTCACTGAGTTTAGAACAACCTACCCTGGCATCTGTGGCATCTTGTGATCATGACTTTGTGGTTTGTAGAGTCACAATTCCCTTCTTGTCAAAGCCAGAAGTAGGAGATGGTCCCTGTGAAACAGGTGCCCTCTGTCAGTCCAGGTACTTAAATGATCGTAGCACTGAAGATTCTCAAAGCTGGTTCATGGACATTACAAACTTGCTCTCCTCAGCACATAGAGGAGGAACACAATAATTTACAGGGGTGGAAGTGAAGCACAGCTCTGAATACTTTAAGATGTGTAACCTCAACAGATAGGGGTAGATCTTTAAAAGCCTTCACTGTGGGTCAGCTTGTAACGTTTTCAGGGAGACTGACAGCTGAGTTGCAGTTTGCCTTTGAAAAGTCTGATGAGTTACTTCAGCATCTAAAGAAGCCAGAAGAACTGAGCTTATTTTTCTGAAAACTTGACCCAAGTATTTGCTCAAGATTCTGACAGAAATGCGTGGTCCATACATGCCAGTACAGTTGGTAAATTAATCCAGCTCACTCAAATTCCTTCATACCCAAAGGACCTTCCTCTCTCCCACCTTTCCTGTTCCAACAATTCTTTGCTGAGTACTTGGAAGACAATGCAGCTCTTCTGTGCTAATTAAATCTTTCTCTTACTGCCAGCTGTAACAGAGGGAAAATCCCAATAGGACTGTCAGAGAGCCCTGTTGTGCTCATTAGACCATACTGGGTCTGGAACCCTAAAGTCTCCAAAGGCTTACTGGATAATCTCATTTTAAGACCTCTATTGGTACCAGTTACCTCAAATAGCAAACAACTGTCAAGTCTCAGGAATCTGCAACAGTAAGTCTCCCCAGTCATTAGATAAAACAACTTGAAGAGAAGGCTCTGGGAAGACCTGATAGCCCCTTCCAGTGTCAAAGGGTTTCCAAGAGAGCTGGAGAGGAGCATTGGATAAGGGCCTGGAGTGACAGGACAATGGGGAATGGCTTCCCACTGCCAGAGAGTAGATTTAGATTGGACATTAGGAAGAAATTCTTCCTTCTGAGGGTGGTGAGGCCCTAGCACAGATTGTCCAGAGAAGCTGTGGTTGCCCCTGGATCCCTGGAAGTGTCCAAGGCCAGGTTGGACAGGGGCTTGGAGCAACCTGGGATAGTGGAAGGTGTTCCTGCCCGTGGGAGGGGCTGGAAGGGTGATCTTTGAGGTCACTTCCAAGCCAAACCATTCTGTGATTCCATGATTCAATTCCCCAGGAGATCTGCAAAGAAAAGGAGCATGACTGAAATGTATGGCTGGAGCAAGAAGTTAGAGGGACCATTCTCCATTGTTTGTTTGAAGAAGTTTTTTAAAGGAAAAATATTTTTCACTGACAGGGTTTTTGAATGGCTGAATACACTGAGAGCTCAGTATTTGCAAGGCCTAGAAGAACACATTTTGATTTTCTGCTGGAAGACTGCAATCTTTGGCCCTCTCAATATTAAGAATTTCTCAGCATTTCTTCTGATATTTTTTGCCACTTGTTAGGAGTCTGTATTTTAAGAAAACCTCAGTTTAGGGAGTGCCTTTTCCCATCAATTTTTCTGTTCTTAAGTGGAACGTTTTTACATCATTCACATATATTTTTCCTCATTTTGAAGCAAGTTATTTTTTTTAAGGAACTCCTGGAGTCCAAAATCTAAAAATGGAAATTTCATTCCCTCTCCAAGTATGACACAGCGTTTGTCAGTTGCACCAGATGGGGAAGATGAGCCAAGAAAGCAGCATAGATAGTCAACCAATTTTATATTTTCATGTTGATGTTTTTCTGTGAGGAGGCAAATGTGCTTTTTGACTCAGTATAGCAGTATAAGTGCTGGGTTGTCTGTTCAGAAGAACTTAGAGTTTGTTTTAATAAAATGGACTGGAAAGATTAGAGAATTCTGAGCCTTTCTGAGAGAACAACAAATACCTGAAAGGGGCTGCCTTCATTTTTGGCCAAGAAATCTGATGGGGAGTGCTAGAAAACACCCCACAGCTGAAAACAGGACTTTCCTTTAGTGCTCTGTGTTAATTTATTTGCTGCAGAAAAGGTTCTGTACAGTGCTGATTCTCCAAAGCAGATGGCAAACAATGATTAACCAGTTCCTTCTCCAACTGCTCACTCATGAGCAGACACCAAGTTGAACCAGTTATTCATATTGAATTAATCTTTAAAAAATCATGTAGTTATGAGCACAAATGTTCTCATCTAAATGGAAACTTTCCCAGAATAGTGCACTTGGGGCTGGATGGATATCTTCAAGCGTATTTCTAGTGGCAGAGGGTATGAAAAAGTAAATGATAGTCAAATATGATTATAGTTCTTAATGTAATTTAAAATTATTCCATTGTAAGTGAAATAGTGATGCAGAAGGGCAGGACCTCTGATCCACATAGCAAGCCTGTCCTATGCAGCAGTAAGTGTCTTGTGTGGCTGCTGAGTCTTACTATCCTGTCTAAAGCTTCTTTTAAGATTTGAGTGAAAGCACTGCTCTAACAGTAGTATCAAGGATTTTAGATTTATGGTATTAAGAGCTAATGGGAAGCACATTTGTTGTACATTCACATTCCTAAGCTGTTCTACTCATGGCACTTCAAGGCTAAGTGAGGCCTAGGATAGGTGAAATTAAAAAAATATATATATAAAACCTTTTGATATTGATAATTTGAGAAATGGTGTGAATACTGTCATCAGCAAGATTATAATGAAACAGGCTGGGGGCAGCTGTGTAGGAAGCAGCTCTGCAGAAAAGGATCTGGGGGTCCTGATGCACAGGTTGACACTCCCCAGCCATGTGCCAACTGCATCCAGGACTGCATGAGCAAAACACAGCTCAGAGCAGTGATCCTCCCTCTTCACAGCACTGGAGAGACTGCCTTAGAGTCAGAGAAGGGTTTGGGTTGGGAGGGACCTTAAAAGCTCATCTCATTCCAACCCCCTGCCATGGGCAGGAACATCTTCCACTATCCCAGGTTGCTCAAAGCCCCATCCAGCCTGAGCTTGGGCACTTCCAGGATGGGGCAGCCACAGCTTCTCTGGGAAACCTGTCCTCACCACCCTCAGAGGGAAGAATTTCTTCCCAATATCCCATCTAACCCTGCCCTCGGTCTGTGAAGCCATTCCCCCTTTCAGGCCATTATAAGTAGTCTTCCCCTTCAGGTGCAAGGAGAATGAGGTCACCCAAAGCTTCTCTTCTCCAGGCTGAACAACCCCAATTCCCTCAGCCTTTCCTCCCAGCAGAGCAGCTCCATCCCTCTGATCAATGATGTGTCCAGTTTGGGAGCCAAGAGAGACACCAGCAAGAGATCCCAGGAGCACTGACCCAGGCAGTGCCAGCAGGCTCCTCAGAGCTGGGCCTCGTGGTGAGCACAGAGAAGCTGGCAGAGCTGGGTCTGTCCAGGCAGGGAAGGGCATGGCAGAGGGGAGCCCTGCAGTGCTGCCAGCACTGCCTCATCACAGGGGGAGAGGCTGGAGCCTGGCTCTTCTCACAGCTGCACAGCAGTAGGACGAGGGCTGATAGCCACAAGTTGGAGAAAAGGAAATTCCAGTCAGATACAAGGAAAATCTTTGACCAAAGAGTGGTCAAAGGCTGGAGCAGGTGCCCAGAGAGGTTGTGGGTTCTCCATCCTTAGAGGTGTCCAAGATTCAGTTGGGTGTGTGCATCAGCAACCTGATTAATTAGACCTGCTTTGAGCAGGAGGTTGGACTCGATGCTTTCAGGGGCCCCTTCCAACCTGGATGGTTCTGTGATTCTTTGATTCTTTCACAACAAAGACTAAAAAAAATATTGCAGACTTGAACCACTGAAAGACTAAAAAGGAGCAACTTAAGTTCTTTAAGTGCAATTAATAATACTGTACATCTGCTTGTTCACCTTCTGGCATCAAAGAGTTGGGGGTTTATGTAATGAATAGTTACCTCAGCATTTTTCTGTATGGCTCTGCCTAAAGGGAAATCACAGCTTTGCTACATGATATCAGAATTGTTACTGGCCTCAGGAGGCTCTGAATTTTGCCAGCTTGAATGGGCATCACTGAAGGGTTCTTTAAAGTCAGATTATGGTTTTAATGTGGGGAGAGCTTGAGAGAAAAGCTCTGAGTTTTTCTGAAAGTGTATTTCGCAACATCAGACTCCTTTAGCATATACATATTAAGTTATGCTAGTTTTGGAAACAAACAAACAAACAAAAGGTATTTCTCTCAGCTTTGTACCTGTTTTCCTGGATGCACAAGTATTTAACTGAGTTGCTGAAAAAAAAAGAGGGAAGATTGCACGGAAGAAAAGCTTCCTTACAATCACCAAGTGAGAAAGTATTTCCAAGCTTTGGAAAATGTTGGCCAGCTCTGACTTTTAGACAGCTCATCTTACACAGAAAGACTGTAAAAAATCTGAACTTTATCATAGTAGCTTGCTTACACCCTGAAAAAGCCTGTTTTTGACAGCCAGGATAAAACATATGAACTGCAGTATAAACATACAATGTCCTGGCAGGGCATATGTTCCTTTACTGCTTTTCTCTCAAGGGGGAAGGGGTTCTGACATTGCTTAGGCTGGCTTTATGCAATGGCAGTTGGCAGCAAAGCATATAGAGCCCTGGTACTGTTATGTTTGGATGATAAAAAATGTCTAGGATGCATTTCCTCTTCTTATCTAACCAGCCTGTTCTGCTTCATAATGTTGTATATGCTAGTGCTTACAGCATTTTTAATTGTCTGGATTTTGTGTGAGTACAGATAATGATAAATTCATGCTGGAGTCTACTCGGCCCATAAAAATTTTATGCAACGCTGAGGAAAAGTTACTGTTGTTAAAGAACCATTTTGGAAACCAAGGTGCCTGTTCCAGCAGCCCAGCCTTAATCCCTTCATGGACTCAGTGTTTTGGATGAGTGCAGGTGTACGCGTAATTACAAATTTTAAATGGTCTGCCAATATTTAAGAACAAAAATACTGCCTATGCAGTAGAGATTCATTTCTGGAAAATAATGGCTACAGAACCATTTGATAATTTTCTACCCTGCCCTTCCAAAAGAACAGCTTGGATCTAAGGAGTGTCTGTCACATGTTATTGCCAATTCCAGTGTTTGGCATTTGTGGTGATTTTATACTAATATTAATAAAATATTTATGTTTTTCTTCCTCATATGTTTTAGCCTTCAGAACTTGTTTTCTTGGCATTTTTTTCCCTATAGTCATGAGGGAATTTTGCATATTTGTAGAGAATCTGATACAATACATTTTTCCAGTAACTGGAGCATTAAAAAGCAAGAAACATAAATCTTGCAGTTCTGAGGACTGATAATTCTGCTTTTAGAATTTGGGAAGACTTTTTTTTTTAATGGAACACTTACATGCTTGTATGTAAATCCATTACATGACATACACCATGGTTAGCAACAGCTTTTGTGTGTCGTGGCTCAGGTTCCCATACACTCCTGACAGTTTATGCATATTCATGAGATCCATGACATTTTCCTGCATCTGCTCTTATCACAGATTTCGTTTCAAAGCAGCACTTCATTGATGTAGTACACTGACACATTTTACATATAATTGCATTTCGTCTGGTTGCATGATTATTTTGTGACACCTAGTGGATAAATTGATAGTGGTGCTGATTTAAATTGCCTCTGGTTTTTTTTTATTCTCCTGATAAAAGTTCTGGCTTGGAAACTCAATTCACATCACAAACACATAGACTCTCTTGCTTTCTAACTTCCTTCTCTTTTTTTTTCCCCCTCTTTAACTTTGCTCATGGAATAACTTGCTCATAGGCAGTGAACAAATACCCAACACTAGTCTTGAGGAAATTCTAAGAGTCCCAAAATAATACAAGGTAGCAAGCACTGGAAAATGTCATGGTATTATTTAGTCAGGCTCCCTACCTGTGCATTCTGGGATCTTCACACCATAACTTTTTCTACTGCATCAACTTTTTTGAGGTATGCTTCAAGCATGCAGTTCCATAAGAACAAAATGTGCACTACATAAAGTTGTGAAAGGCTGCAAAGAAGTACTTAGTACTCTATGAGGACTCTCCAAAATATCTGTTCCTTTAGTCTTCTTAGAGAATGAAGTCTGATAAATAATTAAAATATTATTCTATACACACAAAAATATTTTCAGAATATTTACATCAAGAGTCTAGAAATGCCTTAAATGCATGACCTACTTTCACGACTAAGATATGTGTTGTGAAGTATATCTTAATTTACATGTCGTGGATTCTGTGCCTAAAGCTTATTTCTGCAACAGGAGAATATTGAAATACTGTCCAGTGTGTTTGCTACAAATGCTGTGAGATAGAAAAACAGGTACTTTTATATGGCTCTTATCTTTTGTGTTGATAAGGGGAAGGGAATCAATTATTTCAGGTGCACCAAGTCTGCTTGCTGTATTTCTCAGTAGATACTAGTAATGTGCATGTTCCTGTCTTCAGAGAAGTATAATCTGGCTCCTGGCACGACAGATCTTAAATTCTGAGGTCTGTCTTCCCTGAGCAGGCGCAGAACAATAGCTTACATGATAGCCAAAATAGAATTTAGTAGATTTTAAATAAGAGCTAAAAGGAATTGTAAGGCAGATGAATTTGGAGCCTAAGAGGTTATGTATTTTTCATATGTAGGGAATTGGAATGGAGTTGTGCACAGGACATGAAGAAATTGATTGTAAAGACCCTCTACAAAATTTTAGGTTTCAGCTTTTTACTCTTCAGAGGAAATGTGTTGCATATTTTGACTCCCAAGAGGCTTCACAATCAGAAAATGTAATACTGAACTGTGTCTTTAATACCAACTGACAAGGCACTCTTTCCCTGTGCTTTTCCTGGTTGCTCCTTGTAACAGTTCTCTTGTGACTTCCATTTATGTAAAATTAGGGCCTGTAGCAGCAGCATCATGAATAATGGACATGGAGAGTCAAGCACACCATGGAGCTCTGGCAAAGATCTGCTCGCTCTCTGCCGCCACTTCAGCCCACTCATGAATGTTTAACCAGTGAAAGCTTTAGTCTCAGGTACAAAAACTTACACTGGTGTCCATCTGTGGAGAGCCCCAGTCACCTGGGAAAAGAGAAGGTGTGGAGCTGAGCACAGGCAGTGCTGTGTGTCTGAGCCCCAAGCCCCAAGCCTGGAATCCATGAGGAATCCTCTCGTGCCAGCGAGTGCCATGTTGGCAGCACTGCCCACTCATCCCAACACACCAAAAGCCTTTGCCCCCTCAGCATGCAGCCCAGGTGTGCCCTCGTGTGAAAATGGCAATTTTCAGTGGTTCTCCTTTGCTTTTTAAAGATTGGTGTAAAGCTGGGCTGGGTGAGTGTGTGTGTAAACCTCTTGGCAGTGTCGTTGGAATGCTCCGGATGGAAAATAACTGGTCAGAGCAGAGGCAAAGTCATCGTGACAAAGCACAAGTGTATGCTTCTGAAATCATAACACAACTTGAGACAGCATCCCATCCTGGGGTGATAACAAAGCTGTTGCAGTGCACAGGGATCTGTGCTGGTGACCAAAGGAAAACAATCGCTTACAGGAGAGCAGGGAGCTCGGTAACTGGCAGTGTCGCTAGTGGCAAAGTCCTGGAGGTGCCCTGATAGGGACACAAAACTGCCTAGCAGGATCAGGGACAAGACTTACCCTTGCAAATGGGCTTGTCTGATCAGGTCCTTACCCTCACACCCTCCCCAAAAGTAACCAGAAACAAACTGCAGCTTGGGCATGCAATGCCTGTAACATGCTTTCTCTGTGTTAATACATGTGGACTTCCAGGCCTCTGCTGGCTTCCTGTCAGGTTGAACCAAGCCCTCTGGCTCAACCCCAAATGCAGTCCAGACTCCAGAATAGAAGTGCAATAGAAATGAACTTTAGGCTTTTAACAATATTTTAAAACAAACATACTGCACAGAACAGTGATTTCATGGCAGCTTTCCATGCAATGTTATCCACAATTTCAAATGCTGCAGGCTCTAAAGTGATCATCACAAGTGGAACAGCTTGTAAAGGATGGATTTTGCTTGTCTGCCATCATATAAAGCTCCTTCTTCATGAGCACTCAAGTAACTTTATCCTGTTTGTGGTGGTGGCAAATGTAAGAGTGCATTGATGTAAATACAGAATTTTAGGCTAAATCCATGTAACACTAGCTTATTCGGAGCTTTGACCTACTCCTGGCTCCCAGACCCCTAATTCATTCACTCCTACTTGTCAGGTGCTTGATCTCACTAAGGGCTAAAATTTAAAATGAAAGCCTTATGGCAGAAAGGCCAAAAGCCATTTTTTCTACCAACTAGAATTATTGGCATGGCTGCAATCTGAAAAATGAATTTTATTTTCTTGTTGAGGCTTACGCTGACAGACATTCCCTCTTGGTGCTTAATTAAGTTAGGATTTCCACATTCTAGTTTATTGCATGTTTTTTTAAAGAAAAACAATTTTAAAGGACCTGAATTCATTTCAGAGTGAAAATTCAGTTTTCCCAAAAAGGAATTAGTGGATTGAGATGGGGAATAACATTTTTTAAGAAGATGTGACTCTCATACTAAAAAGCCAAATCCAAGTGACTTAAAATTCAGATGGCTTATTTAAGATTCCCTGTGTAGTAAAGGCATTTTCCATCCAAAAAGAATTTAAAATATCACTCAAATAATTGCTTGTGAGATGGTTGAGT
Organism: Cichladusa arquata; assembly: GCA_026413545.1. Lineage (NCBI taxonomy): Eukaryota > Metazoa > Chordata > Aves > Passeriformes > Muscicapidae > Cichladusa > Cichladusa arquata. The sequence continues at coordinate 57,106,612 of JAOTQP010000870.1, read as the reverse complement.
ATTTAGCTGGAGAGAGTGGGAGACTGTGATTCTGATTGTTCTCTGCATCATTGACTGTGCCCGGGATTTTTTCCACAGGGCTTTAGGGGGAGTGGGAAAGGTGCACTTTTGGAGAGCTGGACATCACATAGCCAGTCAAAGATGAGGGTGATCAGTTTAAGTGTCCAGTTTTGTGTTCAGAGATGATAAGACAAGTCCAGGTGATGTCAGCTGAGTTAGGTGAGCTCAGCTCTTTCAAACAAAAGGTCCATTGCTCAACATCCTAAAATTAGTAATATTTGTGGGGGTTGTCATTAACATTTCATTTTTGTGTGATCTGCATGAATACAATCCTCCCAGGAACATGGAGATAACTGAGGAATATTTAGGAAATACTGTAAGAGAGCTGTTCTATGCCCCTTTTGCCCTTGTTATCTCGTTCTGCCAAGGGAAAATAAACCTGACACATTCTCTTTGCTCTTCTAATAAAAAACAACCCCTAATTTGTCACAGCTTCATCTCCTCTTGCTGGGTTCATTTCCCAGATAATCCAGCCCTTGCACTTTTGCTTTTACACATGGTAAGATAGCAAGTGTATCTGTTGCATTTGTTTTTCATAAGGTGTACCTTACTTACCTGATGGATTTGCCATTTCCACACAGGTTCCACCTCCCCTCAACTCTGATTTCTGGACATTAGGATCTGGTGGTCCTCATCTCTGCCATGGAGAGCTCAGGGATACAGGGATACAGGACTAGGGGCAAGCATAGTAGCTCAGATGGAAAGATCATGCCAGGAAAACAGGAGATTGATCTTTTAAGTCCTACAAAACTAAGAGCTTGTAATACACTGAACAATTCTGTGGTGTCTTTCACAGATTGCTTTTTAAAATATATATCTCCTTAAATGTTTATTTGCTTAAGATCGTAAGTGCAACATACAGACCTGCCAGTGCTTAGCCATGATTTAATTTCTGTATTTGTGGATGCTTTGAGACATCAAGTGTTTCATCATTCTCTAGAATACCAGCTTTTGTGGCTTTTTAGCATTCAGAGTAGCACATAAGCAAAAGGCAGAGATAGATGCAAGACAAAAATAACTATTTAGTCAGTGTAGGTACTGCAGTTTTCCTAAGCAGGAGACATGGTCCCACCTCCAAGAAAAATGAGGTGTATTTTTGATGGAAAACAGTATTTTCCCTAATGCAGTCCATTTTGAAGCATGTTTAACATTCCAGGCATTTCACAGAACAGAAGGTGTATGAAATGCCAACATAACATGTAGAACACATCCGTGGTGATGCAGAGCACCTTTGGGGCACACCCAGCCCCAGCTCCATGGATCTCCTGCTTGTCAGACCTCCCTACACCCAGTCAAGGAGTTAGAGCAGCTGGCATTAAGCACATCCCATTTTCTGATAACCATTGTAAAATTTTTCTGGAAGGTCGTTTCTGTGGAGGAATTTCCTTGACTTTAGTACAGTTTCACACAAGAGTGAGGAAGTTCCTGTGCAGGTCTGGCTGGTAGTCAGGCTATAGTATGGGAGATGGACTTACTTAAACTGATGTATTTAAATGTTTTTACATTCTGTTGCTCTTTTTTTTTCCTCCCATACATGAAATGTTCAGACTTCAGAAACATACAAAAATTACTGCAGAGCTCAGAGACGTTTAGCCAGAGAGCTCTGACTCATTTCACAGCTGCTCCTTTTTCCCAAATACTTGCAAAGAGTTTGATAATGACAGTGGCTTCACTGAATACATAAAACTGTTTATTATAAAGAGCCATGTTGCACTGCCTGAGATGTTCTATGTAATAAAGAAAGAGTGAACAAAATTTATATAACTGATTTTAACAGATAATGAAAATAGTCATCGGCCCCTAAATACTTTTTGATGTGTAAGCTTGCTACACATCCAGTAGTGTCATTTGAACTTCTGTGTCTCATAATTTGTGCTATATTGGATAGTAAGGGCCTCCTTCAAAGCCACTGAGGCCAAGTGAGGATGTACTGTTGATCTCAGTAGTGTGTGAATTGCTCCCCTTCTTAAAAGAAGTCTCCCTGACAAATCTGAGGAAAATGCTTCCCTGCAAAACTGTGCCTATGGTTTGTACAAGGCAGGACAGCACACCTGACTGCTCCAGCACAGAGGAATGCCATGGATCAGCAAATGTCATGGCCAAAGTTCACCCCCCTTTTGTGTTTTATCACAATGGACAGAGAGATAAATTTGCTCCCCTAGTTACAGCCTGGCCTCAGTAATGCCCAGGTGAAGATGTGAGCAAGCTGCTGGACACAGCTATGCTCTGCAGCCAAGACAGACACTTGTGCAGATGAGGAACCCTCCTGGATTGAGCCTTAGAAAATCCTGTGCATCTCCTCTGAATGGAGGAGGCTGTGGAGGTCTGGTCCTGTGAGTTTTTCCCAGTGTGCCTGCCTGAAGTTCTGGCAGAATCTGTCCTGTATTATGAAATTACAGGAAAGTTTCACAACTGGGAAAAGAGCTGTAGTTTGCCATTTTAGAAGCAACTATATTTAAGTAATGAGTGAGATTGCATACGTTGTATTTCACGGGAGCCACAACATTGGGGTTTGTAGAGTGTTTTTTCTTCCTGAAGTTTGCATGCTGTATGAAGGCAGCATGTCCTTTTTGTTGCATTTAGTTAAAAATATATTTTAAAATACACTGTGTGGAGTTTATTATACATCCAGGGAAACTGAATCCTTCCCTCCTGTAAGTAATCTCTACCTGAAATCTCTAGGAAAGTTACCTCCCACGATACTGCTTTGCCACAATCCTGCCCCAGAAGGGTGTGGCAGTTCTCTTGCCTGATCCAAGCCCTGCTGAATTTGGTCAGGAGGTTTCCCTTGGCTGCACTGTCCACCCTGGCATATCCTCAGCCATTTCCCCCATAATGCTCTTCCCAAAAATGTTAGTGACATTTCTAATCATGAATAAATATTCTGTAGGAGCAGAGTGGGGATTGTGCATCACTTGGGAAGCCAGAAGACAATCATTGTGTACAGAGAGTTTGAAAACTGCTGGTCTGGCCTGCATCCAGAGCCCAGACCTTGCTGGGGAATGTCCCTGCCTTGGGAGGCCTCCAAGCCCTCTTCTTCCCTGGTAATCCCAGCGCACTCCAAGAGCACACAGCCGGGGCATTTCCTTCTTCCTAGGAGCCAGGGAGGCTGAGCCTTTGTAAATCCTCACAAGGTCTTGGGGAAGGTACCTTAAAATTGCAAAATGCTTGTTCTGTGCTGTCCCAGTCTGTGGATTAGTAAGGCTTTTAGTTAGTAACAGCCCTGCTTTAAAACTGTCTGCTTTCCTGTAACATCACAGAAACAGCACACTTGGCCCCCTGCCTTTTGAAAGTGACTGCTGAGGTACTTATTAACATCAGTTCCAAGACATTTTTCAGTGAGAGTTGGAATATGGAAATGTCATATTTTTCCTGGTATTAAACAGTTGTTAAACTAGAAGCATAACTCTTGCCAGATAGCAATTTCTTGTGCCTGTAATCTTCATAGAAGGAAAATGAACATGCATTTTTCTTTCATTAAGTATTTTAAAGTTCATCCTTGTTTGGTGATCTAGTCAATTAAAATAAGTTAATGGGCAGCTTGTAAGAGCAGAAAACTAATTAATTTTAGGTACTGGATAAAGCACATTCTTTTCCATTTTTGTCTGCTAATGAGTATTACTAATAGCCGTAATAACAGATCTTATAGAAAATAGTGTTACACAGAGTTTATGGTACTTTAATAATTACTAAGTAATTATCTCAATATCATTATGAATTAACAAACTACTACTTTTGTGGGAAAATATACATTAAGGCAACATTATATCACATTATAGTATATTATATTATTATATACATTATATCACCACAGCACCTAGAGAAAAGAATCTCTAACATCATTATCATAGAAAATAAGAGCATCCTTTAGAAATGAATAATTAAAGTTCGCCATTTTTTCAACAGGGTTGAACATTTTCCAGTATCCCACCTAGTATTGCCCTCAAAAGTGTAAGTGAAGTCCATATATATTAAAGACAGGCAGTGTGAATCCCTAGAATATACTCCAGAATGTTGCTTTTCTTTCAATCTATATTTCTGTCTCTTAGAGTCACTGAGTAAGTGTAGGTTCTTCATCCAAAACTCCCATTGGAGTCTGGGGGGTAGTTTGGGCTTTTCACTACTGTGAATGCATCCTTTTAGAGCCAGACTGGTTTTTTGAACTGGTTTCACTGGACCGTGCAGCATAAAGAGTTGCTATTCTGAAAGGTTACGTTGTTTTTATCCTTCCACTATAAAGTAGATGCTTACAAAAAGTCACACTTTGAAGTCACACAATACTCAGCTTTCCTCCAATTGTATTATGTAACACTGTTCTGTTGATATAAGCATAGGGTTTATTTTACACAGAAAACACTTTCTGAGAGGTGGCTGTGCAACATATCCAGCCTTGCTGAAACTGCACAGAAGTTTAGCTCCACCCCACATTGTTGGCTCTTAGAAAAAAAACTGAGATCTCTGATTGCATGCATAAAGAACTTGTTTATTTTTAAATCTTTTGTCTAAATAACAGAGGTACAGAGTAGGGTTTTTTCCAGAGAGTTATTGGGAGAGTGACTGACCATTCCAAAAAGCTGGTACTCAGAAAATTCTGAGATTTAAAACCCTTAAGTACATAGAGAAGACTATTGGGCTTTCTGCTGGAGAGCTCTCCAGAGGGGTTCTTTACAGAGAACTTTGTAGAGGGTTTCTGGTACCAGTTTTGGGGGGATTTTGCATGAAATGTTGAACTCTCTCAAGGTATTCCTTCAGTATGGTATTGAAAGAATATCACCCTTTTCGGCCTGCAAGGGCTTTGAGGTTCCAAGAGGTGAAATACAGGGCTGGGCATGTTTCCTTTCTTGCAGTGATCTCAGCATGGTCAGAGTTGTGCCTGTCCTGTTTTGTCCAACAAATGGTAACATGTGGAGCTAACAGCAACCAGTGACCTCTTCCTACGTGGTCTCAGCCCAATATAGTGAAATTATCTTTGACATTGATGGTATAACATTGTCCTTTATAGATTAACACACTGATACCAAATTTGGCCAGATACCTGCATTCTGCTTCCTTCTCTGCTTTCTTTAAAAGTGTTTGGTCCTTGAAGTACCTGACACCTCTATCTGCCTGTCTCTGCAATGCTTCTAACATTCAAGTCACTAATAAAAAGTTTTTCTCTTTACACTATACTTTTCTCTTGCCTGTCTCTTTCAGTTGGGGTCCCCATGGGCCGTGGTGTAATTGTGGTAGTAACAGGTGAATGGGAAAGCTGGTGCTCTGCATGGTTCTCCTGGAGAAAGAAGCTGCTCTCTGATTTTGCACATGCTCTCACCCACCTTACAATTCTTCCAGTGTACAATGAATTGCAATTGAGGTATGTGTGTTTTGTCTTGCTCCTCTCTTTTCAGATCCCCACATTAGTGATGCTGAAAGCCAGGGCAGAGGGCTTCCATGCCCCTGTCCCCCTGCAGTGTGACCAACTGCCCTCAGGGTGGGATTTGCCGAGGGAAACAACTCTCCTTGATCCATGGGGGTCTGATGGATGCAGCATTTATTGTGTTCTCTAATTAACTAGCAAAAGGTTAGTTTGCTGATTAAGGTAGTTAAAAGTTTGCTTATTTATTAAAGCAGTGTTTATATTAGAATACAGACTGATATCTCAGCTATTCCCCCTTCTTTAGATCTGCCCTGAATGGGAAGTGTTGTTGTCTATCAAACCAGGTGGCAGCCAATAACAAGCCCCTCAAACTCAAGTACAAGTTTGAGGCTACAGAAGCTGATGGTGTAGTGGCAGTTCTGCTAATCCCCCTAAGGTCTGTGTGGTACAGTGAGGTGTGTTTAGTGTAAACATCAGAGCTGGGTTACTGCTCAGTTAGGAGTATTGCTGAGTAGGCCACAATTCCTCACAGTCTTGACAAATTCATTGATCAGTCTTTGGGGTTTACTTATGCAGAACTTGGGAAGATCACTTAGAGAACCTCAGCTCTTCCCTGTTAGGATAATGGAGGAGTATCTGGAAGCATGTTAAACAATCCCTCTAAGTCAGCATCCATTCTAAGTCATAGTGATGCCTTTCCTGAAGTGACAAACTGGTTTGATAAAGCACAGTCATGTAGGAGCTGGAAGTACACAAGTGCAGTTATTAAAAATGAATGCTGTATCCTGTTTCCTTTGTGTATCTTGTCACTGACATGACTTCACACATTGCAAATCTATTAAACATTTCAAGCACGGAACTGGAGCTCATTAAGCAGAATGTTGACTGGTATATAGCAAACTGTTTCAAATTCGAGACTGTCAACATTTGTCTCCAGAGTTTTTTGTCTTCTAGGTTGTCGCCAAGCAATCCAACTGTCTGGGAATACAGCCTGTGCTTCCTATGATCAGAGTGTGACTGTCCTTTGGGGTGAGGTAGTAGGTTGTATAGTTTTAGGGCTATGCCCTGCCTGTCAGATAACTATACAATCTACTGTCTTTCCTGAAGTGGCTGTGATGTCAGCGCTGGATGTCTCCGAAAGACAATGCAGATATTTTTCAACTGTACCATTCTCTGGCTCTGTCTATATGTTTGGTTCTTGTACACAGATGTCCTTAGAGTGTTTCAATTCCTGTATTTCCCAGTCAGGCTCAAAAGCCACTTCCTTCTGGCATTTTTGGAGAGCAGGTGGGGTGTGAGTGCCAGGACACAGAGGTACCACCCAGTCCGCAGTGGATTTGCTCACGCACAGCTGTCAGGGACTGCCATGGGAGTGGCTACTTGGAAACAGCTGATCCTTTTCCCCTTTGTTTTCTGGCAGTTGTGTTCATATTAAATATAAAATGGTACTTTTGATTCAGCAGCTGTTTAAATCCGCTTGGTGTAGGCTGTTTGAGAAACTACAAAGGGATGAGCTGGACAAAACCCTAAGAAGATGGCTTCCAGTCATTCAAGTTCTGCCCTGGAACTGGTAAATTCTTGAATTCTAAGTAAGATGTCTCTTCAGTTAGTTTTGGGCGCTGATTTAACTCACTTTTATTACATATTGCTGGTCTGGGAGGGACAGTGTTTGCTACTGCAGTTCTCCTGTCTCTGGAGTCCTTCCACCAGTTCTGTCTGACTCCCAGGTACAGCTGTGGGAAAGGGCAGAGAGGTCACACAGGGCCTTTCTAAGGCTAAGAAATGTGTGGGCTGGAGACTGATAAGGTAATTTACTTACAAGTGGTGAAATGTTTCCTTCAGAAGATGCACGTGATGCTCTAACAGGATGAGGTAGTAGGTTGTGTGGTTTCAGGGTAGTGATTTTGCCCCAATCAGGAGATAACTATACAACCTACTGCCTTCCCTGATAGGCAGCATAACAACATCAGTGTCTTAATTCACAGAGAAACAAGAGCTAAAGTACACTCCTGAGATATGCTTCTGAGACCAGCAAAGTAAGTCTAGATACAGTTATTGCTATCCTGTCCCTAATAGCTCTCAATTTAGATTTTAAGTGTAGATTTTTGGTAACTGCCTGCAAAGTAATTACCCTTTTTTAAGTCTTTATCATGAAAATTGAATTAAAGAAGTTTTATTTATTTCAAAGTTTGCTTGCTCTTGATCTGTTTCATTTTTGGTTCGAGTGGGGTGAAGTTAGTGGGGGAAAAGATTCCAAAAATGCTGCAAGTAAGGTTTACATTGCAAGTAAAAATCTGTAACAATGAAAATCAAGAATGAGAATTAAAAAACCAAAACCAGACATCTATTTAGTCACTTAGTTTCTCATAACAAGCACATTTAATGATGTTTAGAGCCCCCAAAAGAACTCTCTGCTGTCTAAAAAGCACAAATTGCATCTGAAAAACTATGGACAAAAAATGTTTGGTCATTAAAGGTATTTTGAGAATATGAGCTTTAGCATCTTACAAGAAAAATCTGTGGAAGGAGGGAAATACAACAACAGTTTGGTTTGGTTGTAGACATAGAAATTATTCTTCCACATGCAAAATACACCCAAAAATAGGAGTCCTGTAAACCTTAAGGTTACCTTGAGACCAGAGGTATCAGACTGGTTTTGTATATCCATATATTTTGATTACATAGCAGCCTGTTACTGTGGAGTGGAGTCAAAATTGAAGGTAGTTGTAATCCTGTGCTTCTGTCTGCCACGCTACACAAAGGCAGCCCACCTTCCCTTGTAAGCTTTCCCCTCATCTCTGTAGCTGGGAGAGCTGTGACGTGCACAATGAAAGCAAATGGAATAACTCAGGGTACAGTCAGCAGCAAAAGTGGGTATTTTATTGCCTCTCTGGTCCAAAAATAGCACACGTTATCTGGAGTCAGATGGTGTTTGAGGTCATTCAACACTTTGAAACAGGGCCTTTTGTTCATACCTGTACCAAAGATTTGGAAGGCTTTTTGACTTGGGTTCACAGAGATGGATAAAGGCTGTTGGTACAGGGGAAAAAGTTGGTACATGTCTGAAACACCCACAGAAGAACAGGCTGTACTGTAGTTGGTTGGTTTTAATCTTCTCCATTCCTCTGGCTTTGCATCTCTTAATGCAGCACTGCAGGCCCTGAGCTCTTTCTTGCAGCCTCAAGGCTGCAGTGTGAACATGAGACAAGCTGGGGTAGTGATTGCACTGTGTGTAACCTAAAGCATCCTGCTGCTCTCCAGGGTGCAGAACAAGCTGGATTGCAGTCTTGCATTCTGTAAATACAGAAAGAATATTCTCTCTGGGACAGTGGGGTTAACAGAAGGAAAATGCACATTCTGCAGCAGCCTGTTGAGATCTCAACTCTGAAGTAGTTTTCAAATCTTCTGGCTCTGCCTGGGTCAGCATTTTGCTCTTAGTAATGAGCTGTGAGTTTTCAGATTCTAGTCATTCTGGCAATCCCATTAAAATAAAGGGCCAAAAATATCCACGGTGTTCTCCTCTCTAGGATCAACTGTAAATGCAAAACCATGTGCCTGTACTTGGCAGCATGTGAGCCTGCAGATAATCAGGCCTGTCCTTAGCAGTGGCTGTCATTACAGCTAATGACACTCCACCAGAAACTTGAAAGCACAACTCAGGGGCACTGAATATTTCCCAGAACTGCATACTGAAAATGTTTTATCCAAATGTAAGCAGCAGCTTGGCCTGCTGGAATCACAAGGGATGAACAGCTGGGTTTTTTTAAAACTCCAGTCAGCATTACCACTTCTTGAGGTGTCATGCACACATCAGGTGTGAGGAAAGAACTTAAATCATGAGTACACATAACATCACATGAGGAATGTATATCATGACATGCACTTTTATATAGTGTGTGTCTGCTTAAACATTTCTCTTCGATTTGTGTGCCAGCAAGTATTCAGTGGAGAGCAGAAGCTTAATACATCTTGCTGGAATAGAGCCTGTACATTTGCATATAACCAGTCAGGTAAAAATTCGTGGGTGTGGGATTCTCTGTGAGGCCATATTTCAGTTATTATCGTCTGTGCCCTGGAGAAAGTGCATGGTGTTTTGAGAGAAGGCACAGAGAAGACATTAAGCAGCTCTCTGACATTGAAGCCACCATTGAACTTTGGATCTCCACTGTGTGGATGTGTGAAGTGTTCTGCCTCTTCTTTTCAAGGCTCTTAGAGTTTTGTTGCGTTTTCAAACATGAGCAAACCTTATTCTCTGAAACCAGTTACCCAGTGTAAAAATGTTTACTTCATTTGGCAAAACACTAAAGCAAAGGTAGACATTTACAGACAACCCCAACTACTACCCTAATGACATGAGCTGCCAGCCCCACCTGTGAACATCCAGCCTTGCCTCATGTGTGAGTGCCCTGGAGAGCACAGGAGTGGTTCCTGGGTGCTCTGCTGAAAGGGTGAGTTGAAAGGGGTATTTATACTGGGGGAGGATCCAAAATCCCAGTAAGACTGTAACTGGTGTGCCAATCCGTGCTGGTACAGGTGTGACATGGCACATCCCATCTTGTTAAAGGGGAGGGGCAGCTGTGGTTGCAGGGAGAGAGCTGGTGCTCGTTGGGAAATTCAGAAAGCCCAGCCTTGGGCTCAGAAAGGGCTCCCACACAGGTCCTGGTCCCAGCATTGTGCTCTTACTGGGAGGTAAACAGTAGACTCACGGAATCATAGAATATCCTGAGTTGGGAGGGACTCACAAGGATCACTGAATCCACCTCCTGGCCCTGCACAGACACCCCAACAATCCCACCCTGTGCATCCCTGAGAGCGTTGTCCAAACGCTCCTGGAGCTCTGGCAGCCTTGGGGCTGTGACCATTCTCTGGGGAGCCTGTTCAGTGCCCGACACCCTCTGGGGGAAGAACCTTTCCCTGATACCCACCCTAACCCTCCCTGACACAGCTCCAGCCATTCCCAGGTCCTGTCCCTGGTCCCCGAGAGCAGAGCTCAGCGTTGCCCTTCAGGAGGAAGCTGCAGACTGCAATGAGGTCCCCCCTAATCCCCTTTTTTTCCAGCTGAACTAAGTGCCCTCAGCCACTCCTCATATGGCCCCTCCAGTTCCTTCACCATTCTTGTGTCCCTCCATTGGATGCTCTCTATGAGGTTTAGGTCTTTCTTATTCTGGTGGCCAAAACTACCCAGCCCTAAGAGCAGCACACTAATCTTGAATAACAGGAATATTAACAAAACATTTTAAAGGTATATTGCCATTGCTCTGATCCATGTGACTCATGAATGGTTATCCAAGGAGGCATCCAGGTATTAACTTCCATTACAAAAACTGGGAGATGAGAGCCTGGGAAGACGTCTTTGAGGATCTGGGATTCAGTGACATGCGTGCTAAGATTTCACCAAAAAATCAGCACCAGCACTGCTTTAGAAAGCAAGACAAAGGTATCAAAAAACCTACCCAAAATATCCACTGGTTTTCAAAGAAATCTGTGTTCCTAAGTCACATGGGCACTTTCAATTGTTCAAATGTAAAATTAAAAGTAATGAGCACCAGTCATGCTACATTTGATGGTACAAAGACTTGTTTGATTAAGGGATACATTCCTCACCTAGTCTCCAACGCAAATCAAAACCCAACAAGGAACCAGGTTAAGGGACAGTCGCAGGTGAGTTCCCTGATGTGTCATGTTCATGTTCCAGAGGTCCTTGCTCTGGATTTTCCCTGTCCAGCTTGCTTATACAAATGTAAACAATAATATTTTCATCCTCAAGTGGCTCGAGTGAGATTTTATAAAGCAAACAAAGTGTGTTAAGAATGTTTCTCAATCAGCTGAGAGTGAGCAGCAGTTTACACATTAATATCTGGTGTTAATTAACTCCTGGAAGAGAAACACTTAATGCACTTTGAAGTAACACAAATAAAAGTACCACTCTTAGACAGTTCTTAATGTAAACATCTAAACTGCAAATAAAATTGTTCCTGATACGGTAAATTGACATTTCCCTTTTGTCAAAAAAGGCAGTTTAACCCTTCCTTTACACATTAAGACAGGTCCTTTGAACATCTTGCTTTTGATGACAAAAACGTCTCACTTGTGCTGAAATTATTAAAACACATTTCACAGCACTCAGAGATCTGGGAGGTTTCAGTCCAGTCTCAGACTTGATGGTCCTTCCTGAGCAGATTATTCCCATGTGGAAGCATACACTCTTCTTTCTGGCTTCAACCTGGATTTGGTACTGTTTCTCACAGTAATCTGGTAAAAAACTACCCTGCAAGCTTGACAAATGATAGTGTAGCAGTGACTATTTGAAAATCAGATGGGGGATCCCACAGGTCCTATTTTTATTTAGGCTTGGCTTGCTGGCTCATTGCAATGACCTCCGCTGAGGTTTGGCATAGGATACTCATGGTTGCAACATACTTTTTTCCTCCTTTTTATTCAACTTTTTCTTCCAAAGTTTCAACATGGCCACAACTTTGGTTGTATTTTCTTTTTTGCTTTTTACCAGGGGTGGAATAAAATGATTGATGACCCAGGATTCAGTTATTTACCTTTTTTGCTTGCATCTTAGCAAAACTTAGCATCTGAGTTTGGAAGTTCAAATGGACAAATATGTTTTCATTTTGTTCCTCTCTGTAATTCATCTTTTCCAAAATTTAGTAAGTTTTAACTGTAGCACAAAGAACCTTATAAAAATATTGCAACCATCATATTTTACTAACTGGCAGAAAAAAAGAAAAATTTATTCACAATTTTTTTTAAAAAAAACTTGAACAAAATTATTATTAGGAAAGTCTCCCTCGGAAAACTTCCATACTTGAATTTTTTTTTCCCACTAGAGCAAAGAAAAAGAGATTTTGCTGTCTAGAACATGGCAGTATATCCCCAGCTCCAGCTGTTCCCAGATTTCCAGTGGAGGAGCTACATCCCCATTGGTGTGGGTGAGTGTGTGGGCGCACACCCCAAACCAGCCGTCGCTCACGTACAGCTGCCAAAGGTCCACGACACTGGTGCAGCTTCCCCTGCCCCAGAGCCCTGTCTGCCCTGGGACACGGGAGTGGCTTGGCCCCAGGTGAGCCCAGCCAGGTGAGGTGTTTGGTTTCCCCAGGTGATGCCAGGTGGAGGCAAAGCTGGACACGCACGACTCTGCGCCTGCAGCGTGCGGCACATCCCACAGGGAATTCCCACCACGGGCGGGTGGGTGCGCTTCTCCCCAAAGACATTTAAAGTTGTTTGATCACTGTGCAAGTCTGGGGAACCCCTTGTTTTTGAGGCAGGTGTGCTCACCTCAGCCCGAGGGCAGATGGGCTCCAGCGGCAGGGGCCAGGCTGTGGGCGCCTTCCCAGCCTTCCCCCCAGTTCTCCCGTCTCAGGCCTCTCCAAACTGATTTACGGCTCCCTCCGAGTGCCTGGGATGGAATTAGAGCACCTTGTATTACACAGTGCCCTCCCTGTTATTCTTGCTGCACGGCACAGATTTATGACGGCTTTTAAGCCAGGCAGCACGTAAAGAAATATGATCTTAACAAAATAGAGAAGGGACCAAAGGAGGTCAGAGTGTGGGAGCTGAACACTATATGGTGATCCAGGATTTCCTTTTATTTACTGCTCACACCTTTTCAGTCTCAAGTGGATTTGGGCTGTCTCAGGCAGGCCTACCCACACAGTCCTCTGAGCTCAGAGACTTTGCCATCAGCGGATATCTTTCATTACGATTTAGCACGTGTAGGAAATCCCAAAATGCCGCTGGTGATTTAAATGAACTTTAGACACACAGTGCCAGAAAGACACACAGCATCAGGGTAGGCAGGAACCCCACGCTCATCTGGGCAGGCTTTCTGTCTGCTGACATCTCTTGCTGTGGCAGCAGCTGAGGGTTTTCCAGGTTGGTGGTGTCCTGCAGAGCTCCTCTGTTTCCAGTGCTGAAGGAGAATAATTTGTGAGAGTCCTTCACGGAGACATGGAGCAAAAGCTGTGCCCGATTCCATGGCTAGGACTGTGGGACAAGGAAAGCAATGCTGTAAGCAGTTCTACTTTATAGCTTTATTTACAGATATTCATCGGTTATTCCTAAGCTGTAGTGCATAAGAGAAACAGAGGCCTTGCCCTTAGCCTGCAGATGGATAATGTGAGACCTGCAGCAGGTGCAAGGTGTCTCGAGCACAAGGGCAGAGCTGCAGGGAGTCACCTGCAGGACCATGGCCTGCCTTAAACACTGCCTCAAACTGCAAAGTGAAGCAGCTGGCAAGGGGGAGGGAAGCTGTAATTACAGCCAACATCTGACTCCTGAGCCAGTGACTAATACTGAGAGCCTGGTCTTGAACCAGAAGTGAAGAACAGGAGCCTTTTCTCTCTTGGATGAGGGTCGTAATCACCTCCAGCTACAGAATCATTCTCTCCATTAATAAAAGAAGGTCTGGTGTGCTCTCTTCCATTCAGATTTATTATCATTATTTCTCCATCTGAGGAAAGGAATTTATCTCTCTTCTAGCCTAGGGCTGTAGCGAGGTTCCCATGGTGTGGGGATTTTGTTGGGTTGGTTTGGGGGGATGCTGGTAATCTGTTTCTTTTTGGAAGGCACACAATTTGCATAATAGTTCACCTGCTCTTCTAAACTTCCAGAGCAATATCCTCTCCAGTTCTCCAGCTGTTTGCTGCTGCTCACAGTGTAAGCCCTTTCTAGAGCAAGGAGAGTTGAACCAGGCTGGTCCCCAGATGTTCTTTGGGAATGTCACAGGCCATGAGTCCACATCTGAAGCATCTTTTTTTTAGAAGCCTGGACTCTTGTGAGATGTAAGGCAGACATCAGCACTGACAGTCACCACAAAACTGCCTCCTCTTAACCCATTTCACAGGTGACTCACGTTTATAAAGTAAGCAGCACTTTAGTTTGCAACACAGAATACGGTTAAAACACAAACTAGTTGCTGGAAATAGTTTGCAGGAGAGTTGGTGCTTTGTTAGTCACCCATTGCTGTTGCCATTTCTTTCCCAGGTGCAGTTCCTCAGAGCTTGGGCTTTTCCTGAGAAGCTCTCAGCTATGGGTGTTCTGAGATTCCAGGTTTCCTCCAAAGTGGCATGCCAAATAGGGTGAGTGATGTCACTTTGCCAGAAGGGGAGATGTGTGGCCTCCCAGTGGCCTTGGGGTCCCCAGCTCTCTATTTTTGAACTGGTTACTGAATTTGTCATGCTTATATCCTCACAGTATGTGCTATTTATCATGACATCAAAAGCAGTACCTCTTGGAAGCACTAACACTACTGCACACATTTAAGTGTAACATCTAAATCAGTCAGTTCTTGTGTATTTTGAATAAGCTGTATCACTGATAATTTGGCATAGGGCAAGACCTGGTACAATATGAACATGCTCCCTCCTTTTTTCCTCGTTGTAGTTTTGATGACTCACCCCATGACTCTTTTGAGCTGGGGAGCCAAAAGTGGGCATTAAATTACAGGTTCATCCTAACAAGTCCTGAGTAGATGTGGCCTGATCAATATGTTCATGCAGGTACTGGAATAAAAGGATAAAAAAATCTAAAATTCACCTTCATTATACAGAATAATTTCTTTCCATACCAAAACAAGTTCAGAAACAGAGATTAACTCTCCTACTGTGAGGTTCTTATACAAAGATGACACCAAAAAAAAAACCCCAAGAAAACAAAAACAAACAAACAAACAACAACAACAAAAAACAAACAGATGAAACCAAAAACAAAAACGGAGAGTAAAGCAGTAAGAAATTAGTTCAAGTCATATAAGAAATCCCAATATTCGAAGCATAGTAAAATTCTGTAAAAAATAAAATTTAATGGACATTCTGAGGAGAAAATTCTATTTATCTCTTCTTATATTCCTTCTGATTGAATGACCAAGTTAGTATACTAAAGTATTTATTTATTTATCTATTTTAGGTTTGCATTGCCTAACATACAAGAGTTCCTGGAGGCAGAGTGAGGCCTGGATGTGTGCTAATGAGTTGGTATTTGCAACCAATGCCCTGAATGCTGAACTGTGTCTAAAGCAAATTTTTAGTGGGCTAAAGGTGCTGCCAGCCAAGATAAGAATGAAACCCTTATGATGACACTTGTCCATTCTCTCCTGAAGGCAAAGGGAATCCTGAGAATAGAAAATTAGAAGCAGAAGGAAGGGAGGACACAGGGAATGATTCAGCAGGTGATGGAAATTCAACTGAGATTGCATATGTGCAACATGATCAGGTTGGAAAAATAATTAGTTGAGCTGGGAGCAGAATGAACCTCTAGTGGAAGAAGTTGGCTTAGTCAGGAGATAGAAATCTGATGCTGGAGAGAGTCTGAAGCTGACCAATCTGATTTGAGTTTTTCAAAATACAAATCCCTCCTGCTCAGCAGGACATCTCCTAGTGAACAGAATATACGACAGCTTAAAATAACTCCACTTGAATTGGTCTTCAAAGTGAGAGTTTGTGTTAGGCAGTATCTGAACTCTTGAGAGTGAGATTCTGCAAACCAAGCAGAAGGATTTCCTGCAATTCAATATTCAGCAGCTGTCAAAGCTTTTCAGTTCCTCATGTAAAAGAGGCAGTCGTGGAAAACAGTCGGGGGAAAAAGGGTTTCAGAAACAGTTACTGACTTGCAGGTGTAAACATCCACAGGAGATGGAGGTTCAGGGGAACTGGCAGGGAGGGCTTGGGAGAGACACAGGGAAGCTGCTCAGAAGATCATGTTTCAGCACTGGCAGGACTGTCAGTGTGTCTATTAAAGATGGCAAGAATGGAAAATTAAATACTAGATTAATGTAACATATCAAGCTGAAATCAACTGGATCTGATAAGAAGCTGGAGAATGATCAGGCTGAGGCATCCTCAACCACAGCAGGGATGGATGGCTGTGGAAGTGTTATATCTACAGATGCATCCCAACTATAAAACTTCAGCTTCCAGACATTGGGAATCTGGAGTGGAGCTTCAGCTGCCAGACTTGTCTGAGAATTCTGGGAGATGCATGTGAAGCTCCCTGTCAAAAGCAGTGAAACATTAGTATGAAACCCCAGAATGATTCTGCCTTAACATCTTCCTTCCTCTTTTCCTACTTATTTAACAAGTTTTCCATGTACAATAGTGCCTTTATACGAAGTTTCAATTCTTTTGCAGCCAGTGTTACTGACTTAATATAAAGCTGCTCTTTGAAAGAAGTTACTTTCCCTTTCGGCACTTCTAAATACTTCTGTTTCAACTTCATGCTCCTTTCCCCCAAAAAATCTGAGTTACAAAAGTACTTCCTTCAGTCCCCAGTGGAGGCTTATTTGTATTGGCTTTTTGAGTAGTTTAGCTGCTCGGTTTAATTTTAACCTTTCAGGGGAAGGGTTTATTCAAAGTTAATTACACAGCATGAAATCTTAAAAGGCACAGTGAGATGCTCATGGAAAAAATGCCTAACAGGTCTGGTTGGGGAAAAATGTTACAGAACTGATGTTCTCCTTACCTAAAAAAGAAAAGTACAGGTGGTATCTTTGTCAGTCTCCCCAATGGAAGTAATAGGCAAGATTTTAAAAACTGATTAACTGTTGCAGCTAAAGAAACTCAACTCAGACAGTCACACAAAAATCAAAAACACCAAAATAGTCTTAAATGGGAGCTGGATGTTTTCTAAAAATATTAACATTAACATCAGGTGGCTTCCCAAGAACTAATTACAGGTGATACAGACTAGAGGAGATAAAACCTCTGGGGCAGCTACAGTGTGAGCAAATTAGGAAGCCCAGCTGTAATGTTCAGAAATACAAGATGGATAGGTAAAGCCACTGGCCAGCTGGCTGCCGCTGATCAGAAATGTCCTAAGCAGCAAGGAAGTAAAAAACAACTCGATTGTTTTGGCTCATACCGACAGAGAGAACCTGCAGCAGCAAGGAACTTGCAAAAGGAAATTAAAAGCTGTCAGGATTCCTTGACATGGAGACACGGATCCATCCAGTATTTCAAATTTTCTTTTACTTTGGATACAGATGTCAGTGCTTACAGACCCCGAAATTACTGCCATAAGAAGGAGTGGAAGGCCATTACTATAAAAATCTAAATTTTCTAGGGGCACAGACTGAAGAATGATCTTACTGCTCTTGCTTTGGGAACAATTAAACTACAATATACCTCAAACATAAAGAGTTGGAGTGGGGATAGGAAAGATGGAAGCAATTGCTTTACCTCAGAATAGCTAAAAAAGGCAAATATTAGCTGTAGAGGAAAATGTCTTATTTCAGCATATAAGCAAAAACCTTCCTTGAAGTTATAATCCCTGCCTTGCTACCAGCCAGATGTTCTCCATAAAGGAAAATTCAGCAACTCTTCAAGTACCACAGGTATATGAAAAGCCACTAATTTTATACTGGTTGATTAATTCAAAATCATTCCACAAAGTCACTGTAATTTATCTTATCAATGCTCTAAAATGGCTGGGATGAGTAGGAATAACAGTGCCAGATAAAACCCAGGAAGAGGGATGGAGACATTGAGTTTCTGTGCTTGCAAAACCCAACCCCAACCCACCAGGTGGTGGCAGGAGAAGCTTCTGGAGTTGATCACCATGTACAGTTTTTTACTCTCCCTTATACAGTGCAGAGCAACAGGTGATGAAGTTCTTGGTGTCACTGGAGGCATTTTTGGAGGGAAACCACATTGGGCCTGAATATAACAATGAAAAACAGCACAATGTCTCTATGGGTCACAAGAACACGTGGAAGAAAGTACAATTTATTGAAGCGCAATAACATGTCAGTTTTTCCTGGGAAGGCTGCAAAGGTATGTAAAATGCAAACAATAAGGACAGTATAATTAGTTTAATAGACATCATAAAGCCACACAAGACAGGCAACCCAGAAAGGCTGATTTAGTGCAAGGAGGGAGATTTGGCAATCTGTGCAGGAAGGAGGAGTCCCTCAAATTGTGTTGGGATTTTTTTGTGAAAAGCTGTGCATGGAGGAGGTTCTCAGAAGTGGATGAATCAAAGTATTTGGAAATCTGTCTGTGAGGAGATGCCCCTTTGGCCTGAGTGAACAAGGAAAAACCTGTGGAGTGGGCACCTGGCCCAAGGGCTGCCTCCCCTGGTCCCTGTAGTGTTTTGAGATGCAGGTGAGATGTCATCATTGCTGTGTCTTTCAGTGGGACACGTGTGTGTGCTCTACCCACCCTGCAGGGTTTGGGGCTGCTGGTGACAGGAAGCTCAAACCCCTCTGGACTCACACCACCTCATTTTACATCCCTAAAAAAACCCCAAATTCTCCTGCAGCTGCAAGGATTGCTCAGTGTTACCTTGCCAGTAACACACAAGGCGCATCCCCATTGACTTAAACTTGTGCTCCAACCAGTATAAATATTTGTTCATCTAGAGTCCTTTCAGAGCTGTGTTACAGCTTTACCTGTGATTCTCATTAGGCAGCACTGCAGTTTGCATCTGCAGTAACATCTGAACCCCTCGTTTTCCTGGAACATCTGTTTTCAGCTGGAGAGGAGGGCAAGAGAAGAATGCTTACTGGCATTACTGTGCAACTAAAACACACTTCTGGCTCTGAATGTCAGAGAAATTACAGTCCTCTGCCAGCCCATGGCCTCTGGACCATGGGGTATGGGCTTTATCACATACAGCAGTCAGCTACAAATTAATAGAGAAAATAATACTTTTTGTCCTGTGGACCACATTAGCCACAGAATTACACCATTATTTCTTTCTTCGACTTCTTTTCTGGTTCAGTTCCAGTTCAGCTCTGCCTCAGCAGAATCCCAGCCAAGCTGAATAAGAATTTCAGCTGAACCAGAATCTCTGCTGGTTCAATGTTCCTTTCTTGTTGTGATACACAAATTAACTAGGAACCAGAATGCAATTAAGATTGATGAGTACAAGGATTATTTTTTTACTCTCACAGTTGCATCTGTTCCAGCTTCTAAGTCTTCCTGTCTATAGCAGCAAGAATGAGGGATGAGCAGAACATGTATTCTATGTCAGTGAGTTACAACATCAGAAAGAGAGCAAACAACCCCTGCAAGCACCTCCTACAAATCTAGGAAATGGCTATTACCCATACCAGAGGTCTGTGTAGAGACAAACAAGAGTAGACACAATCAACTTTGGGTGTTTTAAAGCCAAAAGGCTACAATCTGAGTGAAATTCTGTGACTCAAATCTTCTTCTACCAAGGACTGGACTCGTTTTGAAAATCTAACATGAGCTGAACCCCAATTTCAATTTACAAAAAGTGAATTTAGTTTTTCAACCACTATCCTGTCATTCCAATAAAACTGGGAACAAATTATCAATTACTAAAACACATAATGAAGTATATTTTGAACAGGAAGAGGTCAACTTATATTTTCCCAAGGGTCCTTATACACCTTTACAGCACCTGATTATATATGTTTGAACACTGTATTTCTAAATGAAATCATTTTGGCGTTCTCACGTTTTATGTGGCTGTTTTTCTGCAAGAGAAAATGAACTGTAATGCTGATTTCCTCTCAGCTCTCACAGTTTTCCATACACACACACAGACACCTGTACATATATACACAGTGTAGTGTTAGTTCTTGGTATGTTAATACAATGCTTAAGTCATAACAGCCTATTTTAGTAAATTTGACCACCAAGTCTACATTGGGAGTCTCTTCCCTGTAACTTTTCTTGGCATTTAACACTACTTGCAAAGTTAGTGAATAAATTCTGACCAAATCCTGTGGTGCAAAGGTGGATATTTTTACTACTACTGTTAATGTTCTCTTTGGAAACACGGCAAAAGGAATTCACTTCTGTCTACCTGTACTACAGTAGTCACAGCACAGAGAGATTTAGGCCCACATTCTCCCCCTCTCTCCCATCCTTTGGACCTTGAAACCTTTCTGCATGTAGTAATTTAGCAAACGTTGTGATTCTGTACTGTTGTCTGACTTCTAGGTCACCTGTGCCTGGACACAGCCAGCACGGGGCTGGATGAGAACCAGGCAGCCAACAGTGCCACAGTGTTCCTGGTGTAAATCCTCACACAGAGCATCGCTGCTCCTTGGGGAGGATGGCAGAGTATTTTGGACTTGGGTAAATTACAACCATGAACTTTGTGTGTGCCAACTAAAACAGCACAAAAATATAAAATTCCCCCCCACGCCCAGCAGTGGCGAGGCTTTTACCAGAGCGAGTGCAGCCATCCAACTATAAATAGCAACTTCCCTAAAATTAGATGGAGCTGGCAGGCTCTGGGCCATGAATGGGAGCACTGTTAATATGCTCATCAGGTACTGGAAGGGCTCCAAATCTGACAAGGCCTGCTACGGCACAGACGTTCTGTGCCTGGAAAAATGAGCAGGAACGGCTGAATGAATGGGGCCAGGGATGTTTTCCTAACTGGATAATAATGTCACAGACTGCCTGACGATGCTGGTTACATTTAAAGGAGTACTGTAAGTAGGGATATTTCTCCATATTTCTTACTGCTTTGCTTATGCTAACAGAAAATGCTGGTAAATCTAGTGAATAAAAAAAGGTGGGAAATCATTTAGGGGGAAATTAATACCAAGATGCTCAGTAAAGTTAAATCAATCTGGGTAACAGTGTAAATTTTAGTAGGTAGCTGCTTTTGGCTGTTTTGATTCAGAAATGGCTAGAGCTTCTCTGTACTCCTCCATGACGATTTTCTGAATAGTGAATAAAAATATGAGTTGATGGTACACCAGGTACTTGGTACTAATTGGTTGTTCCTCTACTATGGAAACATCAAAAATGCTGTTTGGCTTTCTGCAGTTCAAAACAGACCCCATAGCATAGAAGGTGCCATTGTGGTCCCAAAATGGCAGAGAAACTTCAACTGCACAGATGATGTATGCTGACCTTTTCTCCAGCGTAGCACCATTGAAATCCAATCACTTCTGCACCTGCCATCAATCAGCCCACACTTCCATATATAGCCTTTTTTTCCCCCTAAAAAAATTAAGTTACCTCATACAAAGGCACCTTGAGGGCACGTTGCATTTCCACAAGGGAAGTCAGAGCACAGCAGCTGATGAATTGTGAATTTACACCGAGCTTATTGTACAGTGTCTCTCCCATGTTGATAAACCATTAGTTCACTTCAGTTTAATTCATTTTGAGCATGAATTAAGGTAATTATGGCCAGCTGACTCCTAAATGAGTGTCCATAGAGAAATTATATATGCTCCACTTATATTCACTCTAAATTTACATCTTTTTTTGCTAATGCACATTGACATCTGTGCAGGACAAGCCATTGGGTGTCTTGGGCTTGTGCCAGAGCACCTTGAAGGTAAGGATGGAAATTTTGAACTAGTTTCAACAGAGAGCAGAAAAATCCAATTCTCAGTGGCTGCTAGATGAAAAATATAGCAATTTTTTTTATTCAATAGAAAACATATAAATGGCTCAAACATAATTTTTTTTACATAACTCTGATAATTTAATGGTTTTTTATAAGAAATATTAAAATTAAACAGCATAGCATTATTTCTATGCCCTTCTCAAGTCAGCACTTGTTGGCCATAAGGAAGCCCCAAATTTACCCCACCATGCCCCAATTAATGTGATCATTTAAATGGGCTAAAGTATTAAGACAGCTTTTTTTTTTTTGCTCTTTCTTTTTTTCTGAAATCATCTCTTCATATGGCTGTATTGACTTGTTTATAATGTACAGAATTCTTTGAGTTTGTTTTCACTCTGGCTTTCAGGAAATAAGCGTGAGTTACTCTAACTCCAACTGGAAAATAATGATGCCATTGCTCCAGTCCTCCTGCAGCTTTGCCACTGTCACATTAACAGACTGTAATGGTGGTCTGAAGGCCTCACACAGCTGTAAAGGAAAGTAGGTTTAACCACAGCTTCCAGACAATGGTTTTTTGCTTAGGACAAATTGTGTGTAAACCAGCGCTTTGAAATTTAATCCTACAGGGGTTAAAAACAAGACTGTTTTTTCTCCATGAGGGGATTTAATATTTAGGTTAACCACTTGATTAGCAAGGTTATGACCTTTGTTTATGGAATAACTGCTGTCTTTTTAGCCCAATGGGAAGGAAAGCTTTGATGTCCAGAATGCTGATAGGCAAGTATGTATTTTCACTGGGGAAATGTTCTGTGTCAGTGAGGAGCAGGAATGAAGTCTAATGAGGACTCAAATAGGCTTCTTGAATAATTGTGTGTGCATGGCGGGGGAAAACAACCAAAGTGATAAACTTTACCAAAACTTCTATATGACGATATAAAACCTGTTAGGATATTGCTGTAATTCTTTTGGAAGACTGCACACATTTCTTAAACATAGTGATAAACGTGAAGAAAAGTTTCATAAAGAGAAATATCCTGGATTCTGAACTGAGATTTCAGTAGAAAAGATAATTAAACACAAACTGACAAAGCAGCTAATGAAAGTTCAGGCTCCACAGTTCCAGTTAACTCCATAATTCCTTTTTCCCTCAAAATTCCAGCTCTCTCCCTTCCCACCAAGCCCGGACAGCTGCCACTAGAGGTCAGGTGTTTATCGCTCTCCTCTCTGCCATCGATCACCTCTCCTGCTGCTTGCTTAGAAACGAACCTGCCTGAAGACAAATCAGAAATCAGAGCAAGGATGAACTGCTAATTTACACCACGTTTATGTGCTCTTCACACATCAGAACATTTAAAATCTAGTTATGATTTATTGTGAGAAATCTGCAGTATAGAGATGGGATTTCCCAACAGGCAAAGAAAACATTGATTCAGGTGCTGCACCAAAACCAGTAGAGAAGCTATCAGTAATGGTGATGAAAATACTGGATAGGTACAGTGCATGTAGGTTTTGAATGGTATAGGGCAGGTTTTACTGTAATTTTTACCAGTAATTATTCTCCTCACTCAATTAGTGTTTGCCTGACCAATTGTGAGTGCCAGCTGGACAGGCAGCATGTGCATGGGGACAAATCAGCTACTTTGCCCCAAAAAGAAGGATGCTGGAGGGTGTTCAGTCTAGGGCTGAAAATAAAGGACACGGAGATAAAGGAGCTGGGGAAGAGGACATGGCCAGCTGAAGTTCCCATCACACAAAATACTTGGGAAATCAGGTTTTGCTTGTTTCCTGGCACATGTGCAATGTGTGTATGGCTAGGAATAGTTCTATTAATTTTTCCAACTTGCTCTCAAGCTCTTTAGTAACCACGCAGTCAGTATTGCTCCTTGTGTTAAAATACAAATGTAAAATTTTATTGGGTCGGGTCTTTCCCAGTAAATGCAGTGAATAGTCACACAAACTAACACAAGTAGAGCAATCATTCCAGGTACAAATGTAGGCCCATTTCATCAAGACTTATGTATTTTATGGAGGATCATGATGATTTTCTGAGCAAGAGACTAAGAAACAAGAGCCTAAGAAAAAACAAGAACTTAATTGCTTAAAATGAGGTGTTATTTAAATTAACTAAGCCAGTACAGGGTGGTGACATCAGAGAAGCCACTTAAGCTATTGCCTCCCAACTCCACATCTCCATAGGGAGACGCATTGCATGAGTTTATGGGGATGGATCCAAAGGCCAAAGGCATGTGCAAGGGTATTTAGCAAGCAGCAGTTGCAGTCTCCTGAAAACACAGGTCCAGAAACTCCAGCTCATTCATGGTGCTTCTGAAGGGCCCAAATCCAGCTCAGCACAAGGAATGAAACTTCCCCCCAAACCTTCTCTTTCGCAAAGGTGTTCCCATGACATGCCCCTGTTCCACAGATCCAAGCAAGATCAGGTATTTTACTTTCTGTAGAAGAGATAAAAAATCATCTGCTATTCTTCCTTTCTTAAATAAATACACTTGGGCTCAGTCTTCTGTCAGAAACCATTCAGTAGGAAAGAAAGAGCTCTAGGCTATGTGGATGCTGCCCTGATCAGCCCCAAGCATCACTGCCATTCCAGAACTTTAAACTTCTGGTTTTGTAAGCTTTTCACTGGAGATATCTCCACAGAAAAACCTGGAGAGTGTCCAACTTCACTTTACAAGGTATTTCACCTGACATGCAGAATGTCTTGTTTAAACCGCACTGAGATGATCTTCAAAGCCTGTTCCTTCCTTCACTGCCCCTTTGAGTGCAGCAAATGCTCTTACAGAGATTTCTGTGATGGTAACAACAATCATTAAATATGTCCCAGAGCACAGTTTTTTAGTTGTTGGCATCAGTATGTTTTCAAAATATTTTCCAGGTGCATTTGAAATAACTAATTTGAATTTGTTATTTAATCTGTACCTCCATGCCAAGCTGCAGGGTACCTTCAGTGCAATAGACTTAGAACCATGACAGGGTGGTATAAAATTTCATCACTGAAAAACTCAAAGCATGTAAATTCCAAATTTTTTGAGAGATTTAACTATATCAACAACTGGAAAAACAAAATAATCTGAGAGTAAAAAGCTTGAAGTACCAGTCATACACATTAGGAATAAGGAAGAAATATGTTTATTTTGGTTTGGGAGGGTGGGCTTTGGGGTTTTTTGGTAGTAGAAGTAAGTCTTTTTATCTTTGTTCAAAGGGTGAGTGGCTACTGTTCTAAGCAGCAATATGGAAAAGGGTACAAATCATTTTGTCTCAGGTGTTTTCTCTCCACCTTGTTTTTCCACAGTGCAATCACTGGTATAGAAAAGTCCACAGTTACTCAATGTCCATTTACTCCAAGCAAATATTTTTGTTATGATAAAAACATTATTTTAGAGGATGGCACAATGGTCGTGCTACTATTTTAAACCAGCTGCTGGTAATATGAAACTACTCCCAGAGTACTTTAAACTGCTACTCTATGGTTTGCTAAAACTGGATTTAGGTTTGTTTAGTGGCTTTGGTGACTACGTTGCTCAGATCCTGTTGTGCCTTGTGTTTTGTCTGCTTAGAAGAGGGACTACAGCTTTTCTTTTCAACCTGAGGGAACAACAAATATTTAATTTTTAGGCATAAATAATTTCCCAGGGGGTATTCTTTGCTATTTGTAGAGACAAAGTTTTACAAGTATTTAAAAATATGGTTTATGGGAATCACCTATTTGTGTTCTTGTAATGCCATAAGACAAATGCAAAGAGTAATATTTTTAAATAAGAGAGGACTGGTTCTAGCAAGCAAATGTGAAAATAAATTCAATAAGTAGGCATTCATCCTCATTTTGCAGAGAAGTTGTGTATGTATCTAGAATGTTAAAAGGTCAATCTAAAAGATCACCTGTTGTATCCAACTTCCACTAATTTGAGGGCAAAAGATCTGCACTCATGGTTACAGCTTTTTTCTGCACAACTGAATTCTTACCAAATCTGATGACTCTACAAGGCCTGCACAGCTCTGGGTGGAGCCCTGAGAGGTTTCTGTGCCTGCTGACAAATAGGAAGGATAACTTCATTAACACTGAGTGACTGCACTTCATAAATCTAAGCCACTGCTGGTGGTTATGAGTCCTTTCTTTTCTGAAAAACAGTGCTTTTTAAATCCATTTAATGCTGGAAGAGTTAGCATGCAGCAAGGTGTTCTCTGCTGCTGCCTTCATCTGTAAGTTCTGGCCCAGGTGTTTGGAGGCAGATCAGTCAAAGGTGAATATATACAAGGAATACTTGCATCCATCTGCCCCTGACAAAGGGATAATGTGACTGAACTGACCTCCAAGTACCAAGAACTAACGCCACAGCTGCAATCTTGCTGTGCTGACCACTTCTACTTTTTGTGGTGATACAAGAGGAAAGCAAGAATGCAATTTTTCTGTTTGTTAGGGTTTTATAAAATAACTTTATGGCTGTGTCTCTCTTCTACACCATTGACTCTGGCAAGGCAAAAATAACCACATTATTCTCTCACAGCATCCCTCAAAAATAGGTAAAATCTGCTCACAAGGTGTGGGATAGAGAGGATGCAGGGTACTGATAGAGACAGGAGAGAAGGGTGGAAATGTCAATAGCTGTCCTGCTCCTGGCTCCACTCAGAATTCTTCACTGTCAAAAAATTTGAAGGCCTCCGTTTTTCTCCTCCTCAATGTCTCTGCATCTGGCACATCTCAGCAGTCCATTATTTTCCTTTTTTTAATACCAGCTTCCCACTCCTGAGTCTCAATCTGAGCACCACCCATAAGAACTGATGAAGGTGCCAAATCCAGCGCAGCATTTACAGAATGGAGATGCCACATCAGGCTTTCATTGTGACCTTTATTGTGACCCGTGTGTCCTCAAGCTCTCCCTGGGAGTTTGCTGCTGCTGTAGCACGGGCTCTTCTGGGAGGAGCTGCTCCTTTTTTTGCTGCAGACCACTTTGCTCTCCGTGAGGAGCAAAAAATAACAGCGGTGGGTTCCAGTATGCACGGCATGAAGGATGTGGCTGCCAAGAACAAAGGCTTGATCCTCGTGTTCCACAAAAAGAACAGCTCAGTATACTTAGCACATTGCTCCAAGTGATTAATTCAGGGAATAAAGGTGTTGGATTTTGTTTTCCCTGAGGCTCATGAATATTTTTTAAAAGTACGATTTTATTCTCTTGGAGCAGCAAAGCCTTAGAATTGAATAACCTAGTTTCTACTAGTCCTATCATGACTTGTGATGAGGAATGGAAAAACAATATAAAAGAGTAGCCTACTGTATCAAACATATTTGTTCAATAATCTTTTTGATATTCAGAAGCTTATCAGAAACCTTGTATCAGGTACAGACTGCACTGGGTACAACCTACTGTTCTGGCTGGAGCAGTGTCCAGATCAGCTACCCAAATTCAGAAAACTGCACATATAGCAGGAAGCATTAGGTATTTTCATACATTTGTATTATCAACCTTTTCTTTTAATGTACGGTTTTTTCCTTCACTCCAAAGTAACTCTACCTAGAGGCTATTTAGTGAAGAGCTTTGCTGGATTCAGGCCCGCTGGAAACTATTTATCTCTGTTTACAGAAGACAAAAGCAGGGCCACCAGATTAGCAACCAAATCTAAAACTGACTTCAAAGTACCTTCTCCGATAGCACAATACACATCTTTCAAATTTATGGACATGAGTGGATATCTGAGAAAAACATGAAATCATCATTTATCCAAAGACAGTCTGACTGTCACGAACCATGGGTACAAATAAAATGTGCATACCTTCCAGAAGCAAATGCTGTAGCCAGGTCTCAAAGGTAATTCAAATCTGACTAGACTAATTTAACATCTGTTAGTTGTATTTCTAAATCAAAGCATCATTAGTGTAATATACATACCAGCTGTAAAATTTTTATTTCTGGAGTGAAAAACTAACATAAGAGCTGGAAACAGAAAAAAACAACAAAAAAATGGTTGTTTGTTCCACTTGGGATCTCCAAGGATTTACAGAGTTTAGGGAGAAAAAAATCAGCATTGTATTTTTTTTTTAATAATAATTCACTGAGTCTGGATTAAGTACATTTTGATACCAGTATTCCACTCTGATTTTTTGAATGTCTAGTTTGCCCTTATTTATGTAATAAATAATATTTTTCTGCATATAGTTCATGGGATTGATAGTGGGGTAATGACTGACTTGAGTCTTTTCTCTAAGAGCAAATGAAAGTTGATAAAATTTCTTAGGATCTTTAGCTATGTATAGGCAAACAGCACTTCATAACATTGAGAAAAAATGATAAGATTTAGCCCAAATAACTGAATAGTCAGGTAAACAGGAGCAAGAATTTAGTATAATTACGTTAAAAGTAGTCAATGAAGAGTTGGCCAATTGGTAAAACAAAGTTTGCAAAAGAAATAGGGCTTGAAGGACTGATACAAAGAGAGCAGGCAAGGACAGTGGATGCTTGTGAAGAGGGACATTGACCCCATCAAGGGGTTTGAAGATGGGGGAAGGAAAAGAGACATAAAACTAACATTGGTGCAATGGGAAACCAAACAACCCACCCTCTTTGGATTTCAACCACTCTTTGATGCGTTTTTTAATATCCAAAGAAAGTGGATATGGCCTTTACCACCTTCTTTCAAGGTGTGATTTAACAAACAAGTGAACTGATGTAACATCTTACAGCTGCAAGGGGGAAGGTCTCTTCCTTCTGCCCTCTCCTGGTGCCTTCTCCTCACCATTGCGCCTGCTCTGGTGTTTGTGGCTCCCAGCTGAGGCAATGCAAGTCCCTAACCTACAGACAACTAGCCAGTCTTTAGGAGGGATTGAAAAATGCCAAGAATACTAAAGCCCAGAGAAAGTAAATGGTGGAGCCTGTGCCTGAAAGAAGGGGTAGGAGGAGGAAATGTGGGTTTCCATTTTCAGCAGTGCTATATTAATATTACCCCAAAACACTCCTCTGCTGCCAGAACACTATGAAGTGCAGTTGTGTGACACCTGTGACACCTGGCTTTGCAGATTTCTTCCTGACTCAGTTTCCAGTCTGGCCTATGGCATTGCCCTTGATAAGAAAATAAAAGACGCTTTTTCACTTTGTGTTGTAATTAGAGTTTTACTGGGTCAAAAAAAAAAAGGGGGGGGGAGGGTTTGTTTTTACTTACAGCTCGTGCTGAAGCACAGTCATAGGTAATAGCTAATCTAACTGTAAAATCTGAGTGGAGACACAGCTCCTGTAATTGCACTGCCGAGTAGTTAGGTGATGTCAGTACACACACCCTTGGTCTGTCTAACCTCACTTACCCTGTGATAGCATAACAGTGCCTTGCCTTCGCTTGCAGTGCCACGGGGACCTCGCTCTGCACGGGACATCTGAGGCTTTCCGTGCCTGTCTGGTGCCATGTGGGACAGTGACGGGGCACTTTACCTTCTGCACAGCTCCAAAGGGCAAATTCCAGAATGTAAACATGAATGAGATGTACAGGGCAGGTATATTGACAAGATCTTTTTTCTTTCCAGATTAAATAGAAATTAATTGGAGGTATACTGAGATATCAGAAACATTTGAAAATCCCAGCCTGGACATAAAACAAACATTTGTAATGCTGAACCCCAGGATAAACAGCAAATATTTTGTGTTCTCTAACAAATATTTGCCGAGTTGCACACAGATGAATTAGGTAATCAGAGCAACTGCTGTCAGGTAGCAACTCAAAATGGGTGCAAAACTCTATGATATAGCTCTAACTAACCATTCTTGTATGATGCTTCTTGTTCTCAGAGGCTCCCAGAATGGCATCAGTGATGTGCTTGTCCTGTTGTTAACATTTCCCAGTGGCTTGGGAATTTTTAGGATCTCCAGCTACAGCTATAGAAAGGGTAAAGCCAGATAACCAGTGTATGTGCACCTGAGAGGCAGGCAGCTGGCAAGAGACCAGCTTTGATGTATTTGCTGCTCTGCATTCAAACCTCATGGATTTTATCTGCCAGTTTCTAGAGCCAAACATATCTCAAGACATAAACAGGAGGTAAAAAGGGAGAATGGAAGAGAATTATATTAAGATATGCAAAAGACAGTAACAATGTTATTTTTTTAAATGGGAGAAGACCCGTGAAATAATTCCGTTTAAAACTAAACATCTGATAACACTAGTACACAAAAAAGCAGACTTACAGCTGCTCCTTAGAGAAGTTCTTGTTCTTGCCTCTTTTAAACCATATATCCAGATTTTAGTTCTGGCTCTTGCTGCATTTGGAGTGAATGAAATGATACGAGACAAGACAGTTTCTTCACATTTTTGGTTTTTTTAACTGGAAAGACATTATCTCAGGGATTATGAGGAGAAAAAAACTGGAAAATATGCTGAATGTTGCAAATGATTAGCTTAGAAAACATGCTGGATTTTCATTTAGTCCTGAACACAATTTCTATTTCTTGCAGGTTCAGCATCAAATTGTTTCCACAAGGTCATGAGGTTTTCAGAAGCAAATGGGGCATTTCAGGCTCAGTTTCACTAGACAGAGATGGGTCTTGCTACACAAGGATCTGTCATGTGCAATTTTGTTTACTTGGGACTGTTTGCTAACCTCCAGCTTCAATGAGTCACAGTATTTTTACTACCATGCTGTCCATTCCATAGGCTTTAACACACTCCTCCACTTAATTATTAACAAAGTCCAAAGGTATCCACCCCTCTCCCACACAGATCTTCCAGCTAAACACAGCTTTGAAACCTCTTCTTATTTAAAATTGTTCTTTACAGTTTGGATAAATACAGTGTTAGCAGTTGATGCTTTCGTGTTGCTGCAATGACGTCCTTCCCCACGAAGGCTCCTGCTGCTGCTTACATTCCTTGTGTCCAAACAAGCTGGACTTGCCCGCACTCCAACAGATATCCTCTGGCTTTGCTGCTCATGATCCAGCTGAAAATCACCTCCTTTCCCAGGATTCCCTGTAGCCACTGAAAGAAGCCCTTCCCTCTATTTCCTTATCCTTCAGGTTCCCTGCCAAAGTCACCTTTTCCATGTCCTTGGTCAGGCTGGACCAGGCTGATTTCCAGGGTAGTGTAGATGGCAGGAATTCAGCCAGTGCTCCTCTCAGATGTGAGGCACATGCCATGAACTAGATCATGAAATTATTTTTATTTTCTGCTGCTATTTTCTATTATTTTTTCAGTGGATCAAGTTCCCTGATCTGGTTCACAGCATAGCACTGCAAAGAGCTGGAACTGGGAAGACTGAGGAGTGGTGCAGCATGGCATGAGGACAAATAAGGTGATACTGGATGTTTCTGAGGCCACAGGATCAGAAAACTGTGGCCTTTCTTTTGCTGGTCTGGGGTGAGACTCAATTTCTAACCAATAATGACTTTGTTAATCTGTCTAATAGCAATGTGTTTTCAAGTCTCACCTGACCTCCCTCTTCTGTTTTTTAACATCTTGTTTACAAATTATTTTATCAAACACTTTAAACAATTTTAGAAGTACAGTCTTGCTTTAAAAAGCCCTGTATAGGACTTAGTTACAAGCAGCTCCTATTCACACAGCAAAGCTCATCAGGATGAAGAGCAGTGAGAGGTGCTTGAACAAGAACGTGCACAAAGTTTAAATGAAAAACTGGTACCTACAAAGCGTCAGCCCCATTATATGTGCTTTTGTTTTGAAGCACATATAATTTTTGGGTTTTGTTTTTTTTTTTTTACTTGTAGATTTGCAATGATTGAGCAGAGAGCCCCAAAATGAGCTGTGTGATTGTCCATCCCAAGGCAGCTGAGGCTCGATGTATCAGTTGTGAGGGCTGGAAAAGGCTGGGTGTGTATCATAGTGGGTGTTAGTCATGGCCTGGAAACTGAGTAGGAAAACAATTTAAGATGCATGGTTACTCAGCTAATTGCTTCGACTAAGTCTCACATTTACACACCCAAAGCGCCCAAACTCAACGTTTTTACTTGACAGCATGATAGAAACACTTGCCCTTCTTCTGGGGGAGATAAGTACAAGCAGTGCAATGGAAAGAAACTGCTTGCATTAAGGATCCTGGAGACCTGCAAATTTGTGATTAGATGAGCTCTGGGAAATGCACTGGTGTCGACACACAGCACCACTACCACCCAACAAATACCCTCCTATGTGCTACATGCTGCCAACTCCAGAAACATCAGCAACCTGTACTTTCCCTTTAATTGCCTCAGCTAAAACCAAACAAACCCAAATCTGCTTAGCTTTGAGCTCCCCTTCAGAAGCCACTGGACTTTGCACCAAAACAAGCACGCATGCATGATTAGCACCGCATCTCCTTGGGTGCTCTGGAAGTTGTACAATGTGTGTACAACCACTGCATCTCCTTGGGTGCTCTGGCAGCAGTACAACCTGTAAAACCACTGCATCTCCATGCTAAAGAGGTGTGCTTACACCTCTGGCGCATGAGGTGCACAGGGTATGGAGGTGAACAGAAGCTGCAACTTCAGTTTCAATTTCTTCGCTTGGACTGAATTATTTACAAAGCAAAATTATTCGGGGCAAGCTGGTATTTTCACAGCAGTTTTTTCTTGAAATCTGCATAAAACAGAAGTGAAGGCCCAGAAACTTCTGCAACTTACATTACAACTAAAGCTAGACAAGGATAGCTAAGCATTGATGCTGGGAGAATTGACCATTGACAGCGTAGCTGATTGAGGCATGCAAGGGAATAAATACACACTGCAGAGGTGCATAGGAGGACACATTTTAAAGAAAACCAAGTAGAAATTGCTAATAATTGTATTAGGAAACAAAATCCACCAAACATTCTGTCTTGCTTCTTTGTTGTGCCGTGTCATGCTTCTGTATAGGCTCTGCAGGGCAGGGGCAGGTTTCCTGCAGGATTAGTAAAGGACAGGAGAGAGTTCACCGGAAGTTACAGGAAAGAAGAGCTGGGAATTGGAAGCAGACGTCAAAGGGGGTACAGAGTTGACGTCAATAGAAAAGAGACTTGAGAGGGGACAGTGAAAGTTAGCTTTAGCTGGAGAGGGAAGAATGAGGGCCAAAAGATATGTTGCAATAGTCACTCGTGAGTAAGATCTGAATCACAGTTATGGGGGGGACAACAGGGACAGATTTTAAGTATATCACCCAAGAAGAGAATCTCAGTGACACAGATAAAACACCAACTGGGAAACTGAGATTAGGGAAAAGAGGGAAACAAAGGCTTCACTGAGCAAACAAAACAAAAGCAGGAACAAGTAGGAAACCTGGATCAGAAAGAAACTCTTTGAAATGGGAGACATTCAAATAGTATTCAGTTCAAAGGACTGGAAATACAGGGATCAATAAATTAAAATGCATTAAGCAATTAAATTAAGAGTACATTTATGTCCAAGGATAATAGGGAAAAATCTGCCAAAAAGGGAGGAAACGTATTCCGTTAGTCACACTATGGCAAGTACTACATTCATCTAAGAAAGGAGGGAGCAATCCACCCCAGTAAGAGAATAACAAAACTTCTCTCCAGTTCAAGATAGCAAGAAGTGACTTGTTTTCTAAAAATTTATACATTTATTATATTAAGCTTAACTGATTTTTAGCAGTTCTCAAAGGCCAAAAACAAAACCCACAAATAAACCTGCTAAATCCTGCTGAATATGGTAATGCAGGGTCCAGCACTGTAAAAAGAAATGTATATAAAAGGAAACTTACAGTCAAGAAAGAAATTACTCAGATGAGAAGGTAAGGCAAATTTGGGAAAGAATAGCTACAACTGTGTTTTAAGAGTAATTTTTTATTCCCATAAGATGTTTTCAAGTCAATAATTTTCCCTCTGCTTCCTCCCTGTCCTGCAGAAGGCTCCAGCATGGGCTTGCCCTCAGAATAAAGATTTGGGATGCCCTACTGTACTGTAAGAAAGGTGCTTGCTCACTGCTAATAGTTTTCTTTAATTTTTTTTTTTTTTTAATTAAAACAAAGAAATGAAACACACTGGCTGTAATAATGATGAGGGGGTAAACACTAAAAAAAAAATTTAATTCACTAGTTCTCAAGCTGGCTAGCAATCATATAGTGAAAAACCCATAGCGACAATACAGTACCAGCATAAAGAGTAATGAGAGGAATTCTAACCATTTTGGCTTAAGAAAGGTTAATAAGTTTAAAGCACCATGATCTTACATGTAACTGTTCTGAAGTCCTTTTGACGCAGGAAGAGATGTATGGACACCTGCAATGTTTGATCTTGATGCTCTGACAAGTAATGAATTGTTTCAGTAAGCAAAGAGTAATGAGGAAAGTAACTTTCAAACATGAAATTATCTGAATGACCAAGGCCATGCTTTATGTAGATGGGGTGGCATGGTAAACATCTCTAACAGAAATTATATGTAAGTAACAGCTTCATTGCTTATTTTGTTGGGAAATATAACCTCATCTTAGATTTTTTTTTAAATTGAATGTCTAAATAGTTTTGTGGAACATTAGGCTTGTATAAACCTGTAAGTTGCATCCTGCTTCCATCCAAAACCTGTCATAGTAAAATGAGTCTCACGTGACTTATCTAAATGTTTTCATTTATCACCTTTAGCCTTAGAGCTTGTTCTAATCCAGGAGAGAGACATGCATCTAAAAACAACCAGCCCTCAAATCCAGTCTGACCTAAAACCAACAGTGAAGCAAAGCAGCACAGATATTTCTGTACCCAGGCTGCTATGCTGAGAGACAGCCCAGGGTGGGTACATCTCACTGGTCTCCTCTGCTTCACCAGTTTCCTTGGCTGTTGTTTGGGTTTTTTTAAGGGGTTTGATTTAATGAGAGAGACCGCTGTTTTTAATAATAATTTGCATGCTGTGTATATTAAATAAATCTGATTTAATCCTCTCCTGTTCATTATCACATGGGACTTTTGGCCTTGACGTATTTTGACCAGACACAAAGGGGCAGGATGCAGCATGCACAAAGTTACAGAGAAAAAGATTTAAATTACACTCTGATAGTTTTCTAGACTTCTTCTAGTGACCTCTGCTCATAAACTTGTTGCTCTGTGATTGTCCAGCCTCTTCTATTCTTTTAATAAGAATGATTCAATGACTGATTTAACTAATTTTCCATTAGTACATGTTAATTCTGTAAGGCTTCAGTAGGCACTCAAAGAGAAACAGAACCCTATGTATGCTATTTCAGCTGATAAAGTGCTGGATACTGGGTCTCTGCAGTTCCCACTTCAAATAAATACTCAAATGGGAAGGCTCTCTGGCTCTATCGACTTCGTAGGGAAAATATTTCATGATGACCCAGCAAAAACAAGGCCCATTGTCCATCAAAATCTCTATCATCAAATCAGCAAGAGAAACCACAGTGAATATTTGAGTGCAGGGTCAGCCCACTTCCTGCGTTCTACCCGTAGCTGGAGGAGGTGGTGAAGGCGCTGCCAGTTTTTCCTGGTAAGGTCTGTCCTCTCAGACTTCTGAATGAGCCTGTGCTGACTTGGAGCTGCTCATCTGCTCCCACAGAATTGTTATGAGAGGCTCCATAGCTGGCCTTTAAATAAATGAAAAGGCATTTCTCTTTTGCAAACGAAAATGTTTTGGGATAGAAATGCTGTGCATGGCTGTGCAGGCCTCTGACAAAGCCAGCTGGCTACTGGAAAGATGGAAAATCAACAACTGCACAAATCTGGCCGCTTCTTCCACAACTGTCGAGCTGTTAGCCATTTTAATAAGGTTACTGCACATGAATAGAATATAACACTAGTTGAAGGTTATTCCAACTAAAAACCATGTAAATAATCTATGATTTCTAAAAGCTTGAACATTTAAATACCTAATGGATTTTATGATATTTAGGATGTGATTAAGATTTGAACTGTGATACAAATTTACACAATCCAGTCAGTAATCTACATTTTAAAAGCTCTTTCAGTACAAAAGGAATTACTACAGTCTCCTGTGCAAATATTTTAAGTGTGTAAAACATTCTCCTCCTTTACCACTTTCTGCAACAGCAGTCATTTTCATGGACAAAAATGTTTCCAAGTTCTTCAGAAGAATCACTTCCAGAACAGGGGTTAAGAGAGCTCTTCTCCATGTCTGGAGTAACTCAACCCTCCTTGCTGCAGACCGAGATCGCTACATGTTTGGTGTGGGTTGAGGAGCCTGCAGCTCATAAACAGGAAACAACCCACAACTCATTTTGAATTCCAATAAATATTTTGTGTTTTTACTGCCTTTGGGACAGCACTTGTGCATGAGTCAGGACAAGATGAGGTGTGGATGAAAAGCTGAGTCAGCCTGGCATGCCTCTCACTGGCAGCAGCTATGAATCCCTCAAAATGTGCATATTCCCCAGGCAAAAGCCTGCATCCATTCCAACATCTTACTCTAGAAAATTGTGCTGCAGCACTTGCACTATGTCACCTCGCCTGTGGGGAAATGCGTAGGTGTTAAAACTGGGAATTAACCTGCTAAATCAACTGATTCTTGTGGCATTAGGTGTTGGCCAGCTTAGGACAGACCTTGGAGCAGCTCTAGTGGTTGAGAAGTTGAACTGTGACCAGAACCAGTCTGAAACAGACTGAAAAGGCTTTAAATCAATGTAAGGCCTCTAGTTAGCTTCTGTTTTCCATGGTCAATATTGCCTTTTGCTGGCAGGCCCTGAGCCATGCCTTTGGAGGCTTTTCAGCCTCTGCTGTTTCTGCACTAAATGCTCTGATGTCCAGGGCCATGTGCTAACCCCAAATTTATGAGAAATTTATGGAATTAAGTGTGATGCTCACTATAGTATGGACTAAACCCTCAAAACAGTTTTCTCTTCCCTTTCTAGGCCTCGTTTAACTTCCCACTGGAAACATCTGAAGTGAGTCTTGTTTTATCATCCTGGTACTGTGCCATTGACTACTCAGCTCACTAATTAAGTGGGGTTCTTGATTAAATTTTGGGTTTGTTTGTTAGATTTGTTGGTTGGGTTTTTTTCTTTCCCACACGGAATGCAAACGTGAAGGCAAAGACTCATTTATATGACTTTGAGAAGTGTTATGTCGAAGGATGCCCGGCAGCCACGGCCCCTCCGCGCCGGCCCTCAGGCAGGCGGCGCCCACCGTGCCCGCGGCAGCCGGGCCGCCCCTCCGGCCGCGGGGCGTTATGAGCCCGACCGAACGTCCCGGGGCCTCAGGCCCGACCCCCTCAGCCCCGTGGCCCGGTAAAAATGCGGGAGCACGGAGGGACCCGGGGCCGGGGGGTTGTGAGGGGACTGAGTGATGTGAGGGGTCTGAACCGTGTGAAGGGATGGAGGACAGTGAGGAGACTGAGGGCAGCGGAGAGATGGGAGGGTAATGTAGGCAGTGAGGGGTGGGAGGGGTGCGAAGGACTGAGGGCAGTGAGGGGTCTGAGAGCAGTGAAGGGAGTGAGGGCAATGAGGCGTGTCAGGGCAGTGAGGGGTGTGAGGACAGTGGAGTGAAGGCAGTGAGGAGTGTGAGGGCAGTGAACGGAGTGAAGGCAGTGAGGAGTGTGAGGGCAGTGAACGGAGTGAAGGCCGTGAGGAGTGTGAGGAGTGTGAGAGCAGTGAAGGGAGTGAGGGCAATAAGGGGTGTTAGGGCAACGAGGAGGGTGAAGGCAAAGAGGGATGTGAGAGCAGCGAACGGAGTGAACGCAGTGACGCGTGTGAGAGGTGTGAGGGCAGTGAGGAAGGTGAAGGCAATGAGGGATGTGAGAGCAGCGAACGGAGCGAACGCAGTGAGGAGTGTGAGAGGTGTGAGGGCAGTGAGGGGTGTGAGGGCAGTGAGGAGGGTGAAGGCAATGAGGGACGTGAGAGCAGCGAACGGAGCGAACGCAGTGAGGAGTGTGAGAGGTGTGAGGGCAGTGAGGGGTGTGAGGGGAGTGGGGCCGCCCCCGCCCCGCCAATGGCGCGCGGCCGCTGCGGGAGGTGTGTGCCGACCTCACTTCCGGGACCTGTCACCGGCCGCTCCCGCCCCGCTCCCGCTCCCGTTCGCTCCCCGTTCCTCCCCCGTTCCTGCTCCTTCCCCGCCGGCAGCCGGGGACGCGGCTCGGCCCGGCCAGGCCCTGCGCAGCCCGCGGCAGCGATGCACGGTACTGCCTTAGGGAAGCCCCACGCCCGCGCGGTGCCCGTGTCCCGGCCGGGGCGCCGGCAGGAGGCGGGAGCGGCCGCCCGGGGCTGGGTGACGCCCCCGCCTCGCTAACGCGGCGGCGGCTTTGCTAATGACCTGTCCTTTCTTCTCCTCCCCTCCCTTGCTATTCGCTATTACTTATCTCTCCGGCCCCGCGGTGTGAAGCCCTCGGCGGAGCGGCGGCGGACAGCAGGAGAAGGTAGCCGGCCTGGGGGATGCTGTAGCGGCTCCCGCTGCTCGCTCGGCGCGGCGCCCGCCCCTGGCTTGGGGAACGGGGCCGAGGGGTGCGAGACGGGCAGAGCCGGCCCGGCGCCGGCGGGCGCAGGTAAAGAGCCACCGGGCAGCCCCGGGGAGAGGGATTTCAGAGCGCTGGGGGTCGGAACAGAGGAGGGGGTAGTGCCCTGTCACATGAGAGGCTGTTTGGCAACTGTCAAGTCTCCTAAACGGAACATCTGGATTGTCCTTAACCTGGTATAAAATCGGGCACTAGGCAGAAAGTCTGTGCTGTTGGCTTGGCTCAGTCAGGCGGCTTGTGCTGTTCCCGGTCGGCTGGTCAAAGGAGGGTCCTCTGTCCTGGGAGCGAGGAGCAAGTCAGTGGGAACGCCTCCGGGACTTGTTTTTGTAGTTTGCCGAGTTCTTGTCCCTATGGGGCTGGATACTTGCTTTTCAAAAAGCATTCCAGAAGTAACAATGGAAAGGAGTTCGAAAAGGTGTTGCCTTGTATCCATATTAAGATTGGCCCAGTCTCACTCAATGACACGGGGAACTTCATAAGCTCTGTGATGGAAGTACTATGAGCACAGGATTCATCACACAGGATTATCTGGAATAATAATGTTTGGCACTTTTGACATTGAGTATTTTAGTAGAACTGCACTAGTAAAGGTGTTGCGTAAGTTCTGTTGTGAAGGAAAATCGTGGTCAAACTCCTTGTATTACAGAACATGCACAGACTTTCTCACTGACATCTGGCACTGCTCACCTTTTAAAATTTGCTTTGCAGGCAGCGAAACGGATCAGCTGTAAAAAGTGTTTCCTTTGTAAATCCTGAATCATTGACTTAGCACTGAGGCTGCTACCTGGTCTCGTGCTGGAGCTGAGGCAGTGGTGGTTCATGTGATGTGGTCACACGTCTGCTAAACCTGAAGCAGTATCATAACCTTTGTTGGCTGGCATGAACTACCGAGCGGCAATCGGCTGGTAGTGACTTTCAGTGGCAACTTTGGGAATTTCAAGTAATACAATGTAGTGTGTTGGCAGGATGAGAGTGTGCAGGCCTTTTCAGAGGTTTGTGGAACTCCACGGACAGCATGCTCGCTGTCTTTTCCCATGTTTGGAAGGAACTCTTAGCATGGTCCAGAGAAACATTCTTATCAAGCTGTTGGTGCCTTATATTGACTGTCATCCTCTACAGTCAGGTGCATAGGGAGTTTTGGCTACCTATTGGAAACACCTTGTGGGTTTGTCACTTGCTTTTCAGTAGTTCTTTAGTGCTCTCATTTTCTGTTAATACTGTAGTCTTCATAAAGGGTATAATGAATTTTAAACCATGGAGAGAGGGTTACACTTCAGTTGTGATTTGTGTTGTTATGCTTTTAATATTTCATGTGCAGTGTGTTATAAAAATATAAGGGACAATAATGTCATACTGGATAGTAGGATATATAGCCTAAGATCTTGTTCTAAAAAATGGATTATAATGGTCACTGTTGTCCCAAAGTGGGTAAGGAAACATAACTTTTCTTATCATTTTTTCAGAAGCCACTTGTACTTCAAAATTGCAAACAGCTAGATTCTTGTCTGTACTTTTCTATAGCTTTCCTGATGAGATTTGAGTTCAGAATTCTGCTTCTATTGCACATGTCATATTTTTGCAAGGGGGAGAAGAAGAGAACACCATACTTGTCTTGGAAGATAAATGAAGTTGAATTCATCTTTATTAAATGTACAAGCATATTTTCTTACATATTTTTTGAATTTAAACTGTTTTTTAAATCCACTTTTTCAAAATCTCTCTGAATCTTTAATTTGTTTGGTATTTTTCATCTATGTATGCCTTTTTGTCTAAAGGCCTTGTAAAGTAAATAAAAACAAAATCTCTACCTCTGGGATGTAAATCCTCAAAATAAAGGTCAATTGCAAAGACATCTCATGGAGCAGTGTGTGCACCTTGGAAACCAAAACTACTCTAAATGTGTCCACAGAAAGACTTGGACATCTGTGAGAATGCTCTTTAGGAGTAAAAGTATTTTACTCTATAACAGATAATTAAAATAGCACAGGGCTATCACTACAGTGTTCTCAGTTGAGTAGTTTGAATTATTTTAGTATAAAGGAAAAATATCAGAATTATATTGGGATATATTAGTGATATTCCCTAGTTAGCTAGATGTCAGTGTGGTCCTGCTGTAAATCCAGGGACATATTAAAAAACTCAGTCATTTAAAAAATAATTTTCAGCCCAAGTGAAATAAAAGCTTTTTATCTTTTTTTTGGAAGCATAAAGAAATCTTTTTCTTAAGTTATATTACACCATAGCTGTACAAAATCATATCATAAGCCCCGGGAAATTTTGTTGACTCTTTATTTTTATTTTTTTCAGAATGTCAGAAGCTTTTTATTGATGAAGAACTGCTTGTTGTCACCAATCTGCACATGAAATGGAACGGGAAGAGTTTCTGGAAAACAACTCCTGTTTCAGCTTTGCAAGATGCTGCATGAAAGGGTGAGTACATACATGGACTGGGCATAAATCTCTGTAAAGAGTGATTAATGTATAGTCAAATGACAAGGAAAGAAATCTGAGCATGTAGTGCCAATAAATAATTGATAAACAGAAAATAGTAGCACAGTGAGGAGAACAAACTAAAACTTCCTGATGTTCTGATATCTACTGCTGTCTTAGGTGCTAGTCAGTAGAATTCTGAATTCTTAGTATTTTAGAAGTAGAGGACCAGGTCTGTTAAAGTAAATATTGAATGGCTTTTTATGAAGTAGAAGGCTGAATTTTTCACTGAAGGAAAAAGTCTGATAAGGTTAGACTCTTAAATCATCACTATCCTCAAAATAAAACTAGAATCTCTCAAAGAGTGTGATATTTGACATGTTTTAAAGATACTCAAGTGATATGAGGAGACTGTTGTGTGACCTGATTGCATGTGGCATTGAGATGTTGCCAAATCTGACTCTACTTCCTCATACCACTTCTCATAGTTTCTGCTTATGAAACAATATTTATTTATAAGTGCATTGCATGTGTCTTTAAATATCTAAGAAGTGTAATTT
This sequence comes from Cichladusa arquata, assembly GCA_026413545.1. NCBI lineage: Eukaryota > Metazoa > Chordata > Aves > Passeriformes > Muscicapidae > Cichladusa > Cichladusa arquata. Next base: position 57,065,534 of record JAOTQP010000870.1, on the reverse strand, counting down.
CTGTGTCCAGTGAAGGACTTCTCGTGCACTCATGATTAATATAAATTATAAACCACAACTCATTGGCACTCTAATCCTGACTGAGGCTTGAGTTGTTACGTAACTGGTTTGGGTGAGTCTTTGCTAAGTCTTAAAATGTGTATGGTGTTAAAATTTTTTATACTTTGGAAAAATGCGAACTACCAGAGGCATAGTTTGTTCTGTGGTGCTGTATTCATCTAAATTTGTTGTTTTAAGTTCAAGTTGTCTCATGCCTGTGGAAACACTAAAAGTAGGAGAGATTGGCAAGCATTTGGCAAATTACCAATCCTTTTCTAAAAATGCTAATACACTATCATGGTTTTTAAAAGATGTATAAACTGAGAAATTATTCACAAAATCTTTTCAGATAGTAAAAGAAACTTGTTCCAGAATATGTCTGCCTTGAGGAACTCAGAGCAGTGAGCTGAAGTTATACTGAGGTTGTACAGCTCTTTGGCATCTGTTTCCAGGCAGATGAAATACATATGAAAGCGAGTTAGTCCAATATTTTCATATTTCATATTTTTGTATCCCATGAGTTTGTTTTCATTTTGTTGAGAAGTACGTAGAAGGAAACCAGAGCTGCTGTTTGGTGTGCTGGTTGAACAAATTCTTAATCATTTGTGAGTGTATAACATCCTGGAGCTGAGAGGACTTACTGTTGTGAATGGTTTAGAGTTTGCTGTATTTTAAATGGAAAAATAATACCCCAATAATTTAATATTATTTACATTTAACAACAAAAAAATCATAAAAGAGGATCATTTGAAACTATTCTACAGCTTGTGATTAAGATTTGGAGGCAGGTCTTACTGTTTTGTCATGTATATTCATGCATCCAGCACTGTTGCACTGAGTAAATTCTATCACCTGAATATGGGCTTGTATTGCCATTCTTTCTTTTTGTTTTGTTGCACAAATAAGTGATACATGCCTGTTTTGTTTTTAAAATTATTTATGGGAAATGATTGATGTAACAAATCACAGAACAAACCACTGAACATGAATGTTCAGAAGGTAAGAACAACTCATGTCTTATTTGCAAAACCTTATTTGAAAGTGTAGACTTGAATTACTGATGATGTTTGCTAACCTGCTGTTAGTGTTACTGCTTCAGGAAGAATGGTACAAAGTACCTGACACTGGAGTCATAGGGCAGGCTTCCATTAAACAAAACCAAACAAAACCAAACCAAACTCTCTTTCATCTTTATTCAATACATATGGAAAACTTTCCCTGGAGTAGTAAGGCTGAAGAGTATACTGTGGAATTGATTGGATCATCAGGGGAGGAGGAGGAGGGAGAAGGTGGGTGTTGTGTCAGGAGACTGCTTTAGAGGCTCTTGTTTATTAGTGCCTGGTGGCATTCTGTCCAACAGGGCAGAGGAATCTTCCACTACAGCTGTCAATTAATTCACACACTCTAATGTTAAAATACAATTAACTGCAGCCCACAGGTCATAGTATTGTTAGCTTGTTGGCAGTTTTCAGTGGAAGATTACTATATATATATATATATAATATATAACAAATGAAATCTATATATTCTTGCCCACCTCAGGATAAAGGACATGCTGTGTGCAGTTAATCAGGCCAGTGTGATCAAATCAGGTAGCAGCTTTAGCACCTAGGTAAGTAAGAGACAAGCTTTAGATCCTAGATAAAAAAGGGACAAGCAGCACAGGGTTACTGCCTCTGAACAAAGCAGCAGCTGTACCTGGCATTCTGTGCTGGGTATGTACACATGTAACTGTGCATAAACAGGCCAGTATTTTCAAACAGCTGTCAGATTTTCAAGTATGTTCTGAACACCTCATTTTCAGCATACTGAGCTGCTGTCATTCTAACCAAATTTACACGGAGTTGCATTTTCTCAAGGTTATAAATCCTGTAATAAATCCCGTGGAAATGTAATAGTGATTATTCTCTGAGAACATAGAATTGTTCTGTTTGATCATCCATTTCATTTCTCTTATATGGCAAAGGGGGTGTGTGTGTGTGAATGAATACATAAATGCAAAAAAAATAATGGTATGTCCCCTGTCAGTGGTTCCTGACAGCCCTGCAAATACGGGCTACAGCAAGGAGTGTGGCTACACAACATGGCTGGATCTCATCTAGGCTCCTTCTTTCCTTCTCCCATCCATACACTTGGGTCTGTTCAGCTCTCTATGGCTGTCTGTGATTTTCCTGTCTTATACTTCTACCGATAGAGTGAACGGAATTGTTTCACCGCGGCTGTGTCTGCACTGGGGAATAAAACTGGCCAGAGACTGTTCCTGGGAGCTGGCTCGGAGTGTCGGGACGCCAGGGACGCAGAGCAGCGCGCAGTGCCCTGGGCTGGGCGCTCTCCTGGGCGCCTGCCAGGCTGCTGCGGGCCAGAGCGGTGTCGGGGAGGTCCAGAGCAGCTCTGGCGCCGGGTCATTCACGGTGGCAGAAGCGGCCAGCAGGATCCGGCAGCGCCAGAGCCAGCGCAGGCACCGGGGAGCAGCGTGGCTGGAAGGGCAGAGGGAGAGGGGCCGGCAGTGCCAGGCAGCTGCCAAAGGGATATATCCTTTTGATGTGAGGGAGCTATTACGTTACTTAAGCTGACTTGTCTAGGTACCCTTAAGGTGACTTTATTTTGCAACCAGTAACTCAGCTGTGCTCCGGAGAGGGACTGTGTGCTGTGCCCCCATAACTGCTCTTTCAGAGTCTGATTCAATCCAGCTGAAATGCCTTACAAAGTGAAGTAAAACTGGAATATGAAAGTACACACATGGCTTTTAGAAGAGATTTTCTTTTCCTGGCTGTTTCAATGGACTCATATTCTTCTGCCACCTTTCTGCAGTTCAGATGCTTCCTTGGTTAAAAGGAGTGGAGTGGCTGATGTACAGCAGTGCTGATATTGCTGTTTAACTGTGTACCAGATACCCTTCATGTCATAGAGGATGAACAGGGAAAACATGGCAGGAAAATAATTGGTTATAGTTTGCCACTTTTTGATCATGCAGGAGTCTGAGGCTTGTGATCTGTATTCTGTAGTGACTGACCTGATTTAGAGGTGTGAAGTCATGTGTCCCGAGTATATCCTCTATCTGACACGTCAGGAGCTTGCAAGTACAAGTACTTGATGTCCATTTGCCAAAAAATGTAGATTAATTGCATTCATGCCTGTTGCCAAGGCTCCTGTCAGTAACGCTAGTTCAGTGTCAACTTTGTTTTTGTGTGATACATTTATCACAAAGAAAAACTTGTAAAGGTAGGGATGTCTGAATTGTCAGAATAAAACAGAAGGCCTTTTTCTTAACAAAAAAACCCCAAACCAAAACCAACATAAAAACCCTAGCAACAAAAAGTGAAAGAATTTTGTTTCACATTCCACTCTGAGTTGTGGCATGACATTAAATTGAAGGTAGTTTATTTTTAGCAGGTTTCATTTGTTTATTTACTTAAACGTAATAGCTGAGCAACAAGTGCCTGTAAAAATATTTCTAACGAATGAGTAAAATTATAGCACAATAAGGAATAAGTAAACTATACAACTTCAGGTGCTAGTTACAGAAGACATTGGATTTTTTTGTGCTGGTAGAAGAGTATAATAGCTGGCCCATTGGAATTACTCAATTTTGAAAAAGACACTTGCAAGCAGAAGGGGGTCTAAATCTGTAATATTTTATCTGAGGGTCATTATTTTTTAAAGGATATAAATCCCTCTGTTAAGCTGAATTTGTTTTATCAAGTAAGTAATGTTATTATGTCTAGACAAGGGAATAAAGTTTATCACTGAAATAAAACCACCCCGAAATACACAGTGGTGGTGTTCTCTGCTATGAAGGCGAATTCAGGCTTCTTGAATCTCTTCCAGAAACAGATGTAAATTCCACTGTAGCTTTTCAAACAGTGAATAATCATGGTCTGTTATGTTTGGTGATGAATCATGTGAGGAGTTGCAGATGGTGAGGCGGGTGCAGCTGTGCAGATGCTGGAGGAGCTGAGATAGACTGGAAGACCGAGGGGGTGAAGGAGATGATTTGGGGATGTGTTGATATGGCTGGTAGAGGAGAGGGATTAGGCAGCTATAAGAATATTGAAAAGCACTGTAACCTGTGATTTGGGATAAGGAGTGTGCTGGTGACTGAAAGGAGGTATTCTTTAGGAAGAAATGTATTTTTTGTTGTTATTGATCTTGGAAGCAAAAACTTCAGTATCAAATACCAAAGCAACTGGACTTTTGTCCTGAGCCAAAACAATAAGGAGCCCTAGCCAGAAGTTTAAGTTATAAATGCAAAGAGAAAACTAAGAGACTTCATGTCTCTTTTAAAGGAATAGTGGTCTTAAGTAGAAGAGTTTTTGTAGGAAAAGGTACAGATGCAAACTGTGGGCTTTTTTGTTTCTATTTTTCTGAGCGGGACGTGTGATGAGATCAGGGTGACAAAATTTGGGAGTTTGTCAGATGGAGTAGTTGTATCTGTCTAAGTTGAATAAAAATGGGGGATTGCAAGGCCTAATCATTAAATGGCAGGTAAGACTCAAAGTAACTTTTCACAATCTTAATACACTAAACACACCTTTCAAATGTTTGCACTAAGTAATTTAAATTTATCTTTTTCTTTTTTTCCTCTCCTTTTAGATTGAAAGTTTTGTTCCAAAACGGTAGCTCTTTATTCAGGAAGAATGTTGCCATTAAGAAGTCTGCAAGAATTAGGAGATAGTGCTGGCAAATGTCCAGATCAGTCTTGGAAGAGGGTTTTGCCCCAAAACTGAGAGCAATTTTCAGAATTGTTTTCTCACCTCTTTTGGTCTAGTTACCTGTCAGTTATATGCAATATGATCTGCTGTCCTCTGCCCCCAGCCTAATAATTCAGAACTTACAAATCTGCTCCAATTAGAGAGAGCAGTAATGGCTGCAAAGGCATTAAAGTTCTGTCATTTTCATGGAAGTTGGTGACTGGGAAGAAGAAAGGAAAACACATTATTGACTCTGCTTAGGAAGTGATGCAGTATGAATTCAGCAATTGTCTGTTCTGTTTGGCCTGTCAGTTTCCAGCCAGCACAGGAGATCAAGTGAGCTCAGGCTGAAGCAGCTACAGTGTGTTTGTGGTGCTTTGGGGGTGCAGCGTGGGCAGGGGGCAGTAAACACCTGTGTGAATGGTACTTGTCAACTCTGGGTACTGCCTCAGCTCTCCCAAGCTTTTATCATGCTATTTAAAGTCACAAAATCATATACAGCTGCAAAAATTTCATTGCCAGTCAATAAACTTGAAATTAATTGGCATCTGTCAAATATAATATGTGGCCTTGAATAAGGTTGTATTCAATTGAAGTGTTTATGTCATAGGAACAATCCTTTCTTCTTCTCTTGAAGAGTAAGCGAGATTGAAATAATACAGGAAGGTTAAATATGCTCAGAAAACAAAAGATTCAGTAATTATTTATTAATAAATAATTATTAATAATTAATAATTATCCTTTTTTAATTACAAATTTCAGCTAAAGACAAGTATTTCTACTTATAACACAGCAAGCATTCTAATTTCTAAAGAGTATGTTACTGCTATATGTTGTTATAATATTTATATATTATATATATTATGATAACATACTAAAGAATATGTTATTATCAACAATATATACCACTTGCTATCACACATAAAAGTCTGCAGATAAAAAACAAAAGGGATTCCTATATCGTGTTTTGAAGAATACATTTTAAGTTATCCCTACTTACACATGAACCCTGAAGATATTTGAAATACCATCAGTTTCAGAAAGTGCATCCAAGTGTTTGTTTGACTTTAAGTTAGTGGCAATTGGCTTTTTCTTTTCATAAATATAGGATGTCTGAATTTTCACATTTGTAAGGAAAAGTTACTAGACCATTATGGTTGTAAAAGTTATGATGTTTTCCTTGACAAAACAGTCATGTGTGTTATGTTTTTGTGGGATTATTTGCTTTTGATACTTTTTATCAAGCATGTGAGCAAGTAAATCTTCTGAGTGAGACGTTTATGTAGCAGCACCATCAATATGCCAAAAATTCTGCCTTGCACTGCATCTGTGTGTATTAGATTATAATTTTAATTGACAATTTCAGTTGCACAGATGTCTTTAATTTGTTACCTTGTGAAGTTTATTTTTACCATATGTAGTGAAAATGTACTCTGCAGGAGACATAGCAAGGGGGTTACATCTTATTTACTTCAGAAATTGATTATATTGGAGATAATAATTTAGTCACCACTCTTAAAATGCAATTTCTGTTTGCCTGTTACCCTTAGATATCTGTATCCTTCAACAAATGAAGTCTCTGTAGAATATCAGGGTATAGTTAGAAAATTGTTGAGCAGGCGCTTTTCATAATCTGTGTTGCAGTAATCACATGTATAAGGAAACAATTGCAGCATTCCAATTTAGTCTTAAGGATCTGGTTCCCAATGAGCAGCATGTTGGGGCAAATGCGTGGGCTGTTTGTAAATGCTGTACATGTTGTAATCAACTTTGACTTCACCACTCAAACTTACTTCCATGTATTAATTTTAGAAAGAAAACATCTTATAGTGGCTTAGGACATCTAATCTATGCCTGCAGTTCACAAGATGCAGTTTTTCTGGGGTTTTTTGGTTTGTTCCTTTTTCTTAATTCTCTTAAAACTGGCCATACCATGCAACCAAATTTAGCCTCAATCTGAGCTCTGATCTCTGAAATTAAGGTGTCCCTAACTGTTAATCAATTCAAAATCTTGGCTTATATAATTAGCTCATCAGACATTGGTACAGTATTGCAAAACTTAGGCAAAACCTGGCAACTTCCAAGTCAATAGACAAGGAGTTTTTGGGGCACACCAAATAAATGGGTAAGGAGTTTTTGGGACATGTGAGGAAAGTAAAATAATTTTAAGTTCATCAACAGGGTCATAAAAATAAAGTAAATACTCAAGTGACACATTTGTGTGAACGTGATCTTGGCTCTTGGATCAAATAGCAGATACATGTATGTCGTGTTTGTCTGAATGTGACCTCTCCTTGGTTCAAATATCAATCATAAATCAAACCCCAGCTTTTGATGTACATGCAGAGGCAGCAGCCTCTTAAATGATGCACCAGATCTCCATTTCTCAGCAGTTGTGGTCTCCACATGTCAGTGTTCAGCACACACACCCAGCATATGTGTCAGTACGTTCTGTCAGCTTCATTGCCTGCCAGGTGTTGTCACAGAGGCTTTAGAATCTGTAGAACTTTGAAGCACAAACTGTTGTGATTAATACATGTAATCTTTTGAATCCTCCTCAAGTATGGAGTAATTTGACTGGAATATAGCAGTGACTTGAAGAGATACTGACGTTTAAATGGATTGGATGAAGAGCAAAACCTGGGGATTGATTTGGGAGAGGGAAGGAAAAAGGGGGAGTGTGTTTCAAGTGCCAAGTTGTAAACATAACAGTGGTGTGGGGTTTTCATTAGAAGCTCTGGTGAGCTGTGAGCAGTGTTGGTGGAACTGTAGTGAACCTGAAAGGCAGCACATGGCAGAGAACACAGACTAATCTATAACATAGTGGTTACTAAGATGTTGCCATGGCTGAGTTTCTTGCAGAAAAGAAACTCTTACTGTCCTTTTGAATCCCTTGTTAATAAAATATACTCTCTTCAGTGGTCATGCCTCAAAAATATTGGATGTTATGAACTCCAATATGAATATTTGCTTTAAGTGTATTAACAACTAATGTAATTAATGGAATAATCTTCTCTCATACTGCTTTACAGACTGAGTTTTTTAAAAGCCATGTCAACAGTAGTATCTTGATTCTATAGATTAGGCTGGTAGTCAGTTTGATTATAAAAATGGAAATAGATACCATTACAAACTAAGAGGTTTTTAGGCCTTCTCTCTGGAGTATAAAAGTTGAAGCAAGACAAAAGGCTTTTTTAACACAAAGTTTTTCACTTGAGTCTTTGGCAGTGCTTGCTTGGGTTTGGTACCCTCTAAATTTCAGACTGGATTATAATGTAGTTAAAAAAATACAAAAACCTAGGAACTCAAAATACACAAAGCAATGAACAAAAAAAATCCCCAAAGCCCCACAAAAAAGCAAAAAACCCAAACAAACAAAGACCCCAAAGACTCCAAAACTTCTTGAAGAAAATAATAATTTGAAGGAAAATATTATAGGTTTTTCAATAACCCTAAGTATAGTATTATACTGTTTGTTAATTTATATTACTCTTGACTTATACTGAAGTCTTGAGTAGACAGCTCTTTAAAAGATTCAGCAGACACAGATTTAGAAGAGATTTGAAAGCTTTACTTTGACATACAGCTATTTCTGACTTCAGTTACAGTTTGGGATTCACTAGACAGAAAAGTCTTCCTATTCCCAATTACAGAAACCTCCAAAGCATTTACTTTTTGAGTATGAAAACTCACGTTTAGAGGAGAAAAAAAACTCAACAACCAAATCTCAGTCATGTTGGCATTCTACTCAGGCTTAAACCTATTTGAGCTTGAAGGCAGTTCAAACAACACCTCAATCTCCACTCTTTACAATATGGGATTTTCCTTTTATCAGAAGGGCCTTGATGCAAATTTGAGTAATGCCATGTTTGATACATCCATTTACGTGGAAGAAAGCAAACATTATTGCAGATAGGTGTAAACTTGAGGTGATAGACCTGTAAGTCTTGTCTTTGGAGCCTGGAGGCAAAGGTTGCAAAACCTTCCTGTCCCGTTGCTGATGAAACCAAATCTGGCTCCTGTTGTCAAAGGGATTGCAGGGGCTCCTTTAAACACAGGCTTCAGATCTTACTGCACTGATTCCCCAGAGCTGTGGTCTTTTATGTCTGCAGCTGAGTTGTCTGATACAGGCTGACTAGTCTAATGGTGTAGATGAAATATGGTGAAATCTATTTTCAGGTGTAATATGAAGTCGGTGTAAATATAAAGTGTTCTGAACAGAGTTCCTAGTTACCAGGATCTTGAGGGGCTTGTTGAATTTTAAATTCTCCATTAGAAAGCCACTTGATGTTGTTTTATTCTTTACAAGCAGCTGAAGTCTTTCTTTGAGCTAGATTCTACTCTCAGCTTGAGTTTCCAGCAATGGAACTTTAATTTCATTTTTTAAAATTTATTTATTTATTGAAGCATGTTGTGCCAACTCAGAGCAAATGCCTGTATCTTCCATTTAGTGTATTTCAGTGGTTTTACTGCTGGAGGGTATCAATGGGATGTGCACATAGCAACCTGCATGACAGTTCCATGCCCCTGCCAAAAGATGATAATACCCCTTAATCTAATGGAGGTGCTCTCTGATCTGTAAAGCAGTTTTCACCTCTCACAGGAGACCAAAGAGGCATTGGCTTTTTCACTTCAGGCAGTGCAAGTGTCTGGTTTGCAGACCCAGTCACTGGATTGTGGAGAGGAGATTCACGCTGCACATGCAGTTACATTTTGGCCATGCGGCACATGCATCACTCTTCCCAGCTGCTTATTTCTGCTCTCTCCATTGAGCCAGCACTAATATTTGTAAGGCTTTGCAGTGAACTGGATCAGGGAAGTGATTGGATTGAAAAGTACCACGTTTTTAGTGTGTAATCATGTCCTTGAAGATCAGTCATGGCTCTGGAAATTCCATTGAGCTCCACTCAACCCAAACATGTTAAGTGAGCTGTTTGACATTAGGTGAGATTAATTACCTCTCTTATTTCTGTTTGCTGAAAATTAATTTCCTCTTTGTAGTATTTTCTCCATTAGTAACTGCATCTGTTGTGTGAGAGTGTATGATATTTGAAATAAATAGTTTCATTATCTCCTGAATAGTTTTGTTGCTGCTCTATTATTAGTTGCTTCTTAAACAGTAATCTTGGCACAACAAACAATTTTTAAACTATTTAATGTATAAGAATGTGTTCCATAAGTGAAAGAAAGCATTGGAGGAAATTGTGGATATATAATATTGAAGGTCTAGAAAGCAGCTGAATAGTTTAAAGCAGGAGTCACATTTAAAAGGAGGGTTGAGTGGTCCTGTTCAGAGACACTGATCTGCAATGTACACTAGCCAATGTCATTTAAAATCCAGTGGGACAGAAGATTCTGGGTCCAAAGAAACACAGCTTCTTAGCTCAGTAAGTTCTCCTTGAGTTTGGCTGAGTAATATTAAAAAAAACAAACAAACAAACAAACCATTCCTACGTTGTTTTCATCATTTTGTCTGGGCTTAACCCCAGGAAGTAACCACGCCCCACTTGCTCACTCCCCTGCCATGGGGCTGGGGAGAGAATTCAAATCAAGATTGCATAGAGTTTTTCCTTACATGATTTCTAAGATCCTGACTTTACAGCTTTGCTCTCAGTTTTCAAAATTAGGGTATGTGAATATTGATTCCTTTTAAAGGGTACCTGTAAGTTGCATATGGTGTCTTGGAGTGCAGCTGAGTAAAGGGAAGAAAGATTAAGTTTTTCTGGGGGGACAGTTTTAGAGAGGGCCTGTGCAACTGGCAGTCTTGATGAAAAGGTGGTTTATGAAAATTTTTCATCATGTTGCATAGAAGATGTTCTCTTGTCTTATGTTATTCATCCTTTTTAAAGTAAAAAATAGTATGAGTATGCAAGGTTACAAACTATGAAAACTGAATCAATTGTCACGTGATAGAGGAGAAAATATGCATCCTTTCCCAGGTGGGAGTCTGGGTGTCGCACTTTTGGTACCAAATCTTATTTTCTGTTCTTTTTTGTGTTGAATTGGGATATTGGAAATACTCTACAGCTTACATATTCAAGGCTCTACCTATCCAGTGAAGTTTTCTAAAAATATCTATTGCAATCACGAGTTTTACATGTGCTGTTTTCAGCCTCAGCATTCTCAAAATGACCTAGAGGTAATGATTGTTTCAACTTTAACCCTGGTATTTGCAAGCAAGCCCTTTACACGATCAATTTGTTTATGCAGTAAGATCAGACTTTGTTACTGCTTCCCAGAGACCTTTGCATCTCAGAGACCTGGTTTCTTGCAGGGATTATCCCTCGTGTGGCAAGTATTAAATGTGGAAGGGCAGGAGGTTTAGTATCCCTCCATCCCTTTCTAAAAATGAAGCAAGTAACTGGTAGCTGCATGTTGAGGTATTTTTCTTTAATAATCTGACTGATTTCTTTGGGAACAATTTCAAGTTTATAGGTAAGTCACTCAATGAGTATTCACAGTGAAGTGGTGGGAAAGGACTTCTTGTGAAAATAGACATTTCAGAGATAACAGGGTGTGAGAGAGTAAAACCTGTTTAACCTTAAAACCATAATTACATAAAATAGTGTCCTTATTTTTCTATGTTCTATTCTCTTGTTTTCAGTTTGTGTGTGTTGGTGTTTGGGGGTAGGAAAGGGGTTATGGAGACTAAAGTATTGTATGGGAAACTGAGAAAATCCTCTGCAGATGTCTTTGTGGCACAGAATTTCTGTAAATACTTAGAATACAGATCTTTGAGTGGAATCATCATGCTGCATCTACTACATCTACTGTTGTAACATGTACAGGGCTTTTTGTAAAGCAAAATTCTCTCTGTGAATATTAAATGAACTTCATACTCATTACCCTTTTTATTTTAGGAGGTTTTTTTCGTTCAAGCAAGGATCAATGCATATTATGTGAAACCTGCCAATGAAAGCTTATGCATGTGTATACATGCACAGAACACAGAAAAGCCAGAAGGCAGTTTACTGCATAAATACTAGACATATTACTTAAAGACTTTCTGTGCTTAGTAAAAAAATTAATTGGCAGTATTGTGAATATTAGTATATTTTGACAGTCTTCAGAAATTGTTATGTTGTTGTCATGCTTGCTTAAGTACCAGTTAATGATTGACAAGAGCTCTAATGATTAAGCAGCTGTAATTTACTTGTAGTGTTTGAAAGTACAAAAGGGTATGTAATTTAATAGTTAAAACAAGAAGCACTCCATTTATGTTTCGCTAGCTATTAGGTTGTTTTTACAGAAATTTAGTTGAAAAGCTGCTGAATTTTACAGATTGATTGTAAAAGTGGAAAAGTATGGTATGGGCTATACCAGGCAGCTGCTGCCATGTTCAGAGGTTGGCTCTCAAGCCTTTCCTTTGCTTTCCTGACAGATAATGCCTATTTTGGTTGAAGTTAGACTTCAGCGTTCGCTTAATCTTTTAAAAATATGTGTGCTGGATGAGGAAGTGGTACTTGGAGAGGTGTATGTGATTCAGCAGTGAACACTGGGTACAAGAAGCCCAGTGCCTACTGGAACCTCCCCAGCTATCCTGGGGTTGAGTGTCTGCAGAGGAATGTAATGTTTCTGTGCTGTGAACAACTGGTTTAGCCCAGGAGAACTTCATGGAGAGCGCACTGAAGGAACAGTGCCAATTATATGCTCTGCCATTCCTCTCTTCTTTTTGCTGATGACTCTTTAGGGAGACAAATTTGGTAGTCTCCTTTGGGTTGCTGGAGGTTTCTCTATACTTTTCCCCCATCACAAAATACATACATCACACAAATAGGAATTTAACTTTATTTTCACAAATTACATACAAGAGGTTTCTCATGTCTGAGTATGTTTTGGTTATGTCAGGGATGTGGGTAGATAACTAAGAGCAAACAGTACCGTGAGTTCCAGGTGTTACTGGGGTTATCCATGATGTGTGTCCAGCTCTCACCCACCAGCACAGTTGGTACAGTAACATCCCTGTTGTCTGTAACTGTGTTGGAAATCATGGATAAATTCCCATAATTAGTCTGCTACACATTCCTGCTTGCTGCACTATGTGACATGGAATTTTTTTTCTTTTTTTAGTTAAAACTATCCTGTTTCAAAGAAATGGGGCAAATAGATCTGTACTAATGGTCTTTGTAGAATGAGATGCCAAGTTAGTGACAGCATCTCCTTTATTTTTCCTGCTCAAGAAGAGTGAGTAGAATATTGATGTTTATTGTAAGTTTTGGTGGGAAGTGCATAATGCCTTCTGTAAAAACACTTGTCTCAGCAATGGAGAGAAAACAACAATCTACAGATTGATCTTGTCATAACTCTCATTCATCTTGGAGTCTTTTGGGGAATTTTCCCCACCCTGTGCTCTTGATGATTCATGTTGCATAAAACTTTCAGTGCAATAGAATGTTGTATAATATTTCACCTTTGGATTAGAAATCTTGTATTCAGTGTGCTGCAACTGGTTCAAGTATTTTTTTAAGATATCTGATTTTTTAAAAAATTATTCTTTCACCAGAAAAAAGAAGTTTAAGTGACTGCTCTACTTGATCAAAATGGTGGACACTGAAAACCAGCTCTATCCCCTTACTCCCTTGGAGGAGGAGGATATAGACAGCCCTTTATCTGGAGAGTTCCTACAAGATATGGAGAACATTCAAGACCTGTCCCAGTCTCTAGGTGATGATAGTTCTGGAGCTTTAAGTTTAACAGAATTCCAATCACTGGGAAATGGTCCAGGATCTGATGGATCGGTTATAACAGGTAAGAGAGTTTGGTTTAACATAAAGCTTTCTTTTATAAATAGAATGGTAGAAATTAATAACTACTTTAATGCAATAATTATTATTTATGATGAAGTGATGCTAGAAATACATGAGCTAATTATGGCATGGTCTTAAAATGCTTAAGGATAAAGTTAATATTTAGACAAATGTCACTGAAGAATGGCTGTAACAAAGTTACATAGTCTCTGGTCAGAGGCTTTGTTTGGGAGATCAGAATAGGAATCACTGCAGTGTGGGACACTGTGGTGATCTCAGTAAGGTTTTCCTTTGAATCTGGGTGTTTGCAAGTCTTTTAGCAGGAAAGCCATTTGAAGTAGTTTACTATTAACCTTTTGGTTGGTTTTCATTATGCTTTGTTTTGGGGGGTTCTTACTTTATATCAATTCCCAGCCTGTGATTCCTGTTTCACCTTGGAATAATAGAACTGAGGCAGCTGAAATGAGCAGTGTGGGTTTGAAGGGTTCCCTTCTGGTTGCAGACCTTCCCATCAGGGAGATGCCTTGTACAGGAAAAGTTAGGATGTGCTTTATGTATATGTGTATTTGTATATAATGTGGTCCTTCAGAGGCAGGAGGCTTTACCATTTGAGTGTAGGTATGTACAAGGTGTACTGGTTTTGTGGATAGAGAACATGCAAAATGTAAACTTCCAAGGCTCAAATTCCATAAGGCAAGTAAAATGAAATCACACTTTAAAAAAATCCTGGGGTTTAGGCTGTTCTTGATGGCTCTGATGCCTGTGGGCTTGGCAGCACTGGCAATGCAGACTCTGAGTTCTGTGCCAAGGTTTTTTCCAACATAATACTTGCTGACCTACATTCATGAGTGTTTCTTAATCTGTCTGTTAAAATAACACACCCATTAATTTGCTGAAGTCTTGTGGTGCAAGTTGCAAGATGGAAGATAAAAGAAGTATTTTCTGGCCTCAGAAAATATTTTCCTCAAACAAGGTGGAAATATTAATTGAAATAATTAAGGTTGGAACGTGTTAGTTTTGTAATGTGTTCATCTACTGATGGCACATCTGGTGAGTTTATTTCATTGTTCAATTCAGAAATGCTTTGCCCATTATAAGAAAAACACAAAATATCTGAGCTAGGCTATTTTAGAAGCAGGCATTTGTGTTACCTTCATTTTAACATCTGTTTAGCCTTTCTACTGATGTGCAGGACTCATCCATCTGCTTTTCAGGCCTCAGTTTAGATTGTTATTTAAAATTATGGGTTTCTTTTCAAAGGTCAAGGGTCCTTATGTGTATCTGAAGTGTGAGGTAGGAATGTGTCTCTTGTGGTACTGCAACAAGAGATGCCCTGCTCATCCCTTCAGCACAAGAGATGGAGGATGTAAAGCCAAGATGAGCTGCTCACAACCTTTCTGCAAAGAGCTTTGGTGTAGTGTGTACTTATTGGGTCCATTATCACTCATCTAGTTCTTGTTGCCAGAGTCACTTCAGTAAGACCTTTTCCTTCTTGACATCCTATGTTGCATCAAAATTAGCAAGGTACACCCTGTATTTTGTGTGTTTGCACTGGGAATATGAATTATTATTTGAAGACTTCTGGTTGAATTGTTAGTTCACTTAATGACTATTAACACAAGATTCTTTTTTAGAATAAGCTCATTTTTTTGTGTGGTTTTTAGTACAGAAATTGTATCAATCTTGATAGTATAGTATTCATGAAGTGTTCCTTTTTTTTTTTTTTTTAGACACTCTTTCACCAGCATCCAGTCCTTCATCCATTAATTTTACCACAGCTCCAGGTAGCATAGATGAATCACCCAGTGGAACATTAAACATTGAATGTAGAATTTGTGGGGATAAAGCCTCAGGCTACCATTACGGAGTACATGCTTGTGAAGGTTGTAAGGTACTGTCATAATTTTCTTCTTAAGAACTAAATAATTTTGCTTTATTTATGGGGTAATATGAAGATTGACATTTGGTACATAAATGTTTAATTACTATAGCTCTAGCCATTACAATTATTTAAATAATAAACCTATCTGTGGTCTTTTTTTCTGAAGTAAGTCATCCTGATACCATAACTCAATACCAGACCTTCATCAAGCAGGAGCAATTCACAATGATAATTTTAACGCTGCTTTTCTGCATGTAGTTAGTGAAATACTAAAAGAAAACACTGAACTGTGTCAAAAAAAAAAAAAAAATATCAAAGCCTTCTTGCTCCACTAGTGTTTTATTTGTGTTGGGAGTATGGCTGGGAGGAGTATGCCACATTCCTGTTATAAGAGCAACAAATCCCAAATTTCTCACCTCTGCCACATTCTGCCTGAATCCCTTAGTGTTGTACTTCTTGTAGTTTTGGGGCTAGGGACTGTCTCTGTCACAAATTTCTCCTATCAAATTACTCTTCAAATTACTCTTGGGGTGATATGACCCATGAACTGTAAGATTCTTTTCTTTTTCCTCTACTGTTTTAGATTTCCATCTTTTTTCTACTTTAGAAGGTAACAGGAGAGAAGTAACAGTCTTTGTGTACAGCTTTCTTTCATGCATCATGTCAGTATGATCATTTATTTGAATGTAAATCTTATGGAATAATGCAGAATATCTATTAGAGATGAGGAACCAGTTCGTAGCCAGGTGTGTCCCACAGCCTAAATGACATGTTGCTCTGTGATGTGACAGAAAATGTTGTGATGTCTCTGGACTTGCTGTCCCTGTGGTTGGGCAGTGTGTGACCAACCTTGCATTGCAGATACTGAAGACATTCTGGAAAGAGCAATTGAGGTGAAGGCTGTTCTACAATAAATGGTAAAAGAAAAAAAATTACCTGTATGATTGAAGCTTAGTAGTCAATATTCATTAACATTACATATTGTTTTTTTCAAATTTTTATAGGGCTTTTTTAGAAGAACAATTCGTTTAAAACTCATCTATGATAAATGCGATCGCAACTGCAAAATTCAGAAAAAAAATCGTAATAAGTGCCAATACTGTCGTTTTCAAAAGTGCCTTTCAGTTGGAATGTCACATAATGGTAGGTAAGAGTGCCCTTAATTTGTTTGTTCCTACCCAGAGTCTGCTGCTGGAGGCAGGCACTTGGACAGCATTTTTACTCACACACGATTGAACCTCAGATTTTTTACAGGATAGATCACTGCAGGGGATGCCCGTTTCCCTGATGGGTTCATATGGTTGATGCAGAGCTGCCAAATGTGCTGTTATGAGTTTTGTTTTATTGTGCTACATGTCAGTTTGTCCATATGAATGTCCATTTATTTGCTTTCTTCACCCTAGAACTTTGGCACCAGAACTCCTATTGAAACAAATTTCAGTACTGGAAGAATTCTGATCAAGGGTTTTGTAGAAGAGTAGGAGGAGAACAACTGCTTTCATTGTGAAGGGGAGTGTTGTAGGATAGAAATCTGTAGGAAAGCAGCCTTCATTATTTTTCAGGTTATAGTGCAACAGCCCTTGGGCAGATGGTTCAGAAAGTGGGGGGGAGGGCAAAGGTCTGTGCTGACTGTCCAACAGGAATCTGCTAGATTGTTTGTTAAACAGAATGGTGAAAATTCAGAGTATTTAGATATCCAGTTTAAAAGTTATGTTGTTGTTTGTGCCAGTGATTTAAGATAAGGGTGGCAAGCTTGTGGCTTACAGACCAATTTCAGCCCATGGTGGGGCAGTTCTCTATGCAGGAATAGCTTGCTGAGCAGCATGGGTGAAGAGGGAGAGGCCAAGCCATGAGAAAGCACATCTCACTTGGCCAGGTGACCATAGTTTGCTTTCCCTGCTTGGCTCTGATATTGTCCAGTCTGAACTTGGGGGCAGGTGCAATGTGAAAGTAGGTAAAAATGCTGGCCTAGGTAAAAAGCTGTAGGTTAAGAGACAGATTTCCTCAGGAAACTATGCAGTCAGGATAGGTGGGGTGGGAACATGGTTGAGGAAGCTGCTTGTGACAGTGTAGTCTAGAGTCCCAGCAGAAGGCATTGTGAGAGTTGACTTTCTGGTTCTGCAGAAGCCTGGCTCTCTTGTGGTGAGCCTTGACTGAGATTGAGGTCCACTGGGAGAGGTTGGTAGGCTCTACAAAACTGGAGATAACCATCCTTGAAAAGTGTGCTGGACAACAAAGTGACATCTCAGGTTGGGAGCTGAGCAGGGAGCCGTACTGGTTGGCAGGAACTGACATCCATGTGAAGCTGTTTCATCCTACTAAAAATGCTGTGGCCACCTGTGCTCCAGTTGAAGGGAATAGCCACAATTTGATTGCAGCAAACTCGTGGGAGGCAGCAGGGAAAAGGGATGACTGCTGACTTGCTGGCAATACTTCTCAGGAAAAGTGCTACAACTAAATTTACACTCATGATCTTAAAATTGTAAGTTTTAGTTTAGAGCAGGTATTCTTCCACTTTTTCAACAGATGTGGTGTGACTACCCACCCTTAATGGGAGGGAAACACCTAAGCCAGATTCCAAACAGGATTTCCTTGTTGGACTTCCATTGAAGTCCACAATCATATTTCATATCATGCCTAGAGTCACCTCCTTATGTCATGAGAAGACCCCCTGGGCATGTTGAAAGGCTGATGGTGTTGATGCCTTGAATTGCTCAGTGTAGGCAGTGAGGTCCTGTCCTCACTGGTTGGATGCTGAAATGCATTACAAGCAGCTCACTATATGAACCATCTCAAACCTTTGCATAGCTCCCAAGGGTGAAATGGGACTGGCTTAGCTTGAAACTGAAACTGAAGAGGAATGTCAATGTGCCCATGAATGGCAAGACCACTTGCCCAAAAACCAGGAGACCTCTATACCCAGAGGTGTTTCAGACTTGCATCTCCTGCCTCTTGGAAGAATATCCCAATGACTAGATTGGGTATTCAGACTGTTCTCCTGAACAGCTAGTCTGTTGAGAAAGCAGTATGGAGTGTTTGGGGTAGAGGAGATTGTGTTGCCTAAAGCCTTTGAGCTGTAAATGCAGGTCTTTGGGCTGGTGTTCCCACTGGCAGTACAGATGTGTTGAATAAAGAACTGGATGCCCCTGCAGGTTCTGAGCCAGCAGTGGGATTCAGGCCTGGCTCCATTGCAGCTCTCCAGCTCATGTGTGTGCTTTCTGCCAAGCTCCTATCATGAGTTTACTCAGTGTTTCAAGAGTTCCCAAGGTGGACTTTGAGCTTCACATTGGGAGCTGTAGAAAGAGAAAAACAAAAATACAAATATATTCAGGTAATGTAGAAGGGAAAAGGAATGTATTCTAGCTCACTGCAGATAGCACTTTGTGTTCTGAAAGACCTGATTTCCTTCAGTTTAGCATATTAGTCACTGACTGTGTTGGGAAGGAGGCAATTTCTTCACCTCTACCTCAGTTTTTCTAGACAGAAAAATCTTACTGCTCTAATCAGCAACAGTAAAAGGCTTAAGTTCTTGTGTAATTTGTGTTTGTTTTACAATTATGTCTTCCCATCAGCAATACGTTTTGGACGAATGCCGAGGTCTGAGAAGGCCAAGCTCAAAGCGGAAATTCTAACAGGTGAAAATTATGTAGAAGATTCAGAAATGGCAGATCTTAAATCACTTGCCAAAAGAATTCATGATGCCTACCTGAAAAACTTCAATATGAACAAAGTTAAAGCCAGAATCATCCTTGCAGGGAAAACCAATAACAATCCAGTAAGTACTTTTTCTGTTACTTTAAAGTAAAACTGACAGACACATAAGGTGATTGTAATAATTTGATAGACTCTTCAGCAAATCTTTTAAAAAATAAATATCATGGTAATACAGGTGTGAACTATTCAAAGCAAATACCTATAGTAAGTATGGTTGGTTTTAACTACTATCAGAATAGTAAGAAGCTTTAGGAAAATCAGATGTTTGCCCTGTAAGCGAAAACTCATAATCCTAAATTGTTGTTCTTAATCAAAAATGAAATGATATCTGAATACCTCTTGATATGGGGAGAACGGTATAAAATTATTTTCCTATTATGACTGTGAAAAAAAAAATGGTTTTCTGTCACAAACGCCAGGATAAGTACTACTAGCCTGTAGGGTGTACAGGTGCTCTGCATGACTTTTGTTTTAATCAGAATAATATTTATAGCAGGAGGGGAAAAAAAACTTGAGTTTGGAATTTTTTGTTTACAGTGCTGGCCATTTCCTCACCCAGCCTTCCTGGTCTTTTCTGTATGGTTCCTTTGAAAGGCAGAAGCAAGCAAGGTTGTGAAGACACATATGCTGTAGAAGTTATTTTTCTTTCAGGGTAATTTAGCCAAGGTGTATCTAATTTGATCAACTGTCTTTTGTTTGGTAGCACATGGGAGAGTATAATTGATGTAAGGACCTGCTTGTTTCACTTTATGCATCTTTATTTAAGCTCTGCTGTGATTTTTGTTACTTTTATGTAGAAGATAAGTATCTTATTTTATCAGCAACTTGTTTCAGTAAAAATTTGCAGGGAAGAAACGTTACATATGCCAGAATTAAAACCATGTAAGTGTGGGAATGAGTGTTATCAAAATTGTAAGCAAGCTGTCTTCTGCATTATGGGATTTGGCATATAATAGTCTAGTCTAGTCAAGCCTACAGCTTTCTGGATTAGCAGAGGGACACATGAATTATCCCAGTCTTTTTCATTGCACTAAAGAGGCGTGAAAAATGAGGCACAGGCTTAAACATTTTAGGGGTACAGACTGACGTGAGCCTGAAGTAAATACCACCTTTAGCTCCTCACTGCAGAAAATCAATTTTGTGCCTGTGTCAGGACCATAAGCCACAACATGTGTCACATGTGCAGATGTGGATCCTATAGCACTTAATCCCAGTTTTTGTATTTGAATGTGTATGGCCACAGAACTGACCAGCCAACAGTGACCAGTGCACATGCCCAGGTGAATATGCACATAAAAATTAATGAAGAATCAGCCCTCGGATGTTGCAAATAGGCTGCTATCATTTTTTTCCATATGTAAGGAAGATCAAAGGTGTTTTAGGCTATTTCATCACCTCTTAAAAGAACAAACATTTTCATTTTCTTTTGACTTTTCAGCAGAAAAACAAATTGTAAAAGGGGGTTTTTGGTTGTAATTAGCAACCCACCTGTTTGAGAACTGTGCATTAACAGCTGGTTTCAGTGAATCCTAATTTTTGGCACCACAACAATTAATTTCAGAATGAATGAGCATTTTTCATGATGACGTGGTGTAGTTTTTTAATTTAGCTCCCAAGTCCTTAGCCATTCCTTTTTTCTACATACTGAAATGACGTTAATTTTTTTTAAAGTGCGTAAGACAGTGTACACCTTTTACAGGTTTAGAGATGTGTTGTGTTTCTTGCTTTGCTACTTTCTACTCATATCCACTTTCCCATAGGAAGTTCTGCTCTGTGTAACTGTGCTGGAGTGAGATGGAATATGCAGTAGGCATAAACATTTTAAAATGGAAAACCATAGGAACCTGACCTGTTGGACAGTTTTCTGAATTAAACAAGTGAATCCTATGACTTCCTGACAGAACACTATGTGTTCCCCGTGCTATTTAATCTGAGATGAGGAAGGCAACACAAGAGGGGTGCTTGGAACTAAGTTTCTGTTCCAGTTGCTCTGAGTTTGATAGGCTGGGAAGCACTGGGGTTTGTTGTTATTCTTTAGTGGATTGTTCTTCATTTTGGTTGTTGCTCTGCAGATATGTATCAAATTATTTTTGAGTTCTGATTGTTCTTAAGAAAGTCCGAATGCTGCTTTTGATATGATGTTTTAAGAGAATGGCTCATCTGTATATAATGCATGTACCTTTTGAAACAAAGGGGGTTATGGAAAATACCAAATTTTGTGTTTGGCGTCCTAGTGGGATTCTCTGTATAGAGATGACTCAGCACCAACTGCAGCTAGAAAGTTGGGAAAACTGGGGCATTGTCTATGAAAATCTGATAATAAAACACAAGAGTGTTGCAGGGTTCACATTCTTATGCAAATATGCTGCCCTGTGTGTTGAAATGACTGTCTGTATTCCCCCTAGGGTACTTCAGGAAAGCATCATGATGTGCATCAAGTGTAGTTAGTTTAGGAATCAATAGGAGTGTAGGCAGAATAACCTGGACTTCTGGAGAAGGTAATAAAAGTCTTTTGTGAACCCTCTGGGACTGGCTCTGAGATGGATATGTGCATACCAAGCACAGGAGTGCTGGAGCTTCACTGTAACTATTAGATAAAACTAAATTAAAGATATGCCATGCATCTTTATATTCGACTATTTGCATTGCTGTTTGCACAGCAGACTTGTTAGGTATTGCATTTTGTCATACACTGTTTATGAGAAATATAATAGAACTCAGAGTATATTGACAGCTGAGGACTGATTAGCATGGAAGTTGAAGTTTATCAAAATTCTTATTCTTTCGGAAGAAAACTGATAAATAACTATTATTTAGTGACTGAACTAGTGGTTTTTTTTCTCTGTAGCCATTTGTTATACATGATATGGATACTTTATGTATGGCAGAGAAGACCCTGGTGGCAAAACTGGTAGCCAATGGGATTCAGAACAAAGAAGCAGAAGTTCGAATCTTCCACTGCTGCCAGTGTACATCTGTGGAGACTGTCACAGAACTCACGGAATTTGCCAAATCCATCCCAGGCTTCTCCAACCTGGATTTAAACGATCAGGTGACGCTATTGAAGTATGGGGTGTATGAAGCCATATTTGCCATGTTGGCCTCTGTGATGAACAAGGACGGGATGCTGGTAGCCTATGGGAATGGATTTATAACCCGGGAGTTCTTGAAGAGCCTGAGAAAGCCATTCTGTGATATAATGGAGCCAAAATTTGATTTTGCAATGAAATTCAATGCGCTGGATTTGGACGATAGTGATATATCCCTTTTTGTTGCTGCCATTATTTGCTGTGGAGGTAAGCATTGCATATTTGTTCTCTAAGGTAGTAAATCTTAATATTTCCCTCTCATGAATTAAACATTTTAATGGAAAAGCTTCTATCCTCTGGAAGATTCAGTTCTACCATTAACTTCACTTTGAGGAATCATTGTAAAATTATGACATGTATTCTTTTGCTTGTTTTGAGAACAGATCGTCCTGGTCTTGTAAATGTAGGACACATTGAAAAAATGCAGGAGAGCATTGTGCACGTACTGAAACTTCACTTGCAAAACAACCATCCTGACGACACCTTCCTCTTCCCAAAACTTCTCCAAAAAATGGCTGACCTCCGACAGCTGGTCACAGAGCATGCTCAGCTTGTTCAGATAATCAAGAAGACTGAATCTGATGCACATTTACACCCTTTACTACAGGAAATCTACAGGGATATGTATTAAGGATTTTTAGTATTTTTTTCCACAATATTTAAAGACAGAGAAATAAAGATGGGAGCAAAACTACTTGTACAGTTACGTGCAGTTCACTCAGTCCAGCGCAGGAAAAATCTAAAACTGGGGAACTGGAGTGTTACACTTCTTTTGGTTTGGGATCTTTTGTCTTCTTTTGAAAAAGTGATGCAGAAAAATACTGGTCAGAGTGCTCAATGAAGTGTCTTACAATGGTTCTTTTATTTGGAAATTTGAAGATTGGTAAGGAATACATATTTGTATAATAAATCAGAATGTTAAGTAACAGAAATGAACAAAATTGTATTTCCTCTTGGCTTAGTCATTTTAGTATTAATATAACAAATTCAGCACCTTCCTTCCAGGTATCTGCACAATCAGAAAGATGATGCACTTTTGCCTAATAATAATTAGTGAGAACCAGCTAACACTTTTTCTTAAAGCATTCAGTCTAGGTGTAGCAAATGACTGGATATTACTGTCCATATACTTCTAAAAATTTGGAAAGATCTTTGGTCCATTGCTGCTTTAATTCCATGAAATTAAGTACACCTTCCTCTAGTGTTATGTTGGCATACTTCAGGTTAGCATGTTTCAAAGATGGTTCTCTTACGGAATTAAGCAAAATCCAAAGAGTTATCTAAAATACAGCAGAGATGCTCCAACAGGTGTGTCTTGAGGAGTAAACATGATAAACTGATGAGACCTTTTTGTTTCAAAAGTCTTTTAAGGAAATGTGAAAATAACACTTAAGAAGAATATATTGTATACCCTGTATTTTTGTAGAACTTGTAATAGCTCAGGATGCAGTTTTGACATAAAAATACTATTTTGAATTAGCAAGAGTTTCGGAGAGACTGAAAAATCTGATCCTACCCCAGAAAAAAAAAAAAACAAAAAAAAACAACTTTCCAGCAGTGATCCTTCCTTCTCCTGCAAAGGAATGATTGGATAGGAAAGGCACCAGCTTCCTTTAAGTCTCTTGGCAATATAGTTGTTTGAACCTGTTTACTTTTCTGATGAATACACTGCTTCATTTTTTACCCACTTGGATATATTTTTATACCTTCTTCAGCCTGACTGATAGAAGTATTTGGTACTTGTTTTCACCAGATTTTGTCTGTGTGGATAAGGTGACAGTAATTCCAAGAGCAGTGTTTCTATGTGTCAGACTCTGTCATAGTACAAAAGGCAGCACAGCTAGGAGTAAGTTTATCATGCTTCTAGGTGTAAACTGATTTTTACAACCACACTTTCTGTACTCCTGGTGCAAAATGAGCCACAAGGAAATGGCTTCCTGACTTTGCCACTTCATGGGCTCTTTTCTCAGAGAGCTGCCCAGAAGTGCCAGCTGCATGCAAGGCACTCTGTTGTTTCTCTTTCATTTCTTTGATATGGTAACTTCACACAATTACCTCCTAATTTTACTTTCTGTTTCACAACAACGAGGTCCCAGGAGCAGTTCCTGGCATTTTCACTACAGTTAAGCTTTCAGTGGCACAGGAGGACACTTTGTCCTTGTTTTATTGTGGCACATTTGAAGACACCAGAATCTTCATGGCAAGGATTGAGTGATGAAGTGAGATCATCACGCTGTTATTCCTATTTCAGTGGCATTGCTTGTTTCTGTCCAGGCCCTCACGCACAGCTGGTAAAAAAATTACAGGTTTAAAGGCAACTTGGGGTTTATCTGGGCAATGATTATGGCAGAAGTTATAGGTAAATATAGATATGTTTAGTGTAAAATATTGGAGCACAGCCCTCAAATTTGGTGAGCATCTAGGGCAGGATAGAAACAGTAACTGCATGTGCACAAAACTTCCTCCCCTTCCCTGTTGCCAGCAGGAAGAACAGGCCTCAAACACTCAGAGAGGAATGTTGGTCTTGCCAGGAATTCTCAGATGAGAAATGGGCTGCCTTTTGTGTCCCAGAACAGCACACAGTGTGCCCTCAGAAACAAAGGATTTTAGGAATGCTGCTGCTTTATTCTCCCAGCCAACCCTTTTTCACTGAGGACATGTGGTGTGGGGTTTAGGCCATGGAAATAATTGATCTGCAATATTGCTGATGCAAAAAGTTGTCAAAATACCAGCCATTCTGGAATGGTGTTCTGAAACTGTGGGAGCCAACTGTTAGTTTATCTTCTAAAAAAAAAGGATAACTTGAATTTTTTACCCCCCAAAGCTCAGATCTTTGCAAAGGGCAAATTTCAAAGTTGTATTTCATAGTCTAAGTGTACTACAGATTGTCAGGAAAATCAGACACATTCATAACTATTTTTCCAGCACTTGTTCTCAAAAGTGGCTAAAACACTTTAGTAACACTTAAAAATATGGAAAATTAATAATAAATACTTAAACTCTCAGCAAAGCTATAAAGAATTGCAAATAGAGTAACTCAGTTAAAGACATAACATTTTGCTCTTTTAGCAGCTGCTTGTAACAAGGTCCTGTTATTAGCATGAGAAAAGTGCATAATTTTTTTATTATCTGAAAACAAGACATTTTTGACTACTTTCTTGGACGGTTTAATTTCTATTTTAAATTAAATTGCAGGCCCTTAATGAGAAAAGAAAAAAAATTAAGAGAACACATCTCTGAATTACAGAAATATGAACAATATGTTAACATAGCCTAAAATTCTGGATGGATTCCACTGCACATTCCCACAGTCACTTCAAAGAGTGGCACAGGGCAGACAATTCATTTCCTGAGAATTAATGAGCAAAAGAACTTCTCATTTCTACTTTACACTTTTAAGGAATTACATTTGCTTCTTCAGGAGGTGAGTACAGCAGGCTTTGGCCAAGGAGATTTAAAAGTTACTCTGTTTATGTCGTTTTTTTAAAAAAATTGGAATCCAAACTAGTCTCAGATCTATTTCTGATCTATTACTTCAGCATCTCCCCTATATGCAGATAAACTAATACTTTAAAATCCCCCATCTATGGAGGGAAGAAAAGTGATCAGATTTTAGGATTTAAATGGTATTAAAGATTTACTGGCTCATCAGGTAATCAGTTTGGATGTGATTCTTGCGAACATAACTCATTTCACTGTCATAGCATGGAAGAACTCTGGTTAGCAACCAGGCCCCATAAACAGCTTAAGGCAAGAGACAGTAAATGCATAGAGAAATATCCTGGGAAACAATGGTATGACTTACTTAAGTTTTCAGCAAACCTAGAGATTACTCATTTTTGAGCATTGTTTGGGGGAAAATATTTATTTATTTTTTTATTTATTCTGGTGCTCTAGGTGTTTTTTGTCAAAGGGTAAGGGGAGAAGAAAAGGAAGGTTTTGTGCCAAGCATTAGGGAATTCTGATATTCATTCTTCTCTCCTCCTTAAATATTTCCTTTAAAGCTGCTGTTTTAAAAAAGTTACTTTGTACCTTTCAAAATTTCCGGTCCCACTCTTGCTTTAAACACAAACTGACACCTGATAGGAAAATTTCCACTTACAGAAACTGCGTCTTTCGTTGCATTTAAAGAAACCATATTTTGTGTTATTTGCCATTTCCATGTGCCTTTGTGCTCTGATTCCAGCAGCTGCTGCAGAGCTGAAGTGCTGCCAGAGAGCAGTTTTGCATTATTCCTGCCCCACGCAGATCTCGGAAATACCAGCAGTTGCACTAAGCCCGTTCTCATGAGAGAGCTGGCACAAGGCTGCACATCAAAGAGCTTATAATAAGCATCTAAACATTTGTTTGTTTATTTAAACTGCTGAAACTTGGGGAGATTTATTCATCACGAGAGCTGGGTCACATAGGATTGGGTTTGAATTTCCTCCTTATTCCTGATGGAAAGCCTGGACAAACTTAGGTCCCATCTGAGGCAGAGCAGCTGAGGGATATCCTGCTGTGGCTGCAGAGGAACAGTTTCAGTCTCTCCTGAAAAGCTCCCTTTTCCTAGCTGAAAATCTGCAACTGCATTTAACAAATGCATTTGCAGCTGTTGTGGTACTGTTTAAGCATAAGGTCTTACAAATAATGGCCCCTCTCAGAAACCCCTCGTCCTTTAGGAAGTGTTGGAATGTAAGGTGGAGCGTGGTGTCTGTGCTTGCTTATGTCCCACGTGCTTTCCTGATAATCAGTGGCATATAATGTTTGTATTTAGGTTTAATCAGCTTTATTATCTTTCTTTTACTGGAGAGTTAAATTATATGTGGGTTTGATATAAGATTATTGATATTGTAATGTGTCATGGGATTTTTTTAATTTAATGTAATACCATTTCTTCCTACTTCAGTTTATAAAATACAAGAATATAATTGCAAGGTATAAACTTTCACTAAATTAATTACAGAGGTGCTTAAAGAAAAATGTGTAAATTATTTAATTTAAATATTTGTTACATAGTTTATCTTGTGAACCCTTTGTACAGTGAGGAAGTATTTACTTTTATGGGCTAAAGATGAAGGGGCTGATGTCAAAGAGAAACTGCTATTTATTCCTTTCTGGTCTTTTATTGCTCTATCATTTGTGAAGAGCTATCACAAATTCCTCAAAGTTATCAGTGTTTGGTGTTGACGATTATAACAAAACTTTAAAATTTATTTTCACATAGAACATAGACTTCCTTTTATTTAATTTTAATAAAAGCAAGTCTAGTTGAGGAATAGCTGCAATCCCAAAATCAAGCTTTTAACTCAAGTTCACCAATAGGAAAAATAGTGTGTAGAACTGAGTTCATCTTTGTTTTGCAGCATGGTAGCTCATTTTCCTTTGGAAAGAGCTGAAAAGAAGCTGCATATGGTTCGTGCACCAGTGCTGGTGTTTTCTGAGGAACTCACTTGTGGCTCACTGGGAATAACAGCATGTACTCAGGATTTTTCCCTGCCACCTGCCCTGAGGCAACCTGCTGCTTTTATAGACGTATTTCAAACATGATTTGGCAGCGCGAAACAAGATGTTGAAATGGCATTATTGGCTTCCCTACAGGAGGGTTCCTGTGGGATTTTAAATAGAATTCAGAGTCTGCTCATAGGGATTCTGTGTCTGGTGCATGCAGGTGTGACAGTCTGTGCCTACAGCATCCTGCTAAGGAAATCTGATATAAGGATGAAGACACCTTTCAAAGGTATCTACCTTTTATTTTGCTGTATGAATCACCAAACACAATAGCTATCACAAGCACAATCTATTACAAATGTTCTAGCTATCATTTGTACTTACTGCTTTTTATTTGTAACATATAACATTTTATTTCCTCAAATTGCTGCAACTTGGCATTTTCACTTCATCAGTGTTACCACACAGGTATGTTGTCTCCTGAGGTGTTTGTGTTGTGTTTGCAAAAGCTCTGCTGGACTTCCCTGTGCTAACCTGCAGCCACTCCCTTTACACTATCACTTCACATGACACAAACCCGCTGTGTAACTGAGCCCACCCTAAGGAAGGCTGTTTCCTCCTTTCTTTTTCCATTGTGCTCACAGGTTTTTAAAATCTTTTTCTGCATCTGAAGCTGGGGTGTTTTTTTCCTTGAGCTCCTTTATTGCGTCAGTCAATCTTGTCAGATTCCATTGTTGTGGATGTTTCATGACAGAATTCCTGTTGCAAGGACCTCAATTTCAGATGAGCTGCCTCTGCCAGGGGATAGGCAGCATGCACAAGAGACTGATCTGATTACAGACTGGACCTTAAATAAGGACTGCAAGATCAAGCATGAGGTAGTTAAAGCAGTAGTAGTATTTTGGTGTATTTTCTCAGGTTGGATATGCAGGTAATCCCTGTTGTGGTAAAGACACCAGCCTTATGCTCAATGCCAGGAGTTTATGGCATTCTTTCCACTTGAAAGAAAAAAGGTTGCCAGGATGGGGAAGTCCTGAGCCACTGAAATGGCGGCGGCACACCAGTGCTGTGTTGTACTGCGGGTGTGTAGGAGTGCATGTCACCAGGCAGCCTGTGTGGGATGTGCTGCAGAGCTGGGAGCAGGTCACCCCGGCCCGCCTGGGGGTGACTCACTGACAAACAACCCCCCCTGCTCACCCGGCCCATCCAGGGGCTCACAGGGCTCATTCCCCCACACACAACAGCTCTCTCCACGGAATCACTGTGCCTTGGCCCTTCGGCAGAGAAGGAACGTGCATGGTTTAGTTACTTCTTTAGTAATGACAACTCTAACCAGCGTTTCAATGCTATCAATATGCTCCAGAACCCCCTCTCAGTGGTTTGACAAAGTCTGGTTTAGCAGCTTCCCTGGGAGCTGCCTCCTGTGCAGCTCCTGCTGTTCTACAGCTCTTACAAAGAGTCGCTCAGAATTTTCTCTAGGAATGCAGCACCACAGCTTAAGTGCCCCGGGATGCTGAAGCCCTCCCTCACATCTTAAGTGGTCTGTTATCTGGTAGGACATAAAAAAAGCACAGTGTTGTTAATGTTGCCAAACCCTAATCAATAGAGCTAACAAGTGTTTCCTTAAATCAAGATATCAATATTAAAGAGAAAACAAAACAGCTTATTGTTTCCAGTCATCTGTTTTTTAGGAGGTTTTGGGTAGATTTTACTACAGTAAATTCAGAACGTAGAACGAGCAGACATTTCTTGCAAGGAGTAGTCAAACCTAATTCTCATGGAATGCTTGTTTCCCAGTAAAAACCACTAATTCAAGCCAAGTTCCCAAGTTTCTTTCTGTTAGAACAATGCAAATGACACTTCAAGGATAAATGAATGCCCTGGTCTCGCAGGGATTTTTAGAAAAGACAATGTATCTTGCACGTGTGAATGTTAAAGTCACATCTAGCTACATACAATGATGCATTCTCAAACGTTACCAGCCTACTGATCTAGGATGAAAAAACTTGAACTTAACTTTTTTTCTTTTTTACATTCTGATTTTTTCCACTTTCTTTAAAAATAAGATGTTGAATTCACAGTGTTTGTATAGAGACTGGTAGAAACCTATGTGCTTTAATCCTTTCAGACTGAATGTAAACCAACTTAATTTGAAACACAGTTTTGCCTTAATGGTTTTAAAAAATAAAGTATTTTTAAAAGTGAATTTAATGACTTGTGCTGATCTTTTATCTCCAGGAAAGGAATTCACTGCAATGTGACATTCAAAAGGCAGCGTATTTGAAGCATCTTAAAGTACTGATGCTTCCCTGTGTACTGTCAGACACCTTTTGAAGCGGGAGTGGGTGTGTAACATACTCAGAGACATTGCAGATACATTTATCTCTATATATGACCTAAGTTTGTGCTGACCCACCATCCAGCCGTGTTCTTTCATATTCTCATAGGCTGTATGGCTGGTTTGAGACATCCATGGAATTCAACAAGTGCACTTCTGTGTGAAGGGCAGCACTGACTAATTCAATGACCGCATCTTCAATTAAATCAGTCAGGGAAATACGTCACAGGTAGCTGTTTTCCTTCCGGAATCTGGGGGTATTTTAAACAGGTAAGAGACTGCTGAAGTGAAAATTACAGCAGAGGAAAAAGACTTGGGTTTCTTCATCATGGAAGACCTGGTGTTGAGCAGCAGAAAGTACTTGGAGACCCAAATGAAAATAACCTGTAAAGGCTGTGCATCCATGAAGAGCGGGAAAAGTTGGGCATGGTATCATTTAAGCTGTGAAATCACATATATACCAAAATATGATGATACTGAGACCATAATGCTCATGTTCAGTGGGAATACAAGAATGTGGAATACATAAATTCTAACAGCTGGGCACAGATAATAATCCATTGTCATTCCAGGAAATACCAAGTGGCATGTAGGGCAGTCTCCTTTGCGTCAAGCATAGACCGGAGATGCCAGAACACATCTGCTGTCCCTCTGTGGAACCTTCTGCACCTACTAGATCTTCACAGCCAGGTAACTTAAAGCAGAGGCATCCCTGACTTGGTTTTTCCTGCTGTACGACAAGTAACTGAGCTGTACTGAGCCAAATTAAATATTCTGTAGTTCTGCTCTGAGGTTCTGCTTCTTTTTAATACTGAGCCTTTTCCCCCTGCAGTTCAACATAACAAGTACTTAAATGTGTGGCAATTTCTGAGGCCTTTAATGACGCCTCAGTCATATCGTAAAGGCAAAGAATGGTTATGAATAAATGAGATAACTGCATTTGTCTTAAAAGGGCACAGAGGAAGCTGAACAGGAGGGAAAACAGGTCAGAGAGATGAGATCCCATTCTCACTGACATGGGAACTGCACTAGGCAGGCTTTTAAAATCTGCTTTTAAGAGTACAATCTGTCACGAACAATAGGAAATCCAGAAAATAAAATATTTCAAGGTATGTTTGCTGGTATAAACATATCCCATGATCTCACATAACCATGTTGCTTTGGCATCTTGCTTATAAGAGTACAATTCCAAGGTGGGAAAGTGCTCTCTTCAGTTGTGGGTTTAGCACATGGACATGCCTTTGGTATTTTACAGAACAGATACAGACACTCCACAGCTTTTAAACAGTGTTCCTAACAGGAAACTGAAATATACCAACCATCTTACCTACCTTTAGTATCACTTTCCCTGAAAGTGTAATCTTTTGTAACTGCAAAAAGGAATCTGAAATGTCGCCTCCTAACATGGATTTTTTTTCCACAATTAGATACATACATATATTTTATTTATTAAAGCATGTAGGGCTTGAAAAAGCTACTAATAGGTCCACTATTTCTCCTCCAGTCACTGCAAGAAATTTCAGTCCTGAACAGAGGGCACCAATATACTAAGTTCAGAAAAAAGGAAGATTTTAGGTTTTAAATTCCCTAAACAACTCATTGAAATAATGTTGATTTCTTTTAACAGACGCATGTTCATTCTACTAAAATGATTGGTTTTTGATGTTGTCCTGTTACAAATTATATGGATGGAAGAGTTGGAAAAAAGAGATGTTAACCAAGGCACTAAGAGGATCTGAAGCAATGACCAACAGTAACTTGAGTAACTTGAGGGAGCATTCTAGATGTATCCTTAAGGCGTGGGACTCTGGTTTTACATAAAAGCCACCTAAATCTTAGGACAGTCAGAACAGATAACTGAAGAAGCTAATTTTTGAGCTAAACAAATTGCTGCTTTCCATAAGAACCTTTTACCTTTTTTGCCTGAAACTGTGTTTCTGACATTCTTATTACAGCTGCAGTTTATTTGTCCCGTTCAGGAAAGAATCAAGTAAACTAATGGAACTGCTCTATCTCCAGATTAATTGCTTTGAGAGTGAAAAGGAAGTCATCTTTATTGTAAAGCGTAAGCCAAATGTATTCATGGTCCTCTCCAGTTGCTGTGCTGACATGGACTGAAAGGTTAAGTGAAAAGTGACTGCAAGTGCAAGGGACTTGTAAATACTTCTACTGATTGCAGAAGCACCAACCTTCAGAATCTCAAGTCTCAGTGCTGTGATAACATTAATATTATCATATTGAAAAATTTTGGTATTATATTTATGACATTTTCTCACAGCACTTTTATTTTAGACTTAAAAATAAAGCTTTAAATTCCCTGCTTAATGTAATCTTACCAGGACAGCACTGCCAGATTAACAGTTGGTATACACTGGCTTTCTTGGGTATATATTGAATTAAGCCAGATCAATCTGGTTCGGGATTTCATGACAGTGCAGGAGTGTCAAGAACAACACCACAAAGCATTAAAATAGCAAATGTGAAAATCTGGATGTGGTTCCTATGCTCTGTGCTGTTTGGTTTCTTACTGCAAGCATTTCACATGGTGACAGCAGGCTCGTCTGCCTTTTTTCCTGGCTCCTCAGCACCTCGGAGCCGCTCCCTGGCACGGCCGGCGCTGCACGGGGATGTCTGAACCCAAGCCAAGGGCAAGGCAATGTGCTGCTCTCTCCAGTAGTAGTGAGCTGATGAAGGTCACTTCTTTAAAAGGAGCAACATGATAGTCTCCAAGCAGAGAGAGGAGAAACCCCAGCCAAAGAACTGTCGCTCTTGGGCCTTCAAGACTTATGCTTTGTATCTGTTTTTTTTGCAGGATTTCTGCTGGGGCTTCCTTTTATCCATGTCTTCTTCTATTTCCAAAGGAAACCCATTTAGATTTTCCTTCACACAGGGAAGGCAGAAACTTTTGGAGTAGAACAGATTACAGTCCTGTAAAGAAAATAACATTACTAGCAGGATACACAATGGAAATATTTACGTTCCAGTCTCATTAAACTACATTTATATTTAGAATTCTTCTAAAATTAATTCTTCTTCTTCTTCTAGGCTGAAATATTCAATCAATTTAACTTTTTTCTACTCAATAATTCTAATATCTGGTTAGAGTCAACTGGGTGAAAAATAAAACCCTCCAAATCAACTGTTCCACTGCTTCTATTAAAGTGACCTTCACCCAGCTCCCTGCTCCAGGCAATAGCAACACCCCTCCTCCAGCTGCCTCCTCCTTCCAGCACCATGCATGGTTTCCCTGGCCTGCTCACTGAATTCCAAATAGGATTTCATGGGTAAGCAGCAGCTGGTGTTGCTGATGGATTATACTTGGAGAGTGAATAAAGGTGTAAGAGATTCTATGGGTTTTACTGAAACAGCGAAGTTTTCCTCTAAGTCTTGGCTGATGAGGATTTCTGCCTCCTGGGAGGATCTTCCAAATTCCTGCAATGGTGTGTGAGACTTGGAGCCTCAGCACACTCTTCCTCACCAGTCTCCATAAAAATGGCCTAAAGGCCAACGTAAGTGCCCAGTACTGGGGGCTCTCACAACAGACCATCTTTTCCATAACTCCCAAAAAACCTATTCTTACTTCCGTTAATCCATGCACTTGTACTGTCGTAGGACACTACTAAAAAGTATCATTATTATATCACTATCACAGAGGTGTCCAATAACTGGAGTAGTTAAATGAACTCCGTTCATCTGAGACAATTCAAATGAGATTTCATCCCTTACCCTCAATAAATGCATTCATTGGTTAAAACCTAAAACCACACCTAGTATTAAAGCTTCAGCTAATGTCTCTCCTCTGAACTCTTGATAACAAAGTATAAAAGCTGTTGTGCACAAAGAAAGTATTTTTGCTATCCCTGTTCCATTCATAGCTTGTACAGACCCAATATTTATTTTTTCCTCAGGAGCTGTAACCAGATGTCAGTAATTGAATAGAAAGAAGCAAAACTGATGGAACATTTTAATGCATTTGCAATGTAGAGTTTGAAAAACTAGAAGAGAAACTAATTAATGTATTACTCCTTTGCTCTGTGGTGAGAATTGACATCCCTAGTTCTCTTAATGTGCTGATCACCAAATTCCAAATAGGATTTCATGGGTAATCTGGAATTGGTGTTGCTGATAGATTAATCTTGGGGATTTAAGAATGAATAAAGACATCAGTTTAGATAGAATTGGACATCTTTTGGGCAGAAATGGATTCCCTGGGTCTTACCTAAATAGCAAAATTTTCCCCTTGCCAGGGTCATTTGCAGCTGGCCTTTCTCTGGGAGCTAG
Organism: Cichladusa arquata; assembly: GCA_026413545.1. NCBI lineage: Eukaryota > Metazoa > Chordata > Aves > Passeriformes > Muscicapidae > Cichladusa > Cichladusa arquata. The sequence goes on along the minus strand of JAOTQP010000870.1, from coordinate 57,031,323 downwards.
GCTTGACTGTTCCTGTGTTCCTCTCCTTGCTTTTGTTTCTTATGTCACTATCAGGGCTTTAGCAGCAGATTCAGCTGATAATTATATCAAAATCACAATCAGCCTGCTTCCATGTGACTTGGAAGCTTGAGGGACAACTTCTCTTCATCTATTGTCCTTTTCTTCGTTGATTGCCAGGCCCCTCCATATTCAGGAATGAGTGTGAGGCCTCAGCCTCTGAAAAGCCCTGAAAGTGGATTTCAGTTGCACAATCTCCAGAGCCTATTGTTTTTTGTCTCTTGGTATCCTTAATATGTTAAGCTTCCAGTCTAAAAGGGGAGATTAGAGTTTAAGTTGGCCTGGCTGTTGTTGCTTGCTTTGCCAAATGGCACACAGCCCCCCAGCTCCGAGGCTCAGGGCTCCCAGAGGTGGCCCCTGGGTCATGGCAGAGGAGGGGAGGATCCCCTCCCTGTTCCTCAGGTGGCATCCCCGATGTCAAGACACAGCTCCTCACAGGTAACACAGGTGCTCAACTTGCATTCTTTTGGCTGAAATGAGTTGCCAGCTAGTGCAGATTTTGGCCAACAGGAGCTGGGGAAATCAGGATTATGAACCACTGCACCCCTGAGCATGTACTCATAGTCCTGCTCTCTTGGTCCTGGGATTTTCAGCCTAACTCTTCTTTCAATGCCCTATGAATTAAACTTACTATGTAGAGCCGAGCCCTTCTTTTAAACTCTTATCCTGATACAGTTCTGTGTTCAATCAGATGATTTTTTAATGTGTTTTCTCCCTTCCATGGCCGAGGTGGGGAGGCTGGAGGGGCATTTAAATTTCAAACTGAGTAGTCCAATTCAGGAAAAACTGAGCTGCCAAAGCATGCTGCCATAGTTTATTTCTGTTTTGACCAGAATCACATCTG